>JBAJFG010000231.1:137500-737500 GCA_037903475.1 Ancylostoma caninum
GATTTTGTTTATTGGTTTTGATGTACATCATTGGGATTAGCGTAACGAGGAGGTCTAAAGTCTTTTGATATCTACAACTTACGAAACGAGGTGACACACTGCCTTCAATGGAAGTGCTTGAACTAATCATATGTCAAAATGGTGCTTTGTAAGGTTAACATGTCGAGAAGTTGCAGTTGTGATGGGAATTCGATCATTTCACTTCAAAAATTAAGTTCGTGATAATTATATAGGGCTTGTTGGAAGCTTTGACTAAGAATGAATAAAGTAAAAATGAAAACATATTGAAACGCTCCAAATTAAGTAACTTTGCAGGAAGTTTTGAGATAGTATTTGTTTTTATTATCGAAATCAGTTTTCCTCAAGTATTTCTTTTTATTCTCGAAATCAGTTTTCCGCACTAGCGTACATCGAGGCTGCGCAATAGTTTCCTTATATGCGGAAATGATGGAGGCAACAATGACTCCTCCTTATTTTGCCGCGTGGCCAGCCCATCGCAGCGGTGCCATACGTAGCGGTAGCGACGTGTAGACATGGTTCGCCTATTTTTTAGGTGGGTTGCTGGAAGCGAGATCCTGGATGACTTTTTCCTATTGTCGTACATGAACTATTCTCTATTGAAAATAACAATCCATTTAAGAAACGGGTTACTGGAATATCTGTAGCTCAGATATCTGCAGACATGCAGACGTCGACTTTGGTGTTTTTCGCTCAGCTCACGCAAAATCCACTTACTCGGCTTCCTTGTCCCACCTACTTCCTTTAAGTGACGAGACATGCTTGGCTATGGTTTCCCGTCGTAATGTCTTGCTCACTTTGCATTGGGTCTGACTTCGCCTGCTCTTTCCGGACGTTTGCGAAGGTCATATTCATGAACAGCTTGTGGGTCGTTCGTCAGTAGAATTAGCTAGAGCAGCCGACCAAGATTATTACTTAACTTTATTTCGGCCAACGTTTCGGCGTCGTCGCTTTCGTCAGAGCCTGTAAAGTCAAAGTCATATGCAATCTACCCCCTCAAACAGCTCATCATGCTACAAAATATCAACTTAACAAAAAGATAGGATCAGAAACAAGCGTAAGGAAGTAGACCAATTTCATGCTCGGCTACGAAGGTGAGCATGAAATTGGTCTGCTTCCTTACGCTTGTTTCTGATCCTATCTTTTTGTTAAGTTGATATTTTGTAGCATGATGAGCTGTTTGAGGGGGTAGATTGCATATGACTTTGACTTTCCTTGCTCTAGCGAAGGCGACGACGCCGAAACATTAGCCGAAATAAAGTTAAGTAACAATCTTGGTCGACTGCTCAAGCTAATCCTATTGACGAACGCTCCACAATGCCAAGATTCAAAGTGGTCGAACATGGGACCTGATCAGAAAATTGTGGATCGTTTTCTATGGTTTCATCTCACTTGGAACCCTTGAGAATTCACGAGCTCTTGTCATTCTGAAAAAGATATCCTCCTCACGCAGAATTGCTTCTATACGCCCGGATTCGAATTCATAAAGCAAAGTTCCACAAAGTACTGTTTGCTTCTGTAAACTGCGGCAAACCACCGCAGGTAATCCACAGCAACGCCGATGGCGGTCATGAAGAACGATAGGTCGTGACAGCTGCCCGCTGCACCGCGCATCCTATGTAACGGTTGCCACGTCCGTCTCGCACGATATGCATGCTAGCCTATCCTGTACAAGAGATCGAAGGCTTTACTTGCTTCAGGGCTAGACTGAATGTGGATTTTTGTCATTTAAACAAAAATGTAATAACTCTTAGTGATTATATATCACATTTCAATAAAAATTAAGCTTTATCTTCTTTCGCCCTACTAAATTTTGTCCAAATAGATCATAACCATCTTCAGTATCGGGAGATAACAAACGTACATGCAACTGTTGGCGCCTGTCAATCTCTTAGCTATCTATGGGCGGGGCTACAATTGCATGGGACATTGACATATGGTTTCATAGCAGCCAACTATTACCAGCTATCGTTCTTCCTAGCATACACCCCAGCAACGCTCTAGCTTAGGTCCCAGCCAAAAGTGGTGCACGTAGCAGATGTTTCAGGTCTTGGGCTACAACTCGAAGTTCACTCTTCTACCAAAAATCTAGGTGCGTGTTCGCCAAAGAAATGCATCTATGTTTCACCATGGATAGTTTGTTTGGCTTAATTCTCATCACAGGATGAAATGGGAACACCTGCAAATCGAATTCCTTGGACAGAACACTCTCTGCTCAGCTGTATATCTGCTTCGCAGATTTACATTGCGTGTGTTCAAAAACAGTTACAAATTACATATTTACCATAACTGCTATGAAGGCGCTACAGGTACTCAATAGATGGTACACATTCTTGGGACATGAATCGTGGTGATCCAGCGCTCTCCCTCGAGAATATGGCGTGGGATGACCTCTTCGCGAGCCTTGCGAAGAAGACGCCTAGTATTGGTGTTCTCGCGAAGGCAGACGAACTCGACCTCCTTCTGTTCCTTCTCGTCCTTCTTCACCATGGTGTCTCTTGGGCACTCCTGGACTGGTTCGACAGAGAAGCAAATACGTCGTTCGCGCTCAATGACGCGAGTGCGAAGGATCGGCTCTGAAAGTTTTGCTACTAACAGTTCCAAAGTTCTATCAATGTATGAGAAACTTACTACGCGTCTCGCTCTCCTTGTCATATCTCTCGAATCTTTCCTCTCTTTCGAATCTCTTCTTCTCCATCATCCCATCCTCGTAATGGAGTCTGTCCTCGCTGTATTCACCTCTTAGTTCGTTTTCTTCCCTGAGGCGGTAGTCGCGGTACTTCAGGTCCTTCTCAAGGCGGTGATTGCGCTCCTTCTTGAATTCGACCTCATCGATGACGCACTCCTCATCCATGGCGATGTAGCTGCGGTGGAAATCTCCGACCTCCTCTGTTTCTTCATTGTCAGCACGGCGGAGGTCATTCCACTTCTGAAAAAAATGTGCAAATTTGTGATTAATAATTAATTAGGGGGAATGACAACATAAGGTGAGTTCTTGCCTACACATTATACATATTAGGTTGATGCTAAAGAAATGGCGCTTTTCCGTGTTGACGCTACTTTCTTTCACAACTTTAATGAACGACAACTTCTGCAAACCATAAATTTCCTTTAAATAGCAAGAAACATTGTTTATCGTATGAGTAGGTGCCTGAGGCCGTATCCCTGTATCTCGTGGAACTACCAAGCCAAGAACAACGAGAACCTCGTTTTCATATCGTCATGTTTGGCGAATTTTTTCTTGTGGAACAAGAGCTTCTCGAGCTATGAAAAGCGGCAGAAATACGACAGTTTTTCTGGGGATTACGAAGCCAACACAAATGTTTCCCAATGTAATTATCAAAGTTCAAACCAGCTCTCGAAAGCAAATATTGGCCAAAATCTGGGGGTGCAGAAAATGCGCTTTTGAACGTCTGGAGCCGTTTCTGAGTAGACGTTTCGAGACTTTCCTGGGCCAATAACAGCAATAGGCACTGTTGAAGGTGTTCTTCACTAAAAGCAGTTTGGGGAGAATCATCCAGCGAGAAGTGTAGAAATAACGAAGGAAATGCTTCAAAAAGTATTCAAGTATTCATCTACGTTTTGCGAAGCGAAGTCGTCGCACCAGAGCCCACATGTGGAGTGGATTTGGACGTCTTTGCAAAACACAATTAGGGTATTTTGGACGGCATCGCTTGTTGTGTTATAGAAAAATCAAGGGAATTTTAAAAAATTGAGAACGAGGTTTCTGAATATTTTCAATTATCTCACGCCTGCGAACTTCAAGAAAAATCTCTCATACGTACAGAATGAAAGAGCTTTCTCTGCTCTACAAGTACGTACAATATCTATACGTCACACTTTGTCCGAACAAAATTATGTTTTTGAAAAAAGTGGCGTCATTTCTTTTGCATCAACCTGATACAAAGGTAGGTCCTCCTCGCCGTACTGACGAGTTCCCGGGAGGACCTATTTCTTAAACCTATTTACCTGTATATTGTAAGGGGACGAAGAGGGCAAAGAAGCCACATTTCTATATGAATTTTATCTCTTTTCTTTATCATAAACATTTCTATAACACTAATAACTTTTTTGTACATTCTTCTCTTCACTATCCAATTCACAGACAGTGATTACCTCACCTCTCCATCATAATGTCCACAGACCCCGCACTGCATGTTCTTGTACATGTGCGACAGCTTGATGTTGACCTGATATCCGTCGAACAGGACGACAACGTCCTCGATATCGATCTTATAGAGGTTCTCCTCAACCTTTACGATTTTGTACCTTCTGAGCTCGTCGTGGTTGACTCTCCTGTTGTTGACCTCCGCAACAATCTTATCATTGATCATCTCGAGCACGAAGACATCACGGGGTGTGACAATCCTCAGTTTTTTCTCCTCACGCTCCTTATGAACCTTCTTCATCATAACAACGAAGCGCGGCTCGTCAGAGTGGCAGTCCTTAGCCAGGATGGAATAGCAGGTGGTAAGCGGAGTTTTCAAGAAGAGGTTGTCGAAGGTGGTGACCTCGTTGGTTTTCACTGTACATTCGGCGCGGTTTTGCTTGACTACGTGGCGAATGACGTCCTTCATATCGGTTAGCTCAAGCATGTGAAAGTCGTGGATGTTTAGGGTAGGGAGTTTGAGTGGCATCATGAGGTTCCTCATCACAATTCGGTTTTCAGGGGTCTCGACGAGCAGATCGAACATGCGACGGTTCAGCGGCTCGATCTCCATCTTAATACGGATCATCTTGTGCCTGTTGTTGACCATCTCGTACTCGGTGTTCCACATCTGCCACGTGTTGAGCAGTGTGAATAGTTCATGCATGTAGTGCTCAGTTTCGGGAGCTAGTTCATACTTGACCATGATCTTGTACAAATTAAGATCAGAGGCGATTCTCAGCTTCTCCATCTCAGTCAGCCTGCTCTCCTTGCTCTCGAGCTTGTTCAGCCACACTTTCTGTTCGCGAGTCTGCTCTCCCTGCATGCGAATGAAAACGGTGTTTCTATGCTCAGCTCCCCAGTTGACATCGACGATTCCGTGGAACTCGCGGTTGAGAATTTCTCTGAGCTGTTCGAGGCTTTTCGGGATTTTTGGGTAGACCGTCTGGGCGTCAAGTCTCATTTCCCAGTGGCGGTTTTCCCATTCGAATGGAGTGCGGCGCATATGAAGCTTGGTGCGACACATTCTGTACTTGTTGTCGCAGACGGCCCTCAGTTCCACCTCGGCCTCTTGCTTCACGCGCTGACCGACGGTCTCCAGCTTCAAGAAGAGGCGGTGTCTGTAAGCCTTTTCTATTTGGAGGCTTCTCAGGTAGGTGGTGAGATGGGTTCTGTGTTCTTCCTTGCGTCTTGGCTCAAGTTCATCAGCAATTTCGAAGAACTCATCGTTGTGTCGGAAGAGTTCCTCGAGCTCAGGTCTTTCCATTCTCTCCGGCACAAAAGTTTCCATTTCCATGTTGAAGACATACTCCTTTGGCACGTCGTCGGTAGGCTCAACATGGATATCGAGAGTGTTGTAGCCGAATAGAACAGGGTTCAGCAGGGTTTCCATCCTGCGGATTACAGGGCGGTGCATGGTTCCGGTGACGATCAACTGGTGTCCATATCTCTTGAGATAAGTGCGTTCGAAGGAGTTGACCGGATAAAGATGTTCATGGAGGTGGAGAGTGACTTCAGTTGGCTCGGGATAGGCATGAGTAGTCTTTTTCATATGGCGGGTGAAGGTGACTGGGCGTGACTGGAGGTGAAGGACGTTCTTCCTGTGCTCGAGTGGGCGGAAGATGGTCTTTAAGCGGAGCTGGTGTTTCCAGGTAAGCTCGGTCTCAGTTTCAAGTGGGTGTTCAAAGGTAGCAGAGTGCAGCATCTTGAATCCGCTCTCCACGAAGGGGTTCATGATGATGGCTCTGACAATATGGGTGGTGGCGATCTTAGGCTTTAGGACAAGCCGGAGGCGGAGTCCGTTGAAGGTTCGCGATTCTTTTGGCTCCATCTCAATCTTGATGTGACCCTGCATCACGACGACAGTCGGCATCTTGGAAGAGAGCACAAGTGGAAGACCGAGAGCAGTCGGGATTTTCCTTACGTACTCGTAGATGTAGAATCCAGTTGTCCTGCCGAAGTGGGTTCCAGTGGCAAGAAGGCGCTCAATCTCTTCGAGGTCGAGCTTTCCGTCGTGTACCATCTCTTTGTAGAATTTCGGGATGGTGTCAACGTCGATTGGCAGGAAGGCGTAGTCCATATCCTTGTAGCGGATGTAGAGCATCACATGGGGCTCCTCCTTGTCATAGCGGCGGCGAACGAAGTTGAGCTTCTCATATATGCGCTTGAAGATCTCTGTTGGGGCATAGAGAGTTGAGCGTTTTCCGCGAACAACAAGCTTTTCCATGTCCATGTCTTCGAACTTGCGCAAGAGCTTGTTCAGGATCTCGTCAACGTTTTGCTGAGAGACTCCCAGCTGTAGGAAGTGCTTGCACCACTCTCCACCAAAAATGGTGTCAAGAGAGGTGATCAGCTCCTTGGGCAACACGCTGTCCTTGGTGAAGAGGTTGTGCATGGTCAGAGAAGTGCCGTATCTTTTGTCGATGTTTCTGACAGTCCATCGGAAGACACGACTGTACAGGCGTTCGTAGAACTCATTGTCGACAGTTCTCAGAGCCTTCTTGACGTAGCGAACAGTGTTATCGTGGATTCCAGGGAACTCGGAGATAGTCTTCAGTGTCTTGAATGTGTAAGCGCGAAGCTGATGATCACGCTCCACTTCCATTTGGCGGACGATCTGGTCGATGATGACCTGCTCTGGCATGGTCTCAAGGATTCTGTGGAGAGCAATCATACGAATTTCGTCGACCTCAAGACGATTCTTGTAGATGGGCATAAGAATGCTCTGGACCTTGCGTGGCATAGTGTAACGCAGTCTGCGAAGAGCGTTGATGGCCTCTATTCTGATGCTCTTCTCGTAGTCCTTGTTGTAGATGATCTTTTCTAGCTCGAACACAGAGATGTCAATGCCGGCATTAGCCAGGGTTTTCAGCATAAGCACCTTTTCGTAACGAGTATCAACCTTCTCGAAGACATCGATCATCCTACGGATGAACCTCTCCTTGAGCTCGCGATGGCAAACCTTTTCAATGCGATGAACTGCATGAAGCTCATTGTTGCAAAGTCCATTGAAGATAGCACCGTAGGTGAGCCAGCATGACTGCTTCAGGAATGGGACCTTTTCCACAACACTGCTCTCACAGGTTCGGAGAACCTCGTTAGCGATTAGCTCGGATGGGACACGCACTTCAACGAGAGCCTTAAGGAGACGAGCTGCCCTAAGGTGGTCGATCTTCTCTTCGGTGATTCTGCTCATTAGATAGGTGACAGTCACCTTTGTACCAGCCATGGCAAGGGCGTCATAGTACAGAGCGCGGATCTTATGATGAGCCTTCTCGTGACCTTCCATGAAGCGCTCAATTCTGATGAGTTCCTGCTCACGACAGAAACGAAGCAGCTTCACAAGGCGAGCAAACATGTGAGTGGTCTCGAGGTCGATCTTCTCTTCCATATGGCGAATCATGGTGGCGATGATTTTTTCGATGTGCTCGATCTTGTTTTTCCACTCTGGGATGTGGTGCAGATACTTTTCGTCACCGGTCATCGCGAACTTCTCCTCGGCGAGTTCCCACTCGGAGTTGTAGATGAGGCTTTCCTTGTGGTGGTGGCGGATGTTGGGGATATGATTCTCAATCTTGCCAGCATAAACGAGGGTCATCTTGTTGTTGACGAAGGAGGTGATGAGCTCATGTTTCTTCGAGAGAGGGATAAGTTTATACTGGGACACAAGCTCGACTTCGCGGACGAGATACTCGTCTCTGTTGCCGCTGACTTCGAATTTCATAATAGTGTTGAAAAGCTTCTCCTCGTCGATCTTCTTGAAATCGCGCGTACGGATGCCATATTGGACCTAAAAAGAGAAATTATCATCCTAGTTTTGGCACTATACCCTCAGTTGGCCCAGATGGAACAAATATCTTAAACTTTACCTGTGGACGAACGTTGCACTTCTGGAAGTTGATGGACTTTGTCCAATGTACTTTCTCGGTTTCTGTCTGTGTGGTGGTGTACTCAACCTCGCATTCGCCCTCGAGGGTACGCTATAACGAAGAAAAAGTTCTCCTTCAATATGATCCTGCTGAGTATGTTTTGCTCTCACTTCAACGGCGACGAAGAAATTCTTGTTCTCAACCTTGACCTCGTTCTCGCGAGCCCTGGTCTCATCTCTCTTCAGGAGGTTGACCTAAAAGTTATGTTGTGAATAAAATGTGCTAGATGTAGCTTTCGCAAGGATTTTCGCACCTGAAGCATGTTGATGACAGCTTTCTTGATGTTCACTGACCAAGCCCTGTCCTCCTCAGAGAACTCGATGTCGCTGACCATTCCGTGTCTGTATACAAATCGAATCGGCATCTTAAGCATCTCCATGTGCTCGTCATCGAGCTTAACGACCTGGTAGCGCTCGAACGGAAGGAGATGACGGGGTTCAAACTCATCCTGAATGGATCCAAAGCGGATTTTGTTGAAATGGAACAGGAATGTGCGCTCATCAACAGGCTGCAGGTTGACGACGGCCTGGATGCGGGTGGCGGACCGATGGGTGTTGGGCAGCGCGAGGCCCGTGGTGACCTGGCCGTCGAAGAGGTAGCGATATTCGCGTCCAGGACGGAACACCTCTTCGTGGATCTGAGGTGTCTGGTTCCATGTAAGGGTTGAGGCAATGGTTAATCCCAGAAGGGCGATGCCGGCTAACAACTTCATGGTTGTTGTTCGTGCAGAAACACTGACTCACTTGTCTTTTATGCGGAGCAGTTATCACATGATGGATTGATGCGTGTCGATCACTGTCGCTGAGTTTTTCCAGCAATGGTATTGTGGTGTCAATCATTTCATAGCTATTCTTATCGCAAGAATTTCTCAGTGATTTGTCCCAGGAAGTTGCACACAGCTTCACTGTTGCAAGAGCGCAATATCGTCCGTATAAGGTATCGAAACTACAGTACGTTTCATAATTATAGGACACACCAACCCCCAAATTTTCCACACCCGACTTTTCGGGAGAGCGGGGAATTTTTTCTTCAGCACCATTGTGATCAGCACCTGAAACTTCCCCGGTATCCTGTTTTTGAACTCATGATAGCAGCCCTAGATTTTTAAAATTTATTTTTCTGCTCTTGCCTAGTTCGCAGTCATGTCACACCTTCATGTTCAACAATTCTATTAGCTGCGTAATCGAAACTACAAAACTTAAACATTCCTGTGAGAACATTCGTATCATAAACATCGTGCATCCAAGATGAGGCGTGGCCTATGTAATAAAAGGATACGCTGCCAGATACGCTGCCAGACTGCCTCTCAATTTTTCAGCAACTCAGCGCTAGTGCCGGCACACTCTGAATTGGGTGATATGGATGCTCTGTGTTCCTTTGGAATTACAGTTAGCACTGACCACAGGCTGTTCCGGTGGCTTCAGGTGTCAGTGGCGAACGCAGAAAATGGTCAGGAGGAGGCGGAGGGTGGGGGGCGTGAGAAAAAGTGGGGTCTCCGCCGGTTTGGGGACCCAGATGGAAAATGAAATTAATAAAAGTACTTTTATAACAATAAATAATTGATAAAAATTATTTTGAAAATAATAACAAAGATAAGCAGTTAGAAATAGTCTAATACAAGATTTTTATTTGTAGGGTAATGTATGTAATTTCAAAAATTTGACGACCCCATGCTCGGTTTTGTTTTAGCTGTCGAAGACGGAAACATATTGCATAGATGTGTGGTTCCATGGCGATTGTATACTTTGGACTCCAGATATCCAAATGAAGGGCAGTCAGCTCACGAAGCTGGAAGAGAAGCTTCATCAATTCTGGAAGCAGGCGAGTGGCTTGAATTATATCTATCTACACGAAGATATTTATACTTTCAATTGAATAACCGTGGAACACACAGAAGTTTCTGAATGACTGCTAACCGCGAATTGCGCTTTTATTAGCATAGTTATTTGGCAAGCATGAAGGTTTCATAGTAGGACTCATACTTGAAATACCCTCAGTATCGTACTTCACTCACCATTTTTTTTTGCCCAAGTAGAGGGTAACATCACTTTTGGGGGGGAAAATGAAAAGGGAACCAAGAGTAAAAATGAGAGAAAGACAGAGACTCATGTACGGACCTGACAGCTGAGGTTGTGGACAAGGTCAGACTTCATCCGAGGAATTTTCTCCCAAAAGGTGTAGCTGAGCACGAAGGTAAGATTGCAGGCATGAAGAGCAGCGCGGGAACATGTGCAGGCATGTTGGCTGATGTTGTAGATTGGGACAGATTTTAGCTCTGAACATGCAACATTCGTCGGATATTGAGGACCACTTATGTCGAGTTTCAGAAGAGTTATAGAAAAACACACTGACATGATCGCAGACGAGAAGAAATGTAGGATGACTAGAGACGTGTCAGCTGAGATCATAGACTGGGTCAAAATTGAGTTCTGAACATGCAACTTTTCGTCATATTTTGGTCGCTTTTTTAGTTTTTTGAAATCAGTGCTGAAATGCGCGGTTGTCTTCGTACTCATCTCCTTATTCTGCGCGGAATTTCCAGGAAAATAGACGTCAGGTGCGCGGGCATGTCTAGAATGACTTTGGTTGAGACCAGATACTGATTTTTTTCTAAAATGCGCGGTTGTCGCATATGATATCAAGGTGAAGGTTTACTCTATCTAATCATATGGAACACATATTATTTTGTTGTGAACTGCGTCCTGCCAATTTGTCTAAACATCGGTTTTTTTTAAACTTTCATGGAATTCTTCACCTTTCGTTGAAATCCTTTTCGAAATGCCCGGTTGTCTGTATATTCAGATCGCAGTTCTGCGTCGATCGGTATAGGACTTGGAGCACCGTTCTGCATCGGAAGCTCCGCCGACCGCTCGTGGAGCATCTTATAACGGACATGCTCCATAGCTATATCTGCATCTCTGGCCTTGGTGCAATATCCCACCTGGGCCATGAGATTATCGGTCACTTACCACCCACGCGCGTCAGGCCCAGGTAAAACAGCGATTGGGAGGCCGTTGTTCTATGTTCTTTCCTAATAAGAACAGGTCATCTTTGACCTAAGGTGGCTAATAGGATGCTCGAGTGAATTAGTGAGCATCTTTTCAACCACATTTGGATGTTTCTTGCCGAGTTCAAGAAGACAAGACGGCCTGACGCTACGCGTACGGGTGGGAAGTGTCCGGAGACGCGGCCATGAAGCATGCCTGTTATAGAATGTTTCTCAACCGGCTGGCAGCGCTTCGACGCAAAACGGTGCCTTGAGTCCTATACCGATCGACGCAGAATTGCGAGCTGAATTCACAAACAACCGCACATTGCAAAGAAGATTCCAATGAAAGCTGAAAAATCCTAAAAAGTTTAGAAATGGGCCATTCAAGAGTGATTGGCAGAAAGAAGTAGCAGTCGATAGAGTAGGTGTTATATGTTCCCCTCATTGCCTGACGCGCATTTGAGAAAAGACCTATATCTAATGAGTGGCGGGCAGTTACGCGCACCCAACTACTGTCACCGGAGCGCCTCCCTAGTTCTCCTGAAAATTCTAACCAAAAGTAGTAGCCAATGTGACATTTTTTTAAAAATTTTTGTGCTCTCACCGACAGAAGCGATGACGTATTAGTAAGAACAAGTGATTACTCGTACATACACACACATGCTTTTGCACTCTCTTTCGATTCCTAAAAGCAATGCAGTAGGCACGCAGCCTACACCTTTATTTGCTATCCTAAAAACCTGCAACTGAGTCACCTCTTTCCAGCCCCATCAGGGCCCATTTCTGCTGCTGCATCAACACATTCTTGGTGCAGTCACCACATTTGCTCAACGTGGACTCAATTTCTCTGCTTTTTTTGATCCGTTTTTTTTTTTGCATGTAGAGTGTCTTCGATCCGTCGTGTCCTGCCGCGGCACCACCTCCATGACGCGTGGCGTCCTGCTGGCAGCGTTTCCGCGGACAACCAGCCGAATATCGATAGGTAGGACGCCACGCGGGATGGTTGGTGGTGCGCTGGCAGGACACGGCGGATCGAAGACACTGTACTGACCTAGTACTCTATCTGTTGTAACCTACCATAGCCGACCTTCGGCTCATCTTTTCTGGATCCCCTGGATTTTTTGATCCCACCCCTCCCCCTCTCCTCTCAGACCACACCTGCTGGGGCTTTACACCTTCACTTTTCAAGCTTCAATTTTCACGAACAACCATCACTTTGAGAGACTCATTTTCACGATTGTTGCAACTACATATGGTTGGGCTATGTATAGCTCATTTGCGCCGTGACTGAGTGTCCATCCTGCTTGTTCCCGCCTGCCGCGGAATACCGTGCACCCATCCGGGGATTGAAAGTGAAATCTGTATATACAAAAGTGAAAGTTTGTGTATGTGTGTGTTTGTGTTTGTGTGTATGTTCCTTATAGAAATCGCGGAGGATGAACCGATCCAGACCAAATTTTGCATACAGGCCCAGCGGGGGCTGGCGGAGGTTATAGGTTATAGGCTACTTTTGACCTGATCTCATCGATTGATTTATCGATTATATCGATTTTTCACTATTTTTGTCCAGGGGTGATGAGGACCCTACTAGCGTCCTTCAATATGCTGAACACGATTTTCACAGCCGTTTTGCATGGCGGTATCGATTTATTAATTTATCGATTTTTTTGCTTTCCTCGGGCATCGGTGAGGAGATGCCCACTGCAGTTTTCGAATGTGTTGAAGACGAATATGACAATTCTTTTCAGTGACGGTATCGATTTATTGATTTTACCGATTTCTTGCTTTCGCTCGGGCATCGGTGAGGAGATGCCCACTACAGTTTTCGAATGTGTTGAAGACGAATATGACAACCCTTTTCAGTGACGGTATCGATTTATTGACTTTATCGACTTTTTGCAACTTTCGCTCGGGGATCGATGAGGACATGCCCACTGGAGTTTTCGAATATGCTGAACACAATTATAACCGTTTTGAATGACGATATCGATTCAATGATTTTATCGATTTTTCACAGCTTCTACTCAGGGGTCAGTGAGGACATGTCTACTGGAATTATGCGCTTTTCCGCTGCTTCTCAGGAACGAGTAAGAGCGCATTTACTGAGGTTCTCAAAGATGTTGATCGCAAATATGGCATGCTTTTTCCATAAAGTTATTATCCAAATAACTTCACTATTTCATTTTTCGCCAATATGTCGGTTAAGTAAGGGTCATTCAGGTCCGTCAGCATGCTAATCATCAAAATGATGAGCATTTTCAATGGATTAACCGGTAGTAGCAGATTTCCTCATCAATGTGAAATAGCCGGGGTAGTAGAACACCCGAGCGAAGCCGGGCATACCGTCTAGTTTATTATAATCCAGCAAGACATGATTATAATAAGAGCTCAAGCGATTGAAAGTAGTCAAATCATCTAACTTTTCAAGAATTTGACATTGTTTTTAATCTTGACAGATTCATCTGATTCCAGACCTGTTGCATATGTAAGTTCTCCGGTGCGGCTATCAGCGTTAACAGCAAATTTGTGCACTTCCCCTGTGCAAAGAAACATGGTTAGTTATTTCTTTTCTTGTTACTGCGTCTGTCATGGTTCATTTATTGCGTGCTTCAGTTTCCTTAGTAGTATCAGGATAGTTTTTGATACTCTATTACTATCATCGCTTTTTATAGGAGAACATAGGACTCTTCCCCAGTTTTTTTTTTGAATATTTTTGGTAAGAAAATATGCGTTTCTGACATAGAGGTGCAAAAGGTCCGGCTCGCAGAGCTGAATGAAACTTATCTGGCTTGAATCTTTGTTTGTCTAGCTGCTACAGTATATGTTTTATTGCTGCCCTCGATTCTTAAAATGGAAATCTCACCACACTACTATATCGTTGAAGTACCCGTTCGTCAGCGATGGGGTGGCCGAGTGCTGGATGCTGGACTGTGAGGCATACGATCGAGCGTTTGAACCCCGTCATGAGCACCCACTTTGTATCCTTGTTTTTTAGTCCTCCTACGTTGTTGAAATCAAATTTGAAAGGTTAGAATACAATACCTATACTCACTGACGTACCAGCCATGGAATAACTACACCATATCAGACGTAGTTTACTCCCTCGATTAACCCTTTTTGCTTTGAACGCTTCATTGTTTGTATGCACCGTTGTTGCCAGTGAATGTTTTCTCAATTTTAATTTTTTTTTGTTTCGAATGAAAAGTTCGCTATTTTATACCAACTCAGTGGAAAACTGTACGTAGGAACTGTAGGTATATGTATTGTCTTCTAACCTTTTAAATTTGATTTCAACAACATAGGAGGAATAGAAACGAGGATGCAAAAGGGATGCTCATGACCGGGTTCACGCTCGCGATCCTCTGCTTAAAGGCAGCAGGAGCTGAAATTCTCGACTCTGAGCTGAGCTGCGGGTGGTGAAGAACAGACTTGGCACATCATAAATGTGAAGCGAACACAGACAAAGGGAAAACGGAATGCATTCAATTCACAGGGTTTCATGGCGGGACTCGGCCAAAACCACGCGTCGCAATGGCTTTCGCGCCGGGGAAAACTCGTCCGCGCGCGAACACGGCCAGGCCTGTTCGCGACGAATGTTCCATTTTCTCTACAGGTAAGCCATCATTGTCTGTGTTCGTTTCACATTTATGATGTGCTGAATCTGTACTTCATCACCCACAGCTCAGCTCGGAGTCGAGGATTTCAGCTCCTGCTGCCTTTAAAAGTGCAGTATCTTCCGCACTCGGCCATCCCGTCGCTAACGGACGGGTGCTGCAACGCATATAGTAGTGTGGTGGGATTTCTATTCTTTGGAACGGAGGCGAGGGCAGTAAGGAAATATACACTGCAGCAGTTTCTCAAACAAAGATTCAAGCCAGATAGGTTTCATTCCGATCTGCGAGCCGGGCCTCTTGCACCTTCCTTGTGAATAGATTGCAGGTGTGAACGGCACATTTGTCTTATTTTCAGGTTACAAAATGGATCGATTTTTGCTGAACATAAGTTCTCAATAGACTACAAGCGAGATTGTTTATTGTTATATATTTTGAGTGTATGTCGCTGTTTTGTAGCTTTTTTTATTTCCTCTCTTCCAGTGTTATATATAATTTTCGTTCTTCTCATTCTATGGAATCTTGATACATGTCCATCCATAACAACCATACAGTGTTCCCTACACGTTCCCCCTAAAACTTCCATTCTTGTGAAAAATTCGACAAAGGCAATAATTTGATACTGACGTGCGAAATACTTGCCGTAGTCGTGTTTGGCTTACCAAATAGTCCTGTTGGGCACGTTGTCGATATTTTCATGTAAAATGGTTGTCATACCCGTGTTCAGCATATTGGAGAACCGAACAGGCATATCTACACCGACATTATGTACAAATGATCAAATTTCCGTGTTTCGGAGAACTGTCCACCCACGCTGGGTATGGCGCGGCATCTCAACCCGCTGTGCGCACGCACGCACAAAGTCACAAATTTTCTGTAAGGTATATAGATGCGATTTGTTCGTAGCTCAGTTGCAAACATGAATGCTTTTCTAAATTCAGTGATTAATCCATTCTCATCGTTGCAATATTGGAAAAGCGGGCACAGGTGGTTGCAGTCCAATTCATCTCAAAGCTTCTCTAAGTCTTTGAAGAACAGTGAAAAAAAACTTTGTAAAGGGTTGAAAAGCACTGAGACTCCAGAATCTGGCCAACTGCGATATTTTCGAAGGTGGATGTAGGGTAGTGAGCCGCGGATGCTTATCCCCATCTGCGCCAGACTATACTACATTCTCTAAAGAATAAGGAAACAAGTTGCTCACAAAAAAACAAAACTGAAGCTGCAGAGCCGGGAAGAGACTAAAGGGGCTAGCAGACTTTTGCCGCGGCGACAGTTGCCCATGGTTAAGCGTAGGCTAGCGATTTCACAGCGGCGTCGCCGCGGCAAGACTCCGGCGACGAGAGCTTGCACACCTTTTTGTCGCGGCGGCGCCCAGCAGCGCGTAGTAAGGTGTGGCAGTGGGGATATTTTGTGGTTGGGCGACAACTTTTGCCGCGCACCCAATTTAGCCGTGGGTGCGGCGGCGCCGCTGCGACAAAAGTATGCAAGCCCCTTGAAGGCGGTGTCCAGGCAAGATCTTTGAGCTTGAGTGCTCATTAGATTATGATAGCGGGTGGGCTTCACAGGCAATTGCCAAAGTTTCAGCGAAAAAGTCGCAGAAATAAGCGAGATATCCGCCTTAGACCCAGTACCCAAACCGATCTCCAGTGCCAAGCCCGCCCACCCGGCTTCTGCCATTTCGCGCGTGGAATTGGTGTAATGTCGAGCATTGATGGAAAATGTCAAGTCGATTATGGCTCTCTACTGTGATTGATTCATCTCTGTGTATGCGTCTCAAGTTTGCGTATGTTCAAAACATTCAGGTACTGCTGCTCAACGCTCCGGTTCTTCATTTTAGGTGATCTTGGATCTACGGTTTACGGATCTACAGGGTGCGCGCAAATTGTTGGCGCGTGGTTTTTTGAGCTCCAATCAGGAAGGATTGAGCGAAATCACAAGTCATGTTATAGGTGTCCTTCCTTGAGTCATCTCTATCGTAGACATTAGCTGGTTTCCCAAATGACCTTTTCCTTTGCCTACACAGGCTTCAGGAAATCTCCTGGTCAAGTCGCTGGTGGCACGGGGTCGGTGACAGGGCCCTTCCTTCCAAGATTTTTTGAAGAAGACTTTAGAAAACTCCGACCATACATGTATGATAGGTCACGGCTAAGTCTCAACTACATTGCGCTCACCGTTGATTGTACCACCAAATGATTACCATGCTGAAAACAGCCGTTGAGCCTAACAGACCGTTTTTGCTTCTTTTTTTTTGCGAACTCAGGACTATTAATCATCAGATGAGCAAATATAGAAGTTGTTTCGGAACCGTGGAAAACTCCCAATTCTACCAGTAAAAAGTGGCTTTTGCAAACTCGTCCGTCCCCAGTTTGCAAGGCGAAATTCGTTCAAAATTGGTTTTACGGTGATTTCCTTGAAGTTTGGCTTGAAGGGATTGTCCACGTAACTCACTGTATTGGCAATCTTATGAGCTCCGCTCTGGATATGTTAGTGAGCAAGGTCTATAGTACTAAATGGATAGGAACAGACTGGCTGAAGTTCGTCCCTGAAGAATCCTGAAAATTTTTCCTGAAATAACACTTAGCGTGTCAAGGGTGGTCTGAGCTGAGAGCTTCTCCAAGCCTTTATAGACCTAGAAAGAGGTCACCCGGCAAACTTGCTGATATTTACTGTAGGTATTGTTCCAGCAAACATACCCACAACACGGCCTATGAATTCGCTCAATCACCGCTGATTGCGGCTCAAAAAATCACGCGCCAATAATTTGTGCGCACCCTGTATACCTCATGGAGTGGTCGATGATTACATTACGGAGGTGGTTATTCCTATACTGTAGATCGGGCAGCGAAATATTTTGATAATCAATCTCGACCTCCAATTAGTTACCATGATACCGAGAAATGGCGAAAAGGAAAAACTTATTTTGTGAAAAGGACAGTTCCTGCACTGTCAGCATATATTGCTGACAACAGCAATAATCGAAACTTACCTGTTCTTGTTCGAACTACTCAAAAGTGTTATAGCAAGATACGAACCCCTGAAGGAAAACGAATTGACTTACTGAAGCCAAAACTTAAATTGCTCAAGTGGAAAAAATCACTGATTTAGGATACCACTACAGCAACTCTCTTGAGTTTTCTGATCATTACACTTATGTAAGCAGAAAGGCCTTCTTACGCACATAGACATTCAAAGGTTTATCGATCAGGGACGAAAACATTCTTATACAAGCACTAGTTGCCGTACCCGGCTTCGCTCGGGTGTTTTACTACTTGAGTACATCACACTGCTGAGGCCAATTACTATCACTGATAAATTCATTAACATCTCCATAATTTTGGTGATCAGCATGTTAGCGAAGCCCAGGTGACCCTTTCCCATCGACTTGTGGGCGAAAAGTTAGCAAAGCTATTTCGGTGACATTGAATCGATGTATTCGTACAAAGTGGTTGTCATATTCGTACTCAGCGTATCGAGGAACCCAAGGAGAAATATCTTCACCGCTCCATTGGGCGGGAAACCCGAAACTCAATAAAATCGATAAATCGATATTTCGTGCGAAATGGTTGTCATATTCGTACTCAGCGTATTGAGGAACCCCAGGAGACATGTCCTCACCGCTTCATTGGGCAGAAGACCCGAAACTCAATAAAGTCGATAAATCGATATTTCGTGCAAAATGGTTGTCATACTCGCATTCAGCGTATCGAGGAACCCTAGAAGACACGTATTTGTCCGTCCCCGAGCGAAAATGGGAAAAAATCGATAAAATCAAATCAATATTTCGTGCCAAATGGTTGTCATATTCGTATTCAGCGTATCGAAGAACCCCAGCAGACATGTCCTCACCGAGCTCCGCGCAAAAATTGCGGAAAATCGATACGATCGATAAATCAATCGATAATCCCAGGTGCGAAGTAGCCTATAACTTCCGAAGAACCTACGTGCAAAATTTGGTCCCGATCGGTTCACCCTCCGCGATTTCTATAAGGAACACACACACACACACACACACACACACACACACACACACACACACACACACACACACACACACACACACACACACACACACACACACACACACACACACACACACACACACACACACACACACACACACACACACACACACACACACACACACACACACACACACACACACACACACACACACACACACACACACACACACACACACACACACACACACACACACACACACACACACACACACACACACACACACACACACACACACACACACACACACACACACACACACACACACACACACACACACACACACACACACACACACACACACACACACACACACACACACACACACACACACACACACACACACACACACACACACACACACACACACACACACACACACACACACACACACACACACACACACACACACACACACACACACACACACACACACACACACACACACACACACACACACACACACACACACACACACACACACACACACACACACACACACACACACACACACACACACACACACACACACACACACACACACACACACACACACACACACACACACGCACACACATTTTTTGCACACATGTCTACGCGGGCCGGCGGAGGTGATAGGCTTCTTTGCACATGGGACTATCGATTGATTTATCGACTATATCGATTTTATTGATTCTTCGTTATTTTTGCCCAGGGGTTGGTGGGGACATGTCTTCTGGGGTTCCTAAATACGCCGAGTACGGATATGACAACCATTTTGCACCAAATATTGATTTATTGATTTTATCGATTTTTCCCATTTTGTCTCGGGGACGGACAAAGACATGTCTTCTAGGTTTTCTCAATACGCTGAATACGAATATGACAACCATTTTGCACAAAATGTTGATCTGTTGATTTTACCGATTTCTGGTTCCACTGCCCTATGGAGCGTGAAGATATGTCTCCTGGGGTTCCTCGATACGCTGAATATGAATATGACAACCACTTTGTTCGAATGCGTCGATTGAATATCACCGAAATAGCTTTGCTTACTTTTCGCCCAAAAGTCGATGGGGAAGAGTCACTTGGGCTTCGCTAACATGCTGATCACCAAATTTATGGAGACTTTAATGTTTTAATAAATTTATCGGTGATAGTAATTGGCCTCAGCAGTGTGATGTAGCCAAGGTAGTAAAACACCCGCGCGAAGCCGGGTACGGCAGCTAGTTATCTATATATACAGATATAGATCATATGTGAGACCAATTGTCGAATGCGGTACAACTGTTTTTGCTCCACATGAGAAGAAAGACTTGATGAAGATTGAAAGCATACAAAGTAATTACACAAGAAAGTCAATGATACGAGATCGGGGATTTCAATACTCTGATATTCCAGAGTCTACGCAACGAAATAAGTTACATAGTCTTCATTCCTTAAGTTCTCGGAGGGAATTGTTTGGTGTATGTTCTGTGTCCAAGATAGTTTCCAAATGTACAAAATTCGATTAACAAATTTTTACAAACTTTTGCCATCCAAGACAGGGAGGACTTCCCTTCAAGATTTCATATCCGAAACAAAAAGAACAATAAGACAGCAATCATCTATTGCTCGTGCAGGGTCCGCATTTTTGCAATTAAGGACAAGTTTGACACCCTGCTGCAAAAATTTTGCATTGTTCAAACGAATCGCTGGGCGTGCCCTTCTAAAGAATTAGCTTGTGTGCTTATATGTATACTTTGTAGTATATTTTTTCATAATCAGCTGTAATTTTCTTAAATAGTTTGTATTATATCGTGATGTAACTCTATCTCACGACTATCTTGAATAGTTGTAATAAATCTACAGCAGCGAGCAAAAAGATTGCAACTTTTGATTTTTCGTCCATAACTCCTTTCAAGGAAGAGCCTGGAGGTTCAAATTTTTATAAGAGTTATAGGTACACATTTGAGGCAGGATTGCGTTAAAATTCCCTTACTCCATCGACTTCTTGTTTTTTTAAGAAACATTTTTCTTAGAGAAGTCGAAATCTGTACTTTGGGACCATTCGCGAAATTTTACAAAATGGCGCGAATCCATGTGTACATAGCAATATTCTAGGAACCCAGTAGCATCTTCAGCACAAATAGGCTCCTTAACTAATCTTTCTCTCCAAGCCAGAAAAAAATTCCAAACTTTTTTTGCGTGAGGTGCACAATTGGCTGTATTGTAACAAGCCGGAATATTTCAGAATTCCGAGAGAGCAATGAATTGCATTCAAACTTAGCACCTGTAACTAAACTTATAGAACCGTCAGCAGCAGCTATCCCTTTTAAAGAGAGATGATAGAGGGAGCCAGGGTGATAGAAACATCCACAGAGAAGCACTGCTAAACTAATCCCACATAGTCTCCGTAGATGTCAACCAGCGCATGCACAGTTTCTAGCGTACATGGGTTGATCCTGCTACAAGAAGTCAACTTGTGGTAATATCTTGATGACAGACGTCATTTTGTAAAATTTTGCGAATGGTCCCACAATACAGATTTCGACTTCTGTGAGGAAAATTTTTCTTAAAAAACAATAAGTCAATGGAGTAAAGGAGTTTTAACGCACTCCTACCTCAAATGTGTACCTACAACTCCCATAAAAATTTGAACCTCCAGGCTCTTCTTTGAAAGGAGTTATGGACGAAAAACCAATAGTTGCAATCTTCTTGCTCGCTACTGTATCTATCTATTTATTCAATTGTGGCAGCAAACTGGCGCTATCGATCGATGAAAAATTTCTCTGCGCCCTCTACTGACGAGAGGGAGAGAGAGCTGTCAGACATCTCGTCCAAATTTGTTAAGAAGGATCTCAGAAAAGAGTTATTCCGAGGGTTCTTTGATCTGTAAGTTTCGTATCTGGAATGAACGAGCCAAACTGGCCTAGAAACCACAGAAACCGAATATTCGAAAGTTTTGCAATTCATTAATTTAAAACGAACAGAAATCAACATTTATCACTGAACACAAATAGAAATTTTGTGTGCACGTGAAACTGCGTGTTGGTTGGTTCAACAGCGTTGGGCGGATGTTGACGCGGTTAGGAGGATAGACTCGTAGTAGCTTAAGAATGATGGAGATCATAGAACACGATTTCTTTTCAATTCTGTCCGTTCATATCGAGGGAACCGTTCTTGTTACTGTTGCTCGAGAGCCTCGACGAGTTGGGCGATTTCTTCGTCCTGAAATAAACCCGAACTCATTGTATAGATTTTTTTTTTGATTTCATGAGAGACTAGTTAATGGAGCGATCTTTGTTGGGTTCCTTTCAACCTTCTTTCCTCCCCTGTTCTTCATTTCATATTTATTTCTAAAAGTGGAAACTGTTCTCAGGGTCGTGCCACATTAATACGTAATATGTATATAGTTCGTAGGAATTTCTTGAAAGCACAGACTGTAAATAAATTAAAATTAGCCCGGTTATAGTATATCGTGAGGGAAGACAGCCTAGCTGTTGAACGATTAGTTTATCCAAAATTTCCGCTCCAGTATCCTGATTGAGCATGACCCTAAAAAATGGGAAAAGTTGTTTGAATGCCAATGCACGACAACGGTATGGCATCATTCCTACCTTTGCGGGGCATCTAATACCCAACTTAGTGAAGGGCGTGGCAGGCCATGTTCAAGCAGGAGGCAGTACAAATAATGAACGAGTACAAAACATTTGATCACATAATTCCATTCAGACAAGCTTGAAGGTTCCAACAGGACAGCCAGGAATGATCGAATCAGGAGCCCTGCAGCAGACCAAGTTCTCGTTGAGGCCATCTGTCGATTCTTTGCTGCCGTCTTTCTGCATCGATTAATCCTAGCGGTCCTTTAGCAAGTTGGTCTGAATGGGATGAGCAGTCCTCTACAGTTATAGCTATAGTTACAGTTATAACTGTGGAGCTCTTCTGAGCCTTTTCCAGAACCTGAAACCTTTCGCCTGAACAATTGGATTGTTTTTCAACGTTACTGCATACACAGAATGCTAAGAAGGACCACCACATGTGCTTTCCGCGATTGGTCAAAAATGGGACTGGACATTAGATGTCCGTAAACGCATTTCTACTACCACCACACCCATTAGACTTTGACGAAATATCACAGCGATGTCGGCACTTCATGTATTCACAGAGTACGCAGGGGGGGGGGGGGTGGGGGTAAGGTAGACACAATAAGTTATTGCACACCGTTTGCTGCCTTAGATCTCTCCTCTAAAGGAAATTTTAGCGCAAGGCGTCAATGCAAATTTTCGACGCTGCGATGTGCATTACTGCTCGAAGTTTCCGAGCAAAACAGCGAACAATCCAGCTTT
The DNA here is from genome assembly GCA_037903475.1 of Ancylostoma caninum. Taxonomy (NCBI): domain Eukaryota; kingdom Metazoa; phylum Nematoda; class Chromadorea; order Rhabditida; family Ancylostomatidae; genus Ancylostoma; species Ancylostoma caninum. The sequence continues at coordinate 160,522 of JBAJFG010000231.1, forward strand.
TGGTAACGGTTTTGCCCGGAGTAAAGCGTCCTCTCGTGTTGTTGATGAAAGTTACGAGACTGCAATGGAAATCCGCACAAAATCGGTGTTGACAAGAGCAGAGAACGAGGCTGTTCCAGAAGTTGCTTACAATTAGATGAGAAAACCAAACCCATATTTCGAGAAATACAGTTGGCTTATAACCAGGCCTGTTTATGAACTTATAAGTTCGTTCTGTAGCCTGATTAATCTAGTTTTGAGATCACATCCATTCATTCTAGTGGAAAAGTTCTCAAGAGCAAATTTGGTAAAAGTTGGCTACCACTGGAAAAACGAAGTAGCCGTACTTTTATTCTCCCTTACATCTTACAACCCGTATCCATGGGAAGCTGCAAGTACCGTTTAAAAAAACTTTCCGTTTTAAGAATTATCTATGCAGTAAGAAGAAATAGGCCGATACTACTGCGATCGCCATTGCAGATAAAATCTACCCTGATGCACTCCCTGAGCTAACGGAATGTAGAGTGTGTTAACGGATCAATTTCAAAATGTTAATGGAGCATAAAATAAAATGGATAAAAAAAACTGGATTGTGGAACATCGTTCGATTCCACAAGTGGCTAGTTACTGATGCGATCTTTGGTGAGTTCCTCTCAACCTTTTTCGCTGTCCCTTACTGCTTATTAATTCATGAGTATAAATGTAGCTTATATTATAATCAATAAATTCAACTAATTTAGGTGTGAAAAGAGTGCAGGTTGACCCAAGAAGGTGGGAAAAGTTGTTTGTGCAGCTCCCCCCCCCCACTCTTATCTGTAGTCTATAGGGTAATGAGAGGCTCTACTTGTGCAGATTAACACGTATCAACGTGGGCGAAAGAGTAATGCGGCGAGGCCTCCCACTGTCAGCGGTGCATCGCGATTGACCGTTACTGTAGACCTATTGTCGTCTATGCCTAGAGCTTCATGAGTTTGTATGAGGCGAGATCCCGTCCATATTTATTTATTAATTCATTGGTTTACTTCTTGACTATACTCAATGGTGCTCCAATAACAGAAAAAAATATCGCGAAAACTCAGAACCAAGAACACGAAAACAGATACTTGCATGTTCTTGCAACAAAGAAGATTTTTTTGGCACGGATCTCTTCTCATGGCTGGTCAAAAGGCCACTCTCCCGCTATAAAAGATGAACAACTCCTCAACCCAGATCTTTTCCCCATAATCTGAATGCTAAATACAAGTCTAAGCATACCAGGGCTTCATATCCGTCCAGTTTTCGGGAGATATACAATTAAATAATTTTCATTCATGTGAGGCATTTGATAAAGTTGGCACGAATCTCACAATTTTCCTTCTGGAAATCACTCAACGAGCTCACTAAGTGCGCAACATGACCATTCCGGACTTTGTCCTGGTTTGGCTATGATATCGTTGACAGCAATAAAGCATGCAGCACGAAGCATATGATTGAAGTGTTGTCAAAGGCGCCGAACTGGCGACGGCTCACTGTTAAGTGTGAGAAAAAACGAGTCTCGCCATTATTTTACATGTATTTTGTTTACAAAGTGGTCGCCATGAGTGATGCCCTTTGAGCTCTGGTCTTTGATCTCGTTCTTTTCCACGTTCTATACTCACCGTTGGCTGCTCTGCGATGAGAGGTTTCAGAGTAAAGTCGACGACCATGGCGCTGTCGCGGACAGTGTTCGTTACGGTTACCTGAACGCCAAAGCCATGAAAGTCCCGATTATGATACTGTAAAACTGAGCGTACATTACGGGTCGCTGGCTCGTAACCTTCGGCATGGACGAGGACTTCGTATTTTCCTGCGGGTAGGATACGGTAGTAGTCCCCGAGCAGCCCTAGGAAGTGAAAAATAATCTGTAGCACAACTACTAGAACCATAATTATATGAAATAATGCAAAAAAAATGGGCTGGAATAATTTTGAAAATACCCTTCAGAGCCTTAAAGTAGCACATATCAACCTACAGGAGGTGACTGGGTGACGGATTGGGAGCTTATCGGTGCCATTACGAATCCACACGACAGCTCCTTCAATTGGCTCTCCAGTAACGGCATCGCTTACCAAGCCTTTGATCCCTGAGTGTACCTGGAATTTTTTTAAACCAGGCACAGAATCAGAAAACAAACTATCAGCTCCGTAACCGGATTTATTTATTTATCTATTTATTTATCAGGATATGAAGAGTAGTTCAGTAGAAATCTTTGAAGACCGAACATATTGATTGTGCTTTTCGTTGCTCTTTTGAGCTTTCATTCCTTTTCACTGTCGAGCTTTCGTTGATCCTAAACCTACTGTACTATACTGAAGTTCCAAAACCGATGCCTGCAAGCGGCTGCGTGACCATTTGGACCCTACAGTAAGCCTACAGTAATTATAGGATGGGGACGCGGGACGGCTGCGGGGCGTGCGCTGCCGCCGATAGGGCGGGAGCGCGAAGAAATGTGGACGAGCTCTCTTAGCTCATAGGCAGCAAGTAGGTGTAAATTTGCACCTAGAGGTTACTGGACGTGCTGAGCACGAATTTCATATCCATTTCGCACTATGGCCTCATCTTTCGCAGCTACAATGGATAGACTGAAGTAACCATTTCTCAGGATCTTATGGAACTTTGAAAATGGGCTGTTCCCTTTGATAATCTAGAATTTTTTTGATTATCATAAAGCTGTCTAGAACCGATGAACTAATTAAAATAACGCAACACCTTGAAATTACTACTATAAGGGTTACATTTCCTTAGAGATTGATAGATTTCAGTCATTAAATTAAAGCCATTGAACTCTCAATTTTCTTCATCCGGAAAGAATATGTAGCATATTCAACCATGATGAAAACGAATCTTTCGCAATTACATTTGTCTAACCTTTGCGGTATATACATCGAAATTGTTGTTATGTGCTTCAGTATTTCAAGGGTGAGTTTGTAGTCCTCTTAAAGAATTACCGCCATCCCTTTTTCTCACGAAGACGGGAATGGGAATATCCCTTGGTATGATATTCAAATTTTTTTTATTGATTCAACAACAACTTTTCTCAAAGTGTTAGTGCGTGTATATGACCTCAATTACGCAGTGGTTGCCAGATTTTCCCTTAGGAACTTCCCGAAACAAGATGGCATATCCTTAGGGCGACGACAAGTCCTCAGGTGTTAGCACAGGTCATACTGAGAACGGCAAAGACATCATATCCAGTCACTCCAAGGAAATTGTAATATAATAGAATATAATGCGAATGGAAAACAAGCAAAAAATGTCCTAATCCAATTAACAACGGACATTATCCGAAAGTGCATATGTATGGTATTTCAAGTAAACTTCCATCTTCTTGATTTCTTTCGTTTCTTCTTGATTTCAAAAGGAAATTTGCAATCTTTCTATGCATCCGAGCTCAAAATCAAGATATCACAGTTTTCCGAAAAATGAGCAACACAATTCAAAAAATTGCGTAAACTTAGCTTCAAAAATTTATACAAATATTAGTAAGAGGGGCAAGATCTGGAATGTAATTTTACAGCTACACCAGTACAGTATACATACTGTTGCTTGTGGAATAAATAAAAAATCGAAGAAAAGATCCTCACAAGGAATAACACATTGACTAAATCACCCATTTTTGTAAAGTTTCATAAGATCCTGAGGAATGCAATAAATTCCACCTGGTCATACCGTACAAGATGACGTTGAGATGCATTTCGAATGCGAAATTCGTGTTCAGCACATCCAACAACCCCGAGGCGTCCATTTTCAGCGTGCGCAAGTTTGCAGTTTCGGTCCATGTCAGTGTCGGGCACGCTCGCTTTGAAGCAGCAGCTAATTGCTGCTCTCGCCTTATCTAAATTAGTGACGAGCAACTCGTACAGGTCTTCGCGCTCTCTCCGCGACTTGCCGCGTTGACCGCGACGCAACGGCCGCTCCGCAGCATACGGCTGCAAACAGTCAACCAATCGCGGCGCTGTCCCAGCCAGCCGCTGACCCCGCCCTAATTGCTACAGTCCAAAAGGTCCGTTTCCCCCTGCAAGCCTATGATGTGAAGAGTGAACAAACAAAGTGTGCGGTGCTTGACTGTCTGATCGGCTCATCTGCCTGAGAGGGCGAGGAAGCGTTTTGAAAAACAAGCCTGAAGCTCCTGATTTTTTAGGGTTTCTTTTCAAAGACATGGGATGACTACAAGTGTGCTAGAAAATTCCATTGAATGCAGAAAATCCAAAACCTCATCTGGACATTGTCGAGAGAATCCTAGAACTACTACGATCAATAGAACTGTAGACTCACAGCGAACATGTACTCCATCAGGGCTTTCTTGTTGTCTTCCCAGAGCTGTGGTAGTTGTTCTCCGTCAGGCATCTGCAATCATGAGCAATGTAGCTCTTTTCTCTTGCAAGGGAATTGCATGAGGAAAATCCACTAAATCGTACTTACTTGAAACCTGTAAGACGGTCTAGAGAAGCTCAGAATCTCGCATGGATGATTTCAAACTATGCTGACCAGGTTAGGATACTATGGAGTTCTGACTTGGTGTGGCGTGGCTATGCTGCTTTATGCAGCTCGCGTCGCTGATTTCAAACCTGTTTTCGTCCTTCCTAGGTTTTTTCTCTTCAAAGAGTTTCGCCTATCTTTTTTTGCAAGAGCATATGATAGGGCTGTACGAATGCAGGAGCAATAGTCAGCAATCCCAGTTGGCTGTGCCGCAAAGGTGAGTCCCTCGCTTTTCATAAACACGTTCGCAGGATGAAGTCCTGCGAGCATTACATTACGTTTCACGTGCGCTTTGTACTTTTTTGTTCTGAGGATCTGTAAACCATCTAGCAAATTTCAAGCGTAGCCTGTGACACCAGGCTACGCTCCGTAACTATGTACATATAGGAAACTCCAAACGTACGCAGACAAGAGTCGAGACCGCGGCGCGGCTCTTTTGGGCAGAGACGCAGGCGCACACTATGCTGAGCTCCCGTGACTCTGCCCAAGAGATCCGCGCCGCGGTCTGTACATATCGTCTACGTCTCGTCTACGTACGTTTGGAGTTCTCTGTATATGGGTGTCGTCTTGGATTATCAGCTTAAGTTCGTGCGCTTCCCTCGTTAAATGCAAAGGGGCTTAAGTTCACTGGAGAAAACATGGAGTTAGTTGAAGTGAATTGAAATATGGGTACCTTCACAATGGCTAGAAGCATCAAATGTTTATACGCACAAATTGGTTGAATTTTATGTCAGGTCTGTAGCATTCCGTGGAAATCATACCAGTTTGCTCCGCTGAATAGCGCTGCCTTATTTTTGTGATCGAATTCTTCAGAAAAGCACATAAAGAGCTCGCTGATAAATTTTAGAGGGCATATTATGCAATCCAGATCGAGCTCAACCGAGGGTTATTCATCAGATTACAGGAGCGTTTATTATGTGTGAGCCAGTTTGCCAAAGTTAGTACCTGCAGCACTACTCTTTTACGTTGTTTGCTCTTTACTCCGCCTCTAATTTCGAAACTACTCTTCCTGCTAGTCAAGCCCTTCAAGCGGCGTGACGGCGGATCTATTAGTTTGAATTTTATTCTTGTTCAAAATACAGATTTTTGTTGTGCGATATGAAAATCTCGATATTGGGCGTGGTGCAGCTCACTTGTGAGACTTATTAGTGACCTCCTGCGAAGGATGGCAGAAGAGTAGAGTGTGTCCTTCCAGGAAATTGGGTATCTCTGCGCTAGCCTCCCTCATTTCTTGGCTGGGGCTGCACCATTTCAGCGGAATTTTTCGCTCGATTTCAACAGTCATCTGTAGCAGGCCCAGGAGAGCGCTGAAACCATCGGTACCTCCGCATTCCGAAAGATCTGATGAGTGAGCATATCCATAATGGTGGGTTTTGGGGAGATTCGTTTTTTTTTGTCCTTCTTATAGTGACGAACCCTCCGACAGAGGATAGGTAGTGGTCTTATGACACATGGGAGAGGTGGTTCAAAATTTTAATTTCTCACCATGGCAGTTTTTTTCTCGCAAAATGATCAATAGGAAGAAAACATGAACAACATAGTTGATGACCAGAGACAAAATGATGATAACAAATACAATATCTCAGACACTTCTCACTTGGTGCGGCCGACCCCCGACCAGTAGGTGCCGATAGGCCGAGCGGCTGCTGATCAGCGGCCGGCGTCCAGCCCATCACCGCATACCGGCCGGGCAGCAACTCATCACCGGCCGGCCGCTCTACCACATCGACGACCGGCCGGGGATTGTTTCACGGCCGGCCGGCCGGTCGACCACTACAACCTTCCAGCCGGCCCTATCGACCATGATAACCTTCCGGCCGGCCGATCGACTATGGTAGCATTCCGGCCAACCCAGTCGGAATAATCGGTTAGTGATAGTAGGGTAGTGATAAGGAACGAAGGTATCAGCCGAGAGAGACAGATCAGAAGCACGGATGGCCGAGTGGATAAAGCAGCGGACTCTCAAACAGCCAGAAACAAAGGGCAAGTTCGTTCGATTCCAATCGGTGGTAGAAGAAAGCCAACACTGCGAAAACAGGTGAGGGATTTGCAGAGAGGCACCTTTTCCAGTTCCTCATGAGAATTTGCTGACTTGTGCTGCCTTTTTATCACTACGGCTCCACTGCTGCGTAGAGCCCGGAGCGCTCCTGCACGAGGCACTGCGCAACCGGACTCCACGCTGCCAGAGGTTGTAACACTAATTGCTGCCATTATTTTATTTATAAATACACTCAAATAGTTCTTAATACAAAAAAAAAGAAAAACAAACTCCGTGATAACTTAGAACAAACTAGTCAAGACCGTTAAATAGGAAAATAATGAAAATAATTCGATAGGACACATAGAAGGAATGCAACAACAATACTTTTTAAACTCAACTCGATAAGGATTGCTCCTGCAACTACCATGATTGCCTCGCTGAAATGTAACACCAATCTAGTCCACTGGGCTAACTGCTTACAAAGCTTGCACCACTAAGACATAGATTAAGTCGAATAGAACCCTAACGGAATGTATTGTTCATGACCAAGATAACCATGGTGTGAGGCTCAGACTAAGCTGAGGCCCACTTTCGAGCGATGGAAAGGGAGGAAGGACACCAAGGCGAAAGGTCTGAGTTCCATGCGTACCCTGACGGGTGGAGTACCATTTGAGAGGTAATCGCGGACAACTTTGCCCGCATAAGCAGGCATTTTGAGCAGTAGCGGCTGTACCCGCTTTAAGCATGCGATTTTGAGCAGAAGCGGCTGTATCCGCTCGAGCTGGAGCAGTTCCGGCCGAGCGGAGGCTCACCGCCGGCCGGCCTCCTCTACCATTAGCGGCCGGGCTCCGACCTGGTGATTCCCCGGCCGGTAATGGTAGAGCGGGCCGGCCGCATGAAGTGTCTGAGATGAAATCGATTTTGAAAGAATCTCATGCGGAGCTCATCGCTACTGGTCGAAACTCCTATTGAGTCAGCTTCATGAATAGTTCCTCCATCAAGTTGAGCACTGCAAAAACGAATCTCCCCAAAACCCACCATTTGGTAGGGGATATGCTTATTCATGAGATCTTTCGAAATGCGCAGGCAGCGACGGTTTCAGCGCTCTTCCGGCCTGCTACAGATGACTGTTGAAATCGGGTGAAAAACCCCGCTAAAATGGTGCGATCCCAGCCTAGAAATGAGGGAGGCTAGGGCAGAAATACCCACATTTTCTGCAAGGACTTACTCTTTTGCCTATCCTTTGTGGGAGGTCACTAATAAGTCTCTCAAGGGAGCGGCACCACGCCCAAGATCGAGATTTTCACCTCACACAAGAAAAATCTGCATTTTGTACAAGAACAAAATCCAAACTAATGAATCTGCCGCTGCGCTGCTTGAAGGGCTTGGAGAGCAAGAAGATTAGCCTGAACTTGCTAACAAGTCTCACTCATGTACCCTTCTTCTGATGGAATAGTATGCTCTTCCAAGCCACAGAAAGTTGACCGAGGGACCACAGCGGGCGAACTGTGCAGGAAGGTTGGGTGTGTTGAGGGCCAGTAGCGTGTGTCGTTCGTTTACAAGCCTTAAGAGCGCAACAATCGCGCTAATGCGCTACTTTTGTCGTTCAGCACGGAACATAAAAAAAATGCAGCTTTTTTCTGAAATCGGAATCTAACCTAATACTAATGCAAACCTTATCTCAGATAGGGAGAAGCGACGCAGTTTTTGACGATAGCGATCTCCAGTTCACTATATCTCGAAGTAATCTGATTAACTCGCCTCATTCTGCTCTGACATCATATTGTCTTCCCTCACCTCAAAGTGATCCTGGGTTCTTCAAAGTACTATGTCCCATTTCCGGATGAGCTTTCACTCACTATGAGCTTCACTAAGCGCTTTTGTTTTTCCGTCTGACACTGCCTGTTGTTCTCATCAGTGTATTCAGATCTAGGTTACTTCCCTTCGCAGCTGCATGTTCAGCTGAAGATCTTCCCCCATCGTTCATGTTTTTTAGCAATGCCGCATCTTTCCAATAGCCTTTGTAGCCTTCACTTTTTTATCATGTGCTTATTTTAAGTTATATATTTAGTTATCTACTCACCAGTTTTTAATGAAGCACATTTCTCCTGTGTTGGAGTAGTTTCTAATAAATATATTTGTTAATTTAATCGTTTAAATGTTTCAGGTGTCATTCGTCAATGGTATCAACCGATTAACTGCACTGAACAGTTCAGCCAACTGTTTAGTATTAGGTTGGTGCAAAAATAATGCGCGTTTTTCGTTGCTTCATCTTCGGTGCAGAAAACTTCCGGTGTTTCTTATCATCGGTATGAGGAGTTGCATACGATTTTGTAGCAAATTTCATGGCCTTTCAAGCAACTCATGCATTTTGAGCGAAGTTTATGTTTTCGGTGAATTTTTAGTTGTGGAACGAAAGGCGTCAAAACAAGTTTTTTGCCAAACTCACTTCAGCGAGCTGATACTCGACGGCATCACAACAGGAATCGCTCAGAGTACCACCATAGTTTTGGCGAAGGGAGTGTGAGCGAATGCATTCCGCCGAGCTGGTCCCGGATTTTTCGGCTTGGTGTGCCTTGCTTCGAAAGTAAGGAATGTCGCATAGGTCTTCTTGGGGTTTGCGACCCCCAACTGATGACAATTATCAAAGGGCACTCTTCCAAAACAACATATTTGGTTTCGCAGGAACTCGCCGGTGATTGTCGACAGCCCACCCCTCTCTTCGTGGGAACGTGAGGATGAAAAAGCTCGACGAGTAGATGTCGCGCATACTGAACGAGTACCAGGTTGATCCTCGTCGAGAGGTCTGCTTCGCGCCTTTGTAGTGGAAAAATTGCGACTAGGCATTAGGTCGCCTAGTAATGAATTATGAAGTATAGACCCTCTACGACAAAAGTAAGTGCCTTGCTCAACAATTGGACGAGGAACATGCACCGAAACCCTCCCAGAGACCGAAGCAACACCAAAATAAGGTCATGGCGAATTTTTGGTGACCTGCTGCAAAAATTGCTCACTGCAGCTCATTCATTCTTCCAAATATGGTAAGTAATTTTAAGATGTAAATGAAATAAATTAGAAATATCACTGTGCGACCCCAGCGTTGCTCAATAAAATGGGTTCTTCACTCCTACACGGCACTGTCCAGGCACACCCTGCACGCCCGATACTCCACAGGCTGGAGCAACTGAGCTAGGAAGCTCGGACTCCTACATCACAATCAGCAAACCTCTCGCTCACCGACTACCTCTCCCCGAGAACCTGGACGACTTCTTCCGAGAGAATTTTCTCGAAGACTGAAGTGATACCAAAATTGCCTTGCGGAATTTCGTCGATTCTAGAAGGTTCTGTCAAAACTGCACGGTAGTCGGAGAACATCTACCTTATTGCTAAAGATTTGCGGATTACAATAGTTCTAAGCCTTTTGAAAAAGATCGATTTTGAAGGGAGTTATGAGGTTCGGAGTCGAAGGCATGAAAACGCGCATTATTTTTGCACCAACCTAATATCACTGACGAATGACGCCTGAAAGTGGTCCAAACAAGGCAATTTGGTGGTTTAGTTTGGGTGAAACAACAGCTCCCCGCTCGTTTGGAACCGTGCTTACCAGTTTGCCTCTGGAATTGTCTGAGAAGACTTCTCGATAGTTTGTATCAAGGTGCCGTGGAAGAGATTTGGCGGCCTTTTGCAAAAAAAAACTGGGAAAATTTGCTATTTCAGTCGATTATGAAGACGGCGTAAAGTTCGTTGCGCACTTTGTCGTGCGCAACGTGCAGCAAAATTGAGGCAGAATGAAAAAATTTTGAAATCAAATGTTCAAATCATCTACGAACCTCTGATTTGAACATTGGATTTCAGTCATTGCTATTCTTGGCATCTGGTCTGGTCCGTAGATCATTTCGTTGCCATGAGTTATGGCTCTGGAACGTTCAGAACGCGAATCCGCGTTTTGAACGTTCATTTTTAACGAAGTTAGTGCGGGTATTGTAGTTCAATACACTGACATTCGATAACACTCACTGCAACTCATACCTTCTCGCAGCCGAGCTCCAATGTAAGTTCCATGGCATTGGTGGCGAGGTAGTTGAAATCTTGCATCCCTCCGGACACGGAGTACCATTTCGCTCCGTTTGTGATACCCCCTGTGAAGTGTTGCTTAGTTGGAGACGCATTTTCTGTTTTTCATCCAATATCAAGAAGCAAATGAATACGCTTTAGAATGTGAAAGACTTTGGACTAGCCTGCCTGGACGTTCAAAGTGGAATTCAATTTTAAATTTGTTAGCAACCTCTATGGTGGCCCTTCGTGGTGGCACCTACCTTGTCTGGCAAAGGCGTCCTTAGTTGTGCCGTCGCATGGAGGATGGTCATTCTTTGCCATATGAGCATGATTGCTAGCGTACTTCTGCGCTAGCCATCTGAACGCATTGGATAATGAAGTTATCGGTATCAGTATTATTCCTTTCCATTTCATCACACTCACAATTGCACTTTTTGTTCAGAATTTAACCAGCTCACGGCACCTTAAGATAGGTTTTTAAGTTAGCAGCTGACAAGGGAAGTGCACGAATTTAAGCTGCTAATCCAAGAGGCACCTATATGCTTAGAGCCTGTTTAAAATGATGTTGCAGCCTATACTTGAAATTTGCGAGGTGATCTACAAAAGCTCAGAGAAAAATGCAAAACTGATGCACATACCATGAATTGATCCTTTGAACTTCTTCAAGAAATGCGAAAGAGTTATCTTTGCGCAACAACCTACTGGTGCTATTGACCAGTGCACCTGCTTTCGCACAGCCTTATCCTACGCCCTAGCATAAAAGGGGCGTAGCTCTCTATGGAGAAAAGACCCAGGAAAGATGAAAACAGATTGTGAACCACCGTCGTGAGCTGCACAAGGCTCGGGGCTATTAAGTCGCTCTAGCTACCCTGTGGCAGATGGTGGTAGGGAGAAATCCCCGCGGACTATGAGCTATTCTATTTTGGCCTGCGTTTCGCAGGCGGGCGCGGGGGTGGCACCTATAAAATGCTTGCCAGAGAAGTTTGGCCAAATGGGAGAGGCGAGTCGGGACCGCCTCTATATACAAGGTCCTCGCCCCGTAGTATGAGGTTGGCACGGTGACCAAAGCAACCTCTTCTTCTTCGTTTTCCCAGCGTCCGGCCCAGGTTGACAGGCCGGTTGATGGAAACCAGTGTCACATAAATATGATAGGTTCAATGTGGAATAGAGTAAATGCTTGTACGTCACCCGGAAGTGACCTGCAGGAAGCCCGCCCGCCCCCGTGGTTAACAGGCGAGGGCTACCGAGAGGCGAACGACCTTGGCTAAAGAGGCTTGTTCGGGTCGGGTCCTTGAATATCGGAACTCTGACCGCTAAGACGAGGGAGGTCGCAGATTTCATGAAACGGAGGAGGATTCACGTTCTGTGTCTGCAGGAGACGAGATGGAAAGGGTCCAAGACTATAGAGATTGAAGGCGGCACCAAGCTATTCTATCACGGACTTGAGACAAGAAGGAATGAGGTGGCAGTAGCAATATCTGGACCCCTAAAAGAACATGTTTCGTCTGTGAATTGTGTTAGCGACAGGATTATTTCCCTCCGTATCGCTAGCAAGATTTCTGGACAGTAGTGTCGGTATATGCTCCGCAGTGTGGCTGCACTGAGACGGATAAGGTGGCATTCCACGATGAGTTCGACGATGTCATTAGAAGTGCTCCTGAGGGTGACTATGTGACGATTGCAGGAGATTTCAGTGGTCATGTAGGACAGGATAGAAGGAGTTTCGAAAGAGTACATGGAGGGAGAGGCTTTGGAAGGAGAAATCTGGAAGGTGAAAGGATCACAAGCTAGCTGAAGCTCATGATCTTTTAATTGCTAGCACTTTCTTCATGAAAAGGGAGTCCCAGAAGTTCACAGCGTAGGCCGGCAAAGTGAAATCGACCACATTCTGATGAGAAGACACTCTCTGAAAACGATAAGGAATGTGAAGGCTGTCCCGGGAGAAGAAATTGCAGGACAGCGTTGACAATTGCTGACGGATGTATGCATGATCTTGCCTAAGCAGACTAAGGCTAGAGTAGAGCCACGCATCCGGTGGTGAAAGTTGGCAGAATACTTTGCGTGAGAAGATTCTAGCTGCCGGTTTGCCAGATCCTGCAGTGCGATAGAATCTGTGTGAGCTAGCGCAGCAAGTACTATCCTGACGTGCGCAAGGGATACATTAGGAGAAACTAGAGGTGCAAGGAAAGGTGATGAGGCAACATGGTTCTGGAGTGAAGAACTGCAGAAGATTGCTAAGGCTTACAAAGCCTAGCAGAATGCCAAGTTGCTCGCTGCATTGATGAATACAAATTAAGAAAGAAGGAAGCGAAGGCTGCAGTAGCTCGTACAAAAAACGCTGCGATGGACGACCTCTACGATAAGCTGGAGAGCTGGCAGGCTGAAAAGAACGTGTTCCGGCTAGCGAAAGCACGTCACAGAGCACCTCTACATGTAGCTGAGGTCAGAGCTGTCAGAAGCGAAGATTGGGAAGTCTTGAGAGTTCCTGTCGCAGTCAAGCAGTGTTGGAGAGAGTATTTTGTGCAGCCGAGCAAAGAGTTCCCAAGAAAGAAAAAGATCTTCGCGGAACCAGTAGCTGAGCCGACACAGCCTTGCATAATTGAGGAAGTAAGGAAGGCCTCGAAGAGATTGAAGGTTGGCAAAGCCTGAGGTTCAGACCGCATCCTAGTCGAAGCATGGAAGTCACTTGGCAAACCAGGCCTGCGGTGGCTGACCAAGTTTTCCAATAACATCTTTAGATATAACATAAGAACTCATAAACATCAGCAAAAATTCCAGAGGCGTGGAGAGACAGTATCTAGTGTAGATCTTCAAAAGGAAAGGTGATGTGATGGACTGTACGAACTATAGAGATATCAAGCTCATCGCATATACAACGAAGATCTACGAACGCCTTCTGGACATGCGAATGAGAGACATGGTGGAAACAGCACCCGATCAATTTGGATTTGTCCCAAAACGATCGACAATTGACGCCATCTTTATCGCCCGTCAAGAAATGGAAAAGTACCGCGAAAAGAACAAACCGTCCACATCGCAGTTCTGGGCTTGGAGAAAGCACATGATAGGTTGCCGCGTGCAGTGCTTTGGGAGGTACGAGAGAACGAGGCATTCCGGAGTGCATGGTGAGGGCAGTCCAAGTCATTTATGCCAGATCGATGGCGAGGGTGCGCACTTCACACGGAACAACATCAAAGTTCGATAATACAGTGGGGGTGCACCAAGAATCAGCATTGAGTCCATTCCTCTTTATCATGACACTTGACACAGTTGTAAAACATCTCCTGGGAGGCCCGCCACACATACTGCTCTATGCGGACGATGTGGCTCTAATCACAGATTCGAGAGAAGTATGGGACTTCAGCTCAAGATCCAGAAGTGGCAATCAGCACTTGCAGACGCGGGTCTGAAGTTGAACTTGAAGAAAATCGAAGAAAAACCGACTGAGTAGTACACAGGAAGACGACGTCGTTTCAGACGCAAACAGTATTGCTTTTACACAAGTCAAGGAATTACTGTGTTTAGGTGGCGTCTTGAGTGCTGACGGAACGGTGGATGCGGCAGCTAGAGGACGAGTTGCCTGCGCATGGTTGAAGTGGAGGAAATCAACCGGAGTCCTCTGCGACCGGAGGTGCTTGAGTGTGTTGAAAGGGAAGATTTATCGCATTGTTGCCATTGAGGCCGGCAATGATGTACGGCGATGAGTGTTGGCCGCTGTCGGAGACCCACGAACCACTGTTGAACACGGCTGAGATGCGAATGCTTAGATGGGCGTGTGGCCTTACGCGATGTGATAAGGTGCTAAGCGAAGACATTAGAACAATGATGTAGACGGAGTCCATACAGCTAAAATTGCGTGCACAGCAGTTGCAATGGTATGGTCACGTCATGAGAAGATTACCGCTACACCCTACCTGGCAGGACCAGGAGATGGAAGCTACCGGCAAGCGTCCAGAGTCGCACCGAAAAAAACGATGGGAGGACGCTGTAGGCAAGGATATGAAAGAAGTTGGAGTCACCAAGGATGACGCTTAGGAACGCGATATATGGCGAAGGAAAACCAAAATAGCGAACACGGGAAATGCGTGAGACAGATGCTGAGGAGAAGAAGTTGTGAGCTGCACAAGGTAGCATACACCAATCCAGGCCAAGTCACAATTACATAGCAACGATAGTATCCTGCCCTGGTTAGCATAGTTGCGAATCATTTAAATGAGATTCTGAGCTTCTGTAAACCACTTAGCACAATTCTAATACATATATAGGCGACAACATCATGTTTAACAGGCTTTACGCAGGCATTTCTATTCATGGATTAATAGCTTTTTGTCGTGAATTTCTCCTGTGAGCATTGCAACTCTTCTGGATGAAAATGCGGGCTCACCTAAATGTGCCGTCGTCGGGAGAGGCAGAGTACTGGCTGGCACCTTCTTGCTGGGTAGAGTCAAATGGATAGTTGGCAACGAGGTCGCCTTCGTGGAGGTTGGCTGACAACACGAATGGCAACGAAAGCGTCCACTGGCCGACTGCTACAGTTTCCGGTTGGCGCTGAAAGATTGATCGTGAATGAACTCGCCATTAATTTATTTATTTATTTATTACACCATAAGGTGTGCCACAATCAATCGTGGAGGAAAAAAAACAGCAAACGGAAAACTGTGGAAGCGAAAACACTGCTCTACCGAACAAGTAAATTAGAAAATGCAACAAAATCGCCTTCGCCGAGTCTTGGTCCATTTCTAGCTTTAATTTTGAGAGGTAAAGGATATACCAAGGACAGTAAAATGGTAGTGTGAGCCATGGGCTGTGCCAAACAAAAAAAAAACAACTATGCTGGTGGGATTCTCGGCACTGGAAAATGCTGTGCTGCAAGCAGTTATAAGGTTCGAGACCATTGAGATAATCACAGCCTAAGAACGCAACTGGGCAGAGCCATTCTGGGGCGGTCGCAGGTGGCGACTCTTTGATCTGGTACGAACCTCAGGCGTAAGCTTAGGTGGATGCTCGCCGGCTCTCTCCCCTTAAAGAGCTGAAGGAGCACTGAGAAAGTAGAATCCAGTAACACAGTTGCTTTCGAAGGCAGGTATGCCCACTACTCCTTAATTGAAATATTTGATAATTGTATTAAGTTGTCGCAAAATCGATGTTGGATTTCGAGCGCTGATCTTCATTTAGGATAGATAGGTATAAGCACAATCTCATTAATCCAATTAGTAAGTGTGCATACTCACGCCATTTTCCATTTATCGTATTCATTCCATCATAAAAAAATTTGGACTTTTAGAACAGTTGAACTTGTTGACGGGAATACCTGTGAGGAGACAGTTGAAGAAGATGAAGAAGAGCTACTCAGGTGAAAACAAATCTTATCGGATCGTTGAGGTTGCAAGTAGGTCCGAGAATGGCACTAGCAAAACTTTTTCAAATCGTCAGCCTCAGTCGGTGGCCTATCAACACCTTCAGCCTCCGCTTACCGGATTACTCTATCTGGGTGATTTCTGGATCAAATGCATGCTAGGAACCACATATTGGCGTTGGTGGGCTGAGGGAGCTTTTCAGAAAAAGCTCGAGAATGGTAGTGATCAGGGATGTGCAAAATTACCATTTACGATTTACGAGTTACGATTTGCGGCCATTTTTTGGCGATTTTTTACTATTTACGATTTACGGAAAATGGCCCAAATTTCGTAATAAATTCGTAAATAACTACAAGAAACGAATCTCGTCATAGCGTTTTTGCTTGGGGGTGAATGTGCATAATTTCTCTGTGTTTGCATTTTGCAGCAAACCTAAGAGTGAAATGCTTGTTTTGCTTGTAGTTTCTTTTAGTTTCTATTATTCGAAGAAGGCGGCATATAGCAATTTTATTATCGCATCCGTAGAGAAGATCTGTTGGAACAGGTTGGAACAGTTCAGCTCAGAGGTTTGAATGAAGTGGTCAAGAACACCGCATATTTAGCTCTGTTTTCCTGTTTCCGTAGGTGGGACAAGCTGTCCGCCCAGCCTGTTTCATTCGGCAAAACGTTTTGCCTTGTTTTTCTGACTTCAACTGCGGTGTGATGTTCTATGCGAAAAGGTGTTCTTCCTGGTCGGGCTCTCATGAACCAATTAGTAGTGTCCATAAACAATTTGATGAAGTACAAGAAATAGTTCTTTTCAGAGATGCAGTTAGCATCCTACTTTATTGATAATCGCAGAGGTATTGAATGCGCATGCGACCTAAGCAGTGACTTGCTGAGAGCACTGGATACGAAGTCAGCGCTTTAACCTTTCAAACTCCTTAGGTACCAATTCACCTTCCCCACGATGTGAATGGCTTGGTTCGCACGGAAACACATAGACCCATCGAACCACGTTTACGTTTGCTTCAGAAACACAGACCAGGATGAAGAGAATTTTCTCCAATGCAGGGATAAATAATTCTTTAGAACTGGAAAGCTCGCTTAAAATATCGAGAGAAAAGTTGTCCATTCATCACAATGTTATCACTCTGGTGATAAGATGGCGAGGTTCAGTGATCAATTCTGCGGTAGATACATACCTCAGATCATTTTGAGAATGACTTTGTTGTGAAACGAGTTGAAATCAACTGAATCTTGTAATGGTACTCAGACCCCCAGTTACGATTTACGATTTACGACGGTTTTGGAGAATTTACGATTTACGGTTTACGAAAATTGAAATTTTTGTTACGCACATCCCTGGTAGAGATCACTACTTGCAGACAACAGCTATGTACCTGGTGAATCTGGATTATGTGACGTTCCTCACCCGTCCATTCGCGAACGCTGCGAAGAGGGCGGGGTGCGTGACGAACCTTCCCGTCGTCTGTGCTCTCTGCGAGCCGCCATTGTTCCCTCGCTTGTCTGCGCCCTCTACGGACCGCATTGTTCCCTCGCCTGTCTACGCCTCCGCGAGACGCCATTGTTCCCTCATCTAATTGTGAACTCTCTGTGCAGTCCACGCGCCACCGCTTCTCCTCATCCATGTAAATGAAGCTTCTCGCGCGTGTGCGCGAATTCCTTGACATTCGAAGGGATAGATGATTTTGGAAAGCTTTGAGGGCTAATTAAATGCTTTGATCAGTTTTTAGCAGCAAAGCCTTTGCCGAAATGTAAACGATGGTTCAGCTACTTACTTGATCCTTACTACCTCTACGTCACAGCAGTGAATCAACTCCAGCGGATCATCTTTGACCTACAAAGTTATTCTATCAGGGTCACAATGAAAGACGGACAACGCCAAATGTTTAGCCGATAAAGACTAAACAGCAATGCTGTGTTGACAACTAGCATATTTTCATAGATTTACCGTGTGCATTGCGCAGCTAGCAAATGCGGTTGCCTGAAGGAAATGAAGAGCGAACGAGGGCGAGGCACAGAACACTCAATGCAACTTCTACAGCGAGAAGTTATTCCCGCGCGAGTCATATCTAACGCCGCACCGCACATCGAAAGGTGTCTGGGCTCAATATTACCAGCCCGGTCCGAGAAGGACATTGCCGCGCTCTAATGTGAAAAGCAGGGATGAGCGGATACGAGATTTTTCACGACCCGAATAACGGTGCGGATAACGGATCGGTCAAAAATTACCGAATAAAGGATAATGGATAAGTGTTTGATAAGATGTCGAACCATTAGACAACATTAGCTCCCAGTAAAATGTCATGTTAGATAACAGATAATGCCGTATGCTAGAGGACACCACCTTCTACAATACCACAAATGATGGAAGAAATACGACGTGAATGTTGTGGAGGAAAATTGGCACGAATTCTTCATCTCTAGTCCACCATTTTGAGAACGACGTTGAACATAGCGTCGTTATAAAGAGATGTAAGTACAGTAGCTAGAGTACCCAGTGATATTTGGATGTGCGATAGTTTGCTTGGTACTTTAGTCACTTGAGATGGTACCTATCCGCGACGTTTTCAATACAGAGGTTTCCATAACAAAGGCTAGTGCTTTCAAGCTTTCGTTCCTAAAGCCACTGACGACGCCTCGATTTTTTTGGGTTTTGCGAAATTCTGCAGAATTTTCTA
This sequence comes from Ancylostoma caninum, assembly GCA_037903475.1. Taxonomy (NCBI): domain Eukaryota; kingdom Metazoa; phylum Nematoda; class Chromadorea; order Rhabditida; family Ancylostomatidae; genus Ancylostoma; species Ancylostoma caninum. Next base: position 179,076 of record JBAJFG010000231.1, read on the forward strand.
TTCCTGACAATTATTATCTTATCGAATCCTCAACGCTATTTGATTAATAGATTCAAAAATTGGTGAAAACAGTGGGATTCAATGTTTGGTCGAAATGAATTGTGCGATAAAGAGGCACTTCTCATGTTGAGCTGCAAGGTGCATCACTTTCAATCCCTTTAAGGTGACAACTTTAGTCAACAGTTTTTTTGTTCAGTTTTTGATAATCTTACAAATAAGTAAGTTTCGATTCGAGATTATTGCCTCATACTGTCGGACAACTCGGAAAAATTGAACAAGAGCTTTTCTATCTGGACAAGTACATGTCTGTATTACCTCTTCCTATCTCAATTCAAAATTCTAGACCACTAATGAACTATGACAGAAAACGCGCTGGAAAGAGTGATACGATGAGTTTTCTGAGAAAATGTGGCATGAAGCCACTATTTCCGCCTTTATTCGCACTGTTATCCGGCACCAAAGGCACGGATAACGGTGCGGACAAAGGATAGACCAAAACGTACGGATAACGGTGAAACGGATAACCGGATACCAGTGGGGGACGCAGGAAGTGGGCGTGACGGGGAGGGGCGTGGGGAAAAATGTGGGGTCTCCGCCGTTTTGGGGACCCAGACGGAAAATAAAATTAATAAAAACATTAATTATAATAATAAATGATTAATAAAAATTATTTTAAAAATAATATTAAAAATGAACGACTAAAAATAAACTAATTCAAGATTTTTATTTGTATTGTAAAGTAAATTCGAAAATTTGCCGACCCATTCTCGGGGGGGGGGGGCGCCCCCCCCGTGTCCACCACTGCCGGATACTGATAGAGCGACGCAACCGCTAGAGTTGACACTCGTTTCCGGCCGCCGCTCCCATTGGCTAGCTTCGCGCCTTTATCCCGCCCCTCCTCTTGCTCCGTGCCACCCCCACTGTCTGATCCTAACCTCGCCGCGGGACGAATTTTCGCGCTCCGGGGCGGCGGCTGACGAACGTCCGTAGACGGTAAATCTGAAGGCCCTATATTGACACTGATGGAGTAACACTCGAAATCAAATGTATTAGATTGTTGCAAAATCGATGTCGGATTTTGACAGTTGACTTCAACTCGGCTAAAGCTGAAGCTTTTTCCCGGATAAGGTGTCGTTTGAGTGAGCACATCCTCGTCATCTTTTGGCCAAATTTTGGTTCCATTCGATTTGGAGCCAAGCTTTTGGAGTCATCAAAATCTGCAAAAGCGTTTTGTGCTGAGGTTTTTTCACGGCTTGCTCTTCCTTTCAATGATGGTTCCAACCATCTGAATTCGTGCTCATCTGTAGAACAGTCCGATAAATAAGATGTGTGAAGGCAGGCATCCAGTTTCGCTTGCATCTTCTTCCAGATCGTCTGAAGTGCGAAGTGGTATCTTTGCTGTCGTTAAGTACCATAGGATAAATCGAGGAGAATTCACTTGCCCAATTTTTCACCTTGCCTTTCCCTTCCACAGCGCCAAAAGTAGGAAAATAATAACCATTAAAGCTATCTCCGACGATAGCTCAACACATCCTTTGATGATAGCTTTCACCAGTGCTCTCAGAATGACGTTGACGTCATTGAATTCAAGTCCATAACTCTGACACATTTATCTCCAAAACTGGATTACTTGGACCAACGTTGGGCTATGATTTCATTTGACATAGACGGCATACCCGGCTTTTCTTGGGTGTTTTACAACCCCGGCTCTCTCACACTGAAGAGGACAACTGGTATTGCTGATAAAATCATTGCAAGTACCCATAATTTTGGTGTTGGACACATTAGAAAATCATTGCAAGTATCCATAATTTTTGTGTTGGGCACATTAGCCGTGCCCAAGTAACTCTTCCCCTTAAGTAACCCCGTAAGCAAAACGTCAGTAAAGTCATTTCGATGGCAAATTCGTGGAAAACAATTTCCATATTCGTACTTAGGTGTTCGATTGATCTAGTAAGCACATCTTGCCCCTTTTCAGAAGCAGGAAATGAACAGAAGACATTAGTGAATCGATGTGAAAATGTCAAAACAATTGTCGTATTTGTGTTCAGAATATTGAGAAATCCCTGTAGACACTTCTCCACCGACCCATGAGCAAAAACAGCAAAAAATCAATAAAACCGATGAATCGATATTTTTGTGCAGAACGGTTGCCATATTCATGTTCAGCGTATTGAGGTACCCCAGTGTACTTATCCCCACCAACCCTCGAGCGGAAATAGCGAAAAATCAATAACATCAATATAATCGAAAAATCAATTGATATTTGTTGGAGGAAAGTGGCCTAAAACCTCCGCCGACCTTTGATGGGTATGCCTGCAAAGTTTGGTCCCAATCGGTTAACCCTCCGCAATTTCTATAAGGAACATATACATAAATACATACATACATACATACATACATACATACATACATACATACATACACATGCACAGACATCCTGCTTTATATATACAGATTCCCTCTTGCATGTGTTGGTAATATTCCCTTTCCTTGTTATTGCGTTCCTACCGACTTCGAATCCATGATAGAGTTTGAGACGAACTTTTGCTAACGACTACACTTCGATTCACCCACGAAAAAGCTAGTAGAAGTGGATAGGTACAGATGGAAATGAAAGACCGGAAGGAGAAAGAAACAAGCCTTCGAATATATACCAAATGTGCAACTTAGACATCATTTTTCTTTCCAGTGTGTTAGTATTGCAGCTTCTTCGTTCAGGAAGTTGAACTTATTTGGTAATCATAATTTTGGCCCGCCCTATATTTCTTCTATTCCTTATGCATCGCTTCGAATAGGGAAGGAAATAAGATGAATGGATCCGTCAGGATCTGGATGGCCGTCGGCTCCAACTGCGATGGGATGTTCTGCTAAGCTTTTCGCTTTTTGAGGGACTTTTGTTTGGCTCACCAACTTGGTTACCTGTGACGAGAAATGGGTGAATCACACGAAATGTGGTTGGGTGGTAGCCTTGGATTCCACCTCCAAAACAAAAAATACCTTTCAGAAAGCAATGCTCAGTGTTTGGTGGAACTGCAAAGGAACTCTACTCTCATGGAACTCCTACGACAAACCCCACTGTTACCTTCTGTCACCACCGGAGTTCACATGAATCAACGGTGATGACGCATACATCCATGTATCGCGTTATTGCTAGTCGTATTGAAAGGGGGAAATAAATTCAAAAGGAAGCTCAAAAGTAGAGGGAAACGTTATCGAAAACCTGATAGAGACTGTACTTACGTACATATATGCTGTGACGAGGAATATTCATAACTTTTCTCAATGGCATTAAGCAAAAAATAAGTACGAATTCGAGATCTGTCAGTTTTATCTCATGTCGAAATGCCATGAACATCTGGTATCCTCCCGTTACGAGCTCACCTCTTTGTCATCGGCGAACAAATCCATAAGGTGATCAAATCGTGGAACCTTCATTTTCTCCAGCTCGTAGAAGATCCCATCAAGATCGGGAAAGTCTCTTGAAAATATTTAAGGTCAACCTCGTCAGTTGGAAATTAGGAGAACAGAAAATGTCTTTAAAGACTGAACCATGTAGTGAAAGGGTACTATTCATCAAGCAGAGACTATTTCTACATATTTATTTCGGTTCCTTGGCAAAACGCAAGGCTGGCGACGTTCATTGCTGGAAACACCTACTCAAGAATGCTGCGGTCCTTTAAACGATGTGTTGGAGAAGAGCTTGGAATAGGTTGTTGGTAAGGTTGAACAACATTAAGTCCCTTGTCGGTGTTCCATTATTCTGTCAGTGTTCTGTTCCTGTCTTTATCGAATTGCGGGCATTCCGACTAATTACCAGACTGAACTTGACTGTGCTGAAATCTAAACTCTGTGCTGGAATTCTTTGCACAAATTAGAAAATGCAAACGAATGGTATAGTAATGGTCATCCTGATTCAGTGTTGTTCCTTTGCGGCCATATCGCTTAATCATCACGCATCAGTAGCGCGAGCTGATGCAAAGACGGGAGCGTAGCGGTGTTGTGATGTGGTGCCTGGGATGGTTTCATTCATGAGTGTATGAAACTGTTACCGACCTCCAAATGTTTCATTCAAAGCATGAATGAAGCTGTTATTGGGCAGCAGTGCTTACGCAACCGCTCTTGTATTAGCTCGCGCTAGGGATGCGTGAAGACATAGTGATATGGCCGGAATAGAAACAGCTTTGAATCAGAATGACCGCGAGTGTACCAAGTTGGAATGCCTACAATGCGATAAAGATAAGAGTAGAACACTGACAGAATAATAGAGCACTGGTAGGGGCGGGAAGTTCTCCAACCAAACTAGCAATCTATTCCATACTCCTCCTTAACACATTTTTTGAAGGACCGTAGCGTTCGTGAGTGGGTGGGTCAAGTGATGAACGCCGCCAGCCTTGGCGTTTTGGCGAAGAGCCGAATTAAATACGTACAAGTAGTGTCTACTCTATTCATCATGCCTCTGTAACACTAGAATGCTATTTTGCAAATATGATAGAAAAATCTATTCGTTGTTCTTTCTATTTATAGCTTACCACTTTGAAAGAATATCGAAAATGGTGCGGAAATCCCTGTCTTTTCCCACGCCCATTCCCACACCAGGGTTATGCATTACAAGAATTTTAGATTTCTTAATCCATCATTGTGCTCCTGCTTGTGTTTGTGCTCCTGGCACAGTGTAGTGAAAATTGTGCTAATGGCACAGTGTAGTGAAAATAAATAAAAAAATAAATCAGTCCGTCACGTTACGGGAAGAATGGCCGTTACGTGTTAATGCGTTAATTCGTTACGTTAAAGGCAGAGGTCCACCTCATATTCGTGGTTGAGATAATGGCAGATTCTACATCTCCTCCACACGCTAGTCCAGCGGTATAGGTAAATTGTCTCCAAATAGTCTTCAAACCCGTCTCCCTGGACGGGGTCTGTAACAGATTGCTAACCCGAGTTGACGTGTGAAGCCGTTGATCTTATCGATTGAACACGCCAAGACTCCTTGGCCACCGCGGAAGCAGTGGCAGTCAGCCAGCACAGCAATCGGATTTTTGGAGCGATCCGCCTCCGGGCTCCAAAGATGTAGCCATTTCGACCGCTCCAAAAATGGGGCTTTTGTCGCTTTAGAGTCTGCTGATGTACATTACTGGGATCAACATGACCACAAGGCCTAGGATATGTCTTCAACTCCAACAACGGAATGAGGTGGCCCCTGCCTTTAATAACGCACAGCCCTGCCAAACACCCTCCCCCCTCCCCTCAATCATCACTGCTCATTTTTGAGTCTCTATTTTTGCGTCAATGGCGAATATCGTATCTGTCGAAAAATATAATATCTTGTGTGGGAGGACATTTATCCCTTTCATCAATAATACATAACCTCCTTCATAACTCTCCCATGTAAAAGAACAAATACCTGTTGAGATCGACGCCATTGGCGTTACCTCTACCGGTTAACCATCCGCGATCTTTAGGATCCTGAAATATTGAACATTCAGAGGTATCCACGAGTGCTCACCAACTGTTCAACAGATTTCGTTCAACATCACTACATTTGAGACAAATATCGCCAATACCAGATGGAATTCCAAACGAGCGCGGCTCATTTTGGAAACCATGAACTCCAAAAAAAAACTACATTTTGTGAACTCGTCAGCAAGGGTCCCAACTCTTGTGAGCTGAACAGGTTCAGATATTCACAGTGCAAGCTGCATGCCTGAGCAACATCTAAGATTTCTACTAAAAGTGTCTATTTTTATGATGCGCACTGTATATTGAATGTGGAAAGATGTCACTTTATATGGACTACAAAAAAAAAATAGTGAAAACCACCAAAAGCTTGGAAAGGGAGTTCAGTTACACATGATCACTGATTAGACGAAGTGCCGCATCTGTGTAGGACTACCGTAGGACACCCGGAAGACTTGGTCCTGAGGTGCAGTCCGTCATCCACAAGCCTATATTTAATTCTCAGGAATTACAAGTGTCCTCCTCCACACTCCTGAGAAATGAGATTTCAAAAGCAAACCTCATCAGTGCCATCATCCTTCAGATATTTCGATCTAACCCACCAGTTTCTTAACATTACTAATTGATTATTTTCCAGTCCACTGCTCTACCATAGGTCCATTCGTGTCCACTAGCGAAGGGACTATCTGAGCATCTACTGGTGCTCTTATAGGAATGAAAAATCCTATGGTTAGTAATGAAAGAATAGACGGCACTCATTTTCTGATAACTCAAACTTCCTCAGAGAAGGGATTCGGATTGCCGGATATTCGCCTCCGCACCCATTCTTTATCAGGTTCGGAAACATATCGAATACACTGACTGAGGGCGGCTATGGTTCTGCACATATTTAGACATCTTTGTTTGAGTAGGGCGAAGTGAGGGGGCGGGTTAAGGCTCGTGGGGTAGGATCTGAGCTGCACCCTCGTTTTAAAAATCTTTCGAGACTTTGTTCGAGAAATACACTCCCTCTTTTTTCTCATTATCGCCCCTTTCCGTATGAAAGACACTTTCACATGATCTAGTCAATAGGGTCTTGAAGTTGCGATATGAGCGGTCAATTATTGAAGCAATTCTAAATCACTCACTGTGTTCAGCGCCAAGTTGAAGCCATCTGGATTCATTGATGGAAGGATATGGATGGAGGTAGAGTTGAGGAGTTGAAGTACTTCCTGAATATGATTGAGGTTGGACTCTTTGTGTTAAGAAACTATTCACAGGTTCACTCACAATCGCCATATATTAGGGTGGTGAGAAAGTCATGAGCCGATTTTTTTAGGGAATTCATGAGCCGAATTTTTAGGAAATTTCCAGAACTTTCGACTGTTGGTCGACACCCATGATCTGCCATGTGGTGATTGTACATCATTCTCGACATTTCTCAGTAAACGGTATATATACATAGCCGGGTTGCCTTCCTTAAAGGCAGTGTCTCAGCTCATGGGCCGCATTCGAGATTCCCATCTCAGTTGAACATACGCGAACCGCTGAGCACAAAGATGTACGTTAAGTTTCGTGGAAACGTCGAAAACCCCACAAGTTACGAGTTTCTTTGGCCGAGAATTTCGAAATTCTCGGCCAGTGGACGAGAGGGTTCTTTCCACAGCAAGAACTTGCTGAGGATGCGGCATGGTTTTTCAACACGGAACTGTTTGTTTGTTTGATAATAGCTGCTGCTGAGAAGTTCATTTTAATGTGCAATCTCAGCTTCGCTTTTGCTAGCTTCCTAGCAAGGAAACTCGTCCGCTCCTGTATCTTATTTTGCCTAAAAATCAGGTGTTTTTGAGGGTGCTTTCAGACATCAAGCACATCATTGGAATCAGCGCCTCGAGCTGCACCTGAATCTGTGGATATCTCGATACCCAACATGATGTGAGACACTGCCTTTAACTCCAATCACGATGCCATTTCCACAAAAGCACTTCGAGAAGTGTCTCATTTGCTGCTTCTGGGATTCGTTAGGAATGTTGTATTGCAAGGCACACTGTCACGGGTCTACGCCAATCCGAGGATGCTGCTATCCAAGAAAAACGGCCGAGACGAGCTTCTGTTCACGCATTCCCCCGTAATGCTAGGCTCCATATAGGTAAACCAGTCTGACCGTCCGACTGACGCTGCACTTCTAGACTTCCCCTTATGCTCGATTCGCTCGCATTATCTTATATCCACAAAAATAAAATTCATTGTCCAATCGAGTTTCCCAATGGAAAATCACACTACCATTTCTTGCACGTTATTGTTGGTAAAGTGATAAGGGGTAGACTGAGTATGTAAAGGAGGATGGTGAGGAATGGTTAGGCACAAATGAGGAGGGTGAATACAGGAGTGGTTGTTGGGCTGAACGAAGGGCAAATATGCGCACTATTCATTTACTGCCGCACGTCATTGTTAAAAAATACCACTGTTGGGATGCGATACCACTCTCCCTTGACGGAGAACTCGTCTTGAAGTGTTTCATTGCCAATTGGCGCGGGAACGCTCCTGCAGCAACAGTGCGCCCAACTCCATCACTTCTGGAAGCAGGCGCACCCTTATAACACGGTGAGGCCCGTCTCTAGGCGTTTCTCCACTCCTGGGCGCTGCCTCACCCTTATTACAGCGGTGAACACGTCACCACCATTTCTGGGTGCCGGCTCACCCTTATCACAGTAGTGAACCACCACTTTTGGATATCGGCGCACCCTTATCACAGCGGTGGACCCCTTGTCCCATTGTCTCCGCTGGAGCGGAGACACGACTAAACTTTGATGCTCAAAGCACGGCTTATATACACCTCCCAGGGGGCATGTCGTTACGTGGCAAGGAGCAGGCAGAACGCAAGTTGAACTGCACCACAGTTCATCGGGCAAAAAACGCAGCCGAAACACGGGGTTTGCTGCTCTTAGCGGACGGAATGCAGCAGTTCTTCCTCTTGCAGCAATGTCTGCCTTCCATTTCTTGGGGGTGTGGCTTGCCAGGTTGTGCTGCGTTTGCCTCCAGTTATCTGAGACCTACTCCTTGCCACGTGACGACCCGGCCCCTGTTAGCTGTATATAAGCCAGTGGTTGAGCACCAGAGCTTAGTCGTCTCTCCGCTTTGGCGGAGGCAAGACGAGCCTTGCGAGACTCGTCAGGCCGGCTGAGGCTTGGGTGAAACGATGGCCCAGTGCAATAATCGGTCAGAAGAGATACGTGCTGTGCGGATGCGAGCGGGTGCGACGCGGATGTGGAGGTTCGCCGCGGCAAGCGCGTACGCGTTAGGGACTATTTTTGGATGAGCTTGGGTAAGCATCCACTTCATGGATAAGCGGATACGAGATTTTCTGCGACCCGGATAACGGTGGGGATAACGGATAGACCAAAAATGACCGGATAACGGATACCGGATAACGGATAACGGATAAGTGATTCAGATGCTAAAAAAAACACCACGTTTTATGTTGTTGCAAAATCGATGTCGGATTTTTGACCACGAGCTTTGGAATAATGTTTTGAAGTAGAGAGTGATGTTTCCATCGCAGTTCTAGTAGATATTCGAAAGCTCGTCTTCTTCTCTTTCAGTCCTTTCTTTCTCATTTCCAGGATCCACCTTCCTTGGCTTTTTCAAAGGTGAATCGAAATGTAGTCGTTTGCAAAAATCGTCTCGAACTGGAACTCAAATTGAAACATGGGTTGAAACGCCGTAACAGCGCTACAGCTAGGAAAGGGAATGTTACAAGCGTATGCTCAAGGGGACGTCAAACAAAGTCTTAGTCCAATATTGATCCGAGTCAGTCAATTTTGGACATATGTGTCTCAGAGTTACAAACTCAAATTGGATTGGATTCAACACTCCTCTGAGGGCACTAGCGAAAGCTATCACGAGAAGATCTATTCAGGATCTCAACGTGACCATAGAATTCAGATAATCACAAAACCAACTAGTCGGATGTATCTCTGAGAGGAAGGATGGAAATGAAAAAAAAAAATAAAAATACGTCGCTGGAAACACTTCTGTCGACTTTGCTGGCTCAGAAAAGTGTGATTTTTTTTACCTAACTTAACCAAACCTCAGCTGGAACATGATGAAGACGTGCGTGATGATTCAAATTACTACTTAACCAATGAAGCAAGTTTGGCATCTACCGCGGTATGGCAATTCAGAGCCGACTGTCAAAATCTGACATCGATTTTGCAACAACCTAATACAATATTATAAATGATAAACGTGATATACAAAATGAATATTGGGGAAGGGTAGGCTGAAGCCTTGCTTTTTTTTTTTTAGCTTTTTTGGAGTTCTGATAAACCTTCTAGTACTGACTGACTTATATGAGTGTTGACTAAACGCTATCTAATCAATACACTCAAAAATTGATAGAAACCGTAGAATTTGATGAATAATCGTTATGAACCTTGCGAGGAAGAGGCACCTCTCATCGGTGAGTTGCAAGTTCACGAATTTCAACGTTGTTATTTTCTAACATTAGCCAATGTTTTGATAATTGATGGTTCGAAGGTTGTTGCCTGACTTTATTGGACGACCAAAAAACATGAGCAGGAGCATCTGTTTTTGGGCAGGTACAAGTCTGTTTTATGTTTTATATGCCTTCTCCTACCTTGGTACAAGGCTGTAAATTAAAACGGGTCAGATCGAACGATACTTCTTGGAATTGGGGCTATCCTCCGTTGGAAACGTGCGAAATGAAGCTATTTTCGGCCTTATCCGCACTGTTATCCGGCGCCAAAAGCCCGGATAACGGTGCTGATAACGGATAGGCCAAAACCTACGGATAACGGTAAAACGGATAACCGGATACAGACAATCCGCTCATCCCTGATCCACTTACCCAAATCTACAGTACGAGCACAGCTCTGCACCCAGATTGAGCTGTGATCCTAGGTTTGAGACATGCAAACCAGTTCATCGCCCCCGAAACACAGGCTTTCCGGTGCTAACGCAGTCGTGAGACGACAAAATAAGCTTTCATCACGCGGTGTAACTGCTGTTGAAACGTGTTCGGCCTGTGTTCGATGTCCCGGAATCTTTGAGTTAGAGGAGCTTGCTTGGGACAAGGTTCCCCTCCCACCATTTTCCCCTTTTTACTACCAGTTACATCGCTCCCTTGAGACATTCTTAGCTAAGAAAGCAATCACCGAATTTGAAAGGGCGGTCGTAGCCTTTTTTGACTCCCAGTCTCCGCAGTTCTAGGAGAAGAGGATCGCTGACCTGCCCATTAGGTGGAACACTGCAGTGACTAACGATGGTGATTATATTGTTGAGTGGATTCTATTTTACGCTGAATTAAAAACAAAGCAGAAGAAATGTTGATGGCTCAAGACGTTCTTACAATCTAATAGAAGTATTCCAGTGTGGGGAAATAGGTCGCAACTTGGGAGTATCCATAGAGATGCCAAGTGCCCTTTAAGGTTCTGAGTGGTCATCAAAGTTTTATAACAGAAAGGTATGAAATTTCCTCATGAGCCGAGCAACATAAACAAATCTATGCAAGAATTGACCCAAATAATTTTTCATTTATTTCAGAAAATTTTCTAAGTAGTGTTGGACTTTCACTGGAGTTCGCAGTGTGCTTTAAGAGTCGTCACTTTTTATCGCAATCTCAGGAGTCTTAGTTTGCACTCACAATTACTTGAAAGAGGGAAGATTGACTTAAAACCGAATGCAACTCTTACGTACTGGCTTCATTTCTTAGAATGTCGTTGGCTGAACAAACCTTATCCTTTCTGATGGCGGCATCACACAGATAGTCCGCGAGGCGAATGAGCAGCTCTCGACCGATGGGTTCATTTCCGTGCATGTTTCCAACGTACTTCATTTCTGGTTTCACTAAATTCCTAACTTCAAACACAAGTATTCGTGTTTCAAGTGCACTTGGCGAGTCAAAGAGGTTTGGACAAACATAATTGCTCGGCAAAAGTTAAGAAGAACACGACGAGGTTGAAAAATTTGTCATTTAACTGTTGTCCTGAAGTATTTTTGTACATAAACCCTATGTGGTAGGCAGAGGTTCCTACCGTAATTAGAGAAAGGACCTCCTGAGCCTGCGTGAAATTGCAGTTTCCGCACCGCGTACTCCTTTGCTCTCCGCAAGTGAAGCGCAATTTCTATTCTGTGAGGGAGTGGATGAGGAACTCTCACGACGAATACGAATGTCCTCAGAAAGTGCGCTTCCTGGAGTGAATTATTCGGGAACCTATTTGGCTCCGCCCAGTGGCTCCTCAAATTGGGGCTTGGCAATGGGGTTTTCAACTGTTTTGCGTGGAATCACCTTTGCCATTGTTATCAACAGTTCGTGGAGATTCTTTTCACATAGAAAACTCGAAAATGAACTTGTAGTGGGACGGTGCCTTTAAAGTCAGTGTCGTAGCTCAGGGTCAATTCGGAGTATTGGGCATTAAGAGAATCTGGGGGGGGGGGGAGGCGGGGGGGGGAGGGGGGGGGGGTGCTAATTCCAATGGTGTACGTATTACAATTGAAAATGCAGAAAACTCCCTTCTTGGACCGGTGCATTTGGCAGAAGTTGAGCAGTCGGCGTATGGACAACTCGAAAACGGGGTTGCGATACCTGCTCCACACCAACATTCATGTGGTGTCTAGATCCCCCTTTTATACAGCGATGTGACATCTGTGAATTCTCGTTCTCTCTTCACCATGAATTAGATGAATGGTTGTTGTTGACTTTCGTGGATACCCGTTATTTGATATTATCCTATTTTCACGGATCTAAACCTTCGCAAAAATATGTTTGGCTGAAACTTAGAACAAGGTGGTTATCTGAGGTGTTGAGCACGAATATCGTATCCATTTTGTAACGTAACCCCATTTTTTGAAGTGTTACGGGAGGTGTACACTGTAGATACGGTGCCTCATGGAATCCTCTCAAATTTTGCGTAGCGGGGTAGTTTTTGGCGCTGATCGCGAATGTCAGCCTTATTTTGCAGGCTGCCCTCGTTTGTTTTAACGAAATCGGAACTTTCTCTGAATGTTCTGCCGCATGCTTTCATTCACTATTCATGGTGAAGAGATAACGAGATTTCAAAGATGTTACATCGCTGTATACACTAGAAATCGAATGCAAGGCGCCCCACGCCGACGTGGAGCGGCAACAGGGCATAGTTCGATCGCGGCGCAACTCCGTGTACGAGTTATCGATGCTGCGGCTGCTCAACCTCTCCAGAATGAAACGGTTCAAGTATGGGTATTTTCTTTACTTTGAAGTTGGAATCCTTACACCATTGTAATCAGCACCATCTCTATATTCTTCTCACTCCAACTGGTGTCTGCGCTGGCGCACTGCCTTTAAAGGCAAAGTCCGGTCAAAATCTTGCCCATCCAGGTTTTTTGCCCTGTGGAGTCCAAACCATATGTGTAGCATGTATCTCAAGGTTGAGACCTCGATATAAGCTCTATCGATAGATAATGGACAAAACGTCCGAGCATTATCGTAGCCGTAGGAAAACATGCTCCAATCGACATAAGCTCGCGCGTGCATACTGAACAACGATGGACGCTCATATACATGCAGCGTAATGAACATTTCGTAAAACGTTCCCCATCCCATCAAACGGACCACCAGTCCCTTGAATGCGAATTTTTTCCTACGACGCCACAATAGACAGCATGTATGGCGCGCTGTATAAAGTCATTTGAAAGCACGGACGCTGCAAACCCGCAAACGCAGTAACGAAATTGAGGGATGGAAAGCGTTCTTTATGAGACTTTTTCAGGGATTTTTCAATAGTTTTCGTCCAAGATATGGCCGTGGGCTAGGGATCCAATAGAAATTCGGGAGATGGAAATTTGCCCGAATCTTGCCTTTAAGGGCTCATCCACTTTAGAGGAGGAGGTGGTGGCCAACCTCTCCAGGCACGTTCACGAATATAGAGCCAGGACCTTCGCGGCTCGTTCGGTGCCTTCGCAAGCTCTCCTAATAAGGACACCACGAATGAGCAGAGAATGAGCGTAGAATGTAACTTTCCGCTAAATTCTCGTGTGGAAACACCATATCATGAGAGATCAATCAATGCTTTATTGTTTTTCCGTAGTACCCTTCTGTCTCAGCGGCCAAAAAATAAGTACTTACAGGCTACATGTTCCGATGGTGTGGTGGAAAATTGAATGACGACCAACTCACGTCCCTCGACTGATCGTCCAATACTATACAGGGTGGAGATCTGGAATAAACAAGTGTGTACGTAGTCAGGAAGCGAAGTAAACCATGAAATGAACCGTGGCTGGACTGGTAGTAGAAAGAAAATGATTAAAGAAGGAGTTGGAAAACTGAGAGCTCTCTGGATCTCTCGCTCCACCATGTACTGTGGGATTCTGCGAAATATTTTTACGGTCGACCATTTAGCGGGATAGTACATTTTTGCTCATACATCTGTATATATAAAAGTCGAAGTTTGTGTGTGTGTGTGTGTGTGTGTGTGTGTGTGTGTGTGTGTGTGTGTGTGTGTGTGTGTGTGTGTGTGTGTGTGTGTGTGTGTGTGTGTGTGTGTTTGTGTGTTTGTACGTTTGTATGTTACTTATAGAAATCGCGGAGCGTGAACCGATCCATACCAAATTTTGCATGCAGGTCCGTTAGGAGCCAGCGAAGGTTATAGGCTACTAGCTGCCGTACCTGGCTTCGCTCGGGTGTTCAATTTCTCCCGGCAATTTAAACCTGATGTCAACAGTTCTTGAGCCAAAAAATCCTCTCAAAATGTTCATCATTTGGTGATCAGCTTAAGTGACCCTTCTTCACCCTTCCCCCCCCCCCTCCCTCAAAAAATAGGGTGAACTTGCTTGACTCGTGAATAAATCCTTCTAAAATGCTTGCCTTACCCACGTTCAACTTTTCAGAAAATCCCAGAAGGCACGTTGTCACCAAACCGTGTGCAGGAATGCCGAAAAATCAATAAAATCATTAAATCGATAATTTGGCGCAAAATGGTCGTCATATTCGAGTTCAGCGTATTGTGGTGCCGCAGTAGACATGTCTTTACCACCCCATGAACAAGAATAGAGAAAAATCAATAAAATCAATAAATCGATAATTTGGCGCAAAATGGTTGCCATATTCGTGTTCAGCGTATTGAGGTACCACAATAATAGGCATGTTCTCGCAAGTCTCTGGTCAAGAAGAGCGAAAAATCAATAAAATCGATATAATCGATAAACTAACCGATAGTCCCAGGTGCAAAGTAGCCTATACCCTCCGCCGGCCCGTGGAGGGTCTACCTGCAAAATTTGGTCCCGATCGGTTCATCCTCCGCGATTTCTATTCGGAACACACAAACACACACACAAACACACACACACACACACACACACACACACACACACACACACACACACACACACACACACACACACACACACACAAATACACACACAAACAAACTTTCACTTTTATACATACAGACTTTACACCTGGGATTATCGATTGATTTATCGATTATATCGACTTTATTGATTTTTCTTTATTTTTGCCCAGGGGTCGGTGGGGACATGTCTTCTGGGGTTCCTGAATATGCTGAATGCGAATATGACAACGATTTTGCACGAAATATTGATTTATTGAATTTATCGACTTTTTCCATTTTCGCTCGGGGACGGACAAAGATATGTCTTCTGGGGTTCCTCAGTACGCTGAGTACGAACATAACAACCATTTTGCACGAAATATTGATTTATTGATTTTACAATTTTTTCCCATTTCCGCCCGAGGACGGACATGGACATATGTACTGGGGTATCTCCATACGCTGAACACGAATATGACAACCATTTTGCATGAAAAATCGATTTGTCGATTTCATTGATTTTTGGCCCTTCCGCCCAATGGAGCGGTGAAGATATATCTCCTGGGGTTCCTCGATACGCTGAGTATGAATATGACAACCACTTTATGCGAATACATCGATTCAATGTCACCGAAATAGCTTTGCTATTTTTCGCCCACATGTCGATGGGAAAGGGTCACCTGGGCTTCGTTAACATGCTGATCACCGAAATTATAGAGATTTTAATGAATTTGTTGGTGATAGTAATTGGTCTCAGCAGTGTGATGTAGCCAATGTAGTAAAACACCCGAGCGAAGCCGGCTACGGCAGCTAGTATTTAATAAGGGAGCGTTGCGGAAATCTGCTCGTCTGTTTCTATAAGACCATACACGTTCAAAGTGAACCTACAAAATCTACAGAAATCCTCTACGATCATCTATCAGTCTCTTGGTTCGTGGCTAGTACTACAGGGGGGGCCATAAGTTATTGTACAACGTTTGCTCATTTATTTCTCCACCAGCAACACATGGATTATCCTGCTCTTTTCGCTGCCGAATAGAGCAGGGATCAAAGTATCTTACAGTTAAAACCCGGTTTCCCGGGAGAGTTTTGCTTTGGAGCAGTTGGACTTAGAACAGGTTTTTGAAAAAAGCGGGTTGATGTGGAAATTTTTTACGAAAAATCCACCAAATCTCTAAAGTGGGGTGTACTGCTTAGATGCATCTTAAAGAGCAAAGAATGCTCTTTCTAAAAATATCAACCTGTTTTTGTGGCTGTTTTGCTCGGAAATTGCGGGCAGAGTTAGTGCATTTTGCGGCACCGAAAGTCTGCAATGAATGTTTCCGATAAACTTTTTTCGTTATCTTGGAAGCATCCAGGAGGTTTTTGTGATCAAAAGATAGAGCAAATCCAGCTCTATTAAACAGTGCCTAGTGCGGCAAAAAATATTTTACTACTGCGGAGAAATGGGCCAGCAAACGTTGTACAATAACTTATGGCCCCCCCTGTACATATAACGCAGAGATATAAGTAGCAGAGAATAAATCTAGGGAATCTCCGACAAAATTCCGGCAATTTGAATGAGTAGTTCGGTGCAAATAGCACATAAGGCCAGGGTCTTATTCTCTTCATCCTGCGCTTTTAGCGAGCATTGCACTCGAAGTTGATGCCGAGGGAAAAGATTTTCCGATGATGTTTTGTGTGCAGCAGGAGTGGTCGAAGTAGGAAAGCATTTGATAAGTTTTATTTCAATCTCTACGGTTACGGTATCTCGTCTTGAAAGACATACATATTTATTTATTATTACATCACAAATGTGCTTGATACAGGTAACACACGTATATAATCTAGACACGCAAACGCCTAACAACTCAGACAATTTCAGGGGCAAATCAAATCCTGTTCCAGCAGCAGGCGAAACCGCACATGTTGCGGGGCAAACGCGCTGTTGGGTAAATTGTTGGCGTATGCACAACGGCAGGGGTTCGGCCCAGAATATGAAAAGTGTCGGGCATCAGCACGCTTTTCACGTCAATTGAGCGCCTAACGATAACTCCAAAAAGCGGCTCGGACGACAATGTATTTCGGCTCAAAAAGGGACTGAAACGGGAAGACCAGTACAGTTCTACCACTCAATTCTAATCTTCCTGTAGCTTGTAACGATACTGTTACGTAGTTTAGTGTAAGTTAGTGTAAGCAGTGGCGGACGAAAGGTAAGAGGGGGTCGAATACAAGCTCGTTTTCAGCGGCTCTACAGGTGGCTGAACGTGACTACTTCTTGGGCGAAAACACCCGAACGCTCGTTGCAACCCCCTCTCCCCACTCGTTCAGAACGGTATTTGCCCCAGAAATTGTCTGGGATGGCTAGATTTCTATTGAGCCGAGAGAAATTAGTTAGTAATGGACATTGGTGGTGCTCTGTGTAAATTCTTCCTGTTTTTTCCACATTATCGGGTAGGGTGTAGGTTTTTTGAGAATTGTAAAGATAGACGTTCAGCTTTCCTCACACACTTTTTCTCATAGGTCTGCTGTTGAGCCTGACCTGTGCCGTCATTTTCCGCACGGAAACTACAGATTTCTGCCAGTTCTGCTCCGGCCAACCATCAATTCTTTTGGAGTGGATGCAGTAGTGGCAAGATATCTGTTCTCTTTGTCCTCACTGTTTCCAAGCTCTTGAAGGTTTTCATTGCAACTTGAACAGTTATTCGGTGCATGAACAGCGCTTTCACAATCTACGCCACGGACCTTCAGTCCCGATGCAGCTGAATATTGGCATTGCTCATGGCGTTGGAGGCAACCATCGCGAGATAATTATTACTTGGGAATCAAAGATAAGGAAGCAATAGGAAAATGAGGAAAGAACGTGAAAAAAAATGGAAGTCCCGCAGAAATGGGGGTGCACGGGTGATTTTCGGCCACCCTCTACATAGAGATTATCTTTGTTGAATCTCCCAAACCAAATTGACGTTCCTTACTCTAGTTGCTATTTCTAAATTTGGCAAAACTCATATCCAGCTGCTCCACTAACAAATAAACGAAGCAGTTTGTAGTTCTTTTCCCTGAAATATTGGTATTTATAATATATAACAATGTATAATAATATGTAGTAATAATAATCGTTGTTATAATTTCTATTATAACAATAATTGTTAATATTATTATTATTAGATATAATTATATGTAATACATATAGTTATCTATCTGAATATTATTATTAATTATTAGATAATTGTTATTATTATAATTATTATAATTATAGCAACGCATAAAATAAACAAATATGACATTAATATACTTCAGAAATCCATTCTCTCCTTTGATTTCTTTGAAATCTGGTCTCGCTGAGTTTGACAAACGTTTTCTTTCCTTATGCTTACTCAGGGATTTTTGCGTACTTTATCGCTTGCTAGATACGCTTTCCTTGGTCGTTTGTAGCGCGGTGCTTGGGCAATAAAATAAAAATGAACCGAAAAACCTCTTCTTATCTCCTCCTATAGCCTTTTTGGTCCATTCGTTTCAATCAGTTCAGTTCCAAATCTATATATTTACTTATTTGTTTATTTATTTAATTTGTTTACCTAGGTACGCGAGAAAGATTTTAAGCTTTTTCTTAAGGCAACGGGAGTTTCGGAGCTCCAATAACAACACTTTCTTTGAGCTGAGTTGATGTGCAAGACTAGCAAGGCCTTCTAGAAAAGACATGGAAACGAGGATCTTGTTCTGAAGTTATCGCAACATTTGCAGGCAAACAACGAAGGCGAACTCATTCATCCCGACGAAATACAAATATTCTTTCATGAATTGATCAAAACCCCTGTCACTACATAGAAACCACGAAGCAAAACAGCACTTGAGCTCAAACTCGCTTATTTATCCAGAAGAAATGCACTTTCAGTGGCCAACGGATCCCCATGAATTCATCTGAATATAGATCTAAAGGAATTACAGAGACGTCAACAAAGTCGAATAGCCACATCAAGACAGAAGCTCGGTTCCATTCGGAAACGTTGCTTAGCAACCTCAGAATAACTGTAGGGGAATACAGGGGTTATCCAGATGGAGTGTGACGCTGATGTGAGACCTATCTTCCGGTTCTCTGGACGAAGGAAGTTTGGCCATCAAACTCGCTTGAACTCAGTCTTTTAGGTTTTGTTATCTACTCGATTTTAAAGCAAAAAGCCTGCTCTTTTAAAAGTACGTCATTAGGTCCGCTGGACAAAGCTCTGGTGAAGGCATGAGACGAAAGGAATGACCGCGCGCGTTCTCAAGAATCTGGAAGAGATTAGACGTTTCTAATGGTCACCTTGAATGTGACGCGTTGCATCTTATGTGGAATTTTGTCCATTGAATAAAAGTAAATATTCCTTATTTGAATGTGCAGAATTGTGGGTAGTTTTTGGCGTCACACTTCATGTGGACCACCCTGCATCTAACATGATCATCATCTGGCGGTCTCTAGAATAATCGCTTGATGGTATTTTGTAGAGGAAATTCCTGGTTACTTAATCATTTGTGCGCCTTCGCGATAAAAAGTAATAATATTTGCCATTCTCAGGCACCTTATCGCTAGCTGTGGTGATCGTCATGCTGTTAGCATGTTGAAAACAGGCATGTCCGAGTGAAAGGAAGATAGTGTTATAAAGATGATGAGTAAATAGAAGAGAGAAAAGGGAATTTCTTCTTGATGAGGAGGCAAAATAGGAGGAAAGGAATAGGAAACGTCTCATTCATGGCTCGGAATAAAACGACGGAAACTGCGACACTGGATTTTTTGAGGAGAAAGCGTATTATTATATTATAGCGTATGTATTTGAGAGAGTGGTAAAGGTGTGTGTTGCACAAGTCATTGCCTAGTGAACAGTCCTCATATCGAATAGTCTTCTAGGCAAAGGTCTCCTCACCTGAGGGCACTTCTGAACGATCTCTAACAACTTGTCGAGCAGTGCTTCATGGTCGTGATAATGTTCCCATTCCGAGGTAGTCTTAGTGAATAACCCTCCGCTGACGAACACCAGCAGAGACGACAAGAGCAGCAACACGCCGCCCGTCATCACGGCGCTTGGAGGCAGAATGGGCCCCGTCACCGATGGCGGATCGATGCGGTGACGTCGTCGGCGGAGCCGCTGAGGAGCCGACGACGAGCTCGACTCCCTTGGCCCACGCACGAGCGCACGCACCGGGGAAACCAGCGCCGCCTCCAATGACATTGGGATCGCAAAAAAATTAACTGTGGCCAAGTGGCTACTCAAACTCCGTGACAGATCCCTCGCTCCACCGTTTCAATCTAGAAACCAACTTGAACCAGGTCCCTTTCTCAACAACCGTAAAAGTCGAATCTGGCACCACTTAGGACTAACTATTTCAATCTAGGCAGCATAATTTAATTCAACTTTATCACTAATTAACTTAAATGAATCAATGTGATGTAATCCAGTTCGCCGCAGAGTTGAACTAAGTCCTTGCTTCAAATTTTGAAAACTCTCCTTAGAACGGGTCGTAAAAGTCTACTAACGTATGTACGCGATGAAAAGAACAACTCTCTGTCAATTTGTCTCATACAAATTAAAGGCAGCACCCACGATAATCTTCACCTTCGAACTTTTGAGAGTTTTCGAACCTCAGGCATTGTCCCGACAATTCTGTGATGGAAATGCTGTCAAAAACTCCGCATTTCATGAGATATCACAAGTATAACATCAGTTCAACAGTTCGAACCCAGCCCGCTAGTACGAGTTGACCTGCTGCGCAGAAATAGCCGTGGGGCGATATTGGAACGAATCAGCTGCTCTCATATATAATCGCTCAGCTTTTCTTTGAAATACCATTCTTACACTACTTTGGCTGCAGCTGTCTGTTTGCATTCTAATCTTACTTTTCACCAGTTGTTTTCCGTTTTCTCTTTTCATAACAACCATTTCTTCCTATTTTGTGTGTTTGTACTATTTCTTTTCCATTCTTTCCCACTTGTACTCGTTTTTTCTTGACCAGTAAGTCTGTGCAGCCCACACTTCATTTTCTTCTGATTTCTGTTTTTTTCTGACTTGAATATGCTGCAAAACCACGAAAATATCCAAATCCGTCGAGGAAATACGTGGCGATCAAGTCAGTGTTATCGACTTTTTGCCCTACCCCATGCCTGACAACTCGACCGTTTTGTTCAATCGCAGCAAATTCAGAGTATCCGAAGATTGTTTTCTTGTGACTTTCAAGTGGAATTGAACCTCTTATTCGTGTTCTTCATGGTCGAAAACCCAAGGTTATTTTGAAATCTTGGAGTTGAAAATTTCCGTGGGTGCTGCCTTTAACTCTGTTTCGATCAAAGCCATATCAGCAGTCTTTTTTTTGGTGGGGGGGGGGGGAGGGGAACGAATACCACAACGAATTCTTTTGTTCGCTTTCAATCGAAATGGCTGAGGTGTTGAGGGTATTACAGAATCTCCCAAAAAGGAAACCATTTGACCTATTCATCAAATTCTGAGTGTTTTAACATCCGAATTCAACTAGATCGGATATTAAAATAACACAACTTTTGAATTATTCGAATATTCCATTAAAAAATACTCGTTCGAATACCAATCAATTAGGTTGTCAGATAAGTTTCTCTCCCAAGTATTAAAGGTTTATGAAGGATAGAAATAGGGGATGATTGGGACAGCTTCGATCACTGCAGGTAAGCTCCTCCCCTAGCGGTGAGGCCCCGCCCACTTCGTTTATTTCTCAGTTATCTGGGTAGTGAGTCAACGAGTAGCGCTGGTATCCGCTGTAGAAGGTGCAAACGTTCCAAGTCACATCTCGATTTTCACAAAGGAAAAACGGCACAAGTGTCGAAAATGACTATTTTTGAAGGTTGGTACTGACTTCCGTGTACTTCTGCACACTGAGGAAGAAAAGTGTTCTCGACTGAGTACGAACACTTGGCCAATCACTGAGAAAGGAAGGAAGTACAAATAATTGTAAGAAGAGCGGAAACTCATTTCGTGACATCATATCAATTATATCTATAGGGGAAACTCCCAACGTACGTAGACAGGAGTCGACTCGCGGCGCGGCTCTCATCGGCAGAGATGCAGGCGCTCACTATGCTGAGCTCCCGTGACTCTGCCCAAGAGAACCGCGCCGCGGTCCTGACTCTTGACACTGTCCGTTTGGAGTTCTCTGTAGGTTGTTGTTTTAGCATAGAGCTTGATTTCACTTTTCAAAATAGAGCGCACCTCTATAGAGGAAAGAATTGTGATCTCTTGTTTCAAAGAAGCCGAAGGCCCTTTGGAAAATAAGATTTTAGCAATATGAGTACGAAGATACCTTGAGGAATGAGAACTTCGAACCAATTTTCCACAGGAAGCATATTGATAACGGGCGTAACACTGAAGTCATGATTGATCATCTAGGCCTCTTTGGCAAACGTATTCAGTAATACCACTTTCAGCCGATCTGAACATCGAAAATGGACGAATCACGAAGCAGGAAATTAATCGCGTCTTAGCGAATCGTCGCAGAGCTTTTTTCAGGGCGACATAAACACATTATTGAAAGCAAAATACTACTCCAGTTGGAAGTTTTGTTACTCCATCTGCTTTCATGGCTAGTTTATCGTTCCTGAATAAAATAAGCCACGTCTCGTGCATTAACTGTATACTGCGTTTCATAACTATACGACCACTTTATTTTTTGCAGCTGTGTGTGGTGCAGCAAGTTTGGGATTTTCCATGGCTGACCATAGATTCAGCGGACAAAATAACCATAAGGCTCAAATTTCTACACTGCACACTTATCTCCTGAGTTTTAAAATGCGGTGTTACCGTTCTTCCCACGTTTCATATCTATACGTCCACTAACGAATAATGAAAACTGATGAAAGTTTGTCGCACCACCTTGTGTGCGCAAGGATGGCAAATGTGGGTTTCGCATTTTATTCAATATCTCTTGCGGTACATCCTTAAGCACAGTAAAGAAAGCTCAGTTCTGGCCTCTAAATGATGCCGGACTTGGTGGTTGAGCCATCGGGATGAAGAAGAGGTTTTACTTACTGCCTCGTTCCCACTTATTTGCAAAATTCTGATGGATACAACAAGGATACCAGAAGCCGAAACTTCTCACAGCTCATGACGAGAGGAAGATCTGCAGGCAGGTCTCCAACAGTTGCTTGTCGCTCAACCAGATCCGAGGAGAACTGAAACTCCCTGTCTCAAACAGCATGGTGTGGAGTGCGCTACACAGCAACGGAAAGATTGTAAGAGAAGTTACGAAGAACCCTCCACATCTGGTTTTCTTTGAAAGAGGCTCAGCAAGAATTCGCTTGACGGAACATGACAACAGAGTGGAGCAAATCAGTCTTTTAAGTCGGAGTAGCACGAATGAGGCTTTGGGACATGTTTTCATATCATCTCCACAGATGAGCAGAAGTTCAATTTGGATGGATCTGGCGACATGAGAAGCTACTGGAACCGTTTGCGAAAGAACCTCACCACCTTCATTTGCCGCAACTTTGGAGACGGATCATTCATGGTGTCGTACCGGCTCAGGCGTCGGTGGTAGCACCCAAGCCAGACACGACAAAGGACGGTTTTACCCGAATCCACAAGGCTACTGAAGGGTAGACCGCAGCGTATAGAAGCAGTGGGCTCGCAAGCCAGCGGGCAAAGTGTAAGAGGCCTACTACCCTAAGCGAGCGGCATGCGGGCGCGAGCGTTAGCTTAGCATAATTACCATAGACTACCTGAAACCTAACTGAGCTGATCCTAGAGCCTAGCACATAACTGGTTTCCATCAATCGGATATTACCAGATATGGATGTTCTTAACATATTCCTTCTTCTTCACACCATTACACCAAGTAAATAGCCACCTCCATATTCCCCATCAGAATGTACATCAATACAATAATAGATGCTAAACCACAAGATGTTATGGGTCAGCTCATAAACCGACCCGTTGGACACGCGCGGCGACTGGCAGCATCGTGACAGCGGCTCGCCAAGATCTTCTGGAGCGTTGACTTGGCGATCGAGGCATCCATCATCATCTTCGAACGGCAGGACGGCGACCAGCATCTTCGGTGGAACCATAGACCATTTCGGCTGAGCGGCACGGAGTCGATTGAACGAATGGGACGAATGAACCCATGAGAGAGCGAGGGCGCCTTTTATAGCGCTGCAGCGTGGGAACGGTACTCGAGGGCACGAGCGGTCTTGAGAAGGTACCGTATCCCGTGGGAGCGCCGATGGAAATGGCGCGCACACGCTACGTAAGCGTATCTGAATCGGTGTAGGACGTCGATTCACACTACACGGCGGATTCAGACCGGGATGGAGACGTCGATCGAAGTAGTCCTCGAATGGAAGTCGTGCGAGAGTCACGACACATGGTTTGGAATGACTTTTCTGCCGGGAACATACTAGAGATAATTACTACAGGGTGACAACAAAGTCTTTGGCCAAATATAATAGATTGTAAGACTGGGATCAGATGGGCTAGCAGTCTGGAAATTTACCTGGGCTATATAGAATTCATGCGCTTTAAGAATCCACTCTTGGATTTCGGATATCTCTTCTGGCTTCTCCTTAGAGTTGACAAAACCGTTGGCTACTGCAACGCACGAGGCGCAAGCCGGTCGAGAATTTATGATCCTGTTTTCTCGTTAGGTCTACATCAGGGAAGCTGGTATTTGAGCGAGAGTTAGCTCAACTTCTGTGCTTTAGGGACTGCAATTCAGGGATCCAGAGGTCTCCGTTTCAGGGAGCACGATAATTATCAAGCAAATATGATGGTTCTGTAAAATGAGGAACTGAAGAGTCTGAACCAACTCTGTGTTGCCTTTTCTTTTGAAACTCGATGAAAAAATTTTGTCAAAAGCCCAATTTATTTCTGTCAGATGTGCCTAAGCCTAAGAAATAATATACCTCTCCGGGTTTCGCTCTGCCCACTTTCGCCCTTTCTTTTGTACATTCTAGTACTCAGACAAACGAGGAGCTCTACCCTCGTTGAGTAAGGCCTGTTTTGCCTCAGCGCAGCCCCCAGCAGCACAAGTGGAACAGTGCTGCGGCGTGCAGCACAAAATGAAACTAGTTAGACGGCCCCTTTTAGTTAGGGGTTTCGTATTGGTTTAATCCCTTAGAGTTCAAAGTGCACTCGACGCGTGATTGGCTTGGACAGCGTGGCTGCTCGAGCCCATTTTCGAAATTGCATCATCGATAGTCGTCATCGTCGTTTTACTCGTTTTCTTGTTGTTCTTAACCGTTTCTTGTTCCGTTTTGCGTCGTTTCCCATTCGTATCGTTGTCTTACCTTCGTGTAAGACAATTGCGTGAATTAACGCGATAATTTTGTGTTCCTTTGCAGGAGATAGCCGGTATGGCGGAGCGATTGCAGCACCAGGAGTTTGTTTTGGATTTAGAAGTCCACGACGACCACGACACCGCGCTAATGCTCCTGGAGGACTTGCGGCTATATCCGGACGTTGAGGTGAGTTTGATTTTATAAGAAATGTGATAGTGGGAGAGCATTTGTGCATATTTCCCCGTTTCTCTCTCCACTTCACCGGATTTCCTCGCATTTCTGTCCTCTCTTCCTCTCCCTTTTTCTCTTTTTTTCTCTCTTTCTCTCTCTAATTGCCCCTAAACCTATTTAGTCTGCACCGGTGCTGTTTTTGGCGAACTAATAAGTAGTTATTTCTTCTATCTCCACTTCTTCGAATTTCCTCGCCTTGCTTTTCTCTCTTTCTCTCTCTTTTTCTCTCTTTCTCTCTCTAATTGCCTCTAAATCTATTCAATCTGCACCGGTGCTGTTTTTGGTAATGTAGGTTAGCGTAGGTAAGTAGTTGATACTCAGGGAACTTAAAAACCGTGTTTATGATATTGAAATATGCAAATCGCACGATCAAGACATGCGTGCTCATGCAGAACACGGTTTTTAGGTTTCCTGAGTAGGTAAGGTAGTAGATAGTGTAGTGTTTGTTAGTAATCACTTGATGATGGGAAAGATGAGACGCCGTTTTAGTTAGCCAAACATTTTTCGAGGTGGATTTCTTTTCTTTCCCATCATCAAGTGATTACTATAGTGGAGGTAGTTGGGTTCCAAATTTAGTTCTGGCATTGTAATCGGTAGCGGAAATTAGAAGTAGACTATCTCTACGTTTCATTTGCAGACAAATGAAATTGAGCGGTGCCGTTTGACCGACAGCGATCTTATGAAGGTTGATTTCGTTGCTGCTTCTGTGAAGTTCCTCAACCTCCGTGGGAATGAACTCGTTCACCCATGGATATTTCTGTCAACAAAATTTCCCAACGTTTTTCACCTGGACCTCCACTGAAATAGGTTGGAAGGAAATAGCGGAATTTGTTTAGAGAATAGTTTTAGAGAATGATAGTGGTGATAGTAGTAATAATAAAATAATCTAAGGGTCGAATCTAGTCTAGGGGTATGATTAGATAGAGAGATAGCCGGCTTATCTTGAGAAGGATGTGTTACCGACAGCGGTTCTTTTGCTCAAGGACAGCTCTCTGTACTTATTATTTATCCTTAGAGCAAATAACAACAACGACCGGTATCGGTCAACAACCTCAACAATGAAACTAACGAAACTTGGGCGGCCTCGAGGAGAGGGCACGCGGTTGCTTGGCCACACAGGCGGGTTACTTCTTTCTGTTCTCTTGTTCTGGGGGAGGGCCGCCTCTCTACTCAACGGCTCTGTCTCCCTTCTCGGAGCTTATCAGAAAAACTCATGGCTCCCCCTTTTGGCCTTCTTTTATACCTGCCTGGGGTGGTCAAGGAACCGTCTCTTCCCGCCCACCGCGTGGTCGCCTAGATCACTGTGATCCTCTGACATCCCTCCCCTCCTGGGAGCCGACGTCCTCGGCGGCTGTGAGTTCGTTTCCACTAGCCTTCCTCCAGACGTCCACCTTCGCACAGCTTCGAGGTATAGAGTGTTCTGAACGCCACGGTTGGTTCCAGTTAGCTGAAAAATCGGATTGGGCACTCCTGTCTCCGTCAACGTTTTCCCGTCTTCTATTCTAGCGGAGGCCATATTGAAGAACTTGTTTGATCCGGAATAACTGCTCAATTTGTCATCCAATGGGATCTCTAATTCGACCATGGTCTTCCACATGGTTCCTGCTGTTTCTCGAGCAAATGCTCCTGGGCAACCTATGCCTTGGATCTTGTTTGGTTGTGACTGTAGCGGACATTTGCCCCGACCTGCACACAATCGACTTCCTGGTTGCATTGTTTCCTTGATATGAGTGTTTCCGGAATATATGCCAAATTTCGCAAATTCATCTTTTGGCCATGGTTTACGTCTTCTTTTGCCGATTGACGTTATTGTATCGGCACGGTTGTTTGAGATACTTGAGGAAGTTTCTCTTACCCTGTCAGATTTGATCACCATCGGTTCTGTATCTTCTCGAACTGTAACTGTACCTACTCGTATATGTGTTGCTTTTGAAATATTCTTCTTGGCTTCTCTCACCTGAGTTCTACCTGTAATTTTCGGGTGTGGGGTGTTATTATCCACATTGCTATTCTCCCACTGTTGGCTTTCGATTCTGCCTCGCACACGGTTATCGTGCATCTTGCTTGGCGGCCACAGAACTTTTTCTGCTACTAAGTTCGATTTTTGGCACCTCATTTTTGTCAGTGGGTTCTCACTTCTTGGGCTCCTTACCTTTTGTACCGTTTTTACCTTAGCGTCGTACCTCTCCGGGGTCTCTTGTTTCCTCCCTGGTATCACAATCTTGACTCCCCAGTCCTCCAAGGCGTTCGTGCCTATGAGCAACTCATTCTGGTCGTCTTGTGATATATGGAATGCTACTGCTCTTTTCTGACCTTCTATTTCTACGTTAATGCGTACAGCTCCTACGAAGTTCACTGCGTTGTTTGACGCATTGTACACTTTATTACTCTTCATCTTTAGCACTTTCAACCTGTTTACGTCATATCCTCCCTTCTGTGCATCCTCCAGAATTCTTACAGGAATGACGATGATCACTGGTCCGGTGTCGAGCAATGCAGGGACCTCCTTACAATTCAGTCGTGCTCGCACCACCGTTCGCTTCCCAACCAAACTTCATCCGTTGGTGGAATAACTCTTAACTGCGAGATTTCTTGCTTTATTCATTATAGCAGACACGGACTTTTCCTTCTGATTTGAGTTCCTCACTCTTTCATTCTCATCAAGGATCCGCTGTGGACATGCTCTGGCCAGACGTCCATACTGAGCACTGGTAGCACCGTCGACTTCCATTTTCCGTTGCGTCCTGCAATCTTGGAGTCTCCATGCTACGTTTTCTTCCAGTCCTTTCGGGAGATCTGTCCCGATAGTCCCTTAACAGCATTTTCAGCTGTTCTCCTACAGTTGATACCCTTGCTGCCTCCTCTGTTTCCAATGAAACATGGTGCCTTGCTGTTGTGCGACACTCACTCAATAGTTTTCCGAGTGAGGCTGAAATCTCTTCCAAACCCCGTACTACGTGTTCGATGCTTGACGCTATACTAGCGATTTCAAAACTTCTGATCTTGCACCCGGCTTCTCCCTACATTTCTTGAGGTACATCGTGTGCAATCTTACGTCGTCTTGCCTTACCCTTAACTAGCAAAATACGTTTTTGTTGCATTTTCATTTCTATTCGCGTATCCGGAACGAATGTGCAAAACGCTGTCCAAGTTTCGGATGCAACTATGAACCTTGGACCATGCGATCCACCAAGGATCTCGATCGATTTTTCCTGGATGTGCTTACTTTTTGATCGGTAGGTCTATGTTCGAGACGGTTCGGCCCCCTGTGGGTCGAACCGTCTCGAACATAGTCTAGGGGTATGATTAGAGAGAGAGATAGCCGGCTTATCTTGAGAAGGATGTGTTACCGACAGCGGTTCTTTTGCTCAAGGACAGCTCTCTGTACTTATTATTTATCCTTAAAGCAAATAACAACAACGACCGGTATCGGTCAACAACCTCAACAATGAAACTAACGAAACTTGGGCGGCCTCGAGGTGAGGGCACGCGGTTGCTTGGCCACACAGGCGGGTTACTTCTTTCTGTTCTCTTGTTCTGGGGGAGGGCCGCCTCTCTACTCAACGGCTCTGTCTCCCTTCTCGGAGCTTATCAGAAAAACTCATGGCTCCCCCTTTTGGCCTTCTTTTATACCCGCCTGGGGTGGTCAAGGAACCAGGCGGGTATAAAAGAAGGCCAAAAGGGGGAGCCACCGCGTGGTCGCCTAGATCACTGTGATCCTCTGACATAATACTATTCAGTGCCCTGAGTGTTGAGTCTCCGCCTGAGCTTAAGGATATTTATGAAGATCTTCAATACCGTAGTCTCAGAATACTGGATGTAGATGAGAATTTGTTTATTAATTGGTGAGAACATTACTCTTCCTATTTATGCGTGAATTCATGGATTAGGAGGTGTTATTTTTTTGTAAAGCAATTAATTCAATAACTGCATTCAGTTACGATCCTGTCTTGGGGTTTGCCCGTTTCTGAGAAGGCTTAACGGGGACTGGTACAATCTCCCTCGAGCGATTCCTTCACCGCCGCCGCTTCCACCCATAACGGATGAAGAAATTTTCGAAGCTGAGATGGCGAAGATTGACTAGAGGCGAGGGCGTGGGTGGGCAGGGTCGGGCCCCATGCTTTTGATTTTTTTTGAATACGATGTCCTGATTTTTTTGTGAATACGATGTCCTAATTTTTTTGAACACAATATCCTAATTTTTTTTCAAGCTCACATTGT
Source organism: Ancylostoma caninum (assembly GCA_037903475.1). Taxonomy (NCBI): domain Eukaryota; kingdom Metazoa; phylum Nematoda; class Chromadorea; order Rhabditida; family Ancylostomatidae; genus Ancylostoma; species Ancylostoma caninum. Next base: position 208,542 of record JBAJFG010000231.1, read on the forward strand.
ACATATCTTTTTCGCAGCTGCTCGCGCGCTTTTTTTGTTCTTCCGAATCCACCTGTTACGCGTATATCGAAATACCGGTATTTCTGATTTTTATGTTGTTCCTTGGAAAAAAAGAAGCGGTTCCCGGTTTTTACTGGTAAAAGTCTTCTTCAAATGCGTCTCGAAAAGTAATCGATGTCGATCGTCAAGCATCGCACCAGATGACGAAACTGACGCGCTTGGAGCTGCCCAAAGGGGCGTTTTTCGGTGAAAAAAACGTAGAAAAAGAATGGATAATTCCGCAGCGTGCCCCGTTTGTGGTAAGAATGCTCCTCGTACGAGGCCGCGTTACATCTGTTGAGACGTAGTTGTTTCCAGAAGACTGATCTCAAAGCACTCCTAAGAACATGGGTCCCCAGCGCGCGCACCTCGAAAGGAGACTTTGCAACAATTTGTACGGACTTTGCCAGGCACTATTTTGTGCGGGTCGGTTATGAAGGATATTTCACCTACGTTGATGAGCGCTCCAATACTACTTCATCTGTTGCAGGTGTGTAACCCGTCAGAAGCCATACAGCAGTTCAGTGTTAGGGTCAGTTCGAGAGGGGGCAAAAAAGAAGAGCTCAAAGATCTTCCAGAATCCATCGCGACCACCCTCGTCGGTGAGTGTGCTCTAAAAATGGCCAGATTTCACTTTTACTCCACAAGAACAAACCATTCCAAACTTTATGTTGGAAGCAATGGGGCTTGGGCAGCCAGAGCTGGACTGCACATCCGACGAGCTGAAGGAAAAGCCCACGGAGTAAGTAAGATAAGTCAATCTTGAAGGTGTTTTCGAAATAACTATTTATTACGATGAAAAATAATTTAGCTTCTGACGCGGCCTGGGGCGTACAGACAGGGAACGCGCGGCAGCGCTGGATTACCAGCAGAGTTGCCGACAGGACTGGAGGCCAAGCTGTAGGGTGTCAATATCGAAAGCACTGTAAGTATTTCCTTACTAGTATTATAAATGAACTTTGCGGTCACTAATAAAGTAACTACTTTCAGTGCCGATATACGGCAATATGTAGTCCAGTCGTCCCGGCTCCAGCCAAAACCGGTGAGTACACTTTCTTTCAACAAGAACGTTTACTGAGCTCTTCTCGTTACAGAAACGGAGAAAAATCACTCAGCCGCCACCAGAGGAAGAGGACACGGAATACTCATCCGATGACCTGAACCTCGAACCCTCATCCAGGCCGTCACAACCTACGGAGCCTTCCGCAAGCACTTCAAAGGAATAGGAGCGGTCGCATGTTAGTTGACATCCTCTAATGTTGTGTTTTTTAGTTCTGATTTTACGTTGACTCTTTCTCTTTCCACGTGCTTTCGGCTTTTGGCTTTTGTTGGCTTTTTTGCGAGGAAACATACGCGGATTTGAGAGAAAATTTTTTTATTTATGCGTGAAACACTGCAAATCCCGCTATTCTCGCAGGTGATGTTTTTTTTTTCTTGACGAGAGCTTTTTTGGACTCGATTGTTATGCAAAGAGAAACATCCACACCAATCCATGATATGATCTATTCCTTCATCAATCCAACCAGATACAAGCCGAATGCACGTGTTCTGCCGCCCTATAGTGGTTTCGATATCGACACCTCCTTCCCTCTTGATCTCACTTCGGTCGTCACATTAGTTCCTTTTTCTTAGAAGTTTTCTTAGTGCTATTGATTTTTGAACCGATTCAACAACGAACTTACCATTTTACCTGATCCTCCTATCATTCTCTCAGCCGGGTTTTGGCGCCGTCACTTTTTAGGAAATCATTTTTTTCGTTCTTGGGCAACTTTTTTTTCGTTGAACGGACGGCAAAATTTTTTTGGGTATATCATCATTCAATCGGGTGAGGCGCTGTCTTTTTTGGCAGACGAATAGTTCTGAGTTTTTTTCTTTTCCTGGCCTCTTCTTTGCTGGGGGCGAGTTTTTCGTTAGAGATTTTTTTTGGCGTATTTTAGCATCTAAGTTTTGGTAGATAGCTGTGTTTTTGGACGCGTCACTTGAAGTTCTTTCACTAATATGTTTTCGGGTCCATCTAATTCTAATTCTGAGCCGGTGAATTTTGAAGCATATCTTATGGGTCATCAAATGCGCTTTTTCACGTCTTCCTCAATTCTAAATAGAATAGATTTAGTGTTTTTGCACCATCCTCACTTTTTTTGCCTTTCCTCACTAATCACTTTAAGAAGACGTTTTGCATTTTTTTGAATCATTCTCACTTTTTGCACTTCCTCACTCTTAACTTGAAGGAGTTCTGTATTTTCTTCTTTTTTGTTTTTAACCGCACCTAAATAGAAGAAAAGTTTTTTCGGCATCCAGACCTTTTAAATTGATCACCTTCTTCTGAACATTCACGATCACAGTAAATGGTGTGATAAAATTGACTCCCTCCAACTTTTCCGAGCTCTACTTACTCTTTTTGATAACTTAGATTTTTTCGCGTCTGTTTGGTATGAGCACTCAGAGGTCTACATCCGTGATAGCACGTGGAGGTGAGAAGTCTTTTTCTACTGTGATCGTGGATGTTCCTTTCTTCATTACATTACATTTCTACCGTTTTTTTGTGTACATATTGTATATTTTATTGGTTTTGTTTTATCATTTACATCACGTGCATTTTATTATACATTTTACCTCCACCATCACTCATACTTGAAGTCAGCAGTTTTGTAACACTTTATTTCCATAATAAACTATTTTACTACATATTGTGTGTTTTCATGCTAGACCGTGCTGTGCCCTGGCAGCCCCTGCAGCCAGCCTGGCCCGCGGCCCCCCCTGGCCCGCGGGCGCGATTTCCCCCCCCCCCATTCTTCTCTATACGACAATCCCCCTTTAGTTTCAGCAGTACTATCCCCTCATTGTGAGGGGGAAGGGCCCCGATAATCCCCTTGGCTAAAATGCCAACTAGATCGAGAAATCAGCTCTCTGTCAATTGTCGATCGAGGAGAGCCGATATCGGTGGAGGGAAGAGCTCCTCGTTTGTCTGAGTAGGAAAAAGTGATGGTGACAGTCTATTGATCATTTTTGGACAATAGAACAAGCTTACACGTGGATCTCCTTAGGATAGAAAGCTTATACCCTCTTCAATATTAGGTAGAAAACTGGTGATTTGAAGAGCCAATTAAAGGAAGTTCTGGGAAAAGATGTCACCGAGACTCTACTTGCGGCCATTTCCGTCTCTACCTGGTTCCATGTTTGCAGATGATACAAGGTTCAAATAGGGCTATGGATTATGAAATTTTGCATGTGTGTTCGAGACATTTGGGTTGTCAACGCGGATGCAAAGTCATGGGTTTCCTGACCAAGCGCAGGAAATAATTGCAATAAAATCTTTGGCCAAAGACTTTGTTGTCACCCTGTAGAGATTATTACTAGACACTAGAGATAGCCTTTGTTTCGGGTCCCATGGACTCGTTGGAGTGCCAGGACATTCTACATAGGCATTTACTTCCATTTTTGAGGGATATCGTCGACAAAAGTATACCTTCCCGTAGGTTTACGCCTAAGTGCATGGCAGCCAGGCAACCAAAAGCTGGCTTTCAGAGAACAGAGCGACCGCCATGGACTTGCCCACATGCAGCTCGGACCTAAACTCAACGGGGAATTTGTCGAGCATCCTAGCACGAAGGGTTTCCTGCAGTCATCGTCAATTTCAGACGATTGATGAGCTGAAGACCACAATCATCGACGCGTGGGAAGATGTAGAGAGCGATTTCTTCAAGAATCTGATGAACAGTATGCGTCTCTGTATTCGCAGGATTGCCGGGCAAGTTCGACAGAATTTGAGTACCATTTAAGCCGTCTTCCAAGATCCTGATTTCTATGGTTCGAATATGAGATCTGCCAAGCGAGAGAAGTCATAACGGTCAGGTTTATTTCGTGAAACCATGCTTTCCTCAAACGACCTATATGTATGGCTGTATTGTTCTGCTGAAAAATGAGTGAGAATTCGTTAATTTGGCCAAAAGGTAAGTGCTGGACGTCGATCACCTCCTTTTAGTCGGGTGACATCATTCAAGCCAGAATGAAGGCGTCGACGAGCACCTGTTCTTGACAGAAGCCGCCCAACACTATGACTGCGCCAGCTCCGAAGTTCCTTTTGCTGGAGAGCTGCGGAAATCCTAGCAGTACTAGGCGTTTCCATCCGTTCCGTTCAAATTGAACTTATTTAAGTCATAGAACATCACCTGACCACGTTTTCAAGTCTTTAGGTACCTCAGAAAAATTATGCGTACCTCTGACCTACCTGCTGCCCTGTTCACTCTGACAAACTGCAGCTGTACAAGCTTATAAGACCACGTGAGCCTAGAAGCAGGTCGAAGACGACAACGGACGATGTTGCTGTTACGTGTGGTCGTCAACTATACCATTATTTCAAAGATAGGAGACGATAATTTTCTTGAATTCCGTCGATAAATACCACGGCCTTCAGGACCATCCGTCTTTTCCAAAGCTCTTCTAGCTGTAACTGCTCCTACATCTTGGCAGTTCTCTTACACTGTAATAGTATGGATTTTGCACTAGGGTGTCGATGGCGCTCGAATTCCAGCGAACTTGCCCGGCGATCTTGCGACTACAGAGGCTCGCTTAGCAAAACGTCTTTATCTGCGTCTGTTTCGCGTCAGAACAATCCGATCCTCGTGGAATTATAAGCCTAACTGACAAAGACTTGCTAATACTTATTGCAAATTTGAGACAAGAATTCTGGGATGAATAGATGTTTTTATTAACTTTTTACTGAAGGTGCCCGTATAATTATGATACACTGCAGGGTGAGACCAAACAATTAGGGACGCCATGGTGCCCCTATTTTTTACGCACTGTATATGTGCTCTACCGATCCTGATCTGAAAACCCTTTGTATCCAAAATAGCCCTACTCTGTTGCCGATGAGGGGTGGCGCAGCCATCCGTGTCCAAGTACTCGCATACCCTTCAAAAATGAGTTGAACCCAAATTACACAAAACTTACACTATTGGTTTCACGGTTCTGACCAATTTTAAACTCTAATGTCATAATGAATGACATTCATGCTGTAGACTATCAGTGATAACTCTAACCGAACACATTTCTAGTAGATAGTAGAAAGAACATCATCTGCTTCCTCCACTTTTGTGACTTAGACGCTTTCAAAGATCGCAGTGTAGAAATAATAGGAGGGCCGTTTGAAAAGTTTCCGGAATCACTATCAAGGAGTTGTTCCTTTTCAGAAATCTCCATGCAATTCTGTTCGAGAGATCTTCAAATGAATTGACTGTGAATGAAATTCGATAAGGCAAAGTCTCTGCTCTTGACAAGGAGATCGAGTAAAGCAACTGTGTCTGCGCTCAGTTACAGAGAGATGCTAAATCGCAGCTGGCCATGTGCAAAATGTCAGGAAAAGGTGACGACATCAGAAAAAAGTGAAAGAAATCGTTGACGTGGTCTTGATAGATAGAATACAAATGCATTCTAAACAAGGAAGCCTAGCGCATCTGTTATGAGTCATTATTTAGGTGGTCATTAATTTTTTTTAACTAGAAGGGAAAACCGCAAGTTAACCGAACACCACTTAGATGCTGATTTTGGTGGACCATCACCTTCATTTTTTCAACCATTGTTTCTCGGTTCTGGAAAACCAAGCGCAGCTGGACGCGGGCAAACAGTAGGCCATGTGCAAAATGTCAGGAAAAGGTGACGACATCAGAAAAAAGTGAAAGAAATCGTTGACATGGTCTTGATAGATAGAATACAAATGCATTCTAAACAAGGAAGCCTAGCGCATCTGTTATGAGTCATTATTTCTTATTTTAACCGCCGAACTAACTCTATAAAACGTTTTCAAAAATGAGTGCCGCATTTGCGCAACCCAGAACAAAAACGCAACCCAACATGAAAATCAGAAAATTATTTTGAATGGTTGATTTAGATTTCAAATCAAAACTGTGATCCATGTTGAATCGCATAACCGCTTCAACGGGGTCACAAAGGTGCAATGAGAGTAGTGGGTTAGACAGGAAGAGTGGATTCTGAAGAAGAAACTACTATTCACTGAGGTGGAATGGTGACGGCTTAAGTTTCTGGGAATTCCAAGGGATCGATGAGAAAGACATTATAAATGAATATTAGCCGGAATGTTCAGAAGCTTCAGCTGTGGTAACTCGAGGGACACGTTCGGATTTGAGGAGGAAGAAAGAATCGTCCCTAAATGTCAACATGACCGCTCAAGCAGGAGCTATGGCTCATCAAAAAAAATCCCAATAATGAAGTCCGAAACACCACCTCATTCAACGATATTTCTGCATCGGCTTCCCCATACCCGTACAGGGGACGTCAATCACTATCAGTATTCACGCGGAATGGCGCACCGCACCACCCACGCGGCGCGGCGGGCTGGCTGGGTGCTGCGGCTGGTGGATGTTGCGGCGATTTTCAGCTTTTCTCTAGTTTCTGCGACAGTTTCACTCATCTGTGGGCCTTCTTGGTAACTGTTTGAGGTAGAGTGGCGCTGTGAGCAATCGCACTCTTCTTCAGATGTTCCTGGGTTGAGTTGAACTTCCACAGGTGCTTCGGGAAGAACTTCCACCTGACGCCATTAACTTCGATAAAGAACGCACGATGCAATTTCTTCACACAACTGACCTAAAAACCATCGCGAATAGGAGAAAACTAGTCATCAGCCACAGTGAAGACCGCAAATTACGCGATACAACAACTTTCTAATAAGCAATGAGAAAAAGCCTCTTCGTAGGAAACAAACTGCAAGAAGATATCTCCCCCAAACCCAGACATTAGAACTGAATCGGCGCTACTCTATCTCAAACATTTGTCAAGAAGGCCCACAAATGAGTGAAATTGTCGTAGAAACTAAAGAAAGGCCGAAAATCGCCCAACATCCACCAGCTGCAGCCCGCCGCGCAGCGTGGTTGGTGAGGCGCGCCACTCCGCGGGGATACTGATCGTGATTGACATCCCCTGTACCTGTCTATTAACAAAATATTAACGTCCTCCCTTCACGGACAACATTCCGACCAAGAGGCGAATTCATCGTGGCTTTATCCGGTCATTCTGAGTACTTCAGAGAAATTCATTCTAGATAGAGAGCGAAAAATTAAAAACAAACCGGACCACGTGTGTTGAGCTTTGAGGTGATTGAGTTATGAGATAAAATATTGATTAATTAGTTAGATTTGTTTTGTTTTCTTTGTCATTCCGGAAACTTTTCAAACCGCCCTCGTATGGCGAAGTTCGCAGACTGTTCGACCATTCGATTTAACACTAACGATAGTAGCGAAGAGACAGTCACGACATTTACATGTTGGGCAATTCTCTGTATCCCAAAAGCAAAGCATAGTAGAGCAGATTTTCGGTAAAGAAAACAGAACAGATAAGCAATTCCATTTCAGACTTTCCTTAAGATATTTGCACCTTCGATTTGTTTGTTTTTCGCTCAAAATTTCAACTTTCCAGTACCGTAGCACAGATTATTACATGATTCCTCACAATCGAGGATTACCCTGCTTACCCTTCCTAGCAACGGGCCCCTGTTGACAGCCAGTGTTTTGAGCTCAGGTCTACCAAAACCATCCCTCCCTTCAGGATTGGTGAAATTGCACCAGAGAAAACTGGAAGGATGAAGTGCTGCTTTGGCACTGGGTGGCCTCGCAAGTCACTCTCTATAGGACGCATACGCATTCAATGCCTCTGCTAACATGTAACCGATCAGACAAATAGGACTGATTAATGCCATAAATTGTATCGTCCACCCTCATTCTTCATACAATCTCAGTGACATTCTTTTTTTCATCATGGTGTCACTTGTTAGTTCGCTTTTCCATTCAGATGGTGATAAGGGTCACTCACTCTCCTCTCTTTAATGAACTGAACTAACTTCATAAATTAAGAACACGCTCTCTGATGTGAAGGAAAAGCAAAGAACAAATGTGAGTGGAAGGCACGGCAACAAAACAAACAAGAGCCCCCGAAACACTTGGAATAATTATCTAAAAACTTGTTGGTTCAATGAAAACGGATGTGGGTCATGATGAGACGAAATGGAGCGGCGTCTAGCCGCCCTTCGGCGTCGACTCGTTCCCACTCACATTCAAATTTGCATGAGCAACCATGGTGAAATCGCGCGCGAATTAGTGCGAGTAGGTCCTGAAGGGTGGGGCGAGGGTTCGAATGAACCAATCGCAGACACTTTGCCAACCCACTTTTGCCTCATCGTGGCCCACATCCAATGAGAACAGCTCGGTGGGATAAGATTAGTGCAGAATATCCTACGTGTTACGAGTGTCATGCCGTTGAACATCAGTCTGTGGAGATTGATTTGAACCTCATCTATTTACAAAAAAAAAACAATTCAAAGCAAGTAAAGAGAAGCGCATCCAGAAAAGGTGGGTTTAAAAAAGGCTGTGAAAGCCTCAACAAACTACAAGCGAAACACTGTCCCTTTCGCACCTTTTTTGTTGCCCATTAGCCTTTTTACGGGAGTGTTTATTGTATCCTACGTACTTAATCATCAGCATAGGGCTGAATGTACTTTTACAGCACTATTTCAACAAATTGTACAGAGCTCAATTTAGCCGAACTGAGTAACCGCTCTATTTGAGGAAGTAACAAATTTCAGAAATTCGAAAATCTGCGTATTAGATCGGGAACTGGCTTTTCCGAGTACTCGACTTCGCAATAGTTACTGACTGGATCTATTCATTCCAGGAAGTCATTCGAATGACAATGATTTTAGGTCAAAACCTCCAATAGTATCGAAACATTTTTACTGTCCTGCCTTGTTCTTGGACACATTCAGAAGGTTTTCTTCAATCAACCAAGGCAGGGTGCAAGCAGGGAACGACATCACATACCTACATATAAACGCACAAAAAGGGTGTGTTACTGCAAATGATTACGTGTAGGTTTCTTGGAGTTTTAGCTTGAAAGTGTCCCCACGTAATAGCTTCTATGGAGGAGTCGTGAAGGTTGAAGAATCTTTCTGAATAGATCATCATCACATTCATACTTAATGTCGCTGAGGCAAGCAAATAACAATACTGCTCCATTCCAGAATTTCAAAGAGAAATATTTTGCTACAACATTCCCATAAAGACGAAATATAATATCAGATTTTGTGTTTCGAAACAAACCCTTCTCTATCACGACTCCAAACACTCACTTGTGGAGACCCGCACCATTTTTTTTTTCATGGAAATGATACATATGTGAGCGTATGGGCACATACACGCACATGCACCACCAACTTTCTTTAGAGCTCCATTGTCCGCTTTGTCCAAGTAAATTTGCCCAAAATGGCAAAATAGAAGGGGCAACCAATGATAGGGAAGCTTATCCGATCCCACGTGAGATGCATTGGAGGGAGGGGAGTCTAGTCTTCACACATACGTTAGTATCTAGTACGGAGCAGAAATAAGCAACTTTTGAACATTTCTCCATAACTCCTCCGCACATAAACATTAAACGTCCCAATTTTGCCAAAAACTGCAGCCATGCGATAGAAGTGATTGTGAACGAATCCAGTGAATCTGTCTTTTTTTTCTTAAAAAAAAGCACTAAAACCTCCGATTCGGTAGTGTCCATTTCCAGCTTTTCAACAGATGAAACTTCTATCTAGATCGAAATTTTTACTGTTCATAAGAGCTACAGCTAATCGAAAAATGTAATTTGTAGCATTTGTAGCTTGCATAATGACACCTTCCTGGTTTAGTTGAGGTCAGGTTGCAGGTCAATCGCACATGAGAGTTTTTGCATTTCTAGCCAACTCCAAAAGCATAGTTCTGGAACTGCTTCTTTCCGAATAATGCTCTATTTCAAGCAAACGGAAGCCCGAATATACTACGCTCCACACGTTGATGCTTCGATCGTTATACATACCGACGCACGAAACGATTCTGTAATAGAGGCAACATACCTAGAAGTTTTCCCTATCCTTATCCAAAACGAGGCTACGTCATAACGACCCCAAAAACCCGCACTTGTTTGAAGCAAGTTCCATTGAAAACAGCCAAAAAAATAGGAGAGCATTGCCGGTGCGCCGCAATTAATGCACGCCGATTTTTGTTCCACGTCACAAACAGATTTGCCTGCACGAAGCTAATGCTTCTGTGTGGAGTAGGGCATATCTCAGCTTCGAATCGCCAAATGAAGTTCAGCTCCTCTTCGCAGATCTAATGGTGTATTCGCCAACAAAATGCATCTATGTTGCGCTGCAGACGATTTCTTCATTTTTTTTTTGTTCCTCATCCGACTAATGTCCTCAAGACGATTGCTCTACTTTACTTTGTTGGCTCAATTCTCATCACAAGCAGCACTTGCACAGATGACGAGCAAACATACCGGTTTTTTTTTTCATTTCGACACATAGCATAGTTAATTCAGTTGTCGACATCACACAACTGCGCACCTGAACATCATCAGCAACGGTCGAAACTTCTTTCAAAGAAAAATGTGCAGTAGCGGCCATACATTTGGCACCCTCGCTAGTTTCGACGACAGAACTTACCGTGAACTAGTCCTGCGATGAGCAATCGAAACTAAGTATGGATATATGTTGGGTTGGGGCTCTATTTGGACCTCCCCCTTATTTGCTTAACGCGATCATAGCCTCAATCAAAACTGTATTGAAGAATCAAGGTTTCAACTTTGCTGGTTTTTCGAATTTTGTGTGAAAGTTTGTACCTGTCTATAGGAAGAAGGGAAGTAATTGTTTAAATTAAACACATACTTAGTCAGCATTTTCCTCTGATTGCTTCCTTCGCACTCTTCGCACCAGGTACAGCCAAGGGTAGCAGCAAATCGTAAAATATGAGCAAAAATTAAATTTTATTGAAGCAGGAGAGCTGAAAGTTCCGGGGTTTTCCCGTTATTGTCTAAGAGGTTGTTCAAAAGTAAAACTGGAGAAAAATTGACAGCCGATATACATGTTCTATCTATGCTATTACGCAAACAATTTTTCATCATCAAATAATTTTTCAGTCCTGTTGACAATTTTTGTTCTCCTCCGGGGTGAAAGACTGCACGAATAATGCAACAGCAAAACGCAATTATATCGGGAGTAGCAGCCAATTTTCTTCGATTTAATGGAGTATGATGAGAAAGGAGCGAAAATATTTCAAAAAGTACTGCGATCTGACTCTTGAATACAGAAATTTTATTCATAAGCATCTTCCGAAGGAGCAGAGTTGAGGAAAGCAGGGAAGCATAATGCCTTATTTGTGCGTGTATTTGGCGCGGCGTGAGCTTTTCCCATTGCGTTACACTCACGCTAGCATTTCGTTCTGCATTATTTCACCTCAATGGAAACTCCTGTTCGAATTTCACATTGCATTTCTTTTTCATTTCTTTTCGCAATGCTTAAGCTTCGGGTTATCTTTTCGAATTCTTATTCGAAATTCCCTCACAATGCATTCGCGCGCATTGCATTTGCTATTCCATTATTTTGTTTTGCATTTTTTCGCGATAGATCAGTTTTGGTTTATTTTCTCAAATTCTCGTTCGAGTTTTGCACATTATTCACTCCGCATTACTTTTTTCTCATTTTTTTTTCGCATAGCATTATTTCGTATCTTTGTTGTTGGGGCTGTCAGCAACAATTGGGCGAGCGCCTTATTGTAAGAAGAGATCTCATCCGCCAGAAGCTGAAGACACAACTCATGGTGTACAACTTCGGACTTGGGCCAAGCAGGAGCTACCGTGCAGCATCCGCCCCTTCCAGCTTGAAACTTGGAAAACAATGTTTTTGAAAAAGGCGGTAAATATGGTTTTTAGGTCAACAAGCATTGTTAGTTTGGTATAAGTACTCAGAAGTTTCTACGCGAAAATAGGAGAGAATAATGCATCACGAAAAAAAGCAACAAACAATGCTATGGGAAGTGCACTGCGCGCAAAATTGAAGCCAGAATCCGAAAAGAAGACCCGAAACTAATGCATTGCGAAAGAATGCAAAAAAAAACAATGCAATATCAAATGCACTACGCGCAAAATTCAAATGAGAATTTCGACTGAGGAGGAAAAATGCAAAACAGAATTCAAAATCCTCCTAGTGCATTGCGAGAAGCTCGTGTCGCACACTTACTACATCCTCGAGCACCGTTCTGCTAGCTCATTCAAAGCCTGTGATATGGACTCTAAAATCTCGTCGAATGATCGCCCAAAATTGGTGACCTGCTAAATATGTGGCCGCAAATAAAGCGCGCATGTTTCCCTACCTCATCCTCGGTGCATAAAATTTCCCGTTTTTCCCATCACTTGTATGAAAAGGTATATCGTTTTGTAGCGAATTTCGTTGCCTTATCTATTTCAAATGGAATTTACACCTTTACTTTTTTTATTTAGGGGCGGAAGACGTCCAAACAGGATTTTTGCCATCTTCACTTCTGTGAACTAAAACTAAAACTTGGCGGCTTCACAGCAGGAACCGCTCGGAGTACCATCACAGTTCCAGCTAAGGAAGTATGAGCGAATGCATACAGCCAAGATGCTTCCAAATTTTTCTACCTGGTAAGTTTTGCTTCGAAACTAAGGAAGGTCACTAAGACTTTTCTAGAGTTGGCGACCATCGGCTGATGGCGATAATGAAACAAGACCCGTTTGCAACAACATCTGCGGTTTCGCTGAACCAAGCCCTTAACCATCGTGGGGCCGTTCCCTACTTCTCAGAGATTGTGGGACGGCGAACGCAGGCCGGACACGTTTCAACAGCAGTTACACCGCGAGGTGAAAGCTTATTTTGTCGCCGCACGAGCTGCGTTCGCCCCTAGAAGGCTGTGTTTCGGGGGCGATGAACTGGTTTGCATGTCTCAAACCTAGAATCGCAGCTCAATCTGGGCACAGGGCTGTGTTCGTACTGCAGACTTGGGTGAGTGGATGCTTACCCAAGCTCATCCAAAAATAATTATTATTGCAATGGGCACCGATTTTACCCGGGCCTCAGCCAGCCTGACGAGTCTCGCTGGGCTCCCCTTGTCTCCGCCGGAGCGGAGACACGACTCAACTTTGATGCTCAAAGCACGACTTATATACACCTCCCAGGAGGCATATATATGTCGCTACGTGGCAAGGAGCAGACAGAACGCAGGTTGAACTGCACCACAGTTCATCGGGCAAAAAACGCAGCCGAGACACGGGGTTTGCTGCTCTTAGCAGACGAAATGCAGCAGTTCTTCCTCTTGCAGCAATGTCTGCCTTAAATTCCTTGGGGGTGTGGCTTGCCAGGTTGTGCTGCGTTTGTCTTATCCAGCTGTCTGAGGTGGTTAAGATTGGGAGAATGAAAAAGCTTGACGAGTGGGTGCAGTCTTCCTAAACAGTGCCGTTCATCCATATTTCGCACCTCAGACACTCCAGGAGCTGGGACAGCCGTGCTAAGAAGTTCTGCCTTACATGTACATCATAATCAACGAACCTCTCGCCCAGCAAACAACACTTCCTTGAGCATCTAGACGACTTCATCCAGAAGAATTTCTTGCAAGACTAGGCTTATTTCGAAATGTGCGGTCGTCAGAAAACATCCACCTTATTGCAAGGGATTTGCGAATTATAGTAGCTCCAAGCTTCTTTGAAATACTTGATTTTGAAGAAAGTTATGGGGTTCGAAGGCTAAGATTTGAAAACGCGCAGTATTCCTGCACCAACCTAGTACTATGCCACGAAACTGGGCCTTGAGCGAATGACACTGAAACGTGTCACTAATTATCCAAACCGTGGGTGAAAATCGTCCCACCACTTTTCTCTCGTTGAAACCGCATCAACAAATGTTTTTCATAGGCCGAATGCAGGCAATTAGTGTTCAATCAGATAGACATGAGAGAAACAGTTGTTGTGGTATGATATTTATCACGATTTCAATTGAACAACAACAAATTCCTGCTGAAAAGGAGGGAGAAATGCAAAACTACTGCAAATCACTGACAGGGATGTAGTGTGAATCCTGAAGAATTGAAATGGGGAAACCTAGCACAAACTACGGCTTTCATCTGCTCGAACACTTGTGAAAAGCAGCTCGAATGAGTGAGTATGAGAGAGCATGTGTAACATCATGTTTTGTAAGGCACACCTTCGAACTTTTGAATCAAATTTTAAAAAATGGCACAAAAATACTTTCGGAACAAAAATCTCAGGGTGCACATGGTATAAGTACTGGATGCTAAGTTTACCAATGAATGAATAGAGCAAAAATGACGTTTACGTATAAATAGGCATCAATTGATACACCACACATGAGAGAACTCATAGCGATTTCTTGGCGTTCTCGGTAGTTATTACTGATCCTGAAAAGAAAAATATAATTGCAAAGAAATCACGTTAAAAGTAAACAATGGGTTTCCGTTACTTGGAGACGTATTCACTAGCAACATTAACGAAAAATACCTCCGCTGTTTTAGAACTTTCAACAAAAATAAAATAAAAAGACAGTACCAATCTTAGCATGCAGTGAGAATGGGAGTTACTTTAAGATGATATTGCACATTTTTCGTTGAGCTTATGCGACCTTATGGTCCAGCTAATATTGTAAGAAAAGCAAAAAAATCACCTGTGCTGACTAAGCATAAATTACATTATCCCATCCGTACACATTTAATTACTAATCTTCCCAACCATAGCAATAGTTACATTGTTACTAATCCTTCCAACTATACCGAAAGCGGACAGGCAAGTGCATAAAGGGCCATTAACAGATCACTCCAACCACACTACAAACCGCGCAAACAGATGCACAAAGCGCCATAAGTCAAACTCGCTCGAGGCACGCGCGATCCTGGCACCATGTGGAGAAGGTGGTATAAAAGAGAAGTGGGAGGAGCTTCAGCTCTCATTCCATTCCTCCTTTTCCCAGTACATACTCGTTTTTCCCCTTTTATTGCTCTTAATCCTTGTATCCTGTTATTACCTTGTAGTTGTTTCTGTACCGTTGAATTTTTGCCCACTCGCAGGGGCAGGAGGGGTCTCCCTCCTGCCCCATATAGGCCATCTATAAAAGACCCGAACGTTTTGAATATTTTCCATGCCATCATTGTTTCTTAAGCCTCATGATCGAATCTGCTTGCTTGGAACTCGCTTGATCATACATTATATCTGCTGCTTTTAGAAATAAACCGCTTGCTCAATAATTCTTCGTACTATATGTATGTAATGGGGGAAGGTACGCTGGAGTGCTAGCGCGCACTCCAGTACACCGTCAGAATTGGATAGTAAGGGACAGGAAACTAGGAGCGGTAGAAAAATGAACCAGAGCAACCTAATCATGGAGGGAGAATTAGGAACTAAACCTGGATTCAACCCTAAGCATTTAATATTACAATATTCCTGCAAGAGAAATCACCAAATTCGCCTTTTTGGAGTGCTCATTCTAGAACTTATTGCGTTCTAAAAATAACAGGAAAATAGGCTTTAATGTTTGCGAGGCTATGTGCTTCAAAAAGGTATATTGAAATGTGTTAAATCTAACTGGCAATTATTCATTCGAAGCCTTCAAATACCACCATGATCGTAAACAGCAGAAGAACATTCAAAGTAAATTACACATCACTAATTTTAAATTCCTGCTTGTCAGTCCTAATAAATAGCAAATACTATAAAACATACTACCTACGTCATCAAAAAAAAAACTCTTGAACAAACCGTGTGAATAAAATGTGAAGGCCCAACCCCTGAACCTACCTTTCTGAAATGTATTATATAACGAATTAAGAAAAAAGAATGAAACACGACATAAGTGCCACTAAAATTTTGCCTTTAAGGGCTGCAGCACACGCTCAAATACTCGTGTCTGCGATTTTGCTTCATTTCGGGGGTTTCAGGGTCCTAGAATTCATACAATGAAATACCGAGAAACCCTCAAAATTAGGATGCCCTCTTCCGTACGCTTTGTCGCGCTCCATTTACACTCGTGAGTTACACAGGTGCGGTCATACGTGGTTGTGAATGTGCACGATCTCTGTTAGATGGCACGTCCACGCTGCGAAAGCCCGAGCAACAGGGCTGGATTCACAATTGCGATTCGGATTTCTTGATAGGCTAGTTTTTGTATTCGTTTAACATTTTGTCCACAACCACTAGGACTTTAAGTCGGACTCGAGAATTTCGACGGGTGCTGTCTTCAAGAAACTGCATCTCCAGAAATTTGAAACACGAGATCTTGTCACCCAACGGTACGTTCGCTCACTTTGCTGTTCCACCGCTTCGGCCGCTCTTCGCTTGTAACACTTCTTCACAATGCCATAGAAGTATCCAGTGTACATAAGGATTATACCTCGAAATAATCCCGCTAGCATAATCTGAAGCAGATTCACCAACTTCTGGATGCATGATAACATAATCAGTGAATAATAACTACCTGAGCCAGCACCTTCAACATGCTCCGTTCTGGAGACGCACCGGCCGTCAACACACCTTAACAACAAGGAGTACATGAACGCCTTCAAGCCATGCTTCAAAGGATAGCGTGGATAAAGGTATGTTAATCAGTGCCGTTGGCGAAATGCACTATGCATTAGACTTCATTTCAGAGTTGTAGAAGCAATGCACACCCGCCTAAACAGTGAAATGCGGCGGGGGAGGTGGCTCACAATCGGGGAACTGTATCAAACTAGCACTAGAGGATCATCCCCTAGCCTCCTTTGGTGTCAATTTACCAACCCCTTCCGAGGGATGAATATCTTGTTCGGGCATATCAAAGAACCTAAAGTTACCCCTACGATAGTGTATCTCACTATTTCTTCTACGACCACAAAGGCAAGGCTTTAATTTATGCGCTTACTCAGCATCCATCCATCCAAACCTATTGATGTTGCATAGTGTCCGTTCTCGATGCTCTTTACATGAGCCTCAGCAACCTCTTCCGGTGAGAATAGCCCAGCAGTATCAGAAATCAATCGCGTCTCTTCAGGCATCATTGCTGCTTCGACCTTAAAAGGGTGTGTTGAGGCAAAGAAGAGATTTCGCTGCTCTCATTAATTTCTAAAGACGGGTTCATGGAAAAAAGGGTTTAAAGGTCGTTCGAAAACATTTTATGTATGGTGTTGTAATCAACATGTTGAGGAGACCAACGTCTGCTAGTAGCTCAAACATGAAAAATTAGGTGGCCACTCCCTTGAAATTTCGGATTTTAGAAAAATCTCCTATTGAATAAAGCGCTATAACTCAGATAACTGGATAAGGCAAACGCAGCACAACCTGGCAAGCCACACCCCCAAGAAATGGAAGGCAGACATTGCTGCAAGAGGAAGAACTGCTGCATTCCGTCTGCTAAGAGCAGTAAACACCGTGTTCCGGCTGCGTTTTTTGCCCGATGAACTGTGGTGCAGTTCAACCTGCGTTCTACCTGCTCCTTGCCACGTGGCGACACGCCCCCTGGGAGGTGTATATAAGCTGCTGGTTGAGCATCAAAGTTTAGTCGCGTCTCCGCTCCGGCGGAGACAAGGGGAGCCCAGCGAGACTCGTCAGGCTGGCTGAGACCCGGGTAAAACCGTGGCCCAGTGCAATGATTATTTTTGGACGAGCTTGGGTAAGCATCCACTTACCCAAGTGTGCAGTACGAACACAGCCCTGTGCCCAGATTGAGCTGCGATCCTAAGTTTGAGACATGCAAACCAGTTCATCGCCCCCGAAACACAGCCTTCTAGGGGCGAACGCAGCTCGTGCGGCGACAAAATAAGCTTTCACCTCGCGGTGTAACTGCTGTTGAAACGTGTCCGGCCTGCGTTCGCCGTCCCACAATCTCTGAGAAGGGGGCTAGATCGTCAGACATATTCGTTCATAACGCGACGGCCCACGGATCTCCCTCAAACGAGGGATCCCAGCCGGTTAGTCGCGAGGCTACGTGGTGCGTGTCCAGATGGCGGATAGGGGGCTAGTCGCGGACCAAACGCGACCTTGTGCCTGCCCTGAGACGCGGGTGGATTCAGGGGATGGATTCCCTGTCTCTGCAGTGTCGGAACAATTCATACATTCTGTCAGCGCGTGGGTATGTTCATGCATGCGTGGGTGGGTGTGCTTGCATGTCTACAGATTCTACCCTGCACATCTATCCGACTAAAAGCCCTGCATTCAAGTGACTGTGAGGTACAAGGGAGGCGGTTCGGAGTCGCCTCCAACAAATAAGCTCCATCGTCTACTCCCGAGAAGCCCGGCTAACTTCTCGGAGAAATCACACTCCAGCCTCCGGGGAATAGAGCGCAGCAAGCTATCTCCTGTGGGTTTAAAATTTCTTCAAGCTACTACACACACCAATAATAGAGGATGTTCCCCTGATCTCGGAAGAGTCACTGGTACGGCAGCGCCAGTGATTACGAGGTCCTAGGGGTTATCTAGACTGCCTAAAACCAGAAAGACTATGACGGTCTGTACCTTCAACGCACGCACGCTTCTATCGGAGGCTTCCATAGAGGATTTGATGATGCAGGCCAGGAAGATCATGTACGACGTCATCGGACTGACCGAGACGAGGAAACACCGGTCATTGAACGCCACTTTCGACACAGGAGAAGAACTGTTCCTTGGAACCTGCGATAGTAGAGGAGTTGGTGAAGTCGCTTCACTTATGCACGCATGCGGTTACGATGCTACAACTGCGAGTAAGTTCGGAGTTCAGTTGAACGAAATTGAAGAGCCGTGAACGAATGACATCGCTAGTGTTGTGTACTTCCTGACCAACTCTTTTTTTGGAATCATACAACATCACTCGGGCTGCATTGAAGCTATGAAGACTATAAAGTCTGAAGGAAAAAGAGATCGCTCGGGATTGTTTTATCCCTACCACGACAATGTGCTCAATAGGTTGACACGTGGTGCGACCCGTGGGACCGCGTCCACAACCGGTTGAACACAGACGGGTGCTTAGAGGCAGGGGTCCACCTCATTTTCGTAGTTCAGCTAACAGCACATTCTGCATCTACTCGGCGCGATGGTTCCAACGGTATACATAAATTGTCTCAGAATGGTCTATAAACCCGTCTTCCAGGACGGGGTCTGTAACAGTTTGCCAACCCGAGTTGACATGTGAAACCGTTGATCTTATCGATTGGACACGCCAAGACTCGTTGACCGACGCGGCAGCCGTGGCAGGCAGCTAGTACAGCTTGGAGCGATCCGCCTCCGGGCTCCAAATTTTTATCCAGTTCGAGCCTTTCAAAAATGGGGATTTCGTCGCTTCTGTGCCTGTTGATGTACATCCCAGGGATCAACATTATGAGAAGGTCTAGGGTATGTTGCTAAATCCAACAGGCAGAACGAGGTGACCCTCTGCCTTTAAGGGACCGCGCGAGTCCCATGTGTCACACCATACCGAAAGTTTAAGGTCGCGAATGTGTTAAAGTCTCGCATCAACAAATGGTCACCAGAAATACATTTCATTCCTACGTAACACTCACGGAGAATCATAAATTAATCTCTTTTCAGAAAACGGTGAGCACACAAATTCGCAAGAAATCATTGTCATCCGCGCGAAGCCCGGCGAACAGGCCCCAGCACGGCTTGCCGTTGGGAAAGCCGGGCTTCGTAAAAAGGATGAGAAGCAAATGGGGCTTGTACGGAGTCCGTTGCGGATTCCCTGAAAATTTTGGATTTTTCACAGTTCTAAAGAAGGCAATACGTTAACAGAGGCGATGAACGACGAAAAAGGCATTAGGAAAAACTGCTCGCACTTTGAACAGCGTAAGTGGGCTCACAGCTCGCGCCGCTCCGCACATGGTGAAAATGTAAAAATCATTAAAGGGTGTTAGGTGTGGGATCCGAGGAGGCGGAGGGGGGCGATTAAGGACGAAAAAAGGTTAGCGTGTGAACTGCTGGTATAGTCTGTCCGAAACGACGAGTCCGTCCACGCACGCGGGGATCGAGAGGCGGTGCGGCTGGGACGGATGATGTTGGCTGCCACGTCGTCCACGTCATCAGCCAAATCATTGGTCGATACCATGAAGATAACGATGAAACGTGATACGCATATCAGGGATGATGACATGGAGCGCTGGCAAACGTGGCAGCTTCTCGATCCCCGCGTGCGTGGGCGGATTCGTCGTTTCGGACAGACTATACTTCGAGCGGCGCAATAGCGCGATCGAGGTCGAAAAGGTTGGATTGAAGCAGATCATTTGCAAGTTCCCACTATCCCGAAGACTTGAAGGACTCCTGCGCTGTCGAAACTGCACCGATTGACTTGAAATAAGATAAGAACTGAGGGAGTACTGGACTGCTTTGAAAAAAAAAACAGACCAAACTTATGAAATGTGTGCTCACATTTCAGAGTTTTAGGGCCCTAGTTAAGGCGAGAGTTATCGGGATTTTCTTTTTCGTGAGTTCAATTAGTCCAAAAATAAGCCGCGAAGCGGCTCTTTGGCTTGATGAAGAATAATTTTTGTGTCACTCGGCAAGAATAATTTTTGTGTCACTTCATGTAATAATCGAACTCGTGAAAATGTTATCGAACTTGGATACCTGAGTGGAAGTCGTAAATGCAAATCGATTTATATAGTGCCTTGCCCTTCGCACCTGAGCTCGGAATTCGTGCCTCCAAAATCGAGATTTCGCGCTATCATTTCTTTATTTCCATTTATCCTTCATTCAAATACATTCAAATGCGAAGAAAAAGGGACAGAGATAACTCTAGCACTTGTTCTCATTGACGGAACTTTCCTTCAACTTCTGTATGAACATCGCCGAAACTGTTGAAAAGTTCATGATAGGAATGGACATCTGTTATCCGTTTGGAAATGAGTCGAGCAACGAAAGGACTCACGGTGCACAGCAGGTTCTTATCATGCTTAGGAAACGGATCTAGTGCAAGCCTCGCAATTCCGACTGATAGGCCGAAGGCTCTCCTAGACGTAAAGAAGATACTGGTCACTTGTCGAGCGGCGCGTCAGCGGGTTCCATTCTCCGGACGAGCTGCTCAGCCAATATCGGGTGGGCTTGAGAACTGGTGACGGCTTCGCTGGCACAAGTGTGTGACTACTTTTCGAGTGCTGCATTCGAATCCCTTCCAAATTTTCACAGAATCGAACACTTTCAGGTAGAAGTTAATAAAAAAGAAAACCGAATAAAAATGTTACGACGTGTCATTCAATCATTCTTCCAACACAGAATACTGCCCATATACACTATCGCGCCACGCCAGCCAACAATATGCTGTAACAGAACAGCTGGGAGTTGCGTTTGACGATGTTGATGTTTCGCCCATGTTTTCTAATATTTTCCTTGTGCGTTTGTTTCCACTCCGTTTCTTCCACAAGCAAAACAGTAATACTGGCAATGATCTAAAACCACGACATCAAGATGCTCTGCGCACTACAGATGGTGCGGCTTGGCGGTATTCTGTGATAGAAGAATGATTGGCACCGCATTTGAGTAATTTATTCGGACAGCACTGCAGTATATAGCTCCTGTACTTTTCGTCACTATTTCCCCCTTAAAAACTCGCAGATAGTGTTAAACAGTATTGTGAAGAAATTTCGTAGTCCTCGACTTCAGCTA
The DNA here is from genome assembly GCA_037903475.1 of Ancylostoma caninum. NCBI lineage: Eukaryota > Metazoa > Nematoda > Chromadorea > Rhabditida > Ancylostomatidae > Ancylostoma > Ancylostoma caninum. Next base: position 230,019 of record JBAJFG010000231.1, read on the forward strand.
CCTAGGGCAGGCCCCAGCACGGCTTGTCAGTGGGCAAGTGGGATTCGTAAAGGGGTCGAAAAGCAAAAGGAGCTTCGTACGGGGTTTGGGGCCGAGCCCCGAAAAAAAAAACTTTGGGGTGTTCGTTGGTCAACAGAAAAGAAATGCGTTGATAAAGGCGATGAAAGACGATAAAGGCTTGCAAAAGAACTGCTCGTAGCTTGAGCAGAGCTATGGCGGCGACCCAGATTGAGAAGTTCGATTGGAGCGGATCATGTACGGGTTCCCATAATTCGGAGGACTCAATCGACTCCTGCGCTGCGGAATCTGCACGGATTGAGCTGGTATCTTCAGTGAGATAAGTACTGAGGGACCACTAGAAGTTTTTGAAAAAGACAATCTAAACTTATGTAAACTAAAAAAAGTGTATGCTCACATTCTGAGTCTGAGTGATTGCAGGGCTCTCCCATTAGGTCGAGACTTAATCGAGACACCAGATTTGGGATGAAGAAGCGTCATGATACCCACAATAAATGTATGATGTCAGATCACAAAACTTATGTGAATCAAAAAATTGTATGCTCGGTAAAAGGGCCAGCCTATTTTCGACAGGCTGGCATAGAAGCTGAGCCTGTCTGAAGCATAATTTTCCTATTTAAACACATAAGTTTCCAACCTCCTACCATACACCCAAACTAGTAGGTATGTGCTATCATACGCCGCACATCTTATCACTTATCACCTCCTATCTTCTGAGTATTTCTCCTTTTACGTTCGCTCCAAGGTACTATCACAGGCCGTTTGGTGGAGCGCGGCCGCGCTCCAAAGCAGAACGCCGACCCAATCGATTCGCTGCGCGGGAACCCGAGTATTTCAAACTTCTTTTTCAAGCTAACAAGCTTCTTTTCTGTTATTTCTTTTAGAGGAGTCTGTCCGGAACGACGAGTCCGCCCACGCACGCGGGGATCCAGAGGCTGCCACGCTGGCCAGCACTTCACGTCATTATCTCTAATCTGCGTATCACGTTTCATCGTTATCTTTACGGTATCGACCAATGATTTAGGTGGGCGGACTCGTCGTTTCGGACACTACCCCATATTTGTATGGTCGTCTTTTCTCTAATACCTCTTCAACTTTCATGATAGCTGAAACCAGCTGTTAAACATTCGAAAAGGCTACATTCGTCCTTTAGGCCACTCTGGCTATTTTCAAAGGGGCTTCGTAAAATCTGGATTTTTCAAAGGGGGCTCCGTTTCGGTTCCGACCCTAGGACAGGCTCGTGCTGGGGCCTGATCTAGGGACACCGTTTTGAACCTACCGGACAGCAGAGGCGTTGAGGTAATGCCCGCTCTCTGGCTTCCTAGTAGAAATGCTCTAGCGAGCGAAACGAAATGCTCAACGAACCTTGAAACCTTCTGTATCCGTGTTCGGAGGATAAAGTACGGAGATGTTGATGTTGTAGGGAAACAGCTCCATCTGGAGAGCATCGGCAAATCCCCTGGAAAGGAACGATTTTAATTCAGGCAAATATACGAAATCCACATCAAAACGCTTTTGTTCTTGACGAATTCTGCACTATATTCAAACTTTTTCAATCAATTTTGCTGGAGAACGAACAAATTTTGCACCTCAGTGCAAATTTCGTAGGTGCGTAGGCAGTATAGCCGTAGATGGCGCATTGGCCAGCAGCAGACGAAACGAAGGAAATGTGTCCAGAACGTTTCGACTTCATGCCAGCCACAACACATCGAGTTGCGTACACCTTAATGAATGGATAGACGTACTGACAACTGGAGAAAAATTCACTCTGCCGCTAAATGCTAAATGAGAGGTTTCTACACCAAGCTATGTTTACACTCATGAAAACAGCTGAAACAACATACAGCACTCAGATAATTAACTCGCATTTGATTTTCGAAGTCCATAATCGGCTGCATGTCGAAGGGAGCCTGTCAATAAGAGATATTTCAAGAGATACACAAGGATGCAAACAACGGAGAAACAAATCGTAAGCAAAATGAACAAATCAAGGAGAAACTCTTGGCAGATGTGGATCTTTGAACTCAATGAAATACTCTACTAAATCAATGAAATATTCTACTAGAAGGTTCGCCCGGCCTTCCTCGAATGTTTTAATATCCCCTACCTGCGAAAATACTGCAGTGTACACATCTGCCGACATGTACAAAAAGTTCGTCGCGCCAGCTTACGCCATCGGCCGGGTGTGCGCATGTGATCTAGCGCGCGTGGTGTGCGAATGCGCACCATTTTTCTGGGTTTCGTGGCGGGATCATTCGTCCGCGCTTTGGACGCAACAGAAAATACCGCCATCATTTACTGTGTTTCCAGCATGTTTCACAATACTTCATCATTGTCGATGAGTTCAAGGTCCCTAAATACCGCATACCGCAAAATCTCTAAAACAGAATTTTCCGTGAGTGCTGCCTGTAACCGAAAAGTGAAATAATGAAGTTATTTGGGTAATAGTTTCACGGATCTCCCTGGGCAAAAACTGTGAAAGATCGATAAAAACAATAAGTCGATAACGTTACTCAATAAAGTTGTCATATTAGTGTTTAATCCGTCCGAAAACCCGCTGGGAGTGTCCTCACTGATTCCTGAACAAAAGCTCTGAAAACTCGATGTAATCGACATGCTACTCGATACAGTCTGTTCTCAGATACTCGCAGCGGGCGACCCGCGCGCATTTTCTGCTGAGCGGACCAGCGGCGGCCCTTACCTTGTGGGCGTGGCCAAAGAGCGAGCGACCCGCGCACCGACGCCATGAGCGGACGACCCGCGCGCATATGAGTCATGCAAATTTACATGGTGTTCCCTTGAGTTTTTCTCCTGTGCGGTCCACGATTTCCTTCACAGTCTTCTTCTTTCTTCTTTTCTCTCTTACAGTGTTCATCCCGTAAAGTGATATCGTGTCATGTTTCACCTTGTTCATGGAATTCCAAATTTTTTTCAGGGAACTTACAATCGATGTAGTCGATTCTGAAGCCCATGAGGAAAACTCGTATGGAATTTGTTCAGGGGATTACAAAAAGCCTTGTAAGTCCTTACTCCCAACTTACTTATGAATTTTTAAATATTTCCCATTGCGCTGTCCCAACATTTCATATTAAGTTATATTCTCATAACATTTTCAAAAAGTAAGGTTTTTAGACGAGACGTACGATCTTACGAATAGGATGGGCAGGGAACGAAATGGAAGCCCAATAACGTAAGAATGTTTCCATTCATCTCTTTTTCAAAATAGAAACTCTCAAACAGTCATATTTTAACGTCAGTCCAAACGAGCTGCCCCACAATTGGATGAGAACACATGGCCAGGAGGAGAAGAAGATCGAGATGATTATAGACAAGCATATAAGTTCCCTAGGGTTTAGCGCCTTTTGTAGCTTATACGCAACCCTATTTGTATGTATATATTATTTACTTTATGTGTTATCGATGTTCAAAAACCGGTACTCTATATTAGCTATGTGCTCGCTTCTAAAAGTGAATCCTTTAACTGATTTGCTTGACTTCAGTACTTTATCTATGTGCAATTCGAATTCATGTCTGTACAATTTGAGTAAACTTATAAGAAACACTTCAATTTAGCACGTCTTCAACTCACCTTCGTTTGAATCATCGCACCCAATAAACAATGTTATTTCTTCAACTACTTGCTCTTCACATCGTAGTAATAGGACACGAAATAACAACATGACCAACGATAATAAAAAACGCATTCATATATCAATCGACTTCACCATCATTATTCCGAAGCAAGCGGCGGGCGTTAATCAACGCGCGTGCGGCGGCCCTTTAGCGGGAAGGCGGCGGGAGGGATGAGCGCACGCACGCGTATGCGTGCGCGGGTCGTCCGCAGCGAGTGTCTGAGTTCCAAAGTTGACAATAGATGAGTGGGCGTGCGGACAGCCTGCTTTTCTCTCATTCCTCTCCAACTGGTGCATACTTTTTCGTGTTCTTCCTCTCTCTCTCTCTCTCTCTCTCTCTCTCTCTCTCTCTCTCTCTCTCTCTCTCTCTGCCGTCTTCCCAACTATCGCCCATAGTGAAACGTAGTATAGTCTCGAGTGTAGTCTAGCCTGCAACCAGGGATGTGCGTAACAAAAATTTGAATTTTCGTAAACCGTAAATCGTAAATTCTCCAAAACCGTCGTAAATCGTAAATCGTACTTGAGGGTCCGAGTAGCATTACAAGATTCAGGTGATTTCAACTCGTTTCACAACAAAGTCATTCTCAAAATGATCTGAGGTATGTATCTACTGCAGAATTGATCACTGAACTTCGCCATCTTAATACTAGAGTGGTAGCATTGTGATGAATGGGCAACTCTTCTCTCGATATTTTGAGCGAGCTGTCCAGTTCTAAAGAATTACTTATCGCTGCATTGGAGAAAATTCTCTTCATCTTGGTCTGTGTTTCTGAAGCAAATGTAAACGTGGTTCGATGGGTCTATGTGTTTCCGTACGAACCAAGCCATTCACATCGTGGGGTAGGTGAATTGGTACCTAAGGAGTTTGAAAGGTTAAAGCGCTGACTTCGTATCCAGTGGTCCCAGCAAGTCACTGCTTAGGGCGCATGCGCATTCAATACCTCTGCGATTATCAATAAAGTAGGATGCGTGCTGCATCTCTGAAAAGAATTATTTCTTGTACTTTATCAAATTGTTTATGGACACTACTAATTGGTTCATGAGAGCTCGACCAGGAAGAAAACCTTTTCGCGTACGACATCACACCGCAGTTGAAGTCAGAAAAACAAGGCAAAACGTTTTGCCGAAGGAAACAGGCTGGGTGGACAGCTTGTCCCACCTACGGAAACAGGAAAACAGAGCTGAAAATGCGGTGTTCTTGACCACTTCATTCAGACCTTGAGCTGAACTGTTCCAACAGATCTTCTCTACGGACGCGATAATGCTATATGCCGCCTTCTTCGAATAATAGGAACTACAAGAAAAACGAGCATTTCACTCTTGGCTTTGCTGCAAAATGCAAACACAGAGACATTATGCACATTTACCCTCGAGCAAAAACGCTACGACGAGATTCGTTTCTTGTAGTTATTTACGAATTCGTTACGAAATTTGGGTAATTTTTCGTAAATCGCAAAAAAATCGCCAAAAATGGCCGTAAATCGTAATTCGTAAATCGTAAATCGTAATTACGCACATCCCTGCCCATAACCTTCGCCCTTGATGGACCAGCACGCAAAATTTGATCCCGATCGATTCATCTTCCGCGATTTCTATTCGGAACATACGGGTGGCGGTCAAGACGTACGCCGCAACGCGCCCGCACCGCACGCGTATGCTTTTTAGGTTCAGGTTGTTTCTTCAAATACACACACACACCACACACACACCACACACACACCACACCACACACACACACACACCACACCACACACACACACACACACCACACACACACACACACACACACACACACACACACCACACACACACACCACACACACACACACCACACACACACCACACACACACACACACACACACACACACACACACACACACACACACACACACACACACACACACACACACACACACACACACACACACACACACACACACACACCACACACACCACACACACACCACACACCACACGCACACATCACACACACCACACACACACAACACACACCACACACACACACACCACACACACACACCACACACACACACCACACACATACCACACACACACCACACACACACACCACACACACACACACACCACACACACACCACACACACGCACACACACACACACCACACACACACAGTTCTTGCTTGAATATCAGAGTAGTTGTCAGTTACATCATAGAAATATTATTTTCTGGATGATTGTTTCTTCTCTGAAATTATTGCAAATTCTTATTTCTCACTTTTATTAGACTTTTTGGTAGTCCCACATTCACAGAAGAATTACGGAGCATGACTTTTGTAGATAATTACGCACTTAAAAAGGATCTAAAATAATTCCCTCTCGAACTGAAATGAGGCTATAAAAACGTGGAACCAAAATGGTGGCGAAAGCATCAAATCCGGACTTTGAACATGATAGTTCTGTTTCAAAGCAATCGGAAAGTCAATGTTATGCAGCGGAAAGAAAGAGCAGTTTGACCCTCATCACATCTTCGAATCTCGTCTGAATAGCTCATTTCATAGTTAAGTTACAGTGAAAGATTCCGCATTTAGCAGTGCCACTGACCATTCAAACAAGCAATCCTGCGAGCTCGGAACGATGTTGGCTCTATAACGCTAAGAAATTTCATTTCTGGTATGCCTTGACTACATCTTGAGGTCGCTAACAGACGTTGACGAAGTGTAGATCATCATATCTTGATGAGATCTGATTTTCATTGAAGAATCATTTGATTCCGTGAGGTGATCTTACAACTATAAGACGGTGTGCAAACTGAAAAATATTCATAGAAACAACATTAAGAGACACTGAAACGAAAATTTGGCCGCAGCAGTTTTTCAGGTGAGGAATCTGCTACGCACAGCAGAAAATTCGTATGATTGCTAGCGCTCTAGAAAACTTAAAATTCGAGGGTTTCACAATTATGAAACGCATTGTGCTGTATTTCTTCGCTCTCAGCAATTAAGTGAGAACTGCAGCGGGAGCAGATAGGTGTCAAGCTAGGAATGCGTCAACAAATTAGCCTGGAAATTACTCTTTACTACTTTTCAACAAAGTCACGCTGCTTAAACCGGAGAAGATGAGATCGGAGTTCACCTGCCAAGTCTTGCTTGATCTGCCGGAGAAAGTTTTTAATTTTAAATCAAAGATTCTGATAGACATTTGCTAACCTGAACACTTGTGCCTGCATTGTTAATAAGAATATCAACAGAGCCTTGTTCGGCCTCAATGCGGCGAAAAACCTCCTCGACCTGGGTGTAAAGTTGACTGCGCCAATTTAAGGTGCCACATCCAAACAAAGAATACCTCACTAAAGCCCTTGGTGAGGTCTAGAGAGTACCATCGAACTTTTTGCTGCTGAGCTCGTTGATCAGCAGCAGTTTGTAGTTCTTCACAAGCGGCCTAGAAATGTCGAAGGCAGTATGTCCAAAGAATTTGTTAGTCAGGAACGGCGCTCTAACGAAATCTGGAAACTTTCAAAAGCAGTGTCTAAGCAAAAGTTACGACTTCCCAATCTTGGCATCCACCAACTTGCCTCAATGACCTACTTGCTACTTCAGCCTTAGAGTGAAAAGTCCACTCGGTCGTTAGCTTAGTCATGTCTCATCCGATCACGCCTCCCCACACGCGATGATACCCGTAAATGCAGTATATAAACTCCGTGGGTGTCGAAGAGAGCAAAGGGAGCGCGCCGTCACCGCTGAATTGTGATGGCAAAACTCGTCCTCCGCACAACGGTTTCAGCACCCCTCTCGCCGGTATTCAGTGCAGGCAGGTAAATTTTAAACTATTTTGAATATACTTGGATTTTAGCTTGCGTTCCATGCACTGTCCTTATACGAAAACTAAAACAAATTTTGCTCTAAGTTTCCTTCTGCACTCGCAAGCCTAACAAGAATAGCAAGCAGGTAAGTCTTTTCAGTACAATTTGTGATTATACAACGTTTTCTGTACATCCTTAGTCTTCGCACTGATCCCGCTGATATATTGAACTAGAATAACTGAGCTGTGAACAAATCACTACAATTCAGATACTTTTTTGGATAAGTCTTTAGCACAATAGTTTGCAGATTTCACTAAGTATCCATGTGGTTTCGCACCCACCATCGCAAGAGAGGGTAGCCAGCACGACAACTCGCATTTATCGTCGTAGGACTAGCGCTGTAGTAAAAATTTCCGATAACATAGTAAGATAACCGATAACATACAGTTGCAGACAAAAGCGTTGCAACAAGTGGTATTTTATCTATCACGTTCAGGCCCCAGCACAGGTCTCCCCGGGGGCAAGCTGGGCTTCGTAAAAGGGCCGAAAAGCAAAGGGGGCTTCGTCTGGAAAAATTGCGTTCGTTACTTCTAAGGGAAGCATCACGTTCATCAGGCGAGGTAGGGGCATTAAATAAATTAAGTGACCTCATCACTGAGCGAGGAGAGGCTGCTCGTGCTTTGAGCGGCGCAACGGGGGCGACCAATACCGAAAAATGGCTTGCAACGAGGCTGTTCGCTTATTGAGCGGCCAGGCGACTGTCCGGTCCAAGTATTCCGATTGGAGCACATATTCTACATACACCGTAGGATTTAAGAATTCCTGCGCAGTCTAAACGCAACCAGATGACATGATATCTTCATTAACAAAAGAACTAAGGGAACACTACAGCTGTTTGAACGGGCGATGTATCATGCACCGCACGAAAGATATACACGAAAAACAATTTTCCGGAAATTTCGTGGAGCTGCTGCGAAGTCCAGACTTTAAGATTGAGCTTGAAAATTGGAGTGTGGGGAGAACTAAGGGGGGCACTACAACTGTATGCTCAGTATTGCCACAACCGATGTACGGTGCAAAGAATATATGTAGGGAGGCCTCAGGTCGCCCCCAGGCCTAAGTCACTTACTGAGCATACACTTTTTTATTTCACATAATTTTTGTGCTTTTGCAGCATACACTTTTTCTTCAAGGTCTGCTTCATCATTCAAGCACCTGATGGATTCGATCCATGAAGTATGGAATTCATAGGAGTTCTCGGAGTGTTGCTAACTTGAGGTAATTTGGCGTTCAAAATACATAATGTGGTCCACGTTTTCCAAGTCAGTGTTGGGCCAGCCAAATATTTACTTGTTTTGCAGCTAACAGAGTGAGAGTCGATGAAGCTTATGAATTTGCAGTTTTTTTCCAGAATCACTACTTTCGAACAAACAGGCACCGAAATGGAATATTTGTAAAAAAAAAACACACTAAGGAGGACAAAAAGAGAAGGAACCGAATCAATCGTTGGGATATAATCCCCTAATCGTGTGTTTTATACCAGTTTTACCACATTTCTCCTCTCGTTGTCTTTTACTCAGACAAACTGCCGGAAATTCCGCAGCAGAACATGGGCCTTCCGGAAATTCCGCAGCAGAATAAAACGGCTTTCGAAAAAACAGCAGCAGAAAGAGATCCGCAGTGAGAGGGACGCAGAGCGAAAAAGCGCTCCGGAATTTCCGCAGCAGAAAAGCAGGAAAACCGCAGAAGAAAAGAGCAGCCCCGAACTCCGGAAATTCCGCAGCAGGACACGTCATCAAACGACGTGGCACACTGACTTATTAGCGTTGCTCCGGCTCTACATCAGTACCTTCCCAAATCATTGTTTTTGCTGTTCATCTGTCACATTTCTTGGCAAATTCAAATTTCTCATATCCCACAGTTTTTATGTCGGACACGTCTAGACGTGTTGGCCAACGCTGCAGACGTGGCGGGCAGCCAGCACGTTCACGGACCGCTTCGCCCAGGTGGTCCGTGAACTGCACTTTCGGACCCTCCGAAAACGGGGTTTTCGTCATTTTTTATGAGCTTTGACGTACATCATTGGAATAAGCGTGACGAGAAGGCCTAGATCTGTTGGTATTTTCAGCCCACGAAACGAGACGACACACTGTCTTTAAATGAAGCTAAAACTCCAGTTACCGAAACGCAGAACCATCAAATGGGTGAGAAAGTGCGCTCTGGCGCCAATTTGGCTTAGATTCGCAGGTGTTGGGTTACTGTAGCACTCAGTCCCCCGACGACGGAATCTTCCCTGTAGAGGTTCATTCGTTACGAGGAGGAGTTGCGAGTTCCAGCAGCTTGAAGAACTTCAAATACCGTCCTCTTGCATAAGAAAGGCACTAAAATGATAGAAGCCTGCAGAGAACACCAGATGTCATGACGGTCATAGACTACTGTAAGGCTTCTGATTCAGTGGAGCACCACACCGGGGCCGACATACAGTATAGGGGCGGCGCGGCCGACATACAGTATATGCCGATTCGATGAGCCATTATTGCTGTACTTGATGGTTTTTTTAATGTTTATGTTACTTTCCACCACCTTACCATCTTTGCCACCATTGCCCTTCCATACAATGAGTCTCTTCATCAGTTTTCTCCGCTACTATGCTAATCACCAAAATTATGGGCATTTTAATGAATTTATCGGCGACAGCAATTGATCTCAGCAGTGTGAGGTGAGCACAGTGTCAAACACACGAGCGAAGTCGTTCGCTTGCACATGTACTCTAGACTTTTGTACCACGATGGATCCACCGCTTTCCCAAGATAGATCCCTATCTGACGGAGGGCCCACCGCTGCACCCCGGTCACCCTCCAAGTCCGCCCAACTTATCCCACTGTTATACTGCCAACGTTATTAGTCGCACGGTGGAGCCACCACTTCCTCACGGTGCGCCCTCCAAACTCGTCCATCCCATGTGTTGAATCGACTGATTCGTCGGAGTCTGAAGTCGGATCGCAGCAACCAGTGGTTCCGATTCGACGTCGAAGCCCTACGCCGGTTCGAAAACAAATCGTTCCGATCAAATAAAAACAGATGGCGTCATCGGACTCCGACACGTCGGATTCCGACGAGGATCGATACGAATCTTTCGTTCTCTGATCGGATTGGACTCCGACTCCTAGAAATGCAGCTATAAGAGAACGGAGATGGACCACTTTCAAAGAGGTAAGACAGCTGAATATGCATGTACAATCTGGGACACGACAAATGCTTTCACAAAATTTTTGAGAAGAAGGACGATGAAAACTAGATCGGCTTTGAGTGGTAATAGCGAGAATTTTGCCTAGACACAGCCTTGAAACTATAGTACTGCAGAAAAGAAAGATTGAAGCTGGCGTCACCTTCAAATCCTTTTCATTCCTCGCGATGATTGAAATATTGCAGCCTCTCGATATCAAGGCGAATGCCAATCCTTTGCCAATTCCTTTCGATCCTCCTTTAATGATCAGGATGCTGAGGTCTACCGTTATGCATGTAATTAAAGAAGGAAAAAGTTGAATGAAACAAAACAGCTGAAAAAATGATTGCGAAGAAAGCTGCAAGAGATTGTGAAAATGATAAAAATGAAAACATGAACAAGAAAACGACTGACGCCCTAAATTAGCACATTTCAAGCACGTCGTCATCCAACTCCAGTGTTTATTCTAATTAATGATCACCCCTTCTGGCTGATCTGATGGGGAAAAATCGATTTATATTACAATTTCAAAAAAAACTAGAACCGAGAGCTTAAACAGGAGCTTTGATTTCGTTAATTTCAGAAATTTTCTTGAAGACAATAGGTCAACGATGCGGAGTGGAACTGATTGAAAAATACCTGTCTAGTAGCTTTCCTATGCAATGAGACATACGTACCGGTAACCACGGCATGTTTCTTCCTGAGCGAGAAATTCCTACGCGATGGAGTGGAGAAGTACAGTACGAGAAATAGGATTAGAGTCATTATGATCACAGCGACCAGAACCAGTGCTGCCCAGGGGTATGCCATCAGCCTGACAACGGAAATCAGAAAATAAGCAATGTATTAAAGACGGATGACCAGCAAGTCTTCAGCGGAATCAACGTTTTAGCTTTTATAACCAACTACTCCACGTCGGTGGAAGCAACGAATTAGGACACAATCCGGTTATGCAAAATAACAGAATCGACGCAATGTTTGCGGAAGCAAGAGTGTGGGTCACAACCATTGCCCATTGCGCTGATAAGAATGGTATTCTCCGCATTAATATAGCTGCAACTGTTGAAAAGTTCACGATAAGAACGGATATCGGACATTGTTGCGAAAACGAATCTCCAGTACAATACTTGTTTTTTTCTCTTTTTCACTATAATATAGTAATTTGTGATTTATTGATTATTGCTGAGGTGTACAGGAAAGTTTCAAAAGCGAGTCGGTATTGAAGAAATTCTACATATGTGGAGAGCACAGAACTGCTATTGACAAGTCGCATACGTTCTAGCCTATTGGTCACAGTGGTTTTTAGCTACTTGACATATTAAAACAGCCACGGGAATGATGTGAAAATACGTGGAACGCATGATCGATTCGATCAGTGCGATACCGAATCCCCGGGGCATGTATCAAATTAACTGGCGAATGGTTCGCGCGACGGCCCTTCTTCGCAATCTCACATGAACTATATTCTGTTCATTTTCAGGCGATTCATCTCTCACTGCAGCTATGTACGTTGAGCGGTAACGGTCAAGTGCGCTCGAGAATTTCTCGCACTTCCCTCGCACGTCGCTCGCGCCTGCGGGTGTCGTGTAAGAACTGCACATGTCGGCATCAACTGTTACCAGCTAACGTAGACGGTCTACAGAAAGGAGCCTTGCGGGGGCACTGCAATGCGGAATGGGGAAAGCGCTGTTATTCAAAGCTGCTGGGAATATTTTATGCTGGGATGCCACAACCTTGTTCACCCATACAACTATAAAATCCATTGTTGACTGTATACACGCACTACTAATGATTTAAAAAAAAACAGTTAAAATATGTCGATTATGCTGAAGGCTTCTCCAAGTAATATTAGTGATTAGAAACTACGATGTGGTTTTGCCCGTTGATGATATAGTGTGTTTCACGGGGAAACGTAGTTGCGCAGAAATTAGAGAATGAGATAATGCGGGAAATAGTGCCGTATTCGAAGAGGCAGAGGAGAGATGCATGTCATTGGCACGAATACTCAACAGGCCCCAGCGCAGCTTGTCGGTGGGCAAGCTGGGCTTCGTAAAAGGGTCGAAAAGCAAAAGGGGCTTCGTACGGGTTCGGGGCCGAGCTCCAGAAAAACTTTGAGGTGTTCCTTGGTCCAAAGAAAAGAAATGCGTTGGTAAAGGCGATGAAAGACGAAAAAGGCTCGCAAAAGAACTGCTCGTAGCTTTAGTAGAGCAATTGCGGCGATCGATGTTGAAAAGTTCGATTGGAGCAGATCATGTACAGGTTCCCATAATCCAGAGGACTTAAACGACTCCTGCGCCGCGGAATCTGCATGGATTGAGCTGGAATCTTCAGTGAGATAAGAACTAAGGGAACACTAGAAGATCTTGGGAGAGACAATCTAAACTTATGTGAACTAGAAATACGCTCACATTCTGAGTCTGAGTGATTACAAGCCCCTCCCGTTGACTAGAGGCTTAACCGATTGACACCAAATTTGGGGTGAAGAAGCGTAATAGCGCTCAAAATAAATGTATGCTATCAGATCATAAAACTTATGTGAATCCAGGAATTGTATGCTCGGTAGAGGGGCCAGCCTATTTCAGACAGGCTGGGGTACAAGCTGAGCCTGTCGGAGGCATAATTTCCCTATTCAAACACATAAGTTTCCAACCTCCTACCATGCCCCCTATACTTGTAAGTATGTGCTATCATACGCCTCACATACTATCACTTATCATCTCCTATCTTGTGAGTATTTGCCCTTCTCCACTCGCTCCAAGGCACTATCGCAAGCCGTTTAGCCGCGCTCCAAAGCGGAACGCCGACCAAGTCGAGCCTGCGCGGGAACTGAAATCATTTGAAAGCCCCTCTGAAAGCCTCGGTCCTTTTTTTTTCTACGAAGGCTACTGTCATTAGTTTGGTCTCTACTTTTTTCCAGAGTTTTTATTCCTTTATTATCGATTAGTTTGTTGTTCTGTTCGGCTTTTGGCGACCAATGTCGACCTTATCGTTTCCTGATCCCATCAGTATAATTTCTGCCGCAGTGTGGAATGGTCCATTCATTGATTGCTCTTGGTAAAGAATTATAGTTATAGTGTGTTTTTCCGCGAGTAAAATCGCGCGCGATCTGATCCATTCCAATAGATCAAATTCTCAGTCGAAAGACCACGTGAAAGCGGAGGTTCCAGCAATTCGCACGTAGCCTTTGTACTGGGTCCGCAATTGTCCGCGATTTTACTCCCGGAAAACACCCTGTATGTTTTGTCGGTTTACACTGGTCATTGCAGTTATGTTTTGTGGTTTCACAATGGGTTATCGTTCTTTAATTGCTACTAATTGCTTTAATTGCAATCACGGAGAATGCTTGTAGAATTGCTATCATTGGATGCGGTCATTTCCTTCTATCTATTGTTATTTTCAGAAGGGGCTTCGTAAAATTTGCATTTTTCAAAGGGGCTTCGTTTCGGCTACGACCCTAACACAGGCTCGTGCCGGAGCCTGATACTCAACTATCGTCGTTTTTGGAACGGATTATACGGAATGTACAGTCTATCCGAAACGACGAGTCCCCTCAGCCGGCGGGAAACCTCGTGGCGGCGCGACTGCGGCGCGGCCGTCTTGGCGTCGTACGTCGAATTGATCAGCTGTGTAGATCAACGCCGCTACGCTCAATTGGCAAAAAGGTGGGTTTTCTTTGTTTTTCTCCACTGTTGTAGTTTCTTTTTCGAATATATCATAATATATCAGGCCATTGCTTGTCTGAAGCTGTTTTGCACGTTTATTTTTTTTTTGTTTGGATGTGTTTTTCGTTGTTTTTTTTTTCTTTCCTTGGCCATGGTAGAAACTACAAAAAACACATTCAAATGAAAAAGAAACCTTCAAAACGGTCTCTGACAAGCAGCGGCCTGATATATGATGATATATTCTACAATAATGAAGAAAAACAAAGAAAATCCGACCTTTTTGCCGATTGAGCGTGGCGGCGTTTGGCCGCGCCGCCATTGCGCCGCCACGAGATTTCCCGCCGGCTGAGGGGATCCGTCGGTTCGGATAGACTGTATCTCAGCAACCATGTACAGTTCGTTTCAAACGCGACGATAGTTGAGTAATCGTGCGCATTGCGCGCTTTTCTCGCCACCCTCTTTAATTGCTGTGCACTTCTTCCGATCTCTTTTTCTAGGCGCTTCTTCGACTATCGTCCCCAGGGGAACAGACTAAAGACATGATCGACGACTTGAACTTCAACATTTCAAACATTTGTTTAACAGGGAGGGGCGAAAAGAGAGTTGGGGGGCCACCATATGAAAGGTTATAGGCTTCACCTTGTAAGCCTGAGTCAAAGCACTAGTCTAAGCCTAAGCGTAAGCCTAAGTCTATTCCCATGCTTAAGCATGGGTTTAAGCCTTAGCCTAAGGCTTAGGCTTAGGCTTCACAGGAGTCCTCCCCCCCCCCCAACTCCATTTTCGCTAGGGCTATGTAATTTCGTGACACGTCTTGATCATCTCGTACAATTGCGTTCCGCGTGACAGGTCCCGCCACGCGGAACGCAATTGTACGAGATGATCGCTAGGGTGTGCGCTGGCGCATGCGAGAGAACTGTAGTTCGCAAAAAAACATGTGTGTTCGCAACCCCCATTTGATCTTACTCGCAGGTAGGTAGTGAACCTTGACTTCGTTGAACATTTGTGATGTGCCGACAATGTATATCACTAGTGGCAGTTGAACTCGTTATCGAGGATTTCGACGAGTTCTGCCTTTAAAGGCACCAAGAGCTGAAATCCTCGACTCCGAGCTGAGCTGTGGGTGATGAAGTGCAGACTCAGCACGTCATAAATGTGAAACGAACACAGACAATGATGGTTCACCTGCAGAGAAAATGGAACATTCGTTGCGAACACGCCTGGCCGTGTTCGTGCGCGGACGAGTTTTCCCCAGCGCGAAAGCCATTGCGGCGCGTGGTTTTGGCCGAGTCCCGCCATGAAACCCTGTGAAATGAATGCATTTCGTTTTCCCTTTGCGCCAAACCACGCACCGCAATGGCTTTTGCGCCGGGGAAAACTCGCCCGCGCGCGAACACGGCCAGGCGTGTTCGCGACGAATGTTCCATTTTCTCTGCAGGTAAGCCATCATTGGCTGTGTTCGTTTCACATTTATGATGTGCTGAGTCTGTACTTCATCACCCACAGCTCAGCTCGGAGACGAGGATTTCAGCTCCTGCTGCCTTTAAAGGATAAAGGATAAAGTGGTCGGCGTTAATCAATCCCGTCACGTGGGATGCGCCACGCATTCGACTTCATCTGAGCATCGTAGAGGCGTTGAATGCGTATGTGCCCTGTACAATGACTTGCGGGGGGCACGCGATGTAACAAGTCAGTGCTTCATCCTCCCAGACTCCTCTGGTACCAATTCACCGACCCCGGAGGGATGGAAGGCTTGGTTGGCCTCGGGCGGGATCAAACCATCGATCGTGTGCGTGCGCAGCGAGCCTCTTACCACTGCGCCACACGCGCCCCCTGCTGCCTTTAAGTTAATTAATTAATAATTAAGCTCGACCAAAAAAAAATCCCAGCGGAATAAAGCACGAATGAGAAAGATTGATTTTGACAGCACTGCTTGTACAAGGATCTATCCGAAATTCCCTTTCTTTTATTTTTTAGACAATGTTCTATGTTACACAGAACATTTAGTCTTCATAAGCTTCCTGATGATGCAGTTGAACAGTCGAGATTCTAGTTGAACAGACGAGAAGTGTTGAAAGCTTTTCTTAAGCGAAAGGGACATTCTCTAGCATTTTCTTAATACAACAAATAGCAAATTCCGTGCCAAGACTTGAAGTCCTAAGCACGGAGTAGTGGGTGGAGTAAGGCAGATCTCCAAGTTAAAAATAAAGTTTGGAGAGGCACCTCAGCGGAACCAGAACAAAAATTCAAAAAGCGCCTACGTCTGGTATTTCTGATCACGTGATAAAAATCCTCATAGAACTTATTGAACCAGATAAACTGACAAGATGAAAGAAACCACGGGATCTATGTTAATTTGCATTGAAATCTCACTGCAATAGCTAACCTCTGAGTGATTTAGGCCGGAATCTTTATACCCCTGTGACCCAAACGATCAAGTCAAAGATTGAGAGCTTAGTTTTGGATCTCATATCATTCACTTGAGTTAAGATATTTAACAAAAGTTTTGCGCGAATTAACTCTTTTCTATACTATCAGGTACTACTACTGCAACGACGGTCAATCGCGCGCGACAATGTGTACGAGTTGTTTCACTGGCCGTCTTCGCTATAGCTGAAGGGTTCAGAGGCAGATGGATACTGTAGCTACGGCTATCAATGCCTGTGAGGAGGTGCGGTCGAGGTGGGACATGACGAGCGCACCTCTTGACTCGAGCGCAGGTTGAGCGGCACAATAGTGGCTACCGAGGTCGAAGAATTCCGTTTGGAGCAGAGATTGTGCATGCCTAGACTATCTGCAGAATTCGAAGAATTCCTGTACGATCCTGATTCCACGGATTCACTTGAAATCTTTGGCAAGATAAGAACTTAGGCAGTATTGGAAGTGTTTGGAAAATGAGCCCAAACTTATCCGCCGCACGAAAAATGTATGCGCAAAAGCTAGACTACTGCTCTTGAACAATTTTCAAAGAACTTCTCCGAAATGCAAATTTCATGGGTCGTTCTGAAAATTGCGTGAATTATGGGGCCCTACCATGCAGATATGTTTGGAAGACCAACTCAAACTTATGTAAACTAAAAAAATGTACGCTCATCAAGTGGTCTAGATCCAACGAGAGAGTCTTGGGGAAGACCTGAGGTCTTCCTCGCATCCTTTGTGCGGCACATAAGTTCTGGCCACTATTTCAAACACTTCTAGTGATCTGATCTCTCCAAATTGCAATTTTCTAGTGAATTCATGAATTATTCATGAATTATTCTCTGCGGATTTCAAGGGATTTCGTTGTGTCAAAATTGTGAGATATACATTTATATTTATTAATTTTAGAAATCTCGTCTGAAGGAATAAGGTTTCATACTGAGAGGGGGTGGGGGCTACGTGACTCTCGCACGGCTTCCTTTCGAGGACTCCTTCGACCGACGTCAACATCCCGGTCCGAATCCGCCTGTGAACCGACGTCCTACACCGGTTCGAATACACCCGCATGGCGTAAGCGCGCCATTTCCATCGGCGCTCCCACGGGATACGGTACTTTCTCAAGACCGCGCGTGCCCCCGAGTACCGTTCCCACGCGGCAGCGTTATAAAAGGCGCCCTCGCGCTCTCATGGGTTCATTCGTCCACTCGCTCAATCGACTCCGCTCAGCCGCAATGGCTCATGGTTCCACCGAAGATGCTGGTCGCCGTCCTGCCGTTCAAAGATGATGATGGATGCCTCGACCGCCAAGTCAACGCTTCAGAAGATCTCGTCGAGCCGCTGTCACGATCCTGCCAGTCGCCGCGCGTGTCCAACAGGCCGGTTTATAACTTGACCCAGTTCCATCTTGTGGTTTGGTTCTATTATTGTATTGATGTCATATTTGATGGGGAATATGAAGGTGGCTATTTATCTGGAGTAATGGTGTGAAGAAGAAGGATAATGTGAAGACCATACATATATCTGGTAATATCGGATTGGTGGACACTGGTTATGTGCTAGCCTCTAGGATCAGCTCGGTCAAGGTTCCAGGTAGTCTATACTAAGTTCGCTAAGTCTATGCTCGCGCCCGCTTGCCGCTCGCCTAGGGTAATAGGCCTCTAACACTTTGCCCGCTGGCTTGCGAGCCCACTGCTTCCGTGCGCTGCGGTGCTACCCTCTTGTAGCCTTGTGGGTTCAGGTAAAACCCTCTTTTGTCGTGTCCGGTTCGGGTGCTACCACCGACGCCCGGACCGGGTGCGACAAAGTGCAAAAGGAGGGCGGAGGGTAGCGTTTTTGAAAGCTGCGAGGGAGTCATACAGGGGTCTGCTTTTTCTCACTATCATGCTTGTGCCTCGGTGGATGCACAAGATGATCATGGTACAATACTGCTCACGGGATCGTGAAATCCGACGGTCGCTCCCCGAAGTCACCGTCGCACACCGTCGCTTTGCCATAACTTTCGTAGAACTGCACCAATCCAAACGATTTGGTCACCATTCGATGTAACTCAAAGAGATCTTTCAGATGACCTACTTACTGTCGAGGAACACTTTAGGTTTAATGTCCAGGTCATCGATATATCGATTGATGCCATGTAATGGATAGGGCTAGTAGTAGCTCAAACATGTGGCGATGAACTCGATTTCAAGCTTAGATCCGATTATATATTGTGAATTGAAGCAGAAACCATGGCGCAGCACCAGGTGGTCATTGACCACCAGGACTTAGTAGCATCTTGCAGAATCAGGGGGCTGAGCACCAATGTCGGGGGCGTAGCCAATCGCTAACCGTCTACTGATGTTAAACACAAGCAGATTTCAGAGAGGCACGTCTGGAGGATCATCAAAATCGTGGCTGAAGATCACTGTCGTTCAACAATTTGCTACATCCCTACTCTGCACTCTAGTGCGCTCCAGTGATAATCAGGTGTTGCTCAACCTGTAGGAGACGTTTCATGTTGGAATTATGACTGTAGATCCGCACTTCACCAGCAAGTATCCCCCCA
Source organism: Ancylostoma caninum (assembly GCA_037903475.1). Taxonomy (NCBI): domain Eukaryota; kingdom Metazoa; phylum Nematoda; class Chromadorea; order Rhabditida; family Ancylostomatidae; genus Ancylostoma; species Ancylostoma caninum. Next base: position 249,299 of record JBAJFG010000231.1, read on the forward strand.
AAGTGGCACACTTCATTTTTGAGAAACCGTCTTCATTTTTGAGAAAAACCGTCAATAATGGTCAAAAAGTGGTTTTTGACCATTTTTTGACCACTTATGACGTTTTTTTTTTCAAAAACGAAGACGGTTTCTCAAAAACGAAAGATGCCACATTGAGGGAGAGTTGATACCACCTATGCGCATTTCCTGGAGTTGACAGCATATCGGAACACTTCCTCAAACGTGAGAAATTTCCTGGAAAAGTTCCGGGTTTGAGAGAAAAAAACGCGCTCCAATGACAGTTTCTTGTATCTGACAGGTCCTATAACAAGTTTTAACGAGTTTTAGCAGGATCGAACAGTTCCGTACTGAGATCGGCCTTTAGAAGATTTTAGCTCGAATTTGAGATGATTTAGGCTGTCTTCGCTAAATGGTAAGCATCATTCGTCATCTCACTAACGCTTATTTAAGTCACTTTTTAGTGCTATCTGCTTCTCCTGAAAGAACCCTGGTATGTAGGTACTTAGTAGCCCATTTCGGACCCCAACCGACACTGACCACCTAGTGCTGCGCCCTGGCAGAAACCCCAACGTCAAGCAACTGGGAGCTGATCTTGGCAAGTTCCACACTAACTCAAGAAAACCCAATTTTTGACGAAGTTGCTAGTAGCGCACACCACTGCAACGGACCGAGCAAACTTGTGCAAGAAAGAATGATAGGTTCAAGACAACTGTTAGTGAGCTTCGTGATCTACAAGTGCCGTTGCTGCAGGCCTCCTCTTCTCGCTGTTACCCTTGGCGAAAATACAAACTTTCGTTGGGCCACGTGAAAACCCTCGATGTTGAGGAAGCTACTGTTCGCTAGTGAGATGAGCCATGGATGAGAATCTTATAAAGAACACTAGATGTCTTTCTACAATGTGCAGATGAAGCACTTCTAGCTGTCATCATTTTTCATCTAGGACTGCATTAACTTGGCTGAAAATTTGGCCGCAATCTTATAACCGTCTCTAGCAGCCCTAGAAGAACGTTCGGACAATGGGAGGCCATGTGCTCTGAAAGAGGTCTTGAAGAGCCATATCCTGGACCAAAACGGGAAGTTTTCGAGAGATACGATTTTACGGCACTTTTAGCTGCTGCCGGCGGACCCTGAGCAAGCGGGCTTATCCCGTTTGTGGTGACTCCCAGGTTCAATGCCTGCCCACGGAATTCTTTTTGCAAAATGCTTGATTTGATTTAAAAAAAAACCCTTTATTTGAGCGAACATATGAATATTTCGATTAGATAGGAGATCTTTTGTATTTTTTGTCATTTTATGCATGCGATATTCATGAGCGGTCAAAATATTCATGTGTTTGCCCAAATAAATGTTTTTTTCTGATCAAATCAAGCATTTTGCAAAAAGATTTCCGTGTGCATGCATTGAACCTGAGAGTCACCACAAATGCGACATGCTCCCATGCTTAGGGTCCGCCTGCAGCAGCTAACAATGCTGAATTGTACCTCTCAGAAAGTTCTCATTTTGGCCCAGGATATGACGCCTGAGGACCTCTTTCAGAATGCGTTGGTTCCTATTGTTCGAACGTTCTTCTACGGCTACTCGAGACGGTTATGGGATTGGGGCTGAATTTCCAGCAAAATCAACGCACTGTGTGTACTTGACAGTTGACTAGTTGACAAATGATGATAGCTAGAACTGCTTCAACTGCAATTCCTGAAAGTACACATAGTGCTCTTCATAAGATTCTCTTAAAGGCAGCAGGAGCTGAAATTCTCGACTCTGAGCTGAGCTGCGGGTGGTGAAGTACAGACTCGGCCTTTCATAAATGTGAAACGAACACAGACAATGATGGCTTACCTGCAGAGAAAATGGAACATTTGTCGCGAACACGCCTGGCAGTGTTCGCGCGCGGACGAGATTTCCGCGGCGCGAAAGCCATTGTGCGCGTGGTTTTGGCCGAGTCCCGCCATGAAACCCTGTGAATTGAATGCATTTCGTTTTCCCTTTGCGCCAAACCGCGCACCGCAATAGCTTTTGCGCCGGGGAAAACTCGTCCGCGGGCGAACACGGCCAGGCGTGTTCGCGACGAATGTTCCATTTTCTCTGCAGGTAAGCCATCACTGTCTGTGTTCGTTTCACATTTATGATGTGCTGAGTCTGTAATTCATCACCCACAGCTCAGCTCGGAGTCGAGGATTTCAGCTCCTGCTGCCTTTAAGAGTTCCGTAGCTTATCTCACTAGCGAACAGTAGCTTCCTCAACATCGAGGTTTTCATGATGCCCAACGAAAGTTTGTATTTTGGGCAAGGATAACACCGAGAATAGTAGGCCTGCAGCAACGGCACTTGTAGATCACGAAGCTCACAAAGAGTTGTCTTGAACCTGTCATTCTTTCTTGCTCAAGTTCGCTCGGTCTGTTGCAGTAATGTGCGCTACTAGCAACTTCGCCAAAAATTGGGTTCCCTTGAATGAATGTGGAACTTGCCAGGATCAGCTCCCATATGCTTGACGTTGGGGGTTTCTGCTTCAATTCTCGAATCTGAGCTTGAAATTCAGTTCATCGCCACATGTTTGAGCTACTACTAGCCCTATCCATTACACGGGATCAATCGATATATCGATTACTTGGACAAAACCGGTAAACCTAAAGTTTTCCTCGACAGTAAGTAGATCATCTGAAAGATCTCTTTGAAATACATCGAATGGTGGCCAAATCGTTTGGATTGGTGCAGTTCTACGAAAGTTATGGCAAAGCGACGGTGTGCGAAGGTGACTCCGCGAAGCGACCGTCGGTTTTCACAATCCCGTGAGCAGTCTTGAGGGTTTCCACAAGGAGAGGAAGATTCGGAAATCAAGTGAGGTTTAGATAGAGTTGTTATCCAGGGATTACGGTTGTGATCATGACCTATAGGTTGGCGGGAAAAGGAGGATGCTGGACCACCCACGGCGGGTATAAATAGGGCAAAAAAGGGGGGGGGAGCTAGCGAGTTGGATAAGCTCCGCCGCCCACCTGTTATTTTTTGTGTTATTAGGATAAATCTGAAAGGAAGACCCGTGTTGATAAGCAAAAGCGCACAAGAACTTGATCAATATTTGCTTGAGGGAATCGGCTAATCCCTCACAGTAACACCACCACTAGACATCCACGGCCTACATGGGGGCCGAACCGTCCCGGACGTAGACCTACTAATCAAAGAAAGCACACCCAGGAAAAAATCGATCGAGATCCACGATGACCGCAGGGGGGTAAAATGGAGTTGGGGGGGGGGGGGCACTTGGCATAAGTCGATAATATGACCTGTCCTGCACGTTCTGACCATAGGTGTGATAAGAGGGAGCCGGGGGTCTTCGAAATGAAGGGGATTTGAGGGGTCTGAGGCCTGTCAGAGGTGCGGGAGAGGGGGTAGCGGCAGCTTTCTTAGCGCCGGCTGTCACGAAAAGGCGACGACCGGGGGGGGGGGGGAGGGGGGGTGGAGGTCGTCACATTACAAACGATTTATAATTCAGTTCCCGTTTGCCTTCATCTATTTAGGCAAGCTCAGGTACCCTTCCATCTGCAGCGAAGTGACGGCGGCGGCGCGATGAGTCATCGCCTCGTTGAGGGAAATCTGACACTAATTTCAACATAAAAAACACTCAAATTGCTATTATTTCCAAAATGGGAGGGTCCGAGGAATATCAGCACTTCATACCCTACCTCCCGGTGCCCAATACCCTATCATTCACCCACGGCAACCCCTTCCCTTTTGATCATTCTGAAAAGTGCGAAAAAACCTCTGTTTTCCCTTATAACTTCCTTCTTTGAAACGTGGACATATTAATGAAGGGTACATAGTGACCATTTTTTGTGAAATTACACCTATATTACTCGTCACTTCTTCTGGAAAGACGTTGTAAGTCGTTCCCGCTAAGGATGAAGGGTACCGGAGCCGGCCTCTTAACGACGGCTCCGGTTCTCGCTCTGCGCCCTCCTCCCTCATTGCACTGTCTCGCTTTTGGCCGGAGCCAATGTACTGGTTTTGGATCCATCCCCTGCACAGCGCAGGACAGATTTTTACCCATCATGTCATATATGGATCGATAGAGAATTTCTTCTACTTCACTATCATGTCCTGGTCGTCTCGTTTGGTTCAGTGGTTGAAGAGAAATTTGCGAAAAACCTACGCAAACAAGTCAGTACGTGTGGGACAGGTCATATTATTGATCAGTACCAAATGGTTCCTCCCAACTCGTTTTACCCACCGCAGGGTCCAAGGTTCAGAGATAGAGACGGTTATACAGTCAATTCTTTCGTGTGCAAGTATAACGTTGCGTGTCCAAATTTCTCTCATTCTTCTGCTGAGATCCGTCATGTACTTACAGCACAAGAGTCGTGTTCGTGTCGAATGTGTTTGTTAAGATGAGGGTCCAAAGAAAACGTATTTTTCTACATGTACGCAGACCGAGTAAAGAGAAAATGGCAGGAGATAAGCCACGGGAGAGGAGAAAAAGATCAGGTCAGGATCATTTCAACTTCAATGCTAGCATCGGGTATAGAGGAGGTAATACACTCTATAGTGAAAATACCCGTTATAATGAGTAAAATGCTAGACGAGTGTCGCACTTCGTTAAGATAACGCGTACCATTAGAGACAGAGTTAACTGCAAGGGTTTAATTACCCAAGTTTGAGGAGTCTTATTAAGTGTCGTGTTTCCGTCGTCGAGGCCGTAATTCATTAAGGCGGGCAAAGTTCACACTACGATCAGTAGATTTTTGAAAAGCAGGAGTTAGTGCGGATGCGCAGTGAAGATCTGAAGATCTATACAGAAGAGTACCAAAAGTTGGTGATATTTTGGGCAAACCTAATCCAAACTAGCTGTAGAGGGTATTAAAGCAAGGCCATCCGAAGACACGGATGCAGGTCATTGCTACAGTCTATTTCAAGCGGTTTTATGCTCGTCGTTCTTATAAAGATGTCGAACCACTTCTTATTGCTTGTGCTTCTGTTTTCCTTGCATCGAAGGTTGAGGAGCATTTGAAACTGAATTTCTACTTGTGAAAATGCTCGACTGTTGTTTAGTCGTGTGTCATCCGTATCGACACGGTAACATCACGGGAGAAAAGGGGACGAAAGCTTCAAGGCAGCAGGAGCTGAAATCCTCGACTCCGAGCTGAGCTGTGGGTGATGAAGTACAGACTCAGCACATCATAAATGTGAAACGAACACAGACAATGATGGCTCACCTGCAGAGAAAAAGGAATATTCGTCGCGAACACGCCTGGCCGTGTTCGCGCGCGGACGAGTTTTCCCCGGCGCAAAAGCCATTGCGGTGCGTGGTTTGGCGCAAAGGGAAAACGAAATGCATTCAATTCACAGGGTTTCATGGCGGGACTCGGCCAAAACCACGCGCCGCAATGGCTTTCGCGCCGAGGAAAACTCGTCCGCACACGAACAAGGCCAGGCGTGTTCGCGACGAATGTTCCATTTTCTCTGCAGGTAAGCCATCATTGTCTGTGTTCGTTTCACATTTATGATGTGCTGAGTCTGTACTTCACCACTCGCAGCTCAGCTCAGAGTCGAAAATTTCAGCTCCTGCTGCCTTTAATCCAAGAATAAAGTGTTCTAAAACAATAGTTCATTTCAGGGACGCATAGATCGCCGAGACTGCTCAACCAGGACACTCACTGCACGAGTGTTTGGACGGATGCTTACTCAGTGCACAGTTGAACGAGATTCCTGGCGTGAACTTCCCCGGAGCGTTCGCTCACGAGACGGTTGGCAGTATGGAAGGCATGGATAGCCACCAGCATCTTTGGAAGGAGCGACATAGATGTCTCAAAGAAGATCAAGCTGTTTAGAGAAGGCGCTATCTGCCTAGATGCCAGAGCGCTCGAGAAAGTTTTACGCTTCGCGGTTGACAAGTGTAATTCCTAGTCGGAATTCATAAGCAGTAGAAGTGGAGTGCGAAAGCACAGCCCAGTGGAAAGCTACGATGTCGTAAAAATGTATGACGAAGCCTTTAAAGCACTCAAACTGGATATGGCGCTGACGGAGAAGAGCCAGAGACCTGTGAAGGAAGGACCAATAGGGTTTTTAGCCCCCAGGTGTGCCGCTGCCTTGGAGTACGATGGTCTCCAAGGAGGAATTCAAACAAGTGGTTCAGTCAGTTCCGCAGCATCCTGGAGTCGATGCAGAATTTCCGTGTATGGGTGACCGTATGACCGGTAGATCCACGGAATGATGACGACGCTATAACGGACACAGTGATACTTTGTAAAAAGTACCTCGAGGAAGGAGGAATCATCGTGTCAGTGTGGCCTCAGGTCATATACAGCCAGTTGTATGTATGGGAGAGTATGACCGAGTTGTGGACTTTATTGGAAGATACCCTAAAGACCTATGCCGGACCGAGCCTATTCTTTAGAACGGCATCTGCGGGGACTGAAGATGGAAAAGTAGTGACAAAAATCGGAGCCCCAGAAGCAAGCTTCCAGTTCTACGGCACTTACTGTGGGCAACGCCAGATACCTCTACGACGTAGTGCGCAGGCGAACACCAGGAGCAATGTTGGCGAAGATGAACCCTCCACCGACGAGGGCGTCGGCTCCCCGGAGGGGAGGGATGTCGTTAAGGGATCACGATCATGATCATGACCTACAGGTTGGCGGGGAAAAGAGGATGCTGGACCACCCACAGCGGGTATAAATAAGGCGAGAAGGGGGAGCTAGGGAGGTGGATAAGCTCCGAAAGGGAGAAAGAGCCGTTGAGAAGCGAGGCGGGCCTCCCCGACCAAGAAGTAAAAGAACCCGCCTGTGTGGCCAAGCCCCTCCTTTAAAGGCAGCAGGAGCTGAAATCCTCGACTCCGAGCTGAGCTGTGGATGATGAAGTACAGACTCAGCACATCATAAATGTGAAACGAACACAGACAATGATGGCTTACCTGCAGAGAAAATGGAACATTCGTCGCGAACACGCCTGACCGTGTTCGCGCGCGGACGAGTTTTCCCCGGCGCGAAAGCCATTGCGGCGCGTGGTTTTGGCCGAGTCCCGCCATGAAACCCTGTGAATTGAATGCATTTCGTTTTCCCTGTGCGCCAAACCACGCACCGCAATGGCTTTTGCGCCGGGGAAAACCCGTCCGCGTGCGAACACGGCCAGGCGTGTTCGCGACGAATGTTCCATTTTCTCTGCAGGTAACCCATCATTGTCTGTGTTCGTTTCACATTTATGATGTGCTGAGTCTGTACTTCATCACCCACAGCTCAGCTCGGAGTCGAGGATTTCAGCTCCTGCTGCCTTTAAGCCAGCCTGAAGGAGGCTTTTCGTTGAGTTGTTAAGGTTTGATGGCACCGCCCACCTGTTATTGTTTGCGTTATTAGGATAAATCTAAAAGGAAAAGCCGTGCTGACGAGCAAAACCGCAGAAGAACTTGATCAATATTTGCTTGAGGGAAACGGTTAACCCCTCACAGTAACACCACCCCTAGACATCCACGGCCTACAGAGTATCTCGATCTCATCCCATCAACCTAGAAGAATTATCGAATGAGCGCTTGATGAATGTAGCGCAGATAAAAACCGGTATCGAAGAACATACAGGAGATAATGAGAGGGACTTTGTGGAGATTACCCATGAATCCCCAAGATATTCCCTGAATGTCAAGAGATCACCCAGTATGTTCATAAAGTTTTACTATAACATAAAGATGTCAAAAAAAGAGAGAAGTGGCAGTCTGAAGTAGAGTATACAAGGGAATAAAGTTCGAAAATGAAAAAAAAGGAGAGCACAAATAAACAAATATGTCCGAAATCCAAGTCCGTGACTAGCATTGATTTCATAGGCGCGGATCTACAGGACTCTAATAAAAGACTTTTTTCGAGTCTAGGCAAGCCTAAAAAGGATGATTTAGGAGTTTCAAGGAAAACTAAGGTTGACAAAGCTAAATTAGCGCCCATCTAAGGGGATTCGACCTTCCAAATCTTCTGTTTAATCGTAGCAGGCAAGTGCCTGAGCAAACAAGAAACCACTGTGATTATTCATGCAAGTACACCCAGACAGACGTGAACAGCGTATGATGTACCAAATAAATATTATTATAAACATTAGACCGCTGCCAGTTAGTCAGTCAACTGATCATCATTGCCCGCTTTCCTGCAGCTCCTGCTGCAACTGCCTTTGTTGATAATGTTTCTTCACGATGCGATTGAAGTTACCCAAATACACAAGAGCGACAAATCGGCACACGCCCGCCAACAAGACCTGAACATTGCAATAATACAACAACAGAGAAGATAAAAAAATTCCGCTTACCTGAATGAAAGCTCTTGATACGCTTGGCTCAGGAGAAGCTCCAGCAGTAGCAATCCCTGAAATTCAGAACAATTAAGAAGTATTTTTCAGTTGTTTAATAAAGTCTCCTCAATTGCTTTATTTGCAAGCTTTCGGCGTTAACGCCTTCTTAACAACGAATTGCAACCCAGTGAAAAGCTCACAAAATACAACCAAACATTAACAATACCAGCGAGCGAGTGACTTTGCATATATCTCTCCACTTTTTTGCTGTTTATCTTTTTTCTTGAAGCTATCTAAAAGAAAGCAGAAAGGTGTCCCCCCCCCCCGGTCGACACCCTTCACTTTTTGCCCGGTGACCCCGTATCGCACCTATGGGTATGGCGCGAGAAATGAACCGATGCGAGCTCACTTCTCCCCTAGCAATGAACTTCTAGTCTGCTTTTTTGCCTTTGACATCTTTATGTTATAGTAAAACTTTATGAACATACTGGGTGATCTCTTGACATTCAGGGAATATCTTGGGGATTCATGGGTAATCTCCACAAAGTCCCTCTCATTATCTCCTGTATGTTCTTCGATACCGGTTTTTATCTGCGCTAGCGCTTGTGGTACGGTCATTGAAGAGCGCTCGCACGGTCATTACTGAGCGCTCACAGAATTATGGGGGAGCGCTCACACGGTTTTCCATGTTTCTCGAGTCACTGCTTTGGATTGGTCATGTACATAACGAGAATTATTTGCGACTCGTGAAACACTTTAAACCTCACGAGCGCTCTACATCCCCTGCCAGCGACCTAGGGTGACCATAGTGCCCGCACTCGGTGTGCGCTCGCACAGTGCAAGTGCGAACGTAATGCTCCTTATCCCGTTCTCTTTTTTTTCTATTGCTTTTTCCAATCCCTCATAAAATTCTTTCCCTTGAATGACACAACCCTATGACAATGTAAAACGGATGAGCGATTCTCAAAATAACACAAGCTCAATTAAGTCGCCGCCAGAAGTCCAATAAACTGAGACGTATCTCGGCCCATCATTACATTCGATGGCGTCCAGATAGGGAAATTCACCCATGCTGATGAGGGTAAATCGAATCCTGCTGATACTTCCAGAGAAAAGTTCTCCCGAAACTGTTGTGAATTTGCCACAAAAGGCTTTAACTAACGAAATCGCTCCTCCACAAAAGGCTTTAACTAACGAAATCGCTCCTAACTCCAAAACAAAGCTTAGCGTAGTTGTCAGACAGGTTACCAATGTCACTGTTACTAAGAACGGAGGACGCTTTAGGCTCAGCTAGAGAAGGGGCATGGCTGACGATGTCCCGTTAGCCACGACCCTTTTTTGGCACGCAGACAGCCAGGAAGGCTCATGCAGAGGGATGTAATTCTTGAACTGGAATTCTTAAAACCCTCCAAAATTTTTCCATGGAAAGCTACTTGCTGTGCTGATTGCGGACATCTTTGCCAGCGCATTTGGTCCCGATTCAAAAGTGTATTACTTCCCTTTGATTTTTCTAAATTTTTCGAACCTTTTTCTTTCAAATGGACCCTTTAGATGACAGCTCTATTTTGAGTGCTCCGTAGCGGTAATTTTATTTGTTTGTAAAAGTGGTCGAAATGCGCAATATTCACATCCTCTAGGTGAGTCGGTGTAGCTGTCAGCAGAGGCACCGTAACACCTGTGTTTCTATAGGTCATCATAAGCCACGCCCCTTTTTTGGATGAGCCTAAACGCCCCGCCGCTACTGAGGACAGGGTGGCATTAACATCGTAGAAGTGCATGGGAAAATGGCTGAGAAATTGTTGAAAAAAGTAGAAACAAAGGTGTCATGTCCGATTAAAAAAATAGATGTTGCGCAGATGTCAGCTGGACTTAGAATGAAGTTCTGAGGAGAATCGCATACAATGCGTGATAGTTTTGTTCACTCCCAACTAGAGCCCCGAGGTGAGAAGTTAAGTAAGAAGTAATAAAAGAAAGCAAATTCAATAACAATGCAAAGAACAGCGTTACAATTCACAAAGGGAACTATAAATGGAATACCCATCGTCGTAGCTGCTGTCGTCGATTGGACTCAAAGGAGGCCTGTCGATCAGCAGCCGATCTCAGAAATTTGAATAAAAGAAGTAGTACATTCCACTACTCCCGTATCATTTGCAAGAAGTGGGGTGCAGCGCTCGCACGCTGAGAGGCCCCGCCCATAAATTTAGGTGCAGCGCTCGCACGGTCAGCTCTGAATTTGGAGCGCTCACACGCTTCGTGTGTATGAGCAATTACATACATATACCTGCTGGTAAACAGCTTTGGCAACTTCATAAAAACAAGTCACAGCGATTTCTGGGTTAATACTACGTGTATACTATGCTTGCAGATGAATACCCCAATAGATTATTTTTATTTTATAGCCAGAATACTCACCTAGCATCCAACCGCCTAGACCCATTGATGTACTACAATTTCCATTCTCGATGTCCTTGACATGAGCTTCAGCCACCTCTTGTGGTGTGAACAGCCCAAAACTATCCGCAATTAGCCGCGTTTCATCCATTCTTCCAACGGCCTTCACCTGCAGATGGTGTCTCCATGAACGGAATCGCTTGAATATACTAACAACTGGACTCTTAATCAATGCTAAGCGGACTCTTTGAGGAAACGCACCCGGAAGCTTTCTGAGTCCGTGTTTGAAGGGTACAACACAGAGATGCTGATATTGTACGGCAAAAGTTCCATTTGTAGAACATCAGCGAATCCTCTGAAGAAAACCACTCCAATCTCATCTGTGCAAGGAAATTCGTAAGCTAACTTCTGACCTTTTTCACATCAGTTCGTCTCTTACAGGTATCAGGCTGCTGCAAAAATTATGCCATTTTGTGGCACGCGCGAAAATTTTTTGCGCATTTATCCCCTCTGAAAGCCAACTCACATAACCTCCAATCTCAGGGTCACTGCCAAGAGGTACCCGAGCCAATTACAGTCAGATGGCCACATCAGCCTCCTGGCAGCCGGACTGGGCCACCGCAGCGCGAACCACCCCTTACCCCGCCCACATAGCCAATGTCGCGCGCGCCGTCCGCAACGATGAGTAGGTTGGAAAGCATGGAAACGAAGAAAGTCAAAGATCAAAAGCCCTTAGCACAGTGTGATATGACAGATATTTTATCCTGAGGGATAGATATTTCGTCTTGAGAATCTCTAGAGAATGATATTATCAGCGACCCTATAGTGCGAAATTTCACACTCACAAGGGAATGCGTGAAATTTCGCGCTTATCACAGATGTTCCTTAAATGTTCTTCGGTCCGCTATGCGATTCATCGCTTTTTATTCAAGTAATCAATACTGGATGAAATGTAAGTTAGTGGTTATCCTAGGCAGTGCTATTCCTGAGGCATGCGTGCGAGATAACTGCATGTCTGCGGGGCAATTCTCACACCCTAGCATGCACTAGATGCAGTATTGATTGACTAGAAGGTATCTTGCTATCTTGCTACTGGATGAGCTAAATCTGAATGAAAGAAAATACCTAGTTTCGCTCACATGAATTTCAGTTTAGTCTACGAGCTTAAATTTAGCCGTCATCGGCTTTATCAAAGTAAAAAAACTATGAGAAAAGTTTGAAATGTCCCCGAAATTACTTAAAATTCACATAAAATGGTTGACATCCTTCATTTTCGTTCACCTATACAAACATAAAGAGTTAAGCACCATTAGACTTCCATACTGGAAGTTACACAGTCGTGGCGACTTCCATAAGGAAAATTTCACAGCGGCGGCATAGTAGGCGGGCCTTGCGGCGTACGCGGCACAGGAGCTTGCTGACGCTGTTACCAGCTCAGCAGCGCTGATCTGGGCAGTTTCTGGCAGCCGCCCGCCTCCGCCTGATTAGGTCGGGTATCTCTTGACCGTTTCCCCCAATCTCAATACTACGTCTAGCTCTTCCCGATACACAGGAAAGGAATTAGCAAAACGACGAAAACGAGAAGGCACAGTTTCAGACAAGCGTGTCGGGACCACATAGCGAAATCAGCCTCGCCCTTTGAAGGGATTCTTGTTCTGACACGTTAGATCGCTCTATGCTTGACAAGAAATGTGCGTTATAACTTGTGACTGTGGAAAGATCATTTACTGAGTTGTATAGAAGACCAAGGCATGAATCTCACATGATGATACGCTTAACCTGATTCAGCTAATGTAACAGACACAACTCACCACCGACGAGAACCATTTAGGGCAATTTGTACTAGACTGCGTGCGTCAGACGCACGCATTTATTTGCGAAGGATTTCCCATGAAGACCGGCATGTGCATCCTGAATGAAAATAAGGTGCGACGACTGCGAGGCCGTAAACGCGTGCGTCTGAGTTGCGTCAGCGGCTCGCCCTATCCTTCATCGTATAGACTCGTGCGCGTGAAACGCAACAAATTGCCTTTTTTCTGTTTCTTGGAGTAGAACTTGATCTACGTCATGCCACCTAGTTTCGGAAGTGAGTGGGCGTCTTTTCATCACCAAACAAGTCAGCATCCGTTCATCGGCACATTTAACATATTATATTATATTATATTATGTTAAATGTGCCGATGAACGGATGCTGACTTGTTTGGTGATGAAAAGACGCCCACTCCCGAAACTAGGTGGCATGACGTAGATCAAGTTCTACTCCAAGAAACAGAAAAAAGGCAATTTGTTGCGTTTCACGCGCACGAGTCTATACGATGAAGGATAGGGCGAGCCGCTGACGCAACTCAGACGCACGCGTTTACGGCCTCGCAGTCGTCGCACCTTATTTTCATTCAGGATGCACATGCCGGTCTTCATGGGAAATCCTTCGCAAATAAATGCGTGCGTCTGACGCACGCAGTCTAGTACAAATTGCCCTAAATGGTTCTCGTCGGTGGTGAGTTGTGTCTGTTACATTAGCTGAATCAGGTTAAGCGTATCATCATGTGAGATTCATGCCTTGGTCTTCTATACAACTCAGTAAATGATCTTCCCACAGTCACAAGTTATAACGCACATTTCTTGTCAAGCATAGAGCGATCTGACATGTCAGAACAAGAACCCCTTTGACGGGCGAGGCTGATTGCGCTATGTGGTCCCGACACGATTCTCTGAAACTGTGCCTTCTCGCTTCCGCCGTTTTGCTAATTCCTTTTCTGTTCCCAATACTTTTAATACTCTTGCTGCAAAATGAAGAATGGTGAGTGCTTCTCGAGCGATGTCTCTGAGTTTGTGTGGCGATACATTTGGAGAGGTTCGCTTGGAAGCCTGGCAGACGAGCTTGCCAACGAGCCACGAAAACAAAACCAGAAGGAGTATCAACCGCCCAAAAATTCCGATATCCTCAAGAATCGTGCCATAGTTTCGCAATCTATCACTCAGTGATTCGGTTTTGCACTCCGTTCATATGAGCGTTGAGACGACAAAGTTAGACATTCCAAGGACATCATTTCGCTCTATTTTTCTACGTGAGCATTCAACTGCATATAAGATACAGTCTCTCTCAAAAATCATTGCCTCATGCTGCACCACCCACTCTCTCAACAATCTTTGCCTCATGCTGCACCACCCATCTGCTGAGCCGTGCCGCATCACCTGTGCAAGACCAAGCCAGAGCGCCGCTTCGCGACGCTATGCCGCGGACCCGTGCGCCACGTTACCCCTGGAATACCCAAACTCTGGAAAAATAACGAGCCAGAGCGCCGCTTCGCGACGCTATGCCTCTGACCCGTGCACCATATTACCCCTGAGATACCTGAACTCTGGAAAAAACGTGCCTGAAAAAAAAACTTGCGAATCCGTACAAACAATTTTCTCTTGTGTAATTGCTGAGAGGAGAATTTTCTCTCCCGGCTAATTTCAAGTGAAAAAAAATCAAATCATAAGTGACCCTATTTGTTGATGACGGAACTTTCCAGTTTTCCCCTTAGATAACTATTCTCCTCTTTTTTGTTCTTTTTGTATATAACCGTGAAATAGTCACTCGATTCGCTATTTTCAAAGATTTTCTGAGCAATTCCAATGCGGGCACGAAACACTTTTCTGGCCCAATTCTCTTTTGATCCCTGCTTTTTCAAGGAAAAATGTGCAGAGGGAGTGTTTCTCGGCATCAAAAACTGTGAAGGAAAAATCTATTGTAGCACGCTTTATGTTTCCGCTACAGCTGCTAACAACACCGCTCCCTCTTGCCGCAAAAGGCCCTTAACGACATTCGTTATGTCTCCGAGCCCTTTAAGAAACCTCGCTTCAAGAGCGGAAGGTTTTCAGACCCCCTTCTCTCTTGTTCTTGCAGAAATTTGGGATCTATCTCAGTAAACGATACATCGGGTTCTACTTGAGGTGGCGAAAGAACGCGAAATGATTTTTCCGGTAGTTATGTGGAACCCTTCCCAATCTTCCGCTTTTTTCAGCGAGTCTCCTTGCTTAACCACGAAAATCCTATTGTAAAACGACAAAAAATCGGCGTTCTCTTGACCCTATTAAGCGATGAGTCCCACCCGGCTACAGATAGACAAAGCTCGGCTACAGACAGTCACTTTCGCAATAGTCGTGACTCAGCTGACGGCCATTGCAGCGTGAGGCAAGGATTTTTGAAAGAGAATCCCTCTATATAATAAAGCGCTAGCCCCCTGTGTACTTTGAACGTGTGGCTATGTGTCAGGGCTGCTATTGGTCAAACTCGCCGCTGCGACCACGCCCAACTCGCTTGACCGGTCGTAAACAACACTGATCTATGAATCAGTGGTGTGGTCCCAGCGCCATAGCGGAAGTGCTGGCACGCCTCGGGGAGAGCTACGGGAGGATCTTACTCTATATCCATGGTATATATGTGTGTGCAACACAGAAATCTTCAATTAGGACATCTATTTTGCAATGAAAACGGAATATTTTGGATCTCTAAGACAGAATGGGGGAATCATTGATGAAGAGAGTGTGATTTCGCAGTCAGAGCTGTGAATCATCCAAATGCAGCAGAGTTGAAAGGAAATTTTTACTGCATTCCTTCTAAAGCATCAAGTAGTGGCAGCAATTAGAAATTAACGGTCAGGGGAACAAATGGTGCACTCCATGAGCTTAATATTGTGCTTACGAAATAGGAATAGAATCTTTACGCATTCTTTTCTGTTACAAGCTAATTGTGCCCGAATCATGACAATTTCGAATTTCAGCGTTATATCATAAATAAAAACGACTTGACCACGTGAGGATCTGTGCTGCTACTCATACTACGAACCATGTAGAAGCTCTCTATCCGTTTAGGAGCTATGCAGCTTCGCAGAAAATCACTGTCATCCGCGAAGCGGCGCTCTGGCTCGGGGTTGTTTTTTTTTCCAGAGTTTACCTAGCCCGGAGGTAACGTGGCACACGGGTCCGAGTCAGAGCGCCGCGAAGCGGCGCTCTTGCTCGGGTGCAATCATAATGATCCAGTGCTCGTAACTGACATCCAGTGCTCGTAACTGACCACAGTCCGTAACCACTGTCCGAGTAGGTCCCCACAGTCCTCGTTCTCACGACTTTCTTCCACTCTTCCACGAAGATTCGCAGTGGAAGGAACAAAAAAGAACAATAATCTCACCCTTATTGGGATTTGTTGTCATATTATATTTCAACCAGAATAAGTAGAGCAGTGATGTAGTCTCTTAGGAAGGTAACGGATGAAGTCGGTCCTATTTGCTGAGCGTGCATGGCAATAAATTAAGGAAATCTTAACAGCCATAAATCAAAATTCTCAAGTCTTTGCATATTAAACCAATTCTGACGTAGTGAAATCTCTCAAATGAAGGCGAATAAATACGAAACTGAATTTCGAATTTATTCGGATATTCAGAGTTTAAAAAGACCGAATAAATTCAAAAATTCGAAAGAAAGTGAAAATAAATTCATAACTCGATTGTTCGAAAAAGGTGTAATGAATTAAATGATAAATTAATAAATTCGAGACTTTATAAACCGAAAAAAAAACCGAATGTTCCGAAGTACAGCTTGCACCTTTAATGCCTAAACCTCCAACTAAGAATGAAATAAATGTCTTATCCGGCATAATCCCTATCTTATTTCATTCACACATTCTCTCGCCTTACATATATTGCCAAACACCCGTAAAATGTCTCGCTAACATATTCTCTCGCATTTTGTACATATTTCCTAACAAAATCTTCACTCATTCGCTCGAAGAATATATTGCCAAACAAAATTTTAACCCGGAAATTGTGTTGCCAAACACATAGGCCAAATGGATCGCCTCCAAACTTCAGAGATTGTTCTTTTGGTTCAAACTCGAGCATGCTGCAGCGAAAGCAGATCTAATCTTGTGTTTGATTGATTTATGACACCGGTTCTTCAGCTCATCCAAGCGTTTTTAGAGGATGTAATAATCTGTATATATCAGTGGCGGACGCAGGGGGGGGGCGCCCCCCCCTCCCGAGAATGGGTCGCCAAATTTTCAAAATTACTTTACAATACAAATAAAAATCTTGTGCTAGTTTATTTACAATTGTTTATTTTTATTATTTTTAATAAAATTTTTATTTATTATTTATTATTATAATTAATATTTTTATTAATTTTATTTTCCATCTGGGTCCCCAAAGCGGCTGAGACCCCACTTTTTTTCCCACGCCCCCCCTCCCGCCCACTTTCTGCGTCCGCCACTGGTATATATTATATATAATATATATATATATATACATAAAAGTAAATGTTTGTGCGTTTACTTAGAGAAATCGCGGAGGGTGAACCGATACAAACCAAATTTTGCATGCAGACCCTCCAAGGGCCGCATCTTATCGATTAGTTTATCGATTTTATTAATTTTTCACCAATTTTGTCCAGAGATCGGTGAGGACATGTCTGCTAGGGTTCTTCAATGCGCTGAGCACGAACATGACAACCATTTCTAACGGCAGTATCGATTTATCGTTTTTTTTTTTGCATTTTTCCTCGGGGGAAGGTACGGACATGTATACTGTGGTTTCTCAGTACGCTGAACACAAATATGATAACCGTTTTGCATGAAATGTTGATTTATCGATTTTATTGATTCATTGCTTTTCTAACCCATGGGGTGGTGAGGATGTGTCCACTTGGGTTCCTCAGAACACTGAATATGAATATGCCAATTATTTTGCACGAATACATCGATTCAGTGTCGTCGAATTACTTTGCTGACCTTCCGCCTAGGGGTCGGTGGAAAAAGGTCACTTGAGATTTACAGGCCATTCATCGGGGAGTCGGTATGCCACTTATCGGAGAAATGTGCTCCACGTACGCCCACATCATTTCCGGGACCATTTCTAACATGTCAAGCAGTTAAAAATAACTGCGACTAACAAGCTTGAACATGCGCGACTTGCCAAATGCCCCTCTTTAATCTCTTTACGTAAAAATGCACCAATACCGACTCATTTCTGAACCGCCTGTACTATTACGCTGATCACCTTGAGATTTACTGATACGCAGAGCTATAGGCGTTTTTAATATTATAGATTTATCGGCAATAGCAATTGTCCTCAGCAGTATGAAGTAGCTGGGGTAGTAAAACATCCGAGCGAAGCCGGGTATGCCTATGGTATAGTTGTGGATAAAAAGTGGTTGCTGAGCGATAATAAGAAGCGCGGCTATGCATGAGTAACAATGGCGAACGCAGAGGCGTGCCTCTTAAAGGCAGTGTCCAGACAAAATTTTCGAGTACTGGGTTTCTGTGGTTTCTAGGCCAGCTTGGCTCACTCATACCTGGTATGAACTTGAAAGACCACAAAACGCTCGGAGAAACCATTTTCCTAGCCCCTTTCTGACTGAAGCAGATGTCCGACAACTCTCGTCGTAGAGGGCCAGAGAAAATTTTTTTATCTACTGATAGCGCCAGTTCGCTGCCCCAATTTCAGCCTCAGCCAGTCAGTTCCTATTCCTTTAGGGGTCCGCATCTCTGCAGAAGTGCTACTTTCGACAAGTTTAAACAGGTAGAGGTAAGTTTCGGTATGAATAGCCATCTGACATAATGTGATCGTTCAACACTCCATCAAGCATAGACCCGTAGCCTGTAGATCCAGAATCATTTAAGATAAAGAAGTGGAGTGTTGAGCAACAGTATAGTCTGTCCGAAACGCCGAGTCCGCCCACGCATGCGGGGATCGAGAAGCTGTCACGTTTGCCAGCGCTCCACGTCCCTGATCTGCGTATCACGTTTCGTCGTTATCTTCATGGTATTGACCAATGATCTGGCTGTGATGTGGACGACGTGGCAGCCAACAGCATCCGTCCCAGCCGCGCCGCCCCTTGATCCCCGCGTGCGTGGGCGGACTCATCGTTTCGGACAGACTATACCTGAATATCTAGAACACATACGCGAACTTGAGACGCATACACGGAGATGAATAAATCACAGTAGAGAAACGCCACAACAATCAGTCCGATATTTTCCAACGGTGCTCCACGTTACGCCAATTCCACACGCAAAATGGCAGAAGCCAGGTGAGCGGGCTGGGCACTGGAGATGGGTTTGGGTACTGGGTCTAAGGCGGATATCTCGCTTATTTCTGCGACTTATTCGCTGAAACTTTGATATTTGCCTGTGGAGTCGACCCGTTATCATAATTTAATGAGCTCTCAAGCTCAAAGGTTTTCCTGGACACTGTCTTTAAGCGTTATTCATGCTTGCGGCGCGTCAAAGTTTGTGCGTCGATACACAGTGCAAAAGAGGGAGGTTGAAGAGAAATCGTGGCAGGTCATCAATGTTCCTGGTTTTGCTGTTGCGACGGCAGCGCGAATAAACCACGTTTCCAATTTCGCCGTATTGGTTTGGTGCGGAAACTTTGTGAAGTTTTGGGAAGGCCGTTCACAGTGCAAAAGAGGGAGGTAGAAGAGAAATCGTGGCAGGTCATCAATGTTCCTGGTTTTGCTGTTGCGACGGCAGCGCGAATAAACCGCGTTTCCAATTTCGCCGTATTGGTTCGGTGCGTAAACTTTGACGCGCCGCAAGCATGAATAACGCCTTACCCCTCCCCACTTCCGAAAATGTGCGAATTTCGAAGTCACTTTATAAAATAACTGAGAAGTTTGTGTTAGTTTATTTTTGTTTATTTTTATTATTCTTGAAACAACAATTATTGATCGCCCTACATTAGTATTGATAATTTTATCAATTTTATTTTCCATCTAGATTCCCGAAGTGGCGAAGCCCCAGTCTTTTTCCTGTGAGCGGATCCGCAGCGTCGTTGGTTGTAAGCAGTGGGACCTTAACTTAGAGTCGAGAACCTTGGCGCGTATAGTCTGTTTCGCCAGCGATGATAGTTGAGTATTTGTGCACAGTGTCTGTTTTTCTTTGCACTCTCTTCAATTTCTGTGCACTTTCCCGTGCTCTTCTTCTCTGCGGCGTTTCCCCAACTATCTTCCACCGTGGAACAGACTATACTGCCTTTAAAAGTTTGCTGGTGCTGCAGGCATGTGACATAATTTGGGTTTCGGTCATGATGACGCCATTACGGGATAGTCACATCAATTAAATAAATAATCTACATACTAACTATGATAGAATTGTGCACCTGGTCAGTATATTCGCATAATATTTGTAGAAATAACAATAGACTGAATGCAATTGTAAACGTTATAGGCCTGACGAAGGTAGTATTGTACCGAATACTAGCCAATAAAGTGAAAACGCAGGAGTACTCAAATCCAAGCCGAACAATAAATCTACTAACTGTTCACACTTCGTGACTCCGTCCGTACGCAACATTCAATAGGGACTATGGGGAAGTGAGAGGGCACAGATATTCTTGAAACAAGACTTCACCTGTTCAGCAGGGAAGACATCAATGAAAAGAGAATAATCATGTCTTTACCTGGCAGAACCGGAGTGGTGGACTGAGGAGTAGTGACCTCTTTGATTGTCCACAATATTAACAAGAAGAAATGCTACGAATTGAGCCCAAAAGCAGGTGTGAGGGGCGGTAGGTGATTCACGAAGTTGGGTCCCATGGATAGGGTAAAACATGTGAGAAAAGCCGACGTACAAGGTTAGAGATATGAATTCTAAGGATATCATGAATTAAGTCCCATTGCAGCCGAAAAGCGCAAACAACTCCACTGTTCAGAAAGACATTGTGAGATGAAGTTAACTTAATAGTGAGGGGGGAAGGATCTACTCAAGAACCGCGCGACGTACACGGGATGATCATATAGCAAGGGTGACGGCAGCTTGAGGCGGATATAAACGTGGAGCACTGTTCCATTTGTTCTGCCCCAAAATCTCAAAATCAAAAATTCCTCTGAAACTTCGTCTAGAGGTTATTTAACATGCTGATCACGAAGGTTACGGCACGAAACGAGTGTGAAATTCGTGATCAGCATATCAAATAACCCCCCTAGACAAAAATTCAGATGAATCTGTGAGGTGGTGTACTTACCCTAACCCTTCCATAACCTTACCCAAATGAGGTTACGGCACAAAATGAGTGTGATATCGTGATCAGCATGTCAAATAACCCCCCTGGGCGAATTTTCAGAGCAATTTTTGGTCTTGAGATTTTGGGGCAGAACAAGTGGAATAGTGCCAAACGTGGCTCAAGATTTTGATGCTTCACCTGCACTAGGATTTGACAAGATGAAGAAAAAACAATAGGCTTATGTAGGGCTTTGGTGTTAATGCTATGGAGCGGTACGGGATAGATATGGTCCAAGAAATAGGAGGGTGGGATCACAGCTTCCTGTACAAACCGATGTCATAACGTGGGAGCTGCAGAATTGAAGCGCAGTAATTAACCTAACATTTGCCTTCTTGATGGCCTCATGAATATCTACCATGGAAATAAGAAAATCGCGCGAGCGAAGCTATTACTCGAACAAGCCTGAAAGACCGGCGTCAGCCGAACTTTCAGGCTGGTAAACAATAAAGTATGTTGGATGGTTGACAGACTTGTACTGATCCGAATGGATCTTATTGCGAGAACTTTATTCGACTGCAGATATGACATATTGATTAGTGCTGTCACCTCCAACAACTAATTTCGCAACAGCCTGTGGTAATAAATTTGATAATTCATAAAAAAATATGGGCACCTCAGGGCCAACTTCGACGGTCCGTACGCTGAATAGCCATAAATAGGACACTGAGCTGCCTCCGTCGAAACAAAGGAAATATGTCCTCTACGTCTAGACTTCATATAAGGCACAACGCATCGGGTCACATACACCTGAAAATTGCTACTCCAATGGAGCGCTTCCTCCTGTACAAAGAACAAGAAACACTATTTATCTTTGCATGTCCACCAGAGGTTAACTCAAGAGCATCACTCTTTTCGGTGACGCATCGTCATTGGTGATATAACGTCGCTGTACTGGAGTCTGCATCACTTCTTACACAAGAAATAATTCGTGCTTCTTAGATAACCGAAACAAAGGTTGGAACGATCAATTGTAAAAGAGCAGCATGTAATCGGGAAAGCTACTTTCAACGACGCATGTGGTCGGTCTTCAGATAAGACATGAGCACTAGTAGCATTTTGTTCTGAGCAGCGACGGTGCCACTGTGAAGGACGCCATGAGCTTAGCGGTCCTCAGTCCAGAAGAAAGAATAGAACCTACTGCACTCAAGTAATTGACCCTCATTTGATGTTCGAAGTCCATTATTGGTTGTTCATCGAAAACACCCTGCAAATAACGGGAATCTAATAAGAAACTATTAAGAAAACATGAACAGCAAATGGAAAGAAATTCTAGATTGATATATGGGGTTGGAGAAAAAGTTCTGCTTCTAGTTTCGCTTCTAAACCGCAAAAGCAACGGATGGGATCTTGTGTCGGTATAATATAGTATGTTCTCAGAGTTTTAACGTGAACGGTATACGAGGAAAGCTCTGATAGTACTTACTATATACTTGAGCAGCAATGCCCTTGGTTCTCATTTCTCTCCACTGTCCATTATGTGATTTGATGGAACTCGGAGTTAGCGGAATCCAAGTAAATCAATCGCTCTCACGATTGTATTGAACATTCCAACACGGAAAAACAATGCGATTTATTACCGCCACGATAAGTGGGAGAGGGTGGGGTGCTGGGCGTGGAAGAAAGACAAAAATATCCACTCCGGGAATATCTCCAGGTCAACATCGTTTCTCTTATAGCGGGGTTTCCCGCGTGGTTACATACAGGTGCGCTC
Organism: Ancylostoma caninum; assembly: GCA_037903475.1. Lineage (NCBI taxonomy): Eukaryota > Metazoa > Nematoda > Chromadorea > Rhabditida > Ancylostomatidae > Ancylostoma > Ancylostoma caninum. Next base: position 271,696 of record JBAJFG010000231.1, read on the forward strand.
TATTAGTGGGCACTTTTTGATCTGCCCTATCGCACAATCATGGTTTTCTTAGTGCTGACTTTCTTCTATTATTCGAGTGGATTCGAAAAACCTGACTACTGCTTATGAATGACTGAGAGTTCGCTGCTTTATCCACTCGGCCATACGTGCTGCTGATCACTTTCATCCTGCTGGTACCTTCATCTTTTATCAAAACAACCCTTCCAACTGCGTCGGTTGGAAGACATGGTTGACTGACAGGAACGACCAGAAATTAGCTGCTGCTCACCCAGTGGACGGTGATGGTTGATGGGTGGGCCAGTGATCAGTAGCCGCCCGGTCTACGGGGCTATGGTAGCGCGGACCAGCCGCACCAATGCCTAAGAGAGGATCCATATCTCTCCATCTGCATATATAAAAGTGGAAGTTTGTGTGTTTGTGTGTTTGTATGTTTGTGTGTTTGTGTGTATGTATGTTTGTACGTTTGTATGTTCCGAATAGAAATCGCGCAGCATCAACCGATTCGGACCAGATTCTGCATGTAGACTCTCTATTTTCGCTATTTTTGCCCAGGGACTGGCGAGAGCATGCCCACTAGGGTTCCTCAATACGCTGAACACGAATATGACAACCGTTTTGCGCCAAGTTATCGATTTATTGATTTTATTGATTCTGAGCTATTCTTGCCCACAGAGTGGTAAAGACATGTCTACTGGGGTACCTCAATACGCTGAATACAGATATGGCAACCATTTTGGGCGGAATATCGATTTGTTGATTTTATTGATTCTTTGCCATTCTTGCCCACGGGATGGTAAAAACATGCCTACTGGGGTATCTCAGTGCGCTGAACACGAATATGACAACCGTTTTGACCGAAACATCGATTTATCTGTTTTATTGATTTCTCGGCATTCTTGCACACGGGTGGGTGAAAACGTACCTTCTGTGGTTTTCCGAAACGCTGAACGTGGATGAGGCAAGCATTTTAGAAGAATTTGTTCACCAAGCAAGCAACTTCACCCCATTTTCTGAAGGGCACGGGATGAAGAAGGGTCACTTAAGACGATCACCAAATGATGAACATTTTGAAAAGATTTTTTGGTTCAACAAGTGTTGGCATCGGCTTTGAAAGGCCGGGAGAAATTGAACGCCCGAGCAAAGCCGGGTACACCGTCTAGTTACTCATAATTTTATACCAGCGCCGGATGCAGAAGTGGCAAGCCAAAAGGCGCGTGCTGCAAGGACATCCTTCAAGAAGGGCTGATGCCTATATTTGTTCTGCATTTAAAGGAAAGTTATTAATCTTTCGACTCTCTCTCTCTCTCTCTCGATGGTACCAGTGCTTCGAGACTGGCGAAATAACGCTTGAAAATCAAAAATCACCCACGTCTTTTTCTCATCGACAGATAATAACCATGACTTGAGGGACGCCCTGAGGGTAAGGACGTATGCCGACACTTAGGAGGTGGCGAAGACACTCAACTGCGACTATGCGACCGTTATCAAGCATATTCACAGTCTCGGTCACAGCAAAGTTGCTTGGGAATGAGTACCCCGCTGGATGTGTGAATATGACAAGTAGTGCCGGGTGAGCAGCGAGGAATCGCTGTTTCTTCGTCTACATAGAAAGGGGTTCCTAAAGGATATTGTAATTGCAGAAGAAAGCTTGGTTCTGTAGCAAACAATGCACATCACGTCAATGAGTTCCCTGCTTGGAATCACCTCCAAAACAGTCAAAAGCAGATCCGCCTGAAAAGGTTTTTCTGTGTTGCTGATAGAATCACAGGGACTGCTTTACCCTCAAATTCCTGAATATAGTACCACAGTGATCTCTACGCTACCCAACTCCAGAAGTTGGCAGGTGCCATCCGAAAAAAAACGGGCAAAATTTATCCTCTGCAAGGTAACGCCCACGCACACGTTGCAAACGCAAGTCCTGAGAAGGCTCAGGATCTCAGTTGGAAATTCCTACCACACCTACCGTACTCGCTAGACCTTCTGCTGTCGGACTATCACCTTTTCCTGGCCACGAACATCCACCTATGGAAAATGATCATCTTCATCAACTTGACTCCCCCTGATCTTTAGGTGTACAGAGCGGGCGCCTGCAATACTTCAATTTGCCTTTTTGGAGCCCCAGAGTCGTCCAAAGGATTCCGTCCTTTCGAGGAACACGAAAAGCACTGTATCTTTTTTTCAAGAACTTGGTGAAGAAGTCTCACCGTCGCGTTGGTGGCCTCACCGTAATGCCTTGATGTTCCATGGAGTCCAGTCGCTGACGGCTCTTGTCCAACGGTTGTCGTTAAGATGCATCACGTGTCCGGTCCAACTGATCTTACTTAATTTGGTGTAAGCGGCAGCGTCCCTGATCTTTGACTGTTGACGTAGGGTGGAACTCCGTATTCTGGCCCTCGCGTGAGGAGGATTATTCCTACTCGATGACACTGATCGCATTCTCACCCTGCCTACCAACGCCCAGGTTTCTGAGGTGTAGGTTAAGGCAGGGAAAAGCGTTGTGTTGAAAGGGTGGGCGGGGAGCCTGGTATTCTTCGATTTCTTCACTGCGCCCCCGATATTCTTATGGGTTCCCCAGGACGCTCGATTCCTCCTGCGAAGTTCTGGAGCGACGTCGTTCATCATGTTGACTTCCCGACCTAAACTTACGTAGCTGGTACATTGGATATGGTCGTTGAGCGAGAATGGGGCATCCGCGACCCATTCGTTTTTCAGTGTCGTCAGCGAAGCGAAGACGGTTGAGTCACCGGCAACCAACCTGCGCTCCCATGCAACACCATTCTAGTCTTCGCATGACATCCTCAAGAGTGACGCTGAGTAGTTTTAGCGACACGTTGTCGGTCTGTCGAATCCCTCTCCTGACGTCGCTGGTGATGGTGTAGAATGGCGAAATCTATGAAATTCTTTCAATCCCTTTCCAAAAATTTTGTTTTGAGTGCTGCAGAACTTTTCACCAACCCAATATATGCCACCTGAACGCTAGTTCCAGCATTGTTAATTAGCACATCCACGGGTCCGAGTTCTGCTTGAACAAGATCTATTACAGCCTCGACCTGGATACGAAATTTTTTATTGAAGTCATTAATTATCAAATATGACCGGACCTCTCCAAAACTTCTTGTAAGATCTAGTGAGTAACATCGCACTTTTTGCAATTGACCACGCTTATCGGCCACCAATTGCAGACCTTCACATATTAGCTGAAATTTTCACCTTCTTATTCTAACGGCTGCAATAAGCAAAGCCAAGCGAAAACAACTCCTATAGAAAATACGAACTTCCAAGTCCTTCTCAGTCCTTGCAATCATGGAGACATTGCAGCCTTTCGAAATGAGACACAGAGCCAACTCTTTGCCAATACCTTTCGAACCTCCTAAAATCACGAGCTTTGTAAGGAACAATTCTGCTCACTGCTATATGATCAGAGAACAGAGAACTTACTCCTGGTCAAAATAGAGAATTTACCCCCACCAAACAAATGAAGGGCTTACTAATCCATTCTGTTCCGACGGCGATGTTAGAACGTCAAAGATGAGGGTAAGGAGAGGAGAGGATGGGTGACAAAAGCCGCCACCCAGCGACAAATACCCCACTACGAACCTTCCTACAATTTGCTGGTCACGTCGCTGAGCGTGGAGCGACAAAAAGTGGAAAAGCTATCGTCTTCGAATCCATGCTTGCCAGATTCATTGAGTCCTGCTTCAGCAATGAATAAATCAACCTTAACTATGTCAGGATAGCTTCCAGGATCGGCCGTTTATGAATCTCGGCATGACTTCAATTTCGTGTTGTTTTATGTTCAACTGCACGCGAGATTAGTAGTCAGTTTATTTAAACGGCCAACGTTTCGGAGCCAGGATTGAGAATGGTCAATTCTGATCAAGTCGTGGTTGAGCGGTCAGTCTCCATTGCCCGCAACCACTGACGACGAGTGAGCGGTCACCCGGCGCTACCCACCATCAGTGCCGTGTCACGAGGCCCTGAAGAAGGAGATAGCTCCGAAACGTTGGCCGTTTAAATAAACTGACTACTAATCTCGAGTGCAGTTGAACATAAAACAGTACGAAATTGAAGTTATGTCAGGATAATAATTCAACCCCACGCAAAGAAGTGGCAACCACTTGAGACTTGCTAAGGACTTGCTAACATACGCAGCATTTTTTGTTATCGAATAACTAATGATCCTTGTCGTATTTGCAACCATCATTCACAATCGACCGTTGGGACTGAGTTGTCTTACCTTAGGGAAGATAGTCAAAATGATCGCGATTGAGGGATGCGGGTCCAATGATGTTATAAGGATTTTTTCTGCCCAAAGGGAGATACATATCCGTCACTGCGATAAGTGTGCGCCGTATACCTGCACATTTTTGAAAAAAAATTCGAATGTTTGAATGATCGAGTTTATCCAAAAATTAACTTTCTCAAATACTCGAATATCAAATATATTCGAAAACTGGGAAATTTCGAGTTTTCGAATCCCAAATAATTATTTGAATAAATTATTATTCGAATAAACCGTTCGAATGAAGGTTCCAGATTGCAACGTTGAACAGACCCAAAACTCTAGTAACCTAGAACACATTTTGTTGCCAATTTCAAGTGACTTGAATTAATCCATGTAAATCAAGAAGTGATTCAAAAATAGAAAATTAGAAAAAAATTAGAGCATCAAGAAAGCAATAGCAAAGTATTGGGTGTTAAAACAAGGACGGCGTAGCCTTTGGGTCCCGTCCGAAAAGGGGTGTGGCGTATGATGCCCCATGGATATGCAGGTGCTACGGTGCTTCCTAGGTTTAAACCCATGCTTAAGCATAGGATTAGGCTTGGGCTTAGCTTAGGCTTAGGCTTAAGCTTAGACTTGGGCTAGTGCTTTTACTTAAGCTTACAAGGTGAAGCCTATGATAGCCTTTTATAGGGTGCCCTCCCCCCAACTCCCTTTTCGCCTTGTTCACGTTTGAAAAATGGAAACTTTGTGTTGAGATATGTACTCCCGGAAAATTTTGCGGGATGTTTTTTTTCTGCTAATGAAGAAGGTTAGTCGTTGGGCTAGTCACAAAATCTCCGTCCACTTCATCAAATGATGTCATTTTTGAGCAGTAACGGTTAAACCACTTATACATACACTATCCACAACTTCGAACCTGTAATTTTAAAATCTTTGAAGCATCAAAGACGTCCTACCTTCATTTATTGAAATTTTCGATGTTATTTATCTTTACTGGCAGCAGATGTGCTGCAAACGCTCAGTAGTCACTCCCTTCCTTGTGAGTGCACGTGGTTGTCAGGAGAAGCTGCGTAGCACCCGCATACCTGTGGGGTATCGTTAGCCGCGCTACTTTTAGACTGGATCCAAAGGCCCTCCCTCCAACATAAGTCCTTGCGCTTTTTTCTGTTGCAGCTTTCTCCTTATACAGTGAGCGTCGATGGCGGTGCTTGTTTAGCAAACTCGGAAAGAATGGCCGCGCGACGGCGACGCTGCTACTGGAATCACCACCGCAACAACAAACTATAGAGTTTTCCTGATAGTTAAAATCAAAGTTAACCAATTAATACTACTTATTTAATTGATTTCAAAAAATTATCAACTCAGGCAAAGAGACCGGATTGACAGAGGTACCGAACATTGACTTTCGGGCTTTGGCTTACGGCGCACTGAGACCGTTCTGACCGCGGGCACCAAATGTGGCCTAGCGGATTGATTACGATACTAAATGTCGGTGCACGTCAAGCAGGCAAATGCATATTCCGAAATTGGCGTCGGCATAGTTGTACTATTCGATTTCGGTCTTTCTAAATGGCACGGCGCTAGCACCTACTGACAACCGCAGCGCTAATTGTGGCTGGTGATACTGCTATGGATTCCCCAGTGCCACCTCCCGTTAGGCTCGAACCAGACTCGACGGCGAACAGCGGCGGGGCGCGTCGTCTTCCACGCGCAGCATGCGTATCGATCGCCGCGGCCTCGCCCGGCTTCCTCGGGCGGCGAGCGGCGGCCGCCGCCACCACAAATCAGGCCGACCATACCTTGCGCACATAGGTACGATAGTGGTGAGATAGGGGTCAGAAAAGTGAAGGTTGTTTGAGTCAAAAAAGTGAAGGTTGTTCACCAACCACTTCGATGAAGTTGAGGAAGGTGAAACGAGTGAAGTGTACAGAATGTGAGATAGCGAAGGTCTTTTTTGAGATGGTTCGTACCAGAACAGCTCTAGTATTGCTGAAGAAGGGATAAAGATCACATGTTCAGAGGCGGAGTGTTAAATATGCTCACAATCTCTACATTCTCACTCTAACATGTCAGACAGCTAACATGTCAGAGATGTGCACTAGTGCCCTGCTTTCGTGCGGGGACTCACAATCAGCTCAACGCTGGTAGCGTCTCAGATTGATTTTCGCTAAGTATTTCGGTAATCTCATAAAACTGTGTGTTGCGCAGTTGTCAATAGTCTTCTTTATGAAATTCTCTACAAAATGACACCAAGATCGACATTTTCTACCAGGAATCCACGAAGAAATCAGTTTTTTAAAATCTAGACGGGGGATTTGCGTCCTTTGAAATTTCTCGGCAATTTTCGAAAAAAGGTGTGATGTGCAGTTGTCTATCAAATTGCCGTCAGCCTTGCGCATACAGTGGTCATAAAAGCAAGTGTCTTTGTCTGAAACTGGCCTTGAAAACAGGCCATGTTTGAAAACGATTTTTCGCTAAACATCTTTCAGTTCGGAAAACCAGGTGTTGCGCAGTTGTCAGCTGCCGAGCCCGTGCGATTCCGAGTAGAATGGTATATAATACTTGGAACTTCCTTTCATGCTGCGCTGGAAAAGCCCGCTTGAGACAAATGCCCCGTGTAGCTCAGGTAGGGGTTAGAGAGAGAGCACGCAATATGAGAGGGCGCCCGACGCGAGGGTGAGACGGACGGGGCATCTGTCTCACACTGGATTTTCCTTCGGGGGTGAAGGAAACTACCAAGAATTATATATCATTCCACTCAGAATTTCATTCTGAGTTCAGCTGACAACTGCGCTACTTTCAATGCTCGCAAATAAGGAAGATATCATGGTTTTTACGTTCCAGTAGATTTCTCAATTATTCTTGGCTGTTTTTCTGTCGCTCCACCATCACCTAGGGTAACGTCGCAGTGTTATTCCGCCTGACAACTGCGCAATACTTACTTTTTCGAGTTGACGCTGATAGTCCAGATCAAAGCTCAGATTTCAGGCATTCTCATGCCTATATTCTCAACAGTTTTTCTTAAGCCATGTTCGCCGATGACTTCTGTGCTTCATGTCTCCTAACGCTGTTTTGTATGTAGAATTCAATCCACAACTGTGCCTTCCATGTATATACTTCTTTCTTTCCCAACCAAAAGTGCGGGTTCCTGCACACTTTTGCGATCCAGGGCTGCGCCCCGGATCGAACTTATCCTCATCGTCGCAGGTGAACGTTCCCCCAACGACGCCACAGTAAGTGAAGGTGAGTTGAGATGCGTCTCAGGTTATCGTACCTATGCTTGCGTATTGCAGCGTCGGCCGGCTGCACCGCGCGTCGATGCGCGACGACGCCCTAGGAAGTCGAACCGGCTCGGCTTCTTCGAGCGGCGAGGGGCGTGATCAGGGGAAGGTTTGGTTTATTGAAGAGAAACACTAGTTATTTCTCATTCGTATGAGCAACTACGAAAAATAACCCCCCGTAGATATTGATGAACAGATGTAAATTTCTTCTGAAATCGTCACTTTCAAACAAATAGGCACCAAAATGGAAGATTTGCGACGAAAGCACACTGTGGAGAACAAAAATGAAAGAGTCGAAGAAAGAGTCAATCATTAGTATATCAGTGTTTGAGTACATATATGTTGCCATCTGACCTCAGAGATTAAGGACGGACATTTCTCGCACTTATTGCGGGAAATGGATTACTGCCTGGGGCCAATCGTCATGGGTGTCATGGATCAGCAATCTATTCGCTGGCCTTACATCATTATTACACTGTTCCTCGTATCTGCCACTTATCATTATAATAGGATCTGGCCCATCATCCCGTTTATCCTCTTAACTCGCTAAATACTTTTAGAAACATAAAAGTTGATTTAAAAGCTTTGAACATGATTCGTGACTCTGTAGAAATGTCTCTAAGTATTCTCTTTTGTTATGATCACTCTTCACTAATTTTCGGCTCCCTGCGGCGATAAATTTTAGTTTTCGAGTTCGAGGCATATCCCGTTGGTGGCAGCCCCTCGCTGCTCTACGACGCCCCAGGAAGCCGAGGGGTCACAAGCGTCGCCCCTGCGCGCTTTTACAAGTCGCGCAGGTTCAAGCTTGTTGGCCCCAGTGGTTGGTTTTTATTGGTTTTTAGCTAACTGACATGTTAAAACGGCCTCGAAAATGATGTGGAGATAAGTGGAACGCATACGTCTGATCAGTCCCCGGTGCGGTACCGAATACCCAGTGAGTGGCTTGGATTAGTTTGAGAGAACAGCATTTCTTCTTACTATGTAAGAACGACCAAGAAAACTGCCGAGAATGAGTGACACTTATTAGGCGTACTCAAGAAGGACCATTCCCTGTAAAGTTTTCCCGATCTCCTTCTCTTTTATATATGAACCAAGAAAGAGAAAATCCAACGAACTGTTGTACGTTTACTATTTTAACAACCCACTTAAACAACTGGGAAGTATGCGCAAATACTAGCTTTGTTTCGAATTGGTTTTGTACGAGTGGAAGCAGTTAATCATTATCTTCAGTGGTTTTGAGCTCGATTTAGTAAAGAACTAGGAATATAATTCGTCACCATATGCGAAATTTACAAGTTTTAGAAGGAAAGTCATTTCGAACGTACCTGTGACGAGTGCGTGTTTTTGGTTCAATGAGAATGATTTGCGCGACGAAATCGAGAAATAAAGCACCAGAAATAAAAGTAGAACGGATAGAAGCAGACCAACTGGTATCAGCGCCAACCAAGAAAAAAGCATAGTCTGGGTGGTAAAATACAGGTAAATTGCTATTCAGTGGAAGAAAAGCAGTAGAAAACTCTATTCATTCGATACAGTCCGGGTAAAAATTATACAAGAAACTGTCAGCAACAGTTAGCGAGTTTTATTACAACATGAGAACGAAGGGAAAACACCGCAATCGATGGAAGGTTGCACCCGTATATGGACTGAGCGAGAATAAAATTTATTGCTTTGGCAGGATGGCAGAGGAAGAGCATGAAGAAAACAGAAGAAGACTATCTCACTAACAGTCAGTTTGCGAAACTCGGAGCAGAGACAGACTTGGCGGCCCTCCTCAATTTTTCGCCACGAAAGTTGCGTATGTTAAAGGCAGTGCGTCACCTCGTTTCGTGGGCTGAAAATACCAACAGACTCTAGATCTCCTCGTCACGCTAATTCCAAAGATGTGCGCCAAAGCTCATAAAGATGAAGAAAACCCCGTTCTCGGAGGGTCCGAAGGTGCAGTTCATGGACCACCTGGGCGGAGCGGTCCGTGAGTGTGCTGGCTGCCCGCCACGTCTGCAGCGTTGGCCAACACGCCTATGCAGACGTGTCCGATCGATGAGATCAACGTCTTCACGCTCCACTCGGCTCGACAAACTGTTACAAACCCCGTCCCGAAAAACGTTTAAAAATAGGGTTCAAGGACCTTTTTGTAACATTTTAGGGTACACCGTTGGATTCAGCGTGTCGAGTACATTCTGAATCTGGTAAAAGTTCAGACATGAAAACGAGGTCGCACACTGCCTTTAAAGGAACGTGTTTGAGAATTTGGCGGATTCTGAATCTCTCGATGCGCTGAATCCAACGGTATAAATAAAATGTCACAAAATGGTCTTCAAGCCCATTTTTGAAAAGTTTTTCGAGGCGAGACTTGGAACACTTTGCCGGGACGAGTGAACTCGTGTAGCCGTTGATTTTATCGATAAGACACGGCAAAGGCAGCGCCCCACCTCAAAATCGTTCTTGAGATTCCAACGTGAAAATAACCTCCAAGAGCTGCTGATCACAAGGCATACGTTATTACATGCAACACCGCTGAAAAACACCATTTCCGAACCCAATTTTTAAGGAGCCTTCGGCTGGAGCGGGGGGCGGAGCCAAGTAACTTTCCGAATAATTCACTCCAGAAGACGCACCTTCCAGAGAAATTCGTAATACTCGCGAGAGTTCCTCATCAACTCCCTAACGGAATAGAAACTGCGCTCCATTTGCGGCGAGCAAGGGAGTATTCTCTGTCCGAAACGACGAGTCCGCTCACGCACGCGGGGATCGAGAAGCTGCCACGCTTGCCAGCAATCCACGTCATCATCTCTGATCTGCGTATCACGTTTCATCGTTATCTTCATGGTACTGACCAGTGATTTGGCTGTGACGTGGACGACGTGGCAGCCAACAGCATCCATCCCAGCCGCGCCGCCTCTCGATCCCCGCGTGCGTGAGCGGACTCGCCATTTCGGACAGACTACACCAGTGCTGTGCGTTACTAACGTAACGAATTAACGCATCAACACGTAACGGCCATTTTTGACCTAACGTAACGAATTAACAAATTAACGAGAAGTCCCAAAAATCCGTTAGAATCAATTTCGTTAAGAGACCAAATTGTATCTGAAATGCGTTCTTTTCTCGCTCTAGTACACAACTTCCTCGTGATATGCATCAAATTATGCGCATAACCACGACGATTGTGAATTATGCAGTAAGGCACCCGAAGAACAATCTGCTTTCATGAACATCTTATCATCCTAGCTTTTATGAACTAGAGCGATTTCTGTGGGTACAGCAGTGCGATTTTTGAGGTTAAATATACTAATGAGAACTTCCATGAACCTGCAACCATTTGAGGAGGTAGATGAATACCTTGCGCAGAAGCAATCATTCTCTATTGACCCTCTGAGTGTTGGTGGAGTGATATTAACACCTCGAAATTCCCTTATATCAAAATGTTAGCATGTAAATAGCTTTCCGCAACGGCAAGTGGGTGCGAGCGTCTCTTCTCAACAGCAGGTTTGATTGTACGACATCTAAGGACCAACTGACTGTAGGAAATTTGGGGAAATTACTCCCTTTCCACCATTACATCTGTATATATAAAAGTGAAGGTTTGTTTGTGTGTTTGTCTGTTCCGAATAGAAATCGCGGAGGATGAACCTATCGGGACCAAATTTTGCAGGTAGGTTCCTCGGGGGCCGGCGGAGATTATAGGCTACTTTGCACCCGGGATTATCGATCGATTTATCGATTATATTGATCTTATTGATTTTTCGCTATTTTTGCTCAGGGACTGGCAAGAACATGCCTGCTGGGATTCCTCAATACGCTGAACACGAATATTTTGCGCCAAATTATCGATTTATTGATTTTATTGATTTTTCCTATTCTTGCCCACGGGGTGGTAAAGACATGTCTACTGGGATATCTCAATGCGCTAAACACGGATATGATAACCGTTTTGACCGGAATGTCATTTTATGTTTTATTTTTTTTTCTGAATTTTCGGAATTCTAGCGTCTGTGAAAACGTGCCTTCTGGGATTTTCCGAAACGCTGAATGTGGATAAGGCAAGCACTTTAGACGTATTTGTTTACCAGTCAAGCAACTCCACCCCATTTTCCGAGGAAAGGAGGGCGGGCTGAAGAGGGGTCGCTTAAGCTGATCACCAAATGATGAGCATTTTGAAAGAACTTTTTTTTGGTTCAACAAGTGTTGGCATCAGCTTAAAATGGCCGGGAGAAATTCAGCACCCGAGCGAAGCCGGGTACAACTTCTAGTATGTTAATATAGTGCGTTTCGCCAGCGATGATAGTTGAGTATTCGTGCACAACGTCTGTTTTTCTCTGCATCCTCTCCAATCTCTGCGCACTTTCCCACCCTCTCCTTCTCTGCGGCGTTTTCCCAACTATCTTCCCCCGTGGAACAGACTATACTTGCGCTAGGATTTTGAGGTACGCCTACGTGCTCTGTCCTCTGAGACTCTCATATTCTTTTATGAAGTCGGAGGTCTTAAGTGTATTCAATTGCCAAATAGTTATTGCGAAAATTGCGAAGCAAAATAACCCAACTCTCAACCAAAGACATCTCTACCATTCGTTTTTCAGTCGCCTGATGATTAAATATATTTCTTTTTCTGTATGCATAGAAAAGAAATTTTCATTTTTAAATGTTTTCATCTTGCTTCAACATAGCTTGAAAGTGGAACCAAGAATAAAGCTGGTAATGTTTTGAAAGAGTCGGAAGTCCAAGAAGAAGCTGTGACAACAAGAAAATTTAAAAATAACAAGAGAAGTGAACATGATATGGCGCAGAAACACACATGTTGCAGCGCATCAAATCCAACCAGCCCAACGTGTGCAGAGCATAGTGCTGTGGTAGTGTTCCACATATGTCCTGCTTCTAAAAATAGCATGTCAGTAGAGAGTTGACCGGCAATTAGTGGACCGAAGAAAAGCACATGAATACACGAGGCGTGTGCACCATCGTATTTTCAGGAATATCCAAAATGATGCAGGAGACGATACTAGTAACAGATACAGTCAACAATGTGAAACCAGCAGAGTGGATGCGCAACACGGATCTATCCGAAAGGGAGGCTTTACCTTTTCGCATGTAATAACTATGTAAGTTCATGCTTCTTTCCAAATATTTGAATTGTTTTTTTTTTTAGTGTAGAGTTTTAAGAATTAGGAGTTACAGGTTTTAACAATATGTTGGCGAGTTGAGTGCTGTTCATCTTTTTCATATTTCATTTCGTTCTTATCGTGTATGTAATAATTCGATTGCTCATCTCATTGATAATTGTTCTCATTTTTTTCACTGTGTAGTCCCAGCGACAGGGACGTCGCTCCCGAGAGGGGCGGATTGTTAGGATTTCCGGGATACGACAAGTATTTAAGGATTATACGAGTGTCATTTGTATATTATTCCTGTTGCTATTATTGCGCCCTAACAAACGCTTGGAGAACCATCTTGTAGGGCGCACAGAAGTCGTGTTGCTGCACAGGCGTTCCTGTGCATTCCTGAGATTTTCCATTCTTTCTGATCTACTTGCACCGGGGACGTAACTCCAGTACAGTTCGCTAGACATCGTTTGAAATGCAGAACACTTATCTTCGACGAAGCAATGATCCGCATTGTATTCATGTCGTCCATTGTACAGTCCTTGTCGAAAAGAGTTTTATATAGTTGCGTCCACAGGGCATTACCGAAGATGCCGGGCAAATTGTTAGCAGGGCTCCTGAGCCTCCTTACCATCCTGCGGGGTATTGTCGTGAACGTCGCCACGACCTACTTGCGATCTCCGATACCCCGCCATTGGCGCGAATGCCCCCGCGCCCACGTTGACGTACCGGCCATCGCTTGGAACCTCCTCAGTCTTCGTCTACCGTCTTCGCCAGCCGGTATTCTCCAGTCTCGTCGGGTGGCAGCTGTGTCCAAAGTTAAACCCCTATCTCTTCTTCGCCTTATTCATCCTGCTACTAGATATTTTGTACTAAGAGCGAGATAAACGCTAGACACGCAACTTTTCTGTGATCGCTATCGAAACATAGGGTTTGACCCTCTTATCCATCTGACACTTATCGTTATTGCTCACACTTTGGGTTTACATTGGTGAAGCGTACTTTCGCCTGAGGCACAGTTGTCGTATAAGGGTGTGGGACCCAGCGAACCCCGATGCTGTCGTGGTGGCAGCCTTTCTCTCAAGCTGCCCCAACAACAGGTATCGCACATATGGACATTATGAGTCCAAGAGTCTAAGGGGGCGTCATCCGCCAAATATGTCGCCACAACATTGAACCTCTAGTCCTCTATTCTCTAAACACTGAAATGGCCTCTACATAGAGAGGGATATGGGAAGAAATGGATTCTAATCCATATGAACAGAGCACTTGTGCATCACCTCCTCAGACACTGGGCCAGCACTATTTTCGTCTTACAGCAGCTCACCTCGCCTGTCTTTTCGAGGTGAGCTGCAAAATCAGCGTAAACGTGGGGATCTATATGCCCGGTTTTTCAAAGTCTAGCCCCAGAGTAAACGATTTCGTAGCCCTATCAAACGGTTTTTGTCGCCCTACAATAGTTTTCCTGGGGGAACTGTGCTGCCACACAGGCCCGCGCGCCTCTGGGGTACTCCATACAGGCCCCCGAGCCTGCTACCTTTAAAACACTAAATAACGTGTTTTACAGCGTAAATGAAACACTTCATTATCGATGTAAAAACAATAGAATCCATGCAATAAAACTTCTAAATATTGTTGTGGGCTTGGACTCTTGGAGACTCTTGGACTTTGTGTGGTCCGTATGCAATATAGAAATGGTGGTTTAGTGGATATCTTTATATGACTGTACAAAGAGAGTAAGTGCAAAGAGTAAAGTGAGTAACGAGCGCCTCGTGCGGCATACAACATCATCCTGACTAGGAACAAGTACTTCTAGCAAGAGATGGGTCAGCCCCGCCTCCTCCACAGTAGGTATAGTATCGGCGGTGAGCATGAATACTAGAGGGATCATCGATCTGTCGATGACAAATATCCTACTCTTCAACATGACCAAATTAACAGGAAAAAACTAAGGCAATAACATGCAAAAATGACTTAAAAAACAACAACAAATATACTAAAAATATATAAAATCGCCCAGAACATATCAGAATTAGGCAAAACTGTACAAAATCAAATAAGTGAGGGGAAAGATAAGTGGTAGGCAATTCAATAAAATTGCATTCCAGTAATGAGCTATAGAAAATGCATGATATGGAGCAAAAAAAAGTGAGCACGAAACTGAATAAAACTAAGGCCAGGAGAAACGACTGAAATCGAGCCAAAACACTTAAGGCCGGCTAAAACGATAGAGATCAGAAAAAATCATCTGAAACAAGGCAAAAATTTCAAGGCCGGGTTAAAACGACTGAGATCGAGTTAAAACGTTTAGAGCCGGGAAAAACGACTAAAATCAGAAAAAAACCATCTGAGACAAGGCAAAAATTTCAAGGTCGTGTTAGAACGACTGAGATCGGGTTAAAATGTTTAGTGCCGGGATGGAAAGAGTGAGATCAGAAAAAAGAATCTGAGGTAAGTTAAAACGTCTTGGGCCGGGATAAAACGACTGAGATCGGGTTGGAACGTCTAAAGCCGGGTTGGAAAGACTTAGGTCAGGAATAAACGTCTGAGAAGAGGTGAAATACCCAAAGCCGGGTTACGCCGTCTGAGACCAGGTGAAATTTCCATGTATGAGTTATAGCCAAAATGCGTTCAATGGACTGGCACAGGAAGAAGAAAGTGCCAGGGATTTTCTCCAAACTTTTCTCATGTGTGTACGTCTAGATCATAGCCTCAAACACTCGCTGCTCACTATGTCGCTACAATTTCGATTCGACTGTCTTCGATGTGAGAAGCACTCAATAAACCACTCAAGCCATCCGTCTCCGTGAAGGAAACTCCACGACGCGGGGTTTCCTTCATGCATAATGATTGGGAGGATCGAATGAGTGCTCAGAAAGAGAAATCAGAAAAGAAAACCCCGCGCCGCGGAGTTTTCAGAGCAGTAGATGACATGGGCCCATGAAGTTGCACGCTAACTCGGCATTTTGGAGGAAATTCAAGATGAAAAACTCCGCGACGCGAGGTTTCCTTTACGCAGAATGATTGGAAGGATCGAATGAGTGTTCAAAAAGAGAAAACAAAAAAGAAAACCCCGCGCCGCGGAGTTTTCATAGCTGGAGATGACATTAGCCCATGATGTGCATCAAATTTTTGATTCTTTTCTAATTTTTTTCTATTCTTTCGCTTAGAAAACTTTCTGGAAACTTACTTCAACCTGCGTGTGACTCCACAAGTTGCCGATGACCGCCACTGCTCCATCATAACCGTCCATAACCTCTACATCCAAAGCCTCCTCTTGCAAATCGTCCATTTCGTAGTGCTAGCCTGAATAATAAAGGTTTAGGAGAACATAAAACATTCAAATCATCTTCAAACGAACATGGGAGATCATAAAACCACTTAAAAGGGCATGAAAACGCATAAACTTCCAAACACTTGCGAAATCCAGCGTGCGCCACTTTCGAAATTCCGCCGCTGCCGCAGCCACGGTGACGTCACGGGCAGCTCAATTCTTTAAGTGCTGCAAAATTTCAAAAACTGTCGCAGCTCTAGTCTCCAGGGGTGGAGCCAAATCCGCCCAGTGCAGTGGAATATAACCCTATAAGGTTAGGATATCAATCGGATTGCCGTGGCGAGCTAAATCGATATTGAGCTGCAGTGGGCGTGGCGACGAGGATAGTGCTGAATTCTTTGAGCATAGTGCTAGCCGATTGTCTGAGTCTGAGGAATACCTTACGTCTAAGCCCCTATGTGGGTATTTCTGATGTTCCTGCATCAACGCGAAACGGCGCTTTGTCTCGGGACCGTGTGCAAATGATTTGTCCTTTTCTGAGTTTAGATGGCCCAAAGCTAACGTGACATACGGGTCCGAGACCAAGCGCTGCGTGGCGGCGCTTCAGCTCAGCACAGTAATACTGCTGAATGAGCGTATGATCGACGACAACCCAAATATGAATCGCTTCAAGAGAATATCCGATAAGTAGTGAGAGGTATCCACTGGAGACTTTCCAAAAGTCAAGATCAACATTCAGAATCGTTAAGAAGTTTTATAGCGTAAACCATAACAAAACACGAAGTGAAATATGAAAGTCAGCAGTACAAAAGGGAGAAATGTTTGAAAATGAACAAACAAAACACATTCAGAAGAAGAAGGGAAGATAGAGCATTCAAGCAGAACATTAGGAATTCAACGTTAAACTATGAAACAAAGAAGGGAAACAATAGGACGCCAGAACTGACAAGCAAACAAAGTTATTGCGTTATCAATGCAAACGAAGTTTTTGACTGAACATCGTTGATTTGTTTGATCTCGGTGACCAATCTTGACAAAGATTTAACGGCTTCACTTCGCTTTTCGACCTAAAAATATTGATGGAGCAGTTCTTTGTAGGATCAGTTCCTCTGAAATATTCAAGTTGGCGAGGTGATTATAGCGGATCAGCAACTGATAGTCAAACAGAAAGACAGAAAAACTGTTCAAATAGCTTGCAAAGTGAGAGGAAATTTTGGCAATGGGCTTGGCCACGGTTTAGTTCTAGACGTAACTGCACAAGGAAAACGTGTAGAAAGAGCAGCGACTACTTTTAGGAGTATTAATCAGCACAACCACTTGAGCAGAATAAAGATATGGCAATCTACGAAAAGAAAATGCAAGACTGGCGACAAATACTAGACATGCGATCATCATCTCTCCAGGATTGTAGGTCTTATGGCGCGATTCTTCGAGTGGCACTATAGACAGACGTAATCTGGTCGACTTCTTGTCGTCAAATATTCAACTTTAATGGAAGTCATTCCTGGCACCACTGAAACATCCAAGAACTTAGAATGGCACAAGTTCGGGTAGCTCACTTATTCGGCAATTCGAAAGACCTACATATTAGAAGTATTTGTGCAAATGTTTCAGAGCTTCGCATTCTACTCATTCCGAAAGAGTACTCATTGGTTTCCGTGAAAATTCCTTTGATTTGACTGTACATTCAACTGGGCATTCAGATAGGTTCGAAAGGTTCCTTCATTCGTATAGCCTAAAAACCACTAGTACCGCTACTTCTACGTTCTTCTCTACGGTCGGATGAAGGCTGGACGGACGAATTGCTCTGCCATGCAGATCCAGGCAAACCGTGATGCAGGACAGTGCGATGGGTGGTAGAAGGCCGCTCAGATCTTGTTTGCGGGTCACTGCCAAGTGGTGCCCGACCTGATTCGCACCAGATGAGCTCAGCAACAGCGCGAAAGCTTACGAACAGCTGCATACCATCTGTAGCAAGACCGGCGCAGTCTATGCTTGCACTGGTAGACGAAGCTCTGCCCACCAGTCCAAGATAAGATTTAGTGAGCCAGACTTATACAGGATTAGATCTAAATTTTGAGGCATAAAATCACGTGGGTTTGAAATCGCATAACATGGTAAGCGGATACTATTTATATGACAATAACGGTGCTGTTCCCCAACAAGAAGAATAAGAAAGAAGAAAACTAAAATCGTCCGATATTCTCCCTTTCAAATGCCACAAGTTTTTCAAAGACGGCTTCTCCACCTCTCCAGTATCCACGTCTTCGACTAACTAAGGGCGGTTATCAGCTAGGTTTTGAAGTGCAGCGTAAGCTCATCATAAGAGTCGAAATGGGTGGGACTTACGAGCAGTACCAGCGCAAGAACTCTATGACGTTGTCAAAACAACGCAGCACTGTTATGGTAAGCTACTGACAGCCGCGGAGTCACTGCATGGGTGACACCAATTAGTTCGAATACCTCTTCACAGTTTCCTTCCTGCCTATATATAGTGCATCGCGCCATACTACCGCTGCTCTCCCCTCTGTCCTGCATCATTTTTGATTGGGTCGAGAGGAGGAATCTTCACCTATGACGATGAGGATAGATTGGGTCCGGACGCAGTCTGGACCCAACCCATCCTCATCTTCATGGGGTTTAGAAAGTTTTTTTTTTGTAACTCGAACAAAGCAGTTCACATGAAACGCCCAGTTTTGGTTCAAGTTCTCCATACAAAAGACTTGTAAAAGTGGATGTTCAAGAATGCCTGGCTGGGGCCTTTCGAGCAAGGGTTTTCTCAAAATGAATTAGAATTGTCGGACAAATAGTCAACAATATTGCCTTCAACTTGAAGAAGCGTCGCGCAGAAGTCATATGGCTCACCAGTGTTACTGAAAACTAGATCGTACAAGCATCACAGAAACGCAACTGGATGCTGCGCAGTTATCGGTTAAGCTCAGAATGAAATTTCAAGCACAACGACATGACTCATTCTTTCACTCGTCTGTATCGAGAATCCCAGGGTGAGACAAATGCTCCGCCTGTCTCGTCCAACACATTGACGACAATCGACGTCTTGGGAAGTTGTGAAACGTAGGACCGAAGCGAAGGTCTCGTTCATTTCTTTCACTGCAGCGATAACAGGTTTCATGTTATTTAAGAAATAAAAGAAACGGTAATGATTTTATCGCTCGGGGCTATTCATCTCTAGCTCTAGCTACCAAGTGCGTCCACCGTGTGGCGAATGGAGGTAGGGAGGAATCGCCGTGGACCTTGAAGGCAGTGTCCAGGCAAAATTTTCGCGTATTCGGTTTCTGTGGTTCCTAGGCCAGTTTGGCTCCCTCATTCCAGATACGAAAATTACAGATCAAAAAACCCTCGGAAAACCCTTTTCTGAGACTCCTCTTAACTGATTCGGACGAGATGTCCGACGGCCCTCTTTTTCGTCAGAGAGGGCGCAGAGAAAATTTTCATCGATCGATAGCGCCCGTTCGCTGCCTCAGTTTTAGCTTCAATAAGTCAGTTCCTTCTCCTTCAGGGGTCCGTATCACTGCTATAGCACTTTTTGAGCAGATTTAACAAGAAGAGGTATGTTTCGATTATTGCTGTTGTCGGCAATATATGTTAGCAGTACAGAAACTCTTTTTTCACAAAATAAGTTTTTCTTTTTCGCCGTTTCTTGGTATCATGGTAACTAATTGATGTGAAGGTCGAGATTGATTATCAAAATATTTCGTTGCCCATTCTACAGTATGTGAATAACCACCTCCGTAATGTGACCGTGGAACACTCCGCCAAGTATAGACCCGTAAACCGTAGATCCAGGATCATCTGAAACGAAGACTGGAGTGTTGAGCAACAGTACCTGAATGTTTAGAACACATACTCGAACTTGAGATGAAGATGAAACAATCACGGTAGAGAAACGCCGCCACAATCAGTCCGATATTTTGCAGCGATGCTCCACGTTACACCAATTCCACGCACGAAATGGCAGACGCCTGGTGGGCGGGCTGGGCACTGGAGATGGGTTTGGGTACTAGGTCTAAGGCGGATATCTCGCTTATTTCTGCGACTTTTTCGCTGAAACTTTGGCAGTTGCCTATGGAGTCGACCCGCTATCATAACCTAATGAGCACTCAAGCTCAGGGGTTTTGCCTGGACACTGCCTCTAAAGGCAGTGTGTCACCTCGTTTCCGTGTCTGAGCTTTCACCAGATTCTGAATGTACTCGACACGCTGAATCCAACGGTGTACCCTAAAATGTTACAAAAAGGTCTTTAAACCCTATTTTTAAACGTTTTTCAGGACGAGATTTGTAACAGTTTGTCGAGCCGGGCGCGTGAGCCGTTGATCTCATCAATCGGACACGTCTATACGTGTTGGCCAACACTGCATATGTGACGTGCAGCCAGCACACTCACGGACCGCTCCGCCCAGGTGGTCCGTGAACTGCACTTTCGGACCTTCCGAAAACGGAGCATTCGTCATTTTTATGAGCTTTGACGTACATCTTTGGAATCAGCGTGAGGGGGAGGTTTAGAGTCTGTTGGTATTTTCAGCCCACGAAACGAGGTGATACACTGCCTTTGAGCGACCCTAATTCGGCTTACATTTCGCATGCGCGAAAGGCGTGAGGCGGCACTTCCAGACCTATAAAATGCTTGCCAGTGAAAATAGGCCAGTTGGGAAAGGCGATTCAGGACCGCCTCTGTAAACGCGGTCCTCGCTCCGTGAGACGTGGGAGGTTGGCACGATTAACTTTTTTGCGCAATTCCAGCTCATACCCAGGTTGACAGGCCGGCTGGTGGAGACACTAGTCACGTGATTATAAAAGGTTCCATGTGTAATGGAGTAAATCTTGGACTTCACCCAGATGTGACCTGTAGAAAGCCCGCCCGTCTCCTGTGATTAAAAAGCGAGGGGTAGTGAGGGAAGGACCACCTCGGCTTAGGACGCTAGAAATTCGGATCAAGTCCTTAAACATCGGAACTCTGATCGGTAAGACATGTGAGATGACATTCTTCATGGAACGAAAGAGAATTGACGTTCTGTGTCTGCAAGAAACCAGAAGGAAAGGCTGTAAAGCTAAGGAGATTCGAAACGACATCAAACTCATCCACTACGGTGTGGACACCATGGATGAGCGGATACGAGATTTCCCATGATCCGGACAACGGTGCGGATAATGGATAGGTCAAAAATGACCGGATAACAGATACCAGATGATTGATAATTGATCCAGATGCTACAACACTACCCGTTCTACAATTTCAAAAACGATAAAAATGAGATGCGATATCAATGCATATTGTGAACAATACTGTCCAGACTGTATCGGTGTAGAAATACCACCGAACAACTTGAAACGCATTCTCGTTCGCAACAGAATGTACGACGGTGCTTGTACCACACCAGATTGCGTTATCTGTCCAACTGGCCGCAAGGGGGACTGCATGAGCTCGGAGGTCATCTACCTGATCTGATCATCTATCTGATCTCCTGTATGAATTGCGGGTGACGAGTACATAGGTGAAACGGCGCGCCCGCTTTCCGTTCGAATTGAGGAACATCTAGATGGTAGGGATAGATCACGCCCATCCACTCCTCTAGGCACGCACAGGTTGCAAAAACACGCAGGAGAGAGTTTCGAAGTCAATATAAAGATCTTGGCGCATGAGTCTCAAACATCCGCCCGCAATACTTTAGAAGCATTCTGGATTCATGCAAAAAGTCCTAAAATGAATCGCAAGGAAGAGTGCCTTTCGATTACGCGGGAGCTCGCACCTTACCTGGGTTAGTTATTCTGATCTGGGAAGGCGTCCTTAGTCATTCGTCTTCGTAATCAGTTAGCGGTCGCGTCTGCTTCTGTTCTAGAATTCCACCGGCGCACTCAAAAGGTGAATTTTTGGCCACGCAGATTAGCCAGTGATCGAAAATTGACCGTTGAATTTTTCCTACTTGATTGAAGAGACATTTGGTCGGATAGGTTGCATTTCGTATCACCCATTTCAGGCTCTGAAGAAGGCGATTTGCCGAAACGTTAGCCAATAAATCAATTATCAACCTTGTGTGCGGCTTACCAAGAACATAAAGACAACATATCAAGATGCCGAGGTTCATCGAAAGTCGAGCATTCCGATTGGTAACTTAGTTGGCATACTAGTTGTTTGAGGTGACGTGTGTCCGTGTCTTTTCAGCGTGGAGGTCAGGCATCCCAAAAGCTGGTCCTCCCGAGGTTTGTTTCGTGGTGAGGGTAGGGAGGGAGAGCTGAAGGGAACGGAAGATCTGCTTCACATATCGTTTGTGAAGTTCTAATAAACCTTCTCGTACTGACTATTATAAGCGTATCGACTCTCGGACGCTATTTGATCAATATATTCGAAAATTGGTAGAAACAGCACGGTTCGATGAATTTTTGAAGTGAACCTTACAAGTAAGAGGCACAGTTCATTGGTGAGCTGCAAGGCCATCAATGTCGACGTTGTTAATGGACAAACATTAGCATTGTTGATAATTTAGCAAGTAAATAATGGTTTCAAGGTTATTGCCTGACTTTGTCTGACGACCCAGAAAACATGGGCAGGAGCATTTCTTTTTGGGCGGGTACAAGTTTTCATTCTCCTACCTTGCTTAAGAATTTAAACCAATGATGTCGTAAAGGGCGCTAGATCCAGTAATACCTCTTAGGACGGAGGTTATCCTCTGTCCAGATCGTGCGAAATGAAGCTAGCATTTTCGGTCTTATCCGCACCGTTATCCGGCGCCAGAAGCAAGGATAGCGGTGCGGATAACGGATAGGCAAAAGCTTACGAATCGAGGCAAAACGGATAACCGGATACGGACAATCCGCTCTTCCCTTGTGGACACCAAAAGGATCGGTGTCGCAATAGCAGTTGCTGGAATCTTCAAACGATACGTATCGTCTGTGAATCGAGTTAGCGACAGGGGAATCTCGCATGGCTATCAAAAAGGTTCCTGCACTTGATACTATTTCTATGCCAACAAGGTCTGTTAGGTGGAAAGATTTATTCTTTTGCCCGACGTTTCGACTAGATCGTTTAAAGGAAGAAGAACATGGGAATTGATGAAGGTTTTTGGACTCTAATGCATGTGTATGCTCCGCTGTGCCGAGGCTCATAAAATGGGTAGTGAAAGTGAATGGTGAAGAAGATCAACATCGGCATAAGTCCAGATAGAGTTCCAGTGGGAACGTTGAAAGTATTTGGTGAATGGAACTTGCAATGGTTGACTACGTTTCTCAACAACGGTCAACAAGATTCTTGATGTGTGGAGAGATAGCATCATTGTCTCATTCTTCAAACGAAAAGGTGACAACGAGAAGGTACAAATCATGGGCTGCGCGAACTACAGAGGTATAAAGCTCACGGCACATACAGTGAAGATTAATAAGCGTCTCCTAGATCACCAACTAATAAAAGCCGATTAATGCGGCTTTACTCCAGAGAGATCAACAATTGACGGCATCTTTATTGGTGCTCAAATGATGGAGAAATACCGCGAAAGAACAGCCATGCCATGTTGCATTTCTGGATTTGGAAAAAGCTTATGGTAGGCTTCCACGTACGCTCCTTTGGGAAGTGATGAGGGAACGTGGAATTCCGGAGCAAACAGAAGAATAGTCCAAGAGCTGTATGAAAGATCTCTAGCGAGAGTGCGCACCACACGGAACTACATAGAAATTCGAGAAATCAGTTGGTGTGCACTAAAGATCAGCCCAAAGCCCGTTTTTGTTCATTAAGATGCTTGATACACTAGTGAAGCACCTTATGAAAAGGTACCCATTCACTCTCCTGGTTCAGTGGAATGATCATTTCTAGACAAGTGAGAGTGAGCAAAAAGAAAAATGAGTGCCTCGTACGGCTTAGAGCACTAATTCGACTAGTAACATTATCGACAAAATGAGGCAGGTCAGTCCCGCCTCTTTCACATGGAGCCCATTATGAGTTATGAGAATGTTATGAGGATAAAACAGGGCCGTAATAAAACATCGAACTGTCGATAGTAGCTTAGTGGGCCACAGAAGGGACCGAGCCATCCACCGTGTGTCCGACAGCGGGCCTTTTGTTACTATGCTGTGCGCCAAAATGGATAAGAGTCATGTTTATTGCCAACACCTTCAAAACCCCCATATGCGTCTTCAGGAAGATCCGATAGGGTCAAAGTTGAAAGAAAATCCACTCACTCCCGTGTAGTTCCTTCGCACTCATTTGATTTCTAGAAAGCGAGTTGAAATATCCAATAATCAAAAGAAGAATACCACGTATGATCCCAGATAGAAAAATCTGAAATTTTGAAATGAAGTGGAAAACGAAATGGTTCAGACTGGAAAACAAAACGAATAATATAGGTGAGATACCGGGCGCTTACACAGAGCCTGCGAACCTTTCAAAATGATAGAAAAATTTCGAATCACACGAGAGGCAACGGCCGTAATAAAACAGGTTGAAAATAGGTTTTGTTTTGAACTATTGACCCTTGGTTTGTGAGATCCCGACCTCGTCGGGATTCAGGGCGGGCCCACGCAGCCTCTTGATTTCGGGTAATCCCGATCGTGTCGGGACTTGGGGCGAGCCTGTGCAGCGTCCCTTGGGGACGGTTCATCCAGGTTTGTCACTGCGCAGTGAGCGGTCGCTACTCATCCTTGCTATATTTCGCAACATCACAATGGACGAAGGAGGCCATCAATAACGTGAAGAGCCGGAACCTGTTCAAGAGGAGACCGTGGATAACGCATTGAGACTAGACGCAAGGGATCTTCAGCTAATTATTGATGCAGGCAGGTCAGAATCGATTACTAACTCCCAGCCTAGCACGTCGTCAGCGCGAGGGCTTCGCAAGGCAATTAGAGTTCAACGCGTCTATTATTTGCAAGCTCGTCTCGCTACAAGGATATGAGGGCATTGGTTTCGTCATCTCGAACGTAATTCAGGAGCTCAACAGCGGAAACGAAACATTAAAGATCGCGGATATGCACCCAGAAGTTTTTCAATTTCTAGACAATAAAAATAAATCGGACCCTTGAAAATTACTGATCCAGGGTTGAACGAGTTCCTCGAGACGATCAATAGGAAGAGGACGTGTCCCGGAAAAGGAAGGCTTCGACGGCCTCTCAGTCCTTTCCGAAGCGGGAATCAGCTTGGCCTCCTGTTTCCCTATACTCGCATAGCTTCAATTTCGACGATCGATTCCAGCAACGCTGAGTAAAGCCACGGCCTAACTTAGGACTTTCAGCAGGGAGCATTCCGCACACAGCTATAGAGGAGAGACTCGTCACCTGTTAGGAGATTCACGGAAAGTCGTCCATACAACAGAGAGGAGCCCGATTACGATAGAAGAAAGAGCCAATGTAAAGGATGTGGCAGAGAGGGACATTGGTGGAGAGATTGTCCCAAGACACTAGTGAGTTTTTCGCCGGTTCCATACATCGGGAGATAGATAAATGCCTGGCTCTCGAGCCTTCAGTACTGGTCTTGCCCACAATCACATCGAGATACTCGATCCCATTTCATTCATCTCCTACTCTGCCTCCTAACTCTCGAAATAGAAGATCAGCTCTCGAGCATTCTGTTTTCGTCACATCCGGGATTTCAGAGCTTCTCCTATTGGGCGCAATACGCAGAGTCCCCGATCACCATCTCTCCAATCTACATATCCATCCACCAGTGGCGGACGCCGAAAGTGGGCGGGAGGGGGGGGGGGCGTGGGAAAAAAAGTGGGGTCTCAGCTGCTCTGGGGACCCAGATGGAAAATAAAATTAACAAAAATATCAATTATAATAATAAATAATAAATGAAAATTATATTTAAAATAATAATAAAAGTAAACAATTAAAAATAAACTAATGTAAGATTCTTATTTGTATTGCAAAGTAATTTCGAAAATTTTGCGACCCATTCTCGGAGGGGGGGGGCGCCCCCCCCCCCCTTGCGTCCGCCACTGCCATCCATTATCAGTAGTAGTTAGTAAGAAATTAAGATTAGTCCTCGATCTTTCTCATATCAACAAATTCATCGAAGTCCCGAAATTCAAACTCGGCGACGTTAGCAAAATTTTTCATGTACTGCCCTCCCGAGGGTATATAACAACATTTGATCCAAAGTCAGGTTATCACCACTTGAAAGTCTGCCAAGAACATATAGACTATCTCGGTTTTGAATGGCAAGACATCTATTATCAGTTCCTGGTACTACCATTTGGCCTCTCTTCGGCCCCTCATATCTTCACTAAGATACTGAGACCATTTATGAAGAAATGGAGAGAAAATGGGTTGGGAATCGCCTTCTATCTGGACGATGGCATAATATTCGGTGCTTCAAGGCGTCAATGCTCCCGAGCTACAGCTATCGTCAACAAAACCTCGAAGCAACAGGTTGGCACTCTGCCAGCGAAAAGTGCAAGTGGACTCCGTCTCACGTCGCATCATGGTTAGGTTTCACTACCGATCTGTCATCAATGCACATTTCCCTAACTACAGACAGGTTGTCAAGAGCCCAACAAAAACTTCAAGATTTGCACAAAAACTCTGTGCCTTCCCTGCATGCAAGGCTTCGCTGGTCTGGCACAGTAGCATCATTGCATCTGCTCATGTGTGATTCAGATATCCGTATGACTATGGCAATATCGAGGGAGGTAGCTCAAGCCCAATTTCAAGACTGACCAATTAAGCGCAAGTGGCAACTCAGCAATGAGGAATTACAGGAAGCTCCAAATGTCCGCAGTCAAGAGGGCGTGGCCACGGCGCGGCTCCTTGATCAGACACAGGCACTCTCTATGCTGCCTCTGGCTTCTCTGACTCTGCAGCCAACCAGTGGCAGCATGCCGAGCGCCTGTGTCTCTGTCTAAAGCCGCGTCGTGGCCACGTCCCTCTTGACTGCGGACATCTGGAGCTTCCTGTAGGTGAGTTAGACTACTGGAAAACACGACTTCGGCAAAATCCTCACAAGTCACTGTTGCCTCCCATGGATCCCAAATCATGGAATAGAATCATTCAGGTGGATGCTTCCGCACATTCGGTGGGAGCTATTCTGTTAGATAGTCTAGGGACAATCCTATCAAGAACGTCTAGAGAACTTCCAAAGGAACTTATCCATCACTCCACTACAGCTACAGAACTGTTCGCTATTAAATTCGGAATGGAATCATTCGCTAGCCTACTAGACAGTGGCATTTTGGTTAACACAAACAATCAAACAGCCGCTACTATTTGTAGAAAAGGTAGTCTAGAATTAGAGCTGCATCAAATCGCAGAGAACATCTGGCGGATTGAAAACAATCACAAGATCGAGTGTGAAGCCCGGTTCATTCTTGTTTCATTCATCAACCACGGGATCCCCATTTACTATCTCTACGCTCAACAATCAGCTAAAATCTCTTCTCAAATTCACAAATCTGCACCACCTCAATCTTACATCTCATTCTTCTAGGGGTGGTGCTGGTATAGTTGATGTTAATCTGGGTGTGGACCACATTAGGATCATGCAAGCGGGCAGATGGAAAAGTGCTAAAGCTTTCCAATCGTATGCACAGTCTATTGGCTCACAGAGGGCGCTGATCCGACTTTGGCCGCAATTACGACCACATCACTTTTACGGCTAACTGATCTATTTTTTGCACTTTTTTGGGGAGGCGGCACTCAGTTACCCGAGATGTTAGGTGCAACCGGAGCGAGACCTGTGGAATAGACGGATCACACCGAATATCCTTCTGCTCAGATCTATCTTTCGGTTCTCAGAGCACTTCTCATTGCATGCGAATCGGTGATATCGAGGCTTCAGAAGGGGAGATGAAATTTGGAAGGATTTATCATCGATAATAATCAAAGATAAGGGAGAGGTTCTTCGAAGTATTTTTTAAGTAAATTCATTCGGTAACTTCGTTTCGTTAAATAGTTGTCCATACGAAAAATTGGTCAAGAATAATTGTATTCCTCTATCATAAAAATCGCCACCAAAATTAGGGCACTGCATTGATGTCTTAGTGCTGACATTAACTGCGAAGCGTGTTCGCTTCCCTTCGTACCAGATGCCACGGGTAACTAAGGACCCGCACCCACTTTTTTGATTTGCATATGGTGTGATTCCCTCCATTCTTATATTTCTCTACTGTCATTAGCTAAAATATCCTTCCGGACGCATTCTGCGGGCAAAGTCGAATAGGGCGGCCTCTGTAAGCTACTGGACCATATCTCCATCACCTATTTCTCTACCTACTAGCACGTCTCCTTAGCGCATTGTATTCATTGTATCCTTACTTCATCTTAATATTGAATAGTTGCACAGTTTGTAAAAGTTGGCTTAGGTTAAAGCAATAGGCAATACGTAGAAAATGAATCAATAGGGCTCAAAGTTCGATCACCACGATTGAGAGATGAAAGCTGCTGAATACAGGGAGCGGAGGGGCAACGGCGCGCATAAAATGCCGCAGACGGAGCGACCGAGGCCGGAGAGACGAAGGACGACATGAGGTGTTCCTCAAGCCTCGGATCCAGCACGTCTTCCACCCGCGGACCTGCCGCCACCTACACTTGTTCGGCTTACTCTAGTAGATCGTTTATGCCATGTGCAATATATTCAGTTATTCCAATAAATATTGGCTTTTCGACAAGTATGGGTTGGAGGTTCATGCGTGCATGGAGGTCCCATCGCGATGGGATAAACCTCGTGACTCAGAAGGGATAAACAAATCACTCGTGAATGTAATGACAGTCCAGGTTCTTGTTTCGTCAACGAGTTGCTCCCACCCGCCCTCCCATTTGGTGTTTCCAGGGCCAATGTGGTCAGAGGCCAAAGAATTGGCAGACATCGCCAACCAGTTCCAGCTACCAGGCCTTGCAAAGATCATTGGAAAAGCTATGAGGAACCATAGAGCAACTTCAACGTTCAACCAATATGCAAGAGAACTCAGAAAATTCCTAGAGTGGTTAAAAACATCACGACTACATCAGATCCCAATTTCCAAAGCACGGAACTTATACTTGGCATCTATCCTATCTCAAAGAAAGCCTAACTGGTTGCCACTATCAGTATCAGCTCTCAACTTCTTTCTTGGTAAACAAGTGCAAGCAGATCGAGAGGTAGAGAAATCAATGTTGGAGTCAGCAGCTAGAACTAGACAACCTACTACCCACAGAGTGAAAATTTCTCCAGATGATTACTCCACATTGATATCATGTGCATTCCATTCCGACAGACAAGATCTCACATCACAGCGGCTTTGATTATCTGTTTGTTTCGCGCATTTCTCAGAGTTGGAGAAGTCAGATGCCTTGAGAAAACCATCTTGTTACCGACGGCTCTTCGTCGTTTTGTATTCATGTAGCCAAATCAAAAACTGATCAGACTGCCAGAGGTGCTTGCGTAAAATTTGCGCTACAACCAAACTCCCAGGAATTTCACTTACTCTATAAGCACATCAATAATGTTCATTCGTTTCCATCACCATTTCTTTTCCCTTCGCAGTCAACTAAACGCCCACTTTCGGCAGCTACCATAGCTACTAAGCTCCGCGACTTTTTCCAGCTCGCCGGACTAGAAAATAAGGGATACACCTCGCATAGCTTTAGAGGCGGTGCAGCGTCAACAGCGCTCGAACAAGGTTTCCATAGTAGTAGAGTCATGAGCGCAGGGAGGTGGCGCTCAACAAAGTCATTTCAGGCATACATTCGCCCAAGTCCGCTAAATATTTTGATCCCTCCCAAATGATTAACATTGTTTGTTACAATTTAAGCATTATTTTCTCCCTTGTGTTTTCCTTAGTTCTAGACTACCATCCTTCATGCCATTGAAGAAAATTTCCGCATATGTATTCTATATGTTATGATACAATGGTAATATCGAATAACTTCGCCGTATCGTGTTGTAAAAATTTTACTGTATCCCATTGAAGTGTTGTAACTGTGTGTAGTTTTGTTAGTTGTATGCCACTGATTACTACTGTTTTATTTAGTTGACGACACAATAAACCTTCACTACGTCCACACGAACCTCCAATATATTGTCGAAAAGCAGATTTATACCAGAGTTAAGTAGTAACGGAGGTATAAACTCTGTTAACTACTATTGTATTCATGGTACTATGTCGGTAACAGTTACGCTTCCACGGGGTCCTGTGACTAGTTCCACTTATTCATGTCGCGTTCAGCATTGTAAATTTTCAGTTAGAATATTATCACATGTATAGTCTGTCCGAAACGACGAGTCCGCCCACGAACGCGGGGATCGAGAAGCTGCCACGTTTGCCAGCGCTCCACGTCATCATCCCTGATCTGCGTATCACGTTTCACCGTTATCTTCATGGTATTGACCAATGATTTGGCTGTGACATGGACGACGTGGCAGCCAACAGCATCCGTCCCACTCGCACCGCCTCTCGATCCCCGCATGCGTGGGCGAACTCATCGTTTCGGACAGACTATACACAGTGCCGTAATGCATAATTTCTTCTTCCTTATTTGAATACCTTCTCTAATCACTCAAGTATTTCATGTACACATATCATATTATTAATAAGCCAATGTTGTTTTTAAAAAGTCTTCATTGTGCGTGCCTTAATAATGAACAATTGTATGCATTAATAATGAATAATTGCATTCGACCGCTCATTATATGTACGGAATAAACCTCTTCTTCATAGCCCCGGCTCTGTTGATTAATAGTTCAAAATGCTATTTATACCATAGTGTAACGGAGGTATAATTAATAAAATCTAAAAATGTGACAAACCTGAGCGAAAGCCTGTATCAAGCTCCTTTCAGGAGAGGCACCAGCTGTACCCACACCTTGAAGAAATTAAAAAGTAATGGTATGAGTAGATCATTGGATAACCTATGTCGTTCTACTAACCTAGAAACCATCCCATAAGACCATTTGTTGTCAAGTAGTGTCCATTTTCTATGTCATTGACATGCGATACTGCGACTTGCTCTGGAGAAACTATTCCAGCTACGGCAGTCATCTTACGCATAATTATAGGCATTGTTGTCGCATGAAAACTCTGTAAAGACAAGATCCTAGAGTTCACAAAAAATCAAGCAATGCAGAAAAAACCGTCGGTGAACGAAATCACAATGTAGGATCTACCCACTCCATCCTGTAATGATCAAGAACGGAGTGAGCAGCAAGGCTGAAACACAGAAAGCAATAAGGATGAATTCCCGCTTAATGAGATGAAAATGTGACGAAGAAAGGAGGGTAAAAGTTAGAAAAATGAAAGCCGATCAGGGTTACCTTGAAAACACCCGTTTCTGTATTAGGTGGACATAGTACAGATACACTGATATTGTACGGCAACAGTTCCATCTGAATGGCGTCAGCAAGGCCTCTGAACAGATATCCAAGAAATGTGCGGGTTTGAAAAGAAGGGAAAATATACATGGCGACCAAGAAAAAAACGATTTCAGGGTAGGATAACCATTACCACCGGATACTTTGATGTTCTTCTATCGCAACTGCTTCGTGCACGCCTCGCTGCCACTGTCGCAAACGCGAGACTCCGCTTCTCGAGTTGGCAGTAGCCGGCAGCACTTTTTTCTCGCGCCCCGCGGTCAATCGTTGCTGTCGTGGCGCTGCTGTGCGCACTGGTATGGCAAGCATGACCATGTTCCCTCCATAGGCTCAGCCCACTCGCTGAGACGACATACCAGTGGCGGACGCAGAAAATGGGCGGGGGGGGGGGTGGGAAAAAGCGGGGTCTCCGTCACTTTGGGGAAATGGATGGAAAATAAAATTATTGAGAAATTAATTATAATAACTAGTAACTAATAAAAATTATTTTAAAAATAACAATAAGAATAAACAGCTAGAAATAAATAATGCAAGATTTTTACTTAGCCTGTAAAGTAATTTCAAAAATTTGGCCAGTCATTGTCGGGAGCAGGAGCGCGTCCCCCATGCGTCCGCCACTGCGGTATACTATATAAGCGTCGCCAGCGCTGCACTGAGTGGTGGCCTGACGACGTAAAAGATCCCAAAAGAAGATCCAAGCAAGGAATGTCGAACTTGAAGTAACGGATGTATGCAGAGAATAAGGGAACCGCTGAACTCTCATCAAATGTAGCACGATAGCATTCGTTCCGTTGCGATGTAGAGAAAGAATAACACAAGAAACTGAATTTTAAGGATCTCACCTGAGCGCAAACTTGCTCGCAGAATACGGAGAATATCCCCATATCGCAAATTGTCCAGCTGCAGAGGAAACAAAAGATATATGTCCAAAACCCCTATCTTTCATTCGTGGAACAACACATCGCGTCGGGTAGACCTGAGTAAGGCATTTCACTGAAGAATAAAAAGTATAACGGCAACATTAACGTTCAGATTATTTCTTATATTATTACCAAACTTTTGCTTGCTATCAATAAAACTTTAGGTAGTATCAATACCGCTTATTCATTGAGTGTTTTATTATTCTTTTCTATGGCAGTAAGCGAAAAAGAGGGGTAGGCAGAAAAGAAAAGCACAGAACTGCATACAGATACAACCCACAGCAGTGTAAAAATTAAAAGCACAGAACTGCATACAGATACAACCCACAGCAGTGTAAAAATTAAGAGCCATTTGGTCTTCGAAAACTGACACAGGAACATCATCGAAAGCACCCTAAAAAACAACAGATAACAAACAAAAGGCAAACAAAACAGGATTACGAGGGTGAGTTTCCGGAATGACAAAGAAAACAAAAGTACTCAGGTCAGTTCTTGTTTTTGGCCCAATTCTGTCGAAGTTCAGCATACTTAGTCCAATCTCTTTATCCACAATTTCTGATGAGCTAGCCTTTTTTGACGTCTAGCACATGGTTCACTGTTTGCTTATGTGCAGCAATGTTTAGTTAGCCAAACTCATGAACTAGGAGTGGAAAATCAAAAAGAGGAGACTAGAAATCCAGCACCTAGAAGACATTTGGTGTGCTCGTAATCACGCCCTTCATTTAGAGAAATTTAATGAGCAGTCAAATTTCGCATACATCTCTAATTGAGTGTAGTCAAAGTTGTCTGACCTGCAACACCTGTCAAAAGCAGGGTCAGATCGAACTGAAATTTATAGTCAGCGCATGCGAAGATTTGTCATAGCAGCATAGAAGTAGCTGGAAGACAGTGATTCCTTGATGGTTATTCCGGGAACATTTCAACCCTCTTTCGTATAGCTTGAATATGTAGCTTGATCACCTGCACAATTGTACCAGCGTTATTGATGAGCACGTGAATAGGACCAAGTTCGTGTTCTATGCGGTCAAAAACAGCACTGATCTGTAGCAGACATTTTTTCCAAGGAAAATTGGAATACTATCATAAATTCATCACCTCAGAGTAGTTTTTGCTCAAGTCGAGCGAATACCAGTAGACTTTTTGTTGCTGACCTCGTCTATCAGCTGCCGCCTTGAGATCGCGATGAGTTTTCTGGGTGAGAAAAAGATCCTGATGAATTGAACACACTGTTTCCCGATAACAAGAAGGTTGCTACCTCTACATTCCTTGAGGAAAATAAATTATGGAAATGATAAAGAAGTAGATCAACAAAACTGTAAAACAAGTGGTATCAAAAACGGGGTCAAATTCTCAGTTTTCATTGAGACACCAACTGCATGCAGATTCCATGATGAATTCACGCCTGTCCCTTATCAAAAGCAAGAAAATTGCTATAATTGATGAATCGGTACTTTCTTGCAAAATGGTGCTCACATTCGTCACGGCGGTAAGAGCACACCCACTCTCTTTGGTGCGCTGAATGCAGCGACATATAGGAAACTCCAAACGTAGACAAGAGTCGTGATCGCGGCGCGGCTCTCATGGGCAGAGACGCAGGCGCACACTATGTTGAGCTCCCGTGACTCTGCCCAAGGGAGCCGCGCCGCGGCACTGACTCTTGACTGCGTCCGTTTGGAGTTCTTTGTGTATACGCTACAAAACGGTCTTTGAACCCGTTCTTTTAACGTTTTGCGGGATGTGGAATGACACGCGCGTACGCGTGAAGACGTTGATCTTATCGATCGGACATGTCTAGACGAGTTGGCCAACGTTGCAACCGTCCACGACCTCTCACGTGCTATGGTCTATTAGCTCACAGAAGGCGACTGATCTGACATTGTCTGCAATTACGACTTTGCCTGCAGAATGCGTCTGGAATGATACTTTAGCGGATGGCAGTGGGGAAACATTAGAATGGAAGGAGCCACACCATATGGATATCAAAAAAATGCAAAAAATAGATCAGTTAGCCGAAAAATGGTGAAGTCGTAGTTGCGGACAAAGTCGGATCGGGCGCCCTCTGTGAGCTAAGAGCTAATAGACTGTATAGGCTGTCCGAAACGACGAGTCCGCCCATGCACGCGGGGATCGCCGCCACGAAGAAGCTGCCACGCTTGCCAGCACTCCACGTCATCATCTCTAATCTGCGTATCACGTTTCATCGTTATCTTCATGGTATCGACTAAAGATTTGGCTGTGACGTGGGCGACGTGGCAGCCAACAGCATCCGTCCCAGCCGCGCCGCCTCTCGTTCCCCGCGTGCGTGGGCGGACTCGTCGTTTCGGACAGATTATACCTCCCTCCCCTCACATGCTGCTGTCCCACATATCACTCGATGAGTGGCTCCGCCGCGTTTCTTACCCAGACAGCCAACCGTGTATGTGTGTCTGTGAGTATAGTCTGTCCGAAACGACGAGTCCGCCCACTCACGCGGAGATCGAGAGGCGGCGCGGCCAGGATGGATGCTGTTGGCTGCCACGTCGTCCACGTCACAGCCTCATCATTGGTCAATACCATGAAGATAACGATGGAACGTGATACGCAGATCAGCGATGATGACGTGGAGCGCTGGCGAACGTGGGAGCTTCTCGATCCCCGCGTGCGTGGGCGCTCGTCGTTTCGGACAGACTATATGTAATCTGTCCGAAACGACGAGTCCGCCCACGCGCGCAGGGCTCGAGAGGCGGCGCGGCTGGAACGGATGCTGTTGGCTGCCACATCGTCCACGTCACAGCCAAATCATTGGTCAGTACCATGAAAATAACGATGAAACGTGATACGCAGATTAGAGGTGATGACGTGGAGTGCTGGCAAACGTGGCAGCTTCTTCGTGGCGGCGATCCCCGCGTGCATGGGCGGACTCGTCATTTCGGACAGACTATAAGTGCTCAGGCGTGCTTCGTGGGGCTCGACCCCAGTTACAGTCTATTAGATCACAGAGAGCGCCCGATCCGACTTTGTCCGCAACTACGACCTCATCAATTTTTCGGCTAACTGGTCTATTTATTTGCACTTTTCTGATTTGCATATGGTGTGATTCCTTCCATTCTTATGTTTCCCTACTGCGATTCGCTAAAACATCCTTCCAGACGCATTCTGCGGGCAAAGTCGTAACTGCAGACAAAGTCGGATCAGGCGACCTCTGTGAGCTAATAGACCATACACCTTGGGTTGAACCCCCCACTCCACCCCTCACGTGCTGCATCCCTCCCCTCACATGCTGCTGTCCCACATATCACTTGCTGAGTGGCTCCGCCGCGTTTCTTACCCAGACAGCCGGATGACCCTTCACACCATTGCCTGGGGAAGGTCACCCGAATCGGCGTTTCAGCAAGGAGCGGCGTTTCAGCAAGGCCCGCCCCCCCCCCCCCACCCATCCTTCTCTGTCCTAGCCGCGCGCGGCGTTCGCGATGCGAAAAACGCGACGGGTTGCTCAAAAGAGTTACAACAGACCCGGAAGAGCGAGGAAAATTCATATTTGGCTCATAAAGCCAATCCAAGAATAATGGCAAACGGCTAAAACTCTTTTACGTTCTGATTTCAGTTTTTTTTAGAAAAAAAATTAGTAATAAGACTAGGAGTGGTGCGATTTCGTGCTATTCACGGACTCAGACATTTTAGCACTCTTTCTGCCGAAGTCGAAATCAACGCTGCCTCCGCAGACTGCATAACTGAGGTCTACCCGGAATCAGCTGGATAAGATCTTTTAAACTTCAGTGAAGTCTATGGACACAGCACAGAAGCAAAAAGTATCGCTCTGATTTTGCGAAAACAGGCCATTTTTGTTATAATTCAGAGGAATGGTTTGAATAGAGGGGGAGAAGGCGCAAGTGTTCGTGCTTGCTTCATCCCACTTAAAGGCAGCACTCACGGAAATTTTCACTTCTGGAATGAGTCACTTACCATGTAGCCGGCAGCTGGACAATCGCAACAGTAATTTGAACACGTTGAATGGCAGCCTACCTGCGAAGATACTGCCGTGGACACATCTGCCGCTCTGGACATTAAGGTTCCGTCGCCCCAACTAACGCCGTTGACAGGGTGTGCGCATGTGGTTCAGCGGGGGCGTGTCTACGAAATTCGTACCATTCGCAGGGTTCCGTGGAGGGACCTATCACGGAACACTCGTCCGCGCTGTGGACACACATGAAATACCGCCATCATTTTCTGTGTTTTTCGCGTGTTTCACACTACTTCATCGTTGTCAATGAGTTCATCGTCCCTAAAAACCCCGATATACCGCGAAATCTTCAATCCAAAAATTTCCGTGAGTGCTGCCTTTAACCCATTGACGACCGCGCCCATTTTTGCGTGTCTGGCGCGTGGAACCAACGCCCCTTTCAAGAGTGCGGCGCCCGCGGAGTTCCACACCGTTACGATAAGATAATTCGGACTAAAACAGATCATTTTGCAGAAACAATTTTGAAATTTAGTCCCAGGAGATTACAAGTATCATCGGACAAAAAAGTAGAGGTTCTAAACGCTTCTGAATTCCATTAAGGCCGAAGAAAGTTTGTAGAAGGTGTTTTTAGTGTTATAAGGGAGTGTTCAGAAAGCATACACGTCCCTAGGGCTCTAACCTGACGAATAAGGAAGTGCAGGATGTAATAAATGTGTTTCCATGCAGGAAATGTGGCTTTTCTTCGGAATATTTCCATCTACTACACAAAAAATGTAAAGCAATCTCACTCGATTTCAAAATCTCATCCTTTTCATGATATTTGTCGCAATAAAGGAGAACTCTTTCTTGAACCACAGTTGTTTCATTCCTTTTTAGGAAACATTGTACACATTTTATATGGAAATGCTACAAAATTGTTCGAAAATAGAGTCCAGTACTTGATAATAGGGGCGCGACTCACCCGTGAGCCGCGCGGTCCCACGCGACCCAAAAAGCGCGGCTCACCGGTCGTCAATGGGTTAATCTAATCCTGAACGGCTCGTGGTCTCTCGAATTATTCGAAAAGTTAAAGTGGTTGATTACTCGAATATTCATATAATTCGATAAGTTAAAATATTCGATTATTCGAATATTCGAATTATTTGAGAAACTGAAATATTCGATTATTCGAATATTCGAAAGAAAAGTTCGAATATTAATGTATACTTAGAACCAAATAAAAGAATGTTCAAATAATGTTCAAATAAGAGGATTTTAAAGCATTTAAAAGTTTTGTCATTCTTGAAGGATTGTATTTTGCTCATTTTCTCCAAACACTCGAGTTATCGACTTATTCGAACTAGAATTTTCAAATTTCGAATAAGTCTTCCGTGGGAGTGGGCAGGGCCAGAACTTTTCGTGCTGAGGTCGACCCCCTCGAGTGCCTGAGTGTGTCAGAGCGTTACGAAATTCTACGATTGGTTAGTGATCATTGTGTGGCGATTGCAACATCATATAAGAAGGCTAGGATCGGGTGTGGTATGGTGAGTGGGGTAGAGGGGAGGTCGAGGGGAAGGTTGGATGATGTGCAATAAGTCCAACAGTTCAACGGGTGTGCCGGCGCCCAGAAGTAGGCAAGACGGGTCCATCACCATGATAAGGGTGCGCCGACGCCCAAAAAAGGGGATCCACTACTGTGATAAGGGTGAGCCGGCGCCCAGAAGTGGTGAAACGCCTAGAGACGGGTCTCCCCGTGTTATAAGGGTATCACATCCCAATAGTGGTAATATTTAACAATGGCACCCGGCAGTAGATGAATAATGTGCATAATTGTCCTTTGTTCAGCCTCACAACCTCTCCCGTGTTCACCCTCCTCATTTGTGCCTAACCATTCCTCACCATCCTCCTTTACACACTCAATCTACCCTTTATCACTTTAGCAACGTGCAAGAAATGGTAATCATTCTCTGTCACCATTCCACGGTAGGTCGGTGGTAGATAGCAGTGGCGGACGCAGAAAGTGGGCGGGAGGGGGGGGGGCGTGGGGAAAAAAGTGGGGTCTTCGCCGTTTTGGGGACCCAGACGGAAAACAAAATTAATAAAAAATATTGATTATAATAATAAATAATTAATAAAAAATATATTAAAAATAATAATAAGAATAAACGATTAAAAACAAACTAATATAAGATTTTTATTTGTATTGTAAAGTAATTTCGAAAATTGAAAATTTGGCGATCCATCCTCAGGAGGGAGGGGTGCCCCCCCCCTGCGTCCGCCACTGGTAGATAGCTAGCTATGTCAATCGAGAACTTATTCTGCGCCAAGATGGGACGTTACTACTCTGTACGGGGTGCACTGGCGTACAGGCAGCAGGAGACAGCAATGTAATGCTACATTCTCCATTGGTTTTCCAGTGGGAAACTCGACTGGACAATGAACTATAGAGAACTCCAAACGGACGCAGTCAAGAGTCAGGGCTGCGGCGCAGCTCTTTGGGCGGAGTCATGGGAGCTCAGCGTAGTGTGCGCCTACGTCTCTGCCCAACAGAGCCGCGCTGCGGTCTCGACTCTTGTCTACGTACGTTTGGAGTTTCCTCTATATT
Organism: Ancylostoma caninum; assembly: GCA_037903475.1. Lineage (NCBI taxonomy): Eukaryota > Metazoa > Nematoda > Chromadorea > Rhabditida > Ancylostomatidae > Ancylostoma > Ancylostoma caninum. The sequence continues at coordinate 310,305 of JBAJFG010000231.1, forward strand.
AGTGTGGATGTGAGATGAATTAATGCTCGCTTCGCTCGCATTAGGAGAAGTCAGGAAGGTCGGCGTCAGTTGGACGGCCAGACTGGTATACCAATATAAGGACACACAGGACGGGAACCTACACGAAAGACTGCTAATTCTTTAGGTTAATTACTTTCGCAAGATAGCAGCATGGTTAACCCAATGTGGGAGTCGTGTATCAAATCCACTGTCTGGAGTGCAACACGCTATACAATTGCGGGACCGAAAGAGCGCTCATTAGGACGGACGGACACTGGATTTGATACACGACTCCCACATAGGGTTAACCATTTATTTCTGCTATATATGTTGGGAGGTGTGATATACGGAGAACTTTGGGAATCACTCTGAACCCATTGTTGTCGTGGGTGGGAAATATGGCATAACTGCCAAAAAATAGCCTCCTCTAAAAAGAGACGAGTTCTGAACCGAGAATGCAAAACTAGCTGCAGCAAGGTTCGAACCAGCAATCTTGTGCTTATGGAGCAAGAGACCGCTACACCACGGACCGACCTGCCATTCCAAATCGTATGCGAGGTTCACCACACCAGCAGCATCAACAAGAACCGCAGACTTCCCACTTAAGACCCCGCAGGAATGGAGCGGTATGAAACGATATGAACATCCAGATGTTGGCGAATGAGAAAGCTCTGGAGCCCTTCTTCTCTCTCATATAGCAGTACGTTGGTCTCTAGTGTTTGAACAGTCGAATTTTCCATTTATTCGAAATATTCGATAAAGCAAAAACATTCGATTTCGAATAAACGGAAAATTCGAATGTTCCAACAGTGGAGACCAGTGTAGTGCTTTTTATTTGGCCATATGTAGAAACGCTACTCCTCTGGCATAATCTTGGAAACTTGCTCAGAGCAATTTCGCTTTTTCTTCTATGGTGAATATTTCACTCATAGCAAATGCATATTCGAACAACGATCGACGACAATTGTACAAAAACTTCCTTTCGGACTCTCGTATGAGAACCAGGATTACACAGAGTTGAGGTGCAGAAAAATGCATGTAGGTCATCAGTTTTCATTAAACTGTGTACGCAAAAAAAAACAAACTCTATTCAAAAGCAAAACTTATACCTTCAAGTCGTCCTCATTTCTAGCGATTATTGAAATATTGCAACCTTTTTCTACAAAACAAAATGCCAGTTCTCTCCCGATACCCTTCGAGCCTCCTTAAAATTTGTTTTCAGCATCATCAACTAACATTGTGCAAAATAATCCTTACCTGTAATAACAACATGTTTCATATGCAAGACGAGCTTTCTTCGTTTTGGCAAAGCAACATATAATGCAATGAAAACAACAAATAACGACAAGATGACACTAACAGGGGGTAGCAACGATAACAACCGCAACATTGCAGTAAATCCGCTTCGTGACTGGATTTAGAACACTGGCGTCAATAAGGAGTCCTCTCCAGCTTCGAATTCTGTCAGCTGGAAATAATCAATGCATAAAAAAATTGGGAAACCGCACACAAATTGTTAGTAACCAGCTAGTACTATATTTATAATATCAAGAGAAAGAAACCAAAATAAAACAGACATAAAGACTGCTCTAAGAAAAACTGTTGATGCCAACGGTAAATTGTAGAAAAAGTGCCAAATCAAGTAGGAATAACCAGACGGTCAAAAACGAGCAGGTGCAGTTCTTGTAAAAGCAAACTGAGACCAACGGGGAATAACCTTTCAGGAATGATAGGTCATACCGCCACGAATGTTCTGTCAAGAGAGTATCAGTATTTGTAACTCGCATTTTTTCCAATGCTCACCAATCATTAAACTTTGTATGATGCACGATTCTTGAGATAGTTAACTTGACTGCTGGCACTACTCCTGGTATCTTCATCCACTACTCATGCGCATAGGTTTCCCAACTTCCTCATGTTGCTTCAGAATTATTAATGAAAGAAACGACCATGGGTGGAACAGCCACAAAAATTGATTCGTAGTAGTACAATTGGTTTTTGATTGCATTTAGTAATAAACCACTACTGCGCGTTTCATAATTATATGACGCCCTCCCCCCCTTCTCTTCCCAAATCTTTAGATACTGCCTTTGTCGCAGATCATAGAATCTAGTCTCCAGTGCTACTGTGAACAGCACCGTGATCTTGCTCGCAGGTATGATACACATTCTCTAACGCGCTCATTAGCTCATTAGCCATGCAAACGAAATTATAAATTCTTATGGATCTGCGGCTCAAACTTGGCTTACAAGGATGTACTGTGAACCTGCCTGAAAATACAGATAAAACAGGCCGTAAGCGACCTCCGAGTATCCCCCCACTTCTGGTTGAGACATGTGAATTTTCCGCCACCTTCTTCCAGAAATGCTGGAGATCATGTAATGGTCTTCTTAGTGGCAATACAGATTTCAATATCTGCCTTCGCAGATCTATGGTTGTCGTAAAATGAGCAGTAACTTATCAGATGTAGTGGAGGAAAACTCATTATTAACGAGTTGTCCTGACCTTTTTCCAGGGAGTGTGATTGCTCAGTTACGAGCTCAACATCTCTCGGCAAACGTATGCAGAATCTGGTAAGTTTAATAATTATAAAGGTTATCGGTAACATGTCAGGAAGCAGTCGATGCTTTTCGGCAGGAAGAGAATTGGCGAGGTAGTATGTACGATCAGACCACTGTGACTGGCGCATTCAATTAAGGAGCCAATCATGGTAGTCTGGTAACGCCCCATTCCCTTTCACTATGACACACACCTTTCGCGAGGTCACTGCCATGGAATTGAGCGCCCTTCGAGACAACTGCAGAGCAGATGGGAAGAGAATCTGCATTTACTCTGAAACGCACATGCATGTGACTTCTACTATTTACGAAAGAAGATGGCGGCAAAATCACAGGACCTAAGCAGAAAATGCTTGGGGTTCCGGAACTCTCAAAACACCACGAGTTTCCTAAGAGGTTGCGTTCTCGAGAGTGAATTATTCATGAACCTCGTCCTTGCGCAGTGACAACGCCCACCAACCTCCCGAAAACTGGGGCTCCAAAACGGGTTTTCTGCCTAGTAGTAATTTCCACATTTGAGCGACTACTTCACAGGTATTAACGAGAAAATGCGGAAGAAACCAGATGTCGGACGAGTGTTACTTTCTTGGAGTGCCACCCAGCGGAACCACAGGAACAGCCTGTGAGCAGCGTCAACAGTATTTTCAAAGAAGGGCCATACTGGATCATTTTTAGCCAATTTGAACTGTGCTCCCGTTAGCAATCAGTGGCTGAAAAGTTGAGATATTCAGTCTTGGATGCGCGACGCATATTGATGCCGATTTCCTCAGAATACTCACAAGAAGGTCAGTGTGGTCCATGAGAGTTTTTAGGCGCTGATCACAATGGTACTAAAGAAAAAAATCCGCAGCCTGCGGGAAAGCCGGGGATGGAAAGTTGGGGGTGTCCTATAATTATGAAACTCACTGTATATAGCCAATTTTGGGCGATCAATTGATGAAAATATAGAATCCGTATTCCAAGATGGAGTGAGCTGTAAGGGCAATACTCGGGAATATGATAAGGCATAACATTGTTTTTCTTAACTCAACCCAAGCAGTTCACATAGTTAAAAAATTGCGAAGAAAAGGATTCATGGTGATCACAAGCAGAAAGCATGGACCTCGGCGATGGATTTTTCTCTGATTTGCGCTACTAGCGGGCATTCGGATTACTCATGGGAAAATCCCGAGGCTTGCTTTATCCTCGAGATTAGACGGCATATCCGGCTTCGCTACCCTGGCTACCCTGGTTTTACTACCCTGGCTTTCTCACACTGATGAGGACAATTGCTATTGCCGGCAAAGTCATTACAAATGCCCTTAATTTTGGCAGTGAGCACATTGGCGATGCTCAAGTAACCCTTCTTCACCGATCCGTAAGCGAAATGTCAGTAATGTTATTTCGATGACATATTCATGTAAAGAAGTTGCATATTCGCAACTAGGTGTTTGGCATGTTCGACTGATCCAGTGAACACATTTTTATATGTCCCTTTCCCGAAGCGGGTGATGATCAGAGGAAATTACTAAACCGATACATTTGTGCAAAATAACTGTCATGATTGTGTTCACTGTATTGCAATACCCCAGTAGACACCGAGCCGTCGACGACAATGAAACCGATAAATCGATATTTCGTGCAAAACAGTTATCATATTCGTATTTAGCGTGCCGGAAATCCACAGTAGACATGTCCTTGCTCGTCCCCAAACGAAACTGGAAAAAATCGATAAAATAAGTAAATCGATATTCTCGTGCGAAACGGTTATCATATTCGTTTTCAGCGTATTGAGATACCCCAGGTGGCATGTCCTCATGGATCCCTGGGCAAAAATAGCCAAAAAATCAATAAAATCGATAAAACGATATTCACGTACACAGTCGTGTTCAGCGTATTGAAGTACCCCAGTATACATGTTCTCACCGACACACCAAATGTTAGGCAGAAACGTGCCTGATTCAAATCAGCACTTATGTACTTCACTTCTCTCCATGAGTAAATACAAAAATTTTATACCTAGTTTGAGAAAACTGACGAAATTGCAATTTTATTTTTTATTCCAGTTCCAACTGACTCTGTGCCAGTGTTAAGCGAGAGAGAAGCCTCCATAGAGCCTCAACAATATATATATATATATATATATATATATATATATATATATATATATATATACTTTTAAAGAATAATGATAAAAATAAGCAAATAAAAAAAACTAATACGAGGTTTTTATTTGTACTGTCAAGTAATTTCAAAAATTTGGCGACTCATTCTCGGGGCATATATGTATTATCATGCATAAAAAATTGAAGACAATGTTCTCTTTGAAGCGCAACAGATAATTGAAGCAAATGCTACTCTTTTTCTGCGAAAGAATATTTCAACAGGAATCTTGCTCTATTTTTAGAAATGAAAACGGGATTGCGTAAACTTCTTTTCGGCAAATAAACCGTTGATAATACCGCATTTCCTTTAAGACTTTTATTCTGAACGCAAGTATAACGTTAAACATGAAAGCACGTTGAGGGAGAATGACTAATAAAATAATACCGAGAAAAAGTGCGTGGCAATGATTCTGCCCCGATACTGTCCGGTGATCGTGAGTGCAGCCCAAACAACTTGAGCGTCACCACCATTAACAATGATACTGCCTTTTTGAGTTACCTCGTCGTACCAATCAATCTAAACGTTGTTTACAGCAAACGCTAAGATCCTATGAATACCCGGTTTCATACCTGCACATGTGGCCCGCAAACTCCTAAAACTCGTTTAACTGCTTGCATAACAAACAGTCCGAAGTCACCTTCAGTAAATGGATTGGTGTCCAGCAATTCGCTGGAAACGATTATAAAACGCTGCGAAGGGAGAAGTTCTAGGTGTCATCCCATTCCAAGGAACAAGTTTGAAAAATCAACAACTGGTCATGTCGAAAATGTTGAAAATCGCTCACATTCTGACGGTCAACCGCACGAATTCTGCCTCAATCACTCCTCGCTTCTTTGTCATTCACGCCTGCACGACTGAAAGATCTGAAAAAAAAATGGTGAAAATAATGTATATGAAGAAAATCATGAAGAAATCGCGATAAACTCAACGTTTTCAAAGCCGTATAAAGTGAAGTCTATTAGTGCTGTGTTCTTGTTGCATGAAAGTACAATTACTGCTTCTGCACTGTATATATCTACCTGAGGTGCTAATCATGAATATCGCATCCATTTTATACCGCAACTCCGTTTTTGGAGGGTTACGGTAGGTATACTGTAGTATGTATGGTATCTCACAGAATCCTCTCAAATTTTGCATGGAGGGGTTGTTTTAGGCGCTGATCACGGTCATCATTATTTCCCATGCCACCTTTGTTTTCTCCCCGAAATTGGCATTTCCTCTAAATTCCCTACCGCGTACCCATGGTATCCCTACGGTTACGGCACAAGACGAATATGATATTTGTTCTCAGCACCCAAAATAATCCCTCTAGGCAAAACTTGAGAGGGGGTGCTATGAGATACCATGTACTGTCTGTTCCAAAAATCAGAGCAATTCAATGTGTTTTGTTTAATTACACAGAGCGCATTTTATCACACGCTAAATCATGGAAGTTGGCGCTATCAATTGACGATCGATAGCTGGAAGCACGCCAAAACATGTCTCATCTATAATAACGTGGCGAGACCTACCTCATCTTGGCAGACGGCCAAGTGGCAAGATTTGTGAGAAAGACAGTATACAGTATATCTACCGTAACCCTACAAAAACGAAGTTACGGTACAAAATGGATGCAATATTCGTGTCCAGCACATCAGATGACTCACCTAGACGAAGTATGGGCGAAATTTTTTACTTCGAAATTTTGGGGCAAAACCAGCCGAATAGCGTCATGGAGTACTCCAACTCTGCATTTCTGAGCAACCTAGAGGTGTTCAAAAGGCCTTGATCGTTCGTTCTTTCATTCCTTCCATTCCAATTCGTCTCCTTATTAATGATTATATAGGAGGATTTGGTTCACATTACTGATTTCATCTAAAGTTCTTACGCGCAGAATCGGCGGAAATTTTGCATGCGGGGCCGTCCGATCGACATCGGTCAGCCACAGGTCTCACCCCTTCAGATAAACTTCAATCAAAGAAAAAATGAAGGAAAACACTCACCTGAGTCAAAAATCTGACGAGCGACGGGGGAGCGCTGCCACAAGGGGGCCGCGCCGCGCACGCGGCCCATGCTGGGCACGCTCGAAAATTTTCCGCCGATTGCGCGTAAGGACTTTACACGTACTTTGAAATGACTCGGTCTTTTCGTCAAAATTTGAAAACAGCGGTGTGTTTCTTGGTATCTAGCGCCCCTTCGGGACGCTAGAAAAAAAAGTGGGGTGGGGCAGCCACTTAACGCGTGTGCAAAAGCTTCACAAAAGTGAAATGCTTGGAAATCAGCGAAAAAGCAAAACTAATCATTAGCTGAGCTCAAATAGAAATTCTCCTTATGGGTTGCGTATACTCTACGGGTCTGGGTCTGGCCGAATCGCCAACATCGGCCTTCGAGTCTTCTCGCCATCCTAGCCTTCCTTGCAAATCCTTAATCCCGAACCTACATACATATGAAGCTCATTTCTGATGCACTGATAATACCTACCCTTTTTTATCACATTTCTTACATGCCACTGGACCCGTTATGAGCAGCCAACAGAGAGGAAGAAGAGATAGCCGACTAAGACACGAATGAGCGCGAAGCATGCCCCTACTCCACCGGCAGATGTGCATCTTGGCGTTTTCCCCACTATTGAGCCACAGTAGCCATTCTCCATCAGTGCACCCGTATCCTGGCGCTTATCCCACTGTTGGGCCAGAGGGGACCCATACTCCATTTCTGGACCAGCGCAGACCCGCTCCATCGGTGGGACTCGTATCTAGGCGCTTTCCCCACTAATCGGCCCCTTGCGGACCAACTTTCCATCCGTGGACCCGTATCCTGGCGCTTTCTCCACTACTGGGCCACGGCCGAACCTTTCTCCATCGATGAACCTGTATCCTGCCGTTTTTCCCCTATTGGGCCACGGCGGACTCTTTCTCGATCGGTGGACATCTATCATGATGTTTTCTGGACTACGGGGTCCCGGCTCATCTTTCCGTCATTACTGCAGCCGCACTCGTTGCAAATCTCGAAAGTGATGGAACAATGTTAGGAAATATTTAGAAAGTTTGATCAACTGCACAAGTTGCACAAATGGTTTCAGAAAATGTCACAACAGGTTATGATGACGCGTTCTTCATCCTGTGTATGTGATTGTACTTCTTGAAAACAAACGGATCCTCAGGCTGCATAATCCACAAGGGACCTCGAAGAGAGGTGCGCAAAGATCATATCCCAAGTGAGGACACCGAGTGAACCCTTTGATACATCCTCCATGGTATACACACTTCTTTTCGAATTGGTTATCGTTCACTGTTCCAAAGCTGAGTGAAGTCAACACCAAAGCTCCAGCAGAGGGGTGACTCTGCTCCGTACATTGCAGATACGCATCGTCAAATCGCTGTAAACACTGTCTCGCCTGGAGGGCTCGAGACCGCTAGCCGCTGGTCCCGCCGCGAAATCCCGAATGCACCGATTTCCACTACGTCTATGCACCTATGACGAAACATCGGCCGAATGCCCCATCAGCTTCGCATCCTCGCGAGGCACAGTCTATAACTGACTCTCACGGCGAGTGCATGCGATAACGTGCTAGCCCCCCTACGTCTGCGCTCTAGAAAATTTTGTTGCACTACCATGATTTATATAAGAGGATTTATTTTGACGCACGAGCAGAAGTAGCCCGAGTCACCAGAGGTTATATGAGCAGTTTCCAAGCACAATGAAAATGGTTATTTTTTTGTCTTCATCCGAAGTGAGGCATCCTTCGCAAGACATCGGGTAAAAGGGAAAATGCTTCCGAACTGATTATCCATTTAGCTGATGAAAGGGTAATGAAGAACTTGATCTTGATATTTAAGTCTTCCGACTACGACAGACACGCGGTTACTGTTTTCGTACACATCAAAAACTTAGGACACAACTTTCAAGAACGCAAGCTAATGCACAAATTTTGTGGAAGCCTAAATGTCGTGAGTGCTGCTACTGTGCCATTACTAACTATTACACTGTTACAAGGTAGTATTAATTACTGTTTCTTACACATGCAAAGGTGACATTGCGGCTAATATGGCAATTAACTTCATTTTTCCAGCTATGGTGTGAATATAATTCACATACGGAGTCACACCACAGAAGGTATCACGCCACATAGCGCCAAAGAGTCGAAAACACTCCGAAATGCTGTGGTGAAATCCTTCACGCCTACGGTTCCACAATTGTTGCAATTCCATTTAGGGAAATTGTGACAGATTTCGAGCGCAACTGCTCAGTGGCCGTAAGAAAACTACTGTCTAAACAACTCCAACCGTCTGCCGTCAGGTCAAACCGCCACCGTCTCGTATTCCACATCAAGCCGCCTACCACGCCGACCAGCCCCGCTGTCCGTCTCCACCGTCACCCACTCGCCGTTCGCCTTCAGCTCCTGCCAGCCGCCCTCGCCCTTCATGTCCTCGAGCTGTGTTTCCCCATCGCCCACAAGAAGTCGATCCTCGCCGCACCACGATGACAAGGAAGAAAGCTACGACCAGTGATATTAATAGTGATAACTCTTGTGGCCCGCCGGAGTACCATCGGCAGATCGATTGTCCTTGTAGTATTCACGTTTACCGCCAATACTGTACCTCCTGCGGAGGGGGCGGACCTGACCCGTCTCATGCTAGGGATACTTGTTCCTAGGCAGTATGATGTTGTAAGCCGTGCGAGGCACTCACTTCTCTCCTTGCTCACTCTCACTTGTCTGTATATATAAAAGTGAAAGTTTGTTTGTGTGTTTGTGTGTGTGTGTGTGTGTGTGTGTGTGTGTGTGTGTGTGTGTGTGTGTGTGTTTGTGTGTGTGTGTGTTTGTGTGTGTGTTCCGAACAGGCCCCAGCGCAGCTTGTCGGTGGGCAAGCTGGGCTTCGTAAAAGGGTCGGAAAGCAAAAGGGGCTTCGTACGGGTTCGGGTTCGAGCCCCAGAAAAACTTTGAAGTGTTCGTTGGTCCAAAGAAAAGAAATGCGTTGATAAAGGCGATGAAAGACGAAAAAGGCTCGCAAAAGAACTGCTCGTGTGTAGCTTTAGCAGAGCAATTGCGGCAATCGATGTTGAAAAGTTCGATTGGAGCAGATCATGTACAGGTTCCCATAATCCGGAGGACGTAAACGACTCCTGCGCCGCGGAATCTGCATGGATTGAGCTGGAATCTTCAGTGAGATGAGAACTAAGGGAACACTAGAAGATTTTGGGAGAGACAATCTAAATTTATGTGAACTAGAAAAGTATACGCTCACATACAGAGTCTGAGTGGTTGCAAGGCTCTCCCGTTGAGTCGAGGCTCAGCCGATTGACACCAAATTTGGGGTGAAGAAGCGTCATAGCACTTAAAATAAATGTATGATGTCCGATCACAAAACTTATGTGAATCCAGGAATTGTATGCTCGGTAAAGGGGCCAGCCTATTTTCGACAGGCTGGGCTACAAGCTGAGCCTGTCGGGGGCATAATGTCCCTATTCAAACACATAAGTTACCAACCCCCTACCATGTACCCTATTCTTGGAGGTATGTGCTTTCATACGCCTCACATACTATCACTTATCATCTCCTATCTTCCGAGTATTTGTCCTTCTCCGCTCGCTCCAAGGAACATTGGCAAGCTGTTTAGCCGCGCTCCAAAGCAGAACGCCGACCCAATCGACCCAGCGCGGGAATTGGAATCATTTGAAAGCCCCTTTGAAAGCCTCGGTCCTTTTTTTGTGCGAAGGCTACTGTCATTAGTTTGGTCTCTACTTTTCCCAGAGTTTTTATTCCTTTATTCTCGATTAGTTTGTTGTTCTGTTCGGCTTTTGGCGACCATTGTCGACCTTATCGTTTCCTGATTCCGTCAGTATAATTTCTGCCGCAGTGTGGAATGGTCCATTCATTGGTTGCTATTGGTAAAGAATTATAGTTATGTTTTGTCGGTTTACACTGGTTATTGCAGTTGTTTTGTGGTTTCACAAAGGGTTATCGTCCTTTTATTGCTACTAATTGCTTTAATTGCAATCACGGAGAATTCTTGTAGAATTGCTATCATTGGATGCGGTCACTCTCTTCTATCTATTGTTATTTTCAGAGGGGGCTTCGTAAAATCTGCATTTTTCAAAGGGGGCTTCGTTTTGGCTACGACCCTAATACAGGCTCGTGCCGGGGCCTGGTTCCGAATAGAAATCGCGGAGGATGAACCGATCGGGACCAAATTTTGCAAGTAGGTTCTTTGGGTGCCGGCGGAGGTTATAGGCTACTTTGCACCTGAGATTATTGATTGATTTATCGATTATATCGATTTTATCGATTTTTCGCTCTTCTTGACCAGGGACTAGCGAGAACATGCCTACTGTTGTACCTCAATGCGCTGAGCACGAATATGACAACCATTTTGCGCCAATTTACCGATTTATTGATTTTATTGATTTTTCGCTCTTCTTGACCAGGTACTAGCGAGAACATGCCTACTGGGGTACCTCAATGCGCTGAGCACGAATATGACAACCATTTTGCGCCAATTTATCGATTTATTGATTTTATTGATTTTTCGCTCTTCTTGATCATGTACTAGCGAGAACATGCCTACTGGGGTACCTCAATGCGCTGAGCACGAATATGACAACCATTTTGCGCCAATTTATCGATTTATTGATTTTTCGCTCTTCTTGAACAGGGACTAGCGAGAACATGCCTACTGGGGTACCTCAATGCGCCGAGCACAAATATGATAACCATTTTGCGCCAACTTATCGATTTATTGATTTTATTGATTTTTCGCTCTTCTTGACCAGGGACTAGCGAGAACATGCATACTGGGGTACCTCGATGCGCTGAACACGAATACGACAACCATTTTGCACGAAATATTGATCTATTGATTTTATCGATTTTTCCCCATTTTCGCTCGGGGACGGACAAAGACATGTCTTCTTGGGTTTCTCAATGCGCTGAATAGGAACATGATAAACATTTTGCATGAAATATCGGTTTTTTGATTTTATTGATTTTTGGCTCTTCCGCCCAATGGAGTGGTGAAGACATCTCTCCTGGGGTTCCTCGATATGCTGAGTACGAATATGACAACCACTTTGTACGAATACGTCGATTCAATGTCACCGAAATAGCTTTGCTACCTCCACGCCCACAAATCGATGGGAAACGTCACCTGGGCTTCGCTAACATGCTGGTCACCAAAATTATGAAGGTTTTAATGAATTTGTCGATGATAGTAACTGGCCTCAGCAGTATGATGTAGCCAAGGTAATAAAACACCCGAGCGAAGCCGGGTACGGCAGCTAGTACAGTAATAAACATTTCATTGAAGCACCGCCTTAACTGTGCATTCAAACTACACAAAGTCCAAGAGTCTCAGCGCCCACAACACATTTATAGTACGTCGGAGTCCGATCCGGTCGGACAACAAAAGATACACATTGGTCTTCGTTATCCAACGATCGATACGTGATTCGTTATCCGAATCCGGCTCCCACGTATTGTATAAATGTAGCTTAAGGACGCCGTTATTGGGTTGGGGAATAAGTTCGTTCGGTTTTTCCAACTTGTTTTTTTTTTCACGGTAATTTGAACCCTGCTTTACTTGCCGTCATAGTCCATTTTGTAGCCGTTGATTTGCTCTTTGCAACCATTGCAACATATTTTTCAATTCTCGCCTTACTTGTTTTCTACAGCATGGATTGTGACCACCCAAGTCAACAAAATTGAACCTCCCCGCAACCTACTATCGTTCGACTTCAATCGTGGATCAAATGTGGTTCAATTGGCTACGGATATCAGCGACGCTTGGAGAGGAACGTTTACTCCTGAACGGACAGCATAGAAGTGATAAACCCACTTCAGACAGGTTAAATTTGGCTTTGAAGTTGCTTTTCGTTCTGGACGCCTAGTTTGTGGGACATAAAGGGGGTGTAGGTCGCGATTCTTCGGGTGGCACTATGGACAGGCTGAGTCTAGGGCACGCTACTACCACCCGGAGTCAGCCTATCCATAGTGCCACCCGAAGAATCGCGCCATACGACCGCCCCCCCCCCCACATAAAGCCGATTATCCGATAAGGTTGCTTTAGATGTAATAGTGGCCCCGTAAGCCACGTTATTGTGCTACTTTCCGTAGTGTGACAGTATTGACCCGGTGTGATTTTTCGTGCGCGCCACAGGATGTGTGAGATTCACACCCTCAAATCGAGCTACACTATCTCACAACTGTATATGTATATCTACATATAACATTATTCAGTCGAAAAAGAGCACATAGCGTAGCGAATGAGAGAAGATAACTCACAGAATCCGTGAATCAATTTGTTTTGTTGTTTCCATCTCTGTCTTTCGCGAGCAGCGAGCATACCACGGACTGCGTGAAATACAGAACACAACTGCTTTTGTATTGTACAAACCACTCGGTCAATAACTCAGTAAGCCAATCATACAAACACACCCTCAGCATTACCACTGTATGTGACTATCCCATCCTTCTAGTTCAAACCAAACTTATTCTAAAAACTTCATACTTTCCCAAAATTTTGAACAAAAACTGAAAACAAATTATCGTGAAAAGAGAATAAGCATCACGACCGCCTATTTCCACCAATCTTCTTTGTCATTACTCACCGATATTCACCGACACGACGTGGCTCATTTATACTAAACCAAAAAAGTTCTAAGTGATGATTAAGAAAGTGATCAATACTCAAGTCCACGTGGCCTAGGGAAGGGAGATGATCAACAGGGTTGATGGGATAAATGAGTAGGAGCATAAGTTATTGGTTATTTTTCGCATAAGCTCAAGAAACGAAGATGCTTCATGAGATTGGTGGGATACTTGGGGAGGTAATCCACGGTGTTGGCGGAATACATGGGATGGGTGGGTAAATTATTGCTTAGGCTTTTGCCTGAACTTCTGGAACGGAATGTAATCCACGGGTTGGGGGGATACATGGGGTGGGTGCGTAAATTGTCTAGGCTTTTGCCTGAGTTTCTGGAAAAGGAGGTGGTCCACTGGGTTGGCGGAATACATGAGGTGGGTGCGCAACTTATTTTGTAGACTTTTGCCTGAGTTTCTAGTAGTGGAGGTGGTCCACGGGGTTGGCGAGAAACATTGGGTGGGTGCGCAAGTTACCGTCCAGGTTTTTGCTTAAGCTTCTGGAAAGGGGGGTAATCTACGGGGTTGTTCATTTTCTTTGCTATTTTTTATTTTCTAGACTTTTCCCTGAGTTTCTTGGAAGGGAGGCAATCCACGGTGTTGGCGGGATACATGGGGTGGGTGCGTAAATTGTTTAGGCTTTTGCCTGAGCTTCTGAAACGGAATGTAATCCACGGGTTGGGGAGATACATGAGGTGGGTGCGCAAGTTATTTTCTAGACTTTTTTCCTGAGTTTCTTGGAAGGGAGGCAATCCACGGGGTTGGCGAGATACATGAGGTGGGTGCCTAAATTATTGTCCAGGCTTTTGTTTGAGTTTCTTGGAAGGGAGGCAATCCACGGAGTTGGCGGATACATGGGGTGAGTGCGTAAATTATTGTCTAGGCTTTTGCCTCAGTTTCTGGAAAGGGAGGTGGTCCACGGGGTTGGCGGGATACATAAGGTGGGCGCGCAATTTATTGTCCAGGCTTTTGTTTGAGTTCTTAGTAAGGGAGGTGGTCCACGGAGTTGATGAGACACATTAGGTGGGTGCGCAAGTTATTGTCTAGGCTTTTGCGCGAGATAGTAACCCCGTGAGTTCCTTGGCTCAAAGTTTCACCGCATTCTATCAGTGTTGGTATTAGAGTTCGAGTAGAGTGTCTGCAAACAAACCTAATTAAGCACTTCATTCAGTCTCAACACCTGTCTGAATAGAACTAATCCTTAGATTTTGAGAAACTCAAACTAAACAGTGGCAAACAGCTTGTCGAGGAGTCACAAAATGCCAAAATTGACTGATTGAAATTTTTGAAGACCACGACCTTCTTTTTGTTGACGACCAATGAACACGTGTTGCCTTTTGCCTGAAGCCAACGCCGCTTTACCACTGAGCCAGCCAGCCGGACTCACGGGAAAATCCCGGCCAACAGACCTCGCCAATTCACTACTGGCCCAGTTGGACTCAAGGAAAAGTTCCGACCAATGGACCAGTGCGCCCCTTTACCTAAAACCAGCGCTACTTTACCACTAGCCCAGTCAAACCCAAGGGAAAATACCGCGCAGTGGACAAGTGTGCCCCTTTACCTGAGACCGGCGCGGCACGTGTGCACCTTCATCTGACACCGGCGCGACACGTGTGTCCCTTTACCTGAGACGGGCGCAACTTTGCTGCTGACAGCGTCGCAGTTAAAGGAAAATCCTGACCAGCGGACCCATGTGCCCCTTAGCTTGAGACCGGCGCCTGTTTACCATTGGCCCAGTCGAACCCAAGGGAAGTGCTGACCAAAGACCCGTGTGCCCCTTTACCAGAGGTCGGCGCCTTTTTATCATTGGTCCAGTCGAACCCAAAGGAAAGTGGTGACCAACGACCCATGTGCCCCTTTACCAGAGACCAGCACCTGTTTACCACTGGCGGGAAAATTCTTACCAACGGACCCGTGCTCCTTTACCTGAGACCGGCGCCTTTTTATCATTGGTCCAGTCGAACCCAAGGGAAAGAGCTGAGCAACGACCCGTGTGCTCCTTTACCTGAGACCAGCACCTGTTTATCACTGGCCCAGTGGAATCCAAGGGAAAGTCCTGACCAACGGACCCGTGTGCCCCTTTACCTGAGACCAGCAACTGTTTACCACTGGCCCAGTGGAACCCAAGGGAAGTGCTGACCAAAGACCCGTGTGCCCCTTTACCAGAGTCCAGCACCTGTTTACCACTGGCGGGAAAATTCTGACCAACAGACCCATGTGTCCCTTTACCAGAGACCAGCACCTGTTTACCATTGGCCCAGTCGAACCCAAGGGAAAGAGCTGAGCAACGACCCGTGTGCCCTTTACCTGAGACCAGCACCTGTTTATCACTGGCCCAGTGGAATCCAAGGGAAAGTCCTGACCAACGGACCTGTGTGCCCCTTTACCAGAGTCCAGCACCTATTTACCGCTGACGGGAAAATTCTGACCAACGACCCATGTGCCCCTGTTTACCATTGGCCCAGTCGAAGCCAAGGGAAAGTGCTGACCAACGGACCCGTGTGACCCTTTACCAGATTCCAGCACCTGTTTACCACTGGCCCAGTGGAACCCAAGGGAAAGTGCTGACCAACGGACCCGTGTGACCCTTTACCAGATTCCAGCACCTGTTTACCACTGGCGGGAAAATTCTGACCAATGGACCCGTGTGCCTCTTTACCTGAGACCGGCGCATGTTTACCACTGGCCCAGTCAAAATCAAGGAAAAACCCCAACGGATGGGAACAGCGCTACCACTTCGTTTCAAAACCATGTCAGGAAACAAAACCATGTGCTAGGATTTTGTTGTAACGTTAATCGACATTATTAGGATTATTGGGCTCCAAATCGGATTTGCAGGGAGCCCCCTCACCCCTGAGAATGGCTTGCTGGATTAAAAAAATCTTATATCTGTTTGATTCTTTGAATCCAGTTGTTTAGTTTCACCATTATTTTTTGAATTTTTATTACTAGACTGTGTACCCGGCTTTGCTCGGGTCCTGGCAAAAATAGCGAAAAATTAATAAAATCGATAAATCGATAGTGCTGTACAAAACGGTTGTCATATTAGTGTTCAGCGTATTGACATACCCCAGTGACATGTCTTCGACGCGCAGGGGCAAAATTAGCGAAAAATCAGTAAAATCGATAAATCAATAGTGCTGTACAGAACGGTTGTCATATTCGCGTTCAGCGTGCTGACATACCCCAGTGGCATGTCTTCGCCGCGCCCGGGGCAAAAATAGCGAAAAGTTAATAAAATCGATAAATCGATAGTGCTGTACAAAACGGTTGTCATATTCGTGTTCAGCGTATTGACATACCCCAGTGACATGTCTTCGACGCGCAGGGGCAAAAATAGAGAAAAATCAGTAAAACCGATAAATCAATAGTGCTGTACAGAACGGTTGTCATATTCGTGTTCAGCGTACTGACATACCCCAGTAGACATGTCTTCGCCGCGCCCGGGGCAAAATTAGCGAAAAATCAATAAAATCGATAAGTCAATAGTGCTGTACAGAACGGTTATCATATTCGTCTTCAGCGTATTGACATACCCCAATAGCCATGTCTTCACCGTCACTGCGGCAAAACAAGCGAAAAATCGATAAATCGATAGTGCCGTACGAAACGGTTGTCATATTCGTGTTCAGCATACTGACATACCCCAGTAGACATGTCTTCGCCACGCCTGGGGCAAAAATAGCGAAAAATCAATAAAATCGATATAATCGATAAACTAATCGATAATCCCAGGTGCAAAGTAGCCTAAAACCTACGCCGGCCCTTAGGGAGGTGTCACCCTATAACAAGGAAGATAAAGATCTAGGACGAAAAAAGTGGACAATGTGGAAATTTAGGCCAGGGGCCCCTTTTTTAGAGTACTCATCACAACACTGCGTATCGACAATGCGCTGAGAGTCGACGCGCAGTAACGGAAGTGTTTTCGGGGATTAGCGACCAAATCTTTTAATGTAGTAGGATAGCGACCAAATCTTTTAATGTAGTAGGATCGTGTGATAGAGAAACGTTGTGATGCGCAACAATTCATTACAATCAAGAAAAATTCTCAAGGTGTCAAAATACCTTAGAAACCAGATTGTACACCAAAAGCCGTAATTTCAAGCAAAATATTCATTTCCAGGAGAAAAAGAAATGAAACCACTGTAAGCAAAAAAAAATGAAAATGAAAGAGAACATCACGGATATAAGTAATCGACGGAAACAATCATGAACCATTACTGCTACAAATATGTCAAAAGGAAACATGAGCTATGATTCGGTTTTCATGTGCATACCCATCAAAGGAGGAGAGAGACCAGAAAAAGCCTATGTCAAATGAACCTTGATTAATTAAAACAAAGACATAAGTTACATGAAATATTCGGCAAAATGCAAATGAAAAGGAGTCGAAATTCCGGATCTCTAAGGACATGACCGGATAAGACCGCGAGGATTACGACGCAAAAAATTAATACTCTATTAGGAAGTGACATTTTTGTGCAATAAGTAAGTGATCATATGGGAAAAGGGCTCGTTTAGCAAAGTGGGATATGATTCCAAGAGACAACTCAAATACTTCGAGAAAATTCCGAAGAGAATGATCAGGATGCATGCATGCCCTACAAGTTATTCGTATTCTGGAACTTTATTGCACTGATTGCTTTTCTTTCGAATGACCACTGTTCCCCGCTGTCGTTTCACTACTTCAAGGCGGTAATGTAACAGCATACGGTTGAACTGAATACAAAGTTGATCACAAAAGTGATGGTATACGGACAGAACCTTTACAAGAACTATGAGAACCTTTTCTACGAATACTGATGAGCATGCCGGAAGGATTATTTAAAGGCAGCACCGGTCGAAATTCTAAATCCCAATTTGAAGTATCAAGGATAGCAAACACCGTCGGCACATTGCAGAGTGACCGAAAAGTTTTTGGCCGCCTTTCTAGCACTGCGAAAACTACATAATGAGGAATGATGAGCCAACTACAGCGAAGGAACGGATACTAGCGGATATACGAGGAATTGCCACTGAGGTCCCGGATATCTCGCTCTTGTCGGTGTTATGGAAGTGAAGTCGCACTACAGCAGAGTTGCTCGGGGACATGAACAGCTCGTTATCATTTTCCTCCCAGCTTTTACTCAAGGGACTAAAAAATTTTGCTGCACTACCAGGATTTATATAGGAGGATTACAATCAGCTCAAACCCAGATGTAAACACGAATGGGACTTGGGCTTCCAAAAATCCCCATACTCTAGCCTGGGATATGAATTTGGGCTACTAGGAGGTCTATCGCGACTGGTCGCGAGTGATCTTGATCCGTACTTTGAAATGTTTAGTGTTCGTTTGAAGATGTTTTGAAACTGTGGAAGCTTGGAATGCTTCTGTGGGGATAAAAGTCGTCCGTATAGTTCAGTAGATGCTTCTTTGCTCTGGAAATAAAGTGTGCGCTGCTACTGTCTACCGCCACGGAACCAACTTAAGGTCAACAATTTAGACTTTGAGTTTGGCTCACAATCCAATCTTTCAGAACAATTTTGATATATGCACTGTGCATCTATCGTTTGACACCGTCGTGATTTTGAACCTGCTAGAGCGATTATTCTCATGCAGTCTTCAGAACTTTGATTTCAGCGCTGATCCTCACTCATGGTGGAGTGAAACCAGGGACTGCTAATCTGTTGAGGCCTCAACTTCTTCCAATATAACCTGAATCTCTTCAAGAGACCCTTCGAAAATGACAATCGGTTTGTTTGCTGACATTGTTGATGATTTATACATCATCAACCTTATATTTCTTATAACTTTTAGAATCAAAGATCAATTGTGTATTTACCCATAAGCTATTTCTCGCCAGAAGTTGAATTCAGGTATCTAATCACTCAACATGGAGTGACAATTGAGTAGTCGGGGTCGATCCTTAGCGCGACACTCCTTTATATTGTTACATCCATTGGCACTTTAGCCAGAGCAGTTCCTTCTCGGGTCAACCCTGCCCATTTCCGTGTGCATAAAAGGGGCTTCCGAGTGTATTGTACTCGTCTATTCTGTGTGCAAGGGCAATAAATCCACGCCCAACCTCGTCTGCCCACACATCACTTGGTCGCATCCAAAGACATCATACCCTCTTGTCGCACAAAATCATTCTATTTGCTCATCTTCCAATTGCTGAAAAATACTCTATGTTCCAATGAAACAGATTTAGTGGGCGCATTTGGCGGGGATGGGCGTCTTCAGTTCCGCGGCTTCTCGTTCGGGAAGTATGGATGCTTGTTGTGGAATGGTTACGGGCGAGACCACCAGCAGCGCACTTGTCTTCACAATCGTATCGTACCACTTTTGTCTCTTGCACAATAGACAAGCCCTGCCAAAGTACCTATGAATTCACCTTGTGATGAGAACTAAGAGAAGCAAGAAAGTGGCCTTAGACGATTGCTTGAATGAGAAACATAGAAAGGAAAAAAATTTCTATAGTAAAACATAGATGCCTTTCTTTGGCGGGAACACGACAAGACTTGCGAACAAGGACAAGCTTTCATGTGATAGTTGGAGAACAAGACCTGCACTACTTCCCATAGGATTATCGTTTCCTTAAAGCTTACTCTCTTTATAATATGGAAGAATAATGGACGAACTTCAGTTGAGCTGCATCGGCGATATTCTCTACTGACATCTTCGTGGCTGCTTTTAGAAGGAGGGAGCGCAAGCCGAACAGGAGTGGATTTTTTGTATTCGCTAAGACATGACCTTCATCCTGGATATGCATGTATTCCATTATTCCATATATTCGTGTATTTTTATTTTCGGGATGTTGTCCTTTTTACAGCTTAATTTCAGTGCGTCAATATTTATGACGCACCCTGTAATGCGAATTCCGAGCCTATCAGAATACCATTTGACGAGATAGTGACGATCCCACCTGACATTGGGGATGACCCTTTAGTACCCGAAAGTAAGAGAGGGAAGAGAGGAAGAAGGAAAAATTGCGAGGTGCATGTCCAAAGTCTGACGTTTCTCGTTTCAGGAAAACTGAAGAAGCGATCGACGTCACGGAACACAATTTTTCCAACTGAAATGGCAATGCTGTGGATCCACAAGTAAGGCGATGAAGCGCCCCTGCAAGCGACCGACAGATAGCGAGGAGGAGTATCGGTTACTCCCGCAGGAAGGACTAACGTCCTTGCCGAAACGTCCTTACATTCCGGAAACCGTGACGCGGCCACACGGACAGGACCCAAGGAACCGCCGACGTGCAAGGAAGAGGGCGAAGCAAGATTGGCCGCACGTCTGCAAGCTTCTTCGGAGACGAATTGCGGGAGCAGTCAAGGTACGTCATCACATCAGGGCACATGTGAGTCGTCTTCCAAAGTTAGTGAAATGAGTATGGAAGAGTACATGCGAGTAGCGGTAGATCGGAAGAATGCTTTAAACGTTTTGTGCGTACATTCAATAATATGTGTTTGAGTTCACACTGGAAGGAATTGAGGAGGTTGCAGCTGTTGTGTGGACTTTTACGCATAGATGCACTCACCATTTTTGAGACGTTGCCAATGGGATGTGCGTGAAAGTAACGCTGATGAGGTAATGGTGCTAATGAAGCAACGTAATGCAGCAACCTGCCTGTATGGCACAAGCACGCGGATCATGCGATGGCAGAGCTCTTCGCTTACGATGCACGAGAATCAGTCAGTAAGCGTCTTATAAGTCACAAGACGTTTATGAACGGGGCTGCGAGAACGACAAGATGCAATCCCACATGAAGGATAAGTCCACATCATGCCTATGACATTGTGATCACGTATACCGAAGCCGAAGCTTCTTCGATGGATCACCTGGTGAAACTGTTTTAGACGGACACCACTCGAATGAATAGCCCAACGGCCGAACTACGGAGCGCTGTTACAGTTTAAAAAATACTGTCATTCTATCTTATTTGCTCAGATATATCGGACATGTTTTTTTTTGCTGCGCTTTCAGAGGAAAAGGCTTCCGAGCTCGGTCGAAAGAGCAGAGGTCGCAGTGCAGTGATAACCCATTGTAAGTGCCGAGACCTGACTTCCCTGACGGAGGCGGTTGTCGAGTATGCGAAAGGAGCTGGTGTGTGGTTGCATGAAGTAACCGTGAGAAGATCACATGTGTCCAGCGCGAAGAAGGGGGGTGGGGGGGGGGGGAACACAGGGGTTGAGTTGGACTTTTTCCTGATCCGAGTATTCTGACGTCCAGCAGCTGCCCTATCTTCTGCCACTGACAGCCGCCGATCTATTTTCTCCTGCGCATTTATTCCGGGGATTTCACCCGCTATTGCGAGTTTATCTGAAAAGTTTTCGATTCCTTTTGTATTCAGTTGAAATCAAGTGTTGATCGCTAGTTATTCGTGTTTTTGAGTTCTTGTTTTTCTTGGTGCCCTTGGAGGGGTAGGGGGTTTCTCACGACTAGGTGGGAACCGGGAAAGCAGGCAAAAGGCACTTTTAGTAACTCTAGGCGGAAAACGTTTTGACACGTCTGTAACATAAAAGATCAACTCAGGAGTCGGTAGCTTAATTTTGGTTTTCGTATTCATTCACTTTTCTTAGAATATTAATAGAACGCCTTGCGCGAATTAATTCTTTCCAATATCATCGAGTACTACTACTGCAACAACTGTTCATCGCGCGAATATAAGTAGGAGTTGTATCGCTTGTTGTCCATGTCAGTGGTGGAGGCTGCAGATGCATATGGGTACTTTGTCCAGACTGTCAGTATGGGGAAAAATGCGGTCGAGGCGCGAGATGACCCTCTTAGTGAGCGAGGGTCATCTCGCGCCTCGACCGCACCTCTTGACATGGACCCAATGACTTGCGTTAGACCTAGAAATGTCAAGCGGAGGCGACTTGACTTGACACCTGGGAAACAGCACCCAATTTCGTAGATTTCTCGTGCTTGCGCAATTTCACGGTTGCGTGTGAGTTCTAGTTCCCCCAAAACACCAAAATTGGCAAAACCTCAAACATGAGATGTGGGCGGGTGCTGCCTTCAAGGAAAACATTTCAAAAATGCAAAGGTCGAGACTTTGGAATTTTTTGATGAAAAATCATTAAGAACACACCACCTGAATTGAATTGGGTCGATCCTTTATTCGAAATTCGATCCCCATCTCACCACGACCACCTTCAAGCGCAAATCTTTCTAGACGCCTTTGCAGCTGAGACATCTGCAACTTTTGCTGTAGCCTTCGCGCTCTTCTTTCTTCCATGGGATCCTTGAACAAAAATTCAGTTGCGGTGGTGAAACAAACATAGAAGAGAAAATCAGTGCTAAAGAATGTCCGGCTGAAAATATTACACCCATATAGTTACAGAAGAAGCTGATACTTGTTCCCATACAAATGAGCGGTTTCTTAACGCCTGACTACGAAATGAAGGGTTTTCTAGAATTTTGCAGGGGTGACGGTCAAGAGGTGCGCTCGGGAATTCCTCGCACCTCTGTCGCACATCGCTCACACCTATGATTGCGGGTGTCGTGTAGGAGCTGCCCATATCGGCATCAGATGTTACCAGCTAATGTAGGGTGTCTCACGAACCGAGCCTTGCCGCCAGAAACGTCGCGCGCGGCAGAAGGGCGTTGAAGGTGTACAGAAGACGCGGACACCACAGTATGGATCGGGTAATGCGCTGTTATTTGAAGTGGTTGGGAACTTCTGGTGCTGGGATGCCAAAATCGCATTCACCCATGCAACAAGAAAATCCACTCAGCAGTATATACGCACTAATAATGCCAAAACGTATAAATAATCAAGAATGTGGCTAAAATTTGTCGACTATGCTGAAAGCTTCTTCAAGTAATATTGGTAGTTGGGAACCACCCCCTGATTTCCCCCTTTCATCACGCAGAATCTATCTCAGCAACCATGTAAATATAATCGATGACTTGGACTTCACCATTCCAAAGGTTTCTCTAACATGGACATCATTCGTATTTTGCAATTTTGAACATCATTCGTATTTTTGCGACTATGTAATCGAAACTCGGAGAGCACGTCCATGACTAACTAATTTGTCTTGAAGTGTTATCGGGTGATCCACCACTCCCTAGTTCTCCGCTTGTACGAAATATTCCTTCCTAAGGATATGCTACAGGCAAAGTTGATCTTTTCCGTAGTGCTAGGTCACTTTCGCAAGCACCACTCAGTGACTGATGAACTCAAGCTCCACCAAAGAAAAATTGCAACGAAATAAAACACGAATAAGAAAGATTGATTCTGAGAGCAGTGAATGTGCAAGGATCTACCCGAAGCTCCCTTTCTTTTAATTTCTGAGCAAAGTTTTAGACTACGCAGCTCCATAAGCTTCTCGATGATGCAGTTTAACAGTCGAGATATCAGTTGAACAGTCGAAAAGTCTTGGAAGCTTTTCTCAAGCGAAAAAGACATTCTCTAGTGTTTTTTTTTTGTACTGTAACAGGTAGCAAATTCCGTGCGAAGACTTGATGTCGTAAGCACGGGGTAATGAGTGAAGTCAGGCAGATCTACAAGACCAATGATTAAATTAAAAATAAAGTTTGATGAATGGTGAAAATCCCCATGAAACCTATTGAATTAAATGAATTAACAAGATGAAAAGAACTTCAAATGACTAGGCCGGAATCTTATGGGTGCCCTTGTGACTCAGAAGATCAATCAGTGATTGAGAGCTTAATCTTGAAAATCATACTTATTCACTTGCGTTGAGATATTAAAAAAAGGTTTTGCGCGAATTAGTTCTTTTCTATATTATCAAGTTGTACTACCACTGCAACGACGGTCCATCGCGCGCGACGATTCGTACGAGTTGTCTCACTAGCTGTCTTCTCTAGCTATGAAGGGTTCAGAGGAAGATGAATACTGTAGCCATGGCTGCCTCTGCCTGTAGGAAGGTGCGGTCGAGGTGCGACATGACCCAGCTAACGAGCGAGCGCACCTCTTGTCTCGGACCCATTTTGCAGCCGCGGCGGCGGCGTAATAAGGGGCTTCCAGATTGGGCGTGCGGCAAAAGTTATCTTCCGGCGACAAAATACTCTCCCTCCCTCCGCCATTCCTGAGCGACGTCGCTGGGCGCCGCAGCGGCAAAAAAAGTAAGCAAGCTCTTGTCGCAAGATTCTTGCCGTTACGACGCCGCCGCGATGTCGCTGGCTTACGCTTAACCATGGGTGATTGTCGCTGCGGCAAAAGTCTGCAAGCCCCTAAAGCGACACAGGTGGATGAACGACACAATTTGCCGCCCGGCGACGAATTCATTTCACTACCTTTTCCTTCTCACTCGTCGCATCTACGTTGTGGGGACCCAACTGCAACCTCATTGGCCTAAGCTTGAATTTGGACGACTGTCGACACGGCAAAAGCTGCAAAGCACCTTAACGACACCGTTTCACCTCGCTTTCGTTTTTGAGTCATTGGCAGATCAGTAGTGTGCAAGAAATGGTTCAGAACCATCAAAAAATAAGTTTTTGAAGGGCATATTGGTTTCTGGCGCGGACGAGTTTCAACTGGGCCCCGGCACGCCCGGTGCCGGTGGCGTTATCGATCGATCTCAGCTTGAAATGTTGGAAAGGTGCGCCGCACTGAAGCCAGCGCAGGACGGGATGGACAAGGAAACTCGTACATTCAAGAACAGCTCCACCTTAGTGATCCGTGAGCTGCACTTTTGGACCCACCGAAAACGGGGTTTTCGTCACTTTTATGCGTTTTGACGTACATCATTGGAATCAACGTGCCGAGGAGGTATACAGCCTATTGATATCTACAACCCAAGAAGCGAGTGACACACTGCTTTTGAGCATCCAAGTGATAACTACTCGAAGCCTGCTATGACGCTTCTAGTACGCACCGAACGAACTTTACGTGCGATTTCGCCGGTAGGGTCGGCCGGTGTCGAAGACGCAGGAACGAATTGAACACGGCGGGGATGCGCATGCTGAGATGGGCATGTGGACTCACGCGACGTGTTCATGTGGACTCACGCGACGTGTTAAGGTGCGAAACGAGGAAATAAGAACATTGGTGTGAATGGCACCCATATGGCTAAAACTATGTGCACAGAGGTCGCGATGATTCGGTCATGTCATATGAGAAAATCACCGCTACACCCGATCCGCCAGGTCTTGGAGATGAAAGTTACCAGCAGGCGCCTCAGAGCCGCACCCAAAAAACGATGAAAGGACAACGTATGCAAGGATATGAAAGTGGTCGGAGTCATCATATTTGACGCCTAAGATCGCGATCTACGCACATGAGAACCAAAATGGCGGACACCACGAATGCGTGGGATAGCTGATAAGGAGAAGAAGACCCTATGATGCCTGATGTTTTCCTATACTCACTTACTCAAACTACTACCAGACGCATCTGGTGCAACTCTCGCATCTATCAAATCAGTAATCAGCCGGATGACGCCGTTCTGCAGCCAGGAATGCAGATGCACTCTGTAAGCAAGCAGACCATAAGAGTTGAGGGTACCCTCTGCCACATCAGAATGGTATTCATATCACTATACTTTTGATGCGTACCCTACTAATAAAATCGCATGGTAAGAGCATGCCGGGAGCCACACAATCGTGTTCTAGTAAATATAGTGGAGTCTTTTCGACAGTGCGTTGTCCGCGGTAGCGGCCCCGCTGGCATTGGAGCACGCAGTGCGGTTGGTCAAACAGTTGACCCACGATGGATCCGGCTTCTTTGACGGGTTTTGTCGTCTGTTCCCTTCTTCATTTGTTCTAAGAGCTGAGAAAGAACAATATAAGGAGAAACAAGCTACAAAACTCTTCAAAGATACTAGATGAATCATAGGTCAACTTTTTAACCGACCGCGCTGCGTGCTCCAATGCCAGGGAGCCGCTGTCGCGGAAAACGCACTGTCAAAACGACTCCACTATAAGTTCTCACAGTAGGATCTACAATCTCAAGTCACCATGAGGATAATTTCGCAAACATGCAGGGGTACAATTCCTCACAGATATTGTGGATCCGAATAACAAAGAAATACTGTTTTTGAAAAAAAGACATGAAGTGATCTCACAAAGTCACCCTCTGTCACGGAGGGGGCGTACCCGACCCAATCGCTCTGTTCATCATCAGCATCAGCTGCGCAATTTCCACCATCGCTTTCGCTTGTTGACGAGATACACGACTCAGCTCCGTCCCAGTCCATTCGACTGTCTGAACATTTGTGGAAAATTTCGGGGACTCATACGCGTGTAAGTAGGTATCTATGAAGAACAATATGTTTAATGGAAACATCCGCGACGCCTGATATAATACACTTCATTTCACGAAACAGATAAGAGGTCCGTCTGGCAACCAATCAAAATGCTGACTACCTTTAAAGAATAAAAAGGAATACTGCACACTGAAAGCATACGGTGAAAGAGCCATCTCGGATTCCAATTCAAAGCATTTTTCAATTAGTAAAACTTCTTAAAAAACTAACTACTAAAAATCTTAAAGAGGTTAGCCACACGGGGACAGAACGCTTACTTTGGACAATTAGATGACGTTAAAGTTTCTGAAAAAAAAATTAAAAAGGAGCCAAGATTTGGAAGAGAAAGGATGAAAGTGGGGTGGAGGTGGACACCTTTGCCCCTTAGTCAGAGATGTTAACCACCGCAATCAAATTTTTAAGTTCTGAAACCCGCGGACCTTCCTCATACGAAGGACGCCAGGCAGTTAGATGCGAGGTTACATGGCACGCCCTTGGATGGCGTATCTCTTGTTTGCAGCGCTGCAAAGTCGCCTCTCCAAGACTTCAGACAGTTTTCTCGGTCTCAATGCGGCGAAAAAAGAACCGAAGTTTGTTCGCGTGGCAGTCGCGACGACAGAATCAGGAACATTCCTTATGAAAGGATTTCTCCTCTACCTCTGGCCTGCTGCATTTTGCAGGATAACGCCCTGGGGGACTAACCGCGGAACAAACGCGACCTCGTTCATGCCGTGACAGACAGGCACACTGCACAAACAGGAGGCTGGAACTCCTGTTTGTGCAGTGCCGGAACAATCTATACATTCTATCAGAGTGTGGGCAAATCCGCGCATGCGAGCTAGGGTGCCTGCATGTCTGCACAGAGTATCCTGCACATGAATCTGTCCACAGATGTATTCATTTGAGTAAGAGGTGCAAGCGAAAAGGTTCGGAGTCATCTCCAACAAGCTTTAGTTAAGTTTTATCTTCCAAACACGATTCGGACATTTGCGACTGATGGAGTGTGGATCAATGCCGGTCTGGACAATATTCGTCTCCTAAGCTCCAATGGCTTTAGCCGTTTGAACAACAAGTGCCCAACAACGTGTTGCGCAATCACGGTAGAGCATGTCGTCCGGCTGACGGCGGACTTCCAGACTTCTCTGCTCGCTTCACTATTTATTTACTTTATATACGAACACAATAAGCGCGTATAGACCTATAGATGCTCAACACCGAGGGTGATTTCCTCATACTGAGCCCTAACGCATCCCTCATGTATCCTTGGACCCACACTGACTGCTCCTTTGCAACTATGTGAGGGCTCGCTTCAATATTCATTTACTTTATATACGAACACAATAAGCGCGTATAGACCTATAGATGCTCAACATCGACGATGATTTCCTCACACTGAGCCCTAACGCATCCCTCATGTATCCTTGGACCCACACTGACTGCTCCTTTGCAACTATGTGAGGGCTCGCTTCACTATTTATTTACTTTATATACGAACACAATAAGCGCGTATAGACCTATAGATGCTCAACATCGACGATGATTTCCTCACACTGAGCCCTAACGCATCCCTCATGTATCCTTGGACCCACACTGACTGCTCCTTTGCAACTATGTGAGGGCTCGCTTCACTATTTATTTACTTTATATACGAACACAATAAGCGCGTATAGACCTATAGATGCTCAACACCGAGGGTGATTTCCTCACACTGAGCCCTAACGCATTCCTCATGTATCCTTGGACCCACACTGACTGCTCTCTTGCAACTATGTGAGGGCTCGCTTCAATATTCATTTACTTTATATACGAACACAATAAGCGCGTATAGACCTATACATAGATGCTCAACATCGACGATGATTTCCTCACACTGAGCCCTAACGCATCCCTCATGTATCCTTGGACCCACACTGACTGCTCCTTTGCAACTATGTGAGGGCTCGCTTCACTATTTATTTACTTTATATACGAACACAATAAGCGCGTATAGACCTATAGATGCTCAACACCGACGGTGATTTCCTCACATTGAGCCCTAACGCATCCCTCATGTATCCTTGGACCCACACTGACTGCTCCTTTGCAACTATGTGAGGGCTCGCTTCACTATTTATTTACTTTATATACGAACACAATAAGCGCGTATAGACCTATAGATGCTCAACACCGAGGGTGATTTCCTCACACTGAGCCCTAACGCATTCCTCATGCATCCTTGGACCCACACTGACTGCTCTCTTGCAACTATGAGGGCATATGAGCGATTTAGTGTTAACTACCACAATAATGTTTCATGTTGTGCCAGATTTCGCGATCCTTCATTTGATAAGGGTCTGCTTGAATATACACATAAATAGACCTATGGGTGGGGTTGCTTCAGAAACGAATGGAATGAACACAGGATTGTAGAGGGGAGTGGGGTCACAAATAGCAAATACGCGCATGTAGCATCCCAAGCCTGACGATCGCCGTTGCAGTCCTACATCAGAGGCCAATTTGTGACTTTTCACCATTTCTGCGCGCATTCCCATCACAGGGACGGACCCCTACCCAGCGTCTCCTCGCTTCTGGTCACCGGCGCACCCTTATTACACCGTTGGACCCGACCCTAGGCGATTCCTCACTTCTGGACGCCGGCGTACTTTACCACACCGTTGGACCCATCCCCCGGCGTCTACCCACTTCTGGACACTGGCACGTTCTTATCACACCGTTGGGCTGGTCTCCGGAAGTTCCCCCACTTCCGAACGCCAACACCTTTCTTCTCCACGGACCTGTTGCACGTCAGCGGACCTTCTGCTCGACCACTCCTCTCTCCCTCTAAATACCACACCTAGGCTCTACAATGGTAAGTTTGACAACAAATTACGAATGTACTACTTAAAAAGGTACAGGGTGACCCTAAAGTCTTTGGCCGGTGTTCGAATGCAGTGGAAAACGTTATATAGCGAACGATCATGACCAAAACTAGGAGGATGATTTAACAAGAGTTCCTCCAGCAAAACAGGCTCCAATTAAATTCCCAAGGCCCTCTCTCTCTCTGATGGTATAGCAGAGGAGGGAACATCTTCTCACGAGGTTGCCCATGGACATTTTGACGTCATCATCACATTTCACACGTTTCCTGAAGTTTCCTATGAAAAGATCTGCTGGAGAAAAAAACCAGTTGCAGCATAAATTTCCCTATGACATCAGAAAAGAAATCTATGGCAGTCAGACTATGGTAAAGAGAGTAGTGATCTCAACAGAACGGTATTCTCGTGCATTTATCGAATCGCTTATCGGAAAGGAGTGAAGTTCCGAGGTAGTACTCATGCCATTATGGCTCTAGGAGATTAGATGCTAGCAACATTTTCGAAATCATCCTAGATCGCTGCGATAAGTGTTCCACCAGGAAGAATATTCGTTTCGTACCTCAGAACGCGGCGCAGTTGACACCGCTTCACTGCCAGTTTCCTCTACAGGAATGTTCGCTGCGGCAATATGATGCGCGCGATCGTGCCGTTCCAAACGCAGATGCGTGCGGTCAAAATCGTCACGACCATCTCAGACAATGCCCGAATCCTATGCTCGATGGACGGTGCCTGTTCTGCCCACGGAACGCCCATATCAGGGGCTCAGCAAATGCTATGGATCAGCGAATTAGAATGCAGAGAGCCGCGCAGTGTGGGTTCTAGTTTGATGTCCCCGCGTATGGAGCGTGGGAGTCTCCGCCCTTCGAGAATAGAGCTGCTGAAGCTGATCCGCGTGAGGAAGAGTTCGGAACTAGATCTCCGCCGATCGTGTGACTCTGCCACGTGGCGGCGGCGCTGGATTTTCGAAATTCTCGCACAGCCGCGCTCGAGGTTCATGGTTCCGTTGCGTTTTTTTTTCTATCATGGCTTCTTCCTCGTCGTTGTTCGTCTATCCTCTTGTGTCTTGCTCTGTGCTCGATGGTTGGGACGCAAGAATAATGTGTGTGTTTTTTTTTTCAGGTTGAGCGGCCGGAACCGCAGGCGTGGATGCCGAAGTGTTGGGCATAGAAGTTGTGGAGGACCATGGAATGGCAGTGGATGTTATGGACAACTACCCGCACGTAGAGGTAAGCCTAGTTTCCTAGTCATATTCTTGTTCTATTCAAAAACTGCACCATTTTCTAGCCACCCAAGGGTGCAGTTGCACCCACAACACAGTGAGAAGCAACTTATCACGGATACCGGACGTTGCGAGCAGCCGCCGAAATGACCATACTCCACGTTCGTCTTTTCTTTTCTTTTATTGTTCTTCACCATTTTTATTCGTTTATAACTCTTTTGTTTTGGTTTCGCTTTTTTGTCTTAACACAGTAGACAATGCCCGGTATGGGAGCATTCCCTTATGGGAAGCCGCTGCTGTGATCTTCCCTCGTTAGATCCCTTTTTTTCGAGACAATTAGAAAGTGCGGGAGATAGTCTGCTGTAAAGTGAAATATGTTGCGCTGCATTACAGCTGGGTTTTTTCTTATAACATTTGGTCCGAAAGTCAAGATGCAGCTATAGCTCCTTTCAATAAGGGTTTATGAGTTTGGTCATGTTAATGATTTGATGATATTGGCTACCAGTGTTGGGCCACGGCGCGTGCGTACCCGTTGGTTTTTCGTGACGAATTCCCAATGTTTCAATCCTGGATCTTCCATGGATTTATCATTTTGATCCTTTGCAATCCTTTGCACCAACATATTCGCTAGCGATTACTAACGATTTGGCTTGCTTTCGTACTTACTTGCATTTTTTGCGGATTCGTTACCATTCACTTGCATGAAGAGTCTCACTCATTTGTTTTTGAACTCACTTCACGAGAAGGTGCTCATTTGTTTTTAAACTCATTTCACCTGATGATGCTCATTTATTTGTTTTCCAATTCATCTGTTTCGTTCTAGGATTTTTTTGCTCCTATTAACTCATCCTAAGGTAATTCTTTGACTGATGACTCGTTTACTGTTGGTTTTTTTCATGAAGTTGACTGTGTGTACATTAGTTTTTTTTTTTTGGTATCGAACATTCACATAGCACATTGTACGTGTACGTTTAAGCGTTTATTGTTAATAAACATGTTTTTACTTTCATGATTTTATGCATTACATTTAGAGGTTACGTGGCGTAGTATGTGCGTGAGCCAGTAAGAAGGTACGAGTGGCCCGCGGATCTCGTTGGGGAACTCTTCCCCTTCGAAAATAGGGTTATGGGGCGACAACGATCCAACTGTGGGGCGACAATAACCCATTCTCGGAGGGACAATAACCCATTTCCGGGGCGACGATGATCCAGCTACAGGGGGACATTAATAGCTCTTCTGGGGCGGGAATACCATCCTACTTCGGGCCCAGAACATTTAATTTCATTGTATATGAAATTAAATGTTCTGGGCCCGAAGTAGGATGGTATTCCCGCCCCAGAAGAGCATTTTTCATTTTGCAGCTGTTCCCTCAATGACAGGAGGGTAGACCCAATTTTCAACGGGAATCCAATTCGGCCATTGTCTGAGATGAGTCAATATCCATCGAATCAGTCAAACGCAAGAAAGCACTGCACATGCGGCAGCCAACCCTGCCGGCAGCCTCAGAGCTGGCTTCAAAGTGCGCTCAGCATATCCATTTCGTCTTCAGTCCCCTCACAACCCACGTTTTATCTTCTTGACCATGCAGTCTAGTGTTTCTGGAAAAGAATATCCTGCTAGGGTTTGTGTCACGGGGATCGCACGCAAACAGCGACAAAAAGGGGGTGGTCCGGACAAGTTACCTGCAGGCAGGCGCAAGGACGCAGGCGCTGCTGGCATCTTGCCAGCTCCGATGCTAATTCATCTCCAGCGGGATTCTTCTTACTCCTGGGCCGTTTTTGGTCGAATTTTCGCCAGTTTTGATGGATCATGCGCTACTACTCCTACGAAGACGTTGCGAAGAAGCATCCTAAGGCACTTATTCTCTGTATTCACTGTACTGAGTATTTCAGTGCTCACATTTACTAGTATTAGTTTTTTTTTTCTTTCGTCATCGATTCCGCATTATCATTGCAATTTGCGTTTGATACGAGACGCAATTACACTGCTGATGTTGGAGTGGGTGACGATTTAGATTGAATTGTATAGTTGCGATACGATTGGATGATTTAAATGTCCTCAATTAAAATTTAAATGGAAGTCAAGTGTAGACCGAACATTCCTGCCACTTTTATGATGAGTGAATGTCATCCATATTTTCGTTACTTCTTTCAACTTATAAAGTATAGTAGAAAGGTCAAAACGTTCTTCTGTTTCAATCAAATTACTCATTGTTTCGATTCGGAAGCGATGAAGAAAACAAAGCTCCCTTATTTTCATCCTCGCACGTGTTGCTCACGTTTACTTCTATACGAATCAGCATGCACAGCACTATTTGGTTTTGTGCATGCACTCACCTGTCCAAAAAGAGATGCTCCTGTTCATGTTTTTTGGTCGTCCAATAAAGTCAGGCAACAACCTTCGAACCATCAATTATCAAAACATTGGCTAATGTTAGAAAATAACGACGTTGAAATTCGTGAACTTGCAGCTCACCGATGAGAGCTGCCTCTTCATCGCAAGGTTCATAACGATTATTCATCAAATTCTACGGTTTCTATCAATTTTTGAGTGTATTGATTAGATAGCGTTTAGTCAACGCGCTCATATAAGTCAGTCAGTACTAGAAGTTTTATCAGAACTCCAAAAAAGCTAAATAAAGCAAGGCTTCAGCCTTCCCTTCCCCAATACTCATTTTGTATCTCACGTTTATCATTTATAATATTGTATTAGGTTGTTGGAAAATCGATGTCAGATTTTGACAGTCGGCTCTGAATCGCCATACCGCGGTAGATGCCAAACTTGCTTCATTGGTTAAGTAGTAATTTGAATCATCACGCATGTATTCGTCATGTTCCAGCTGAGGTTTGGTTAAGTTAGGTCAAAAAAAATCACACTTTTCTGAGCCAGCAAAGTCGACAGAAGTGTTTTCAGCGACGTATTTTTATTTTTTTTTCATTTCCATCCTTCCTCTCAGAGATACATCCGACTGGTTGGTTTTGTGATTATCTGAATTTTATGGTCACGTTGAGATCCTGAACAGTGCCCTCAGAGTAGTGTTGACGTTATCCAATTCGAGTCCGTAACTCTGAGACACATATGTCCAAAATTGACTGACTCGGACCAATACTGGACTAAGACTTTGTTTGGCGTCCCCTTGAGGATACGCTTGTAACATTCCCTTTCCTAGCTGCAACGCTGTTACGGCGTTTCAACCCATGTTTCAATTTGAGTTTCAGTTCGAGACGGTTTTTGCAAACGACTACATTTCGATTCACCTTTGAAAAAGCCAAGGAAGGTGGATCCTGAAAATGAGAAAGAAAGGACTGAAAGAGAAGAAGACGAGCTTTTGAATATCCACTAGAACTGCGATGGAAACATCATTCTCTACTTCAAAACACTATTCCAAAGCTCGTGGTTCAAAAATCCCACATCGATTTTGCAACAACATAAAACGTGGTGTTTTTTTAGCATCTGAATCACTTATCCGTTATCCGGTATCCGTTATCCGGTCATTTTTGGCCTATCCGTTATCCGCACCGTTATCCGGGTCGCAGAAAATCTTGTATCCGCTCATCCCTGATCGTAACATCTTCATCTCCATCACACCCAGGCGGCGTTCCACTTCCTTGATGGCCGGCCAGCATTCTGCACCATACAGTGCGACTGGTTTAACAACTGCTCGATACACCTTAGACTTGAAGCGATCCGGGATCTTCTTGTCGCACAGCACTTCCGTCATTGAGCGCCACTTCAGCCAGTGTAGCAGTCGGTTTTCGGAAGGTCACTGCCGTCAACCTGAATGGTGGCGGGCTCATTCATATCTGTCGTCATATACTCAGTCTTCCTGACATTGAGCCGAAAACCGAACCGCGCTAGATGTTCGCTCCAGGCCTGTGTCTGTCGTTCAAGGTCCTCCTTTTGTTCAGATGCGAGCATGACGTCGTCTGCGTACAGCAGAGTCCATGGCATCGGTCTTTGGAGGTCTCTCGTAACAGCATCCATGACGACGATGAAGAAAAGCTGTGAGAGGGCTGATCCTTGATGTACACCTACGGAGATAGGAAATTCCGCTGATGTGCCGCGGCCGCCTGCACTCGACTCCTCGGGTCTGCGTAGAAAATCCTAACCCACTCGGTGAGCTCCTCTTGGAATGCCGTGCCACCGCAACGAGTACCAGATGACTTCATGTGGCACGCGGGCACATGAAGGCTTTCTCCAGATCGAGGAATGCTAGATGCAGTGGCTTCTGCTTCTCCCGATGTTTCTCGATCATCAGTCGAGCCGCATGAATTGCATCCGTAGTTCCGCAGTTGGCTACGAACCCACACTGGTTCGCGGTAACTCGGATGATGTTGCGTATTCGGCGGTCGATAATGCGTTCGAATATCTTCATACTGTGAGACAATAGACGTATTGGCCGATAGTTTGAGCAATCCGCAGGGTTGCCTTTCCTCTTCCAGATCGGGATTGTGGTACTCCTCTGCCAATCCACAGGGGTCTTCTTCTCTGCGATGATCTGGTTGAAAAACGACGTCAGCCATTCAGCTGAGTTCCAGTGTCTCGACTCCCATAGTTCCACCGCTACGTCATCAGGACCCGTCGCTTTCCCTGGCTTCATCCTTTTTAGCGCAGCCATGGTTTCATCCTCATCCTTCATCCCACGGTGATCGGCTGAATAGGAGTAAGTTGGCGGTAATTGCGAAATGGGTGGATGGCTGAATTCTTCTGTTTCTCTCGAAGTAGTCACATCACCTTTTCGTTGCCTTCCTGCGGTCTGATATGAGATGACCGTGTTCGTCGTTAATTCCGTAGAACTTTTCGACGTCTTCGGCCTGCCGCTGGTGAGACCTCGCCAGTCGGTAGATAAGGCGTTACCCCGCCATCTTTCTCATCTAGCTTCTTCCTAACATTGTCGTAGTACTCAGCGTTCGTGGTAGCCACAACCTTCTTAGCTGCTTTCTTCGCTTCTAGATACTTTTGTCAGTTATCATCCGTCTTGTTACCGAGAAATACGTGGTAGAGACGTTTCTTTTCGCGCACCTTCACTTTCACTTCATCCGTCCATGGCCACGCCTGTCTGTCAATTCTACGGCGACCTGGTTTAGTCATGCCAAGCTCTGAACGTGCCACTTCTACAATGGCTCGGGTTGCGTCCTTCCAGGTCTCATCGACGGTTGTGACCGACGGTAACCTGATGGTAGAAGTTACTGTGGCTTCCTTCTCCTTCAACCGCCACCACTTGATTCGTGCCGGTCCGCACCTTTCGTCACGCACCCTCCTTGGCGGCATGATTTTCATGGTGCAGATGAGCGGACGATGTTGCGTGGCCACGGTCTCGTAGGGTACAACCTTAGCGTCGGTAGCTAGCTTTTGATCGCGATGTCGTACGAGAACGAAGTCGATCTGGGTCTTCACGTTGCTACTGTAGAAGGAGACGAGGTGAGAAGGGCGCTTTCGGAACTTTGTATTCATTATGACGAGGTTGTGAAAGTCAGCAGTGGGTGCGAGCGTCTCACGACATCTAAGGACCAACTGACTGTAGAAAATTTGGAGAAACTGCTCCCTTTCCACCATAACATATGTTAATACTTGTGCTAGGATTTTGAGGTACGCCTACTGCTTTGTCCTTTGAGACTCTCATATTCTCTTATGAAGTCTGAGATCTTAAGTGTACTCAATTGCAAAACGTTATTGCGAAAATTGCGAAGCAAAATGACTTAACTCTCAACCAAAGACATCTCTAGCATTCGTTTGGTTTTCAGTCGTCTGATGATTAAATATATTTCTTTTTCTGTAGGCACAGAAGCGAAATTTTCATTTTTAAATGTTTTCATCTTGCTATGCCGGAATTCCAGGGCGAGAGATAAACAATGTCAGCATTTGCTTCAATTTTTTGTTGGATCTACAGCTTATTTGCTTCGAATATCAGTCAGGGAACTCGATCGCTTGCTACGGCTGATAAAACTCATCGAAATATTCATAAATCCATCTTCTAACGAATTAACGGCCATTTTTGGCCTAACGTAACGAATTAACCGATTAACGAAAGCTGAAGTTTTCCTAACGCACAGCCTCGTCACGTGGGTGTATACGCCTCCAGTGAGAGGTATATAAGGGCACCAGTTTGTAGATAGACCTCAGGAATCAGGCGCAGCGCGGTTTTTGTCCCGACGATGATGCTGGGTATCATCGTCGGGACAAAAATCGGTCTCCCGCCGGAGCTCGCGAGAGAAAATCGGGATGTTCCGGTGTTTTTTTTCCTCTTCTCACCTTTCTGGCTACCCCTGGAACAGATTACGAAAAGTCCTATGAAAACTCACATAAAACCTACCGGGTTTCGACTGAGAGGTTGAAGGTTGGGGATCCACATCCATTTTGTAGCCTCGTGGACGGCGCACTAAGCGTTTTTTCTTTCTATAAATGTTCTTTTTACTGACAAGAATTAAAATTGCAACAAAAAGCAGAATTGATAAGCTCTTTATGTGAGATGCGAATCCTCATTATCTGATAACTGTGCGGCACGAACGTAGCCCGAACAGCGTAGTGATTCGAGTAAGAACCCTAGCAAATATCCTGCCATCCTCCCCTCGATTGCTGCTCATGCTTTCGTTCCTTCAGCAGCAATTGCTCAGGGATGGCAGCAACTGAGAGAAGGATCGCAACAATGGGAACAGTTGCTGCTAGGGTTTCTACTCGATCCATTATGCCGTTCTGGCTGCGTTCTTGCTGCACAGTTACGAGAGTTAGAAGCGCACCCACAGTAATTCTGTTCACCCAGATGCTACCGTAATCGTAGATTTAGTGCTATGCTGTTAGAGCTTCTAGAGTTAGATCCTATTCTCCCCATCGATATAGGATGTTGCAAGATGAAACCCTCTGATTGCAGGAGGCGTGGCCAGCTGTACCATA
The DNA here is from genome assembly GCA_037903475.1 of Ancylostoma caninum. NCBI lineage: Eukaryota > Metazoa > Nematoda > Chromadorea > Rhabditida > Ancylostomatidae > Ancylostoma > Ancylostoma caninum. The sequence goes on from JBAJFG010000231.1 coordinate 347,781, forward strand.
TAAGCGCGCACCGAGCGACTTCAGCATTCAACTCCGACCGAGGCCTTCGAGAGCCATCCTGCAGCCCCTCACCGCGCCCTCTGGGCTCCGTCCGCTTCCAGGCCTGATGGCCATCCACGATGCACCGACGCTGCCGATGACCTCTGATCCTCCCGACAGTAGATATCTAACTGTGTGTATTCGTGATGCCATTAGGATAAACTGTATTCGTACTTGGTGTTCAGTCGCATTCTACAATGGGCACGGAGCCCCAATCTTACTGCATGAAAGCAGTAGTCAGTTTTCTGAAATTTTGAAAAAAAAAAGCTTTGGTTAACTAGCGCACATATAGGAAGAGATATCCGAGTTGCCTGCGGCAGAAAGGAAAGATGAGAATAAAAGCTAGTTTTATCGCAGGGAAAGAGTAATTCCTAACAACAAAAAAAAAACACCAATTTGTTCCGATTAGCACGTTGAAATAATCTAATCCCGAAGAAAGCGAACTAAAAGTCCTCAAACAGCAAAATTCGAGTCATCAAAAAGGTCAGGGACGGGCAAGACAGCAGTAAAATAAGGAATATAAATGAAGTAAAACAGAAGTAGAACAACTGGGATTAGGACTTCACAAATCTGTCGACTAGTTTTGAAAATGAGAAAAGGCTCTAAGCTGGAGATGATTTGCTCAACCTTCCTAACTACAACCCAAACCTGTGCACAAAAAGGTTGCTCTCACTGCTATTTTGGCTAGAGGCAAATTTAATTTTAGAGCAGATCTCCTGATAGACGACTTAAAGAGTGTGAAGAAGCTTCCATCTTTCACAGTACGACTGAGAATTTCAAAAATCATAGAAATGTCATTTTTAATCCTCTGCAAGCAAGTGAGGAAAGACTGAAGGTGGCATTTCGTGATTCGGCCGGGGCCAACCATAACCAGAGCCTCCCTTGCGTAACATGAGCTTCCGCATAAAACTATTTTAGACGTTTTTCAGAAGATTGAAGAATGTTTTCATAAAAAGTTTGAATATTGTAGAGTCATATTCTAGAATAGAACTTATATAAATCTTTTGAAGTGAAGAGCTCTGAACTAATTTTACATTTGGAACATGGCTTTGTTCTTGATTTCATGATGGTGCTGATCGAGGTTCAATTTGTTATTGTAAACGAACCCAAGGTCTTTGACTTCAGTCACTTCAGTGAGATCATTGCTATTCAAAATACACCGAAGCTAGGGATTGTACTTGCCAATACACAAAACCGTGGTTTTTTGTTTCGACTGAAGTTGGAAGACTTCATTCTTCAGACGAATAAAAGTGTCGATAGCAATTTGCAAATCTGGGCACCACTATCACTGGGCACTCGGGAATATAATTTAAGGTCATCAGCAAACATTTTACAGGGAGCATTTGAAGCAGAAACTCGGCCAGGAATTTCGTGTGTCTAAATGTTATACCAGACAGGAGGGAGAACGCTCCTCTGAGTCTCCGCTAGGGCAGAACCTAGCGTAGGGGAAGGGATCCTGAACTTATGCTTAGAACAGTTTGTTACACAGAAAAGCTTCTAGCCGATTAACAATCCTGAGATGAATACCTAAAAGGATAAACTTTTTATATCAAACGCTTTAGGGAAGTCGAAATATACTATGCCCACCCTTTCTCTACTCCCAATAGCCCATCTCCGGTCTTTCATGTGGTTTTCCGTAGATTTTTGTCTAACAAACCCGTAGTGTTTTTTAGGTACCATTGAGTAACGTTCGAAATCTTTTTCAGTATTTTCTCAAAAATACTAGCAAAAAGTGAAGTGAGACTGGTAGACAGGTAATTTTCGGGTTCATCATGCGGAGTTTTCTTAGGCAAGGCTAAACCACGTAAGGACCATGTAGGAGTGCTTTACCTGTTAGGCACGTCCCCGTACATGAAGCTGTAATTGAGAATAAGCGCAAGGGAAGGGCAATACAGTGAGCACCTTTTTGAATAGAACAGAATGATAGATTACCAGGACCGAGTGAATTATGGGTGCCGAGTATCTGGAAAAATTCGGACGCGCACAAGTAAGGTCCGCGCCGCGCCCGGTCACAGGCCCAGTATTGAAGCTTTCTCAGATTTCTCAGATGCGAGGCTCTTGTGAAATAGAGGAAGATTCGCTCTTTCCAGTACTATGAAAAACCCACTGATTGCTTAGGAAACGGAGCCGAAATTTTTCTTCAAAATTGGACAATTTTCGAATTTGGAGCACGTTTTCAGGATTCATTGGAACTCTTTTCCGGATGCAACATTGCCGGCGTGTTCAGCTCACGCGTCCGCGTCTGTTGATATCATGGTGCAGGACGGATCTTCGCTGGGAAACTTTAAATGCCGACTGTTGAGAATGCAATGACAGGCATTCCCATCAGACGTGTACGGAAGTCAAATTTTAAAGGCAACATCGCAACGCTATACGTGATTCTATGCAAAACTACTGAAACACCCCATTTTTGAACCCCAATTTTTAAGGAACCTTTGGGCGGAGCCAAGAAACTTTCCGAATAATTCACTCCAAGAAGCGCACCTCCTGAGGAAATTCATATTCTTCGTGAGAGTCCCTCATCAACTCCCTAATAGAATAAAAACTGTATTCCATGTACGACTAGCAAAGCAGCTCACTCCGGATACCCTGCAATTCCGCCTTGGCTCGGGATCCAATGCGGGATCCCAGGGATCTCGTCCAACGCACTCCCTTGCTCCCCGCAAATGGAGCGCAGTTTCTATTCCGTTAGGGAGTTGGGCGAAAATGGAATTGGGAATGGGGGGGGGGCACTTGGTATAAGCCGATAATATGACCTGTTCTACACGTTCTGACTTGTTAGCTGAAACGTCCAGAACGCTCTGACTTGTTAGCTCTCCTAATGTGCAGTAGTTATCTAAAATGCAAGCAAGACAGAACGTGTGGGACAGGTGATATTATCGACTTATACCAAGTGCCCCCCCCCCAACTCCATTTTACCCGGGAGTTGATGAGGAACTCCCACGAGGAATACGAATTTCCTCAGTGCGCTTCCTGGTGTGAATTAATCGGAAATTTTCTTAGCTCCTTAATTCCGCACATCCCTAGTTCCCATCTGCTGTTGTCTGCGTCTCTTCCATTTCCGTAACTTCCTCGTCGTTCAATGAAAATAATGATTTGTCTGTTTTATTGATTTTTTATAAATTCTGTCCAGGGGTCAGGGAGTCACATGGTACGAGAATAACGAATTATTGATTTTTCGCTTTCGCACAAGAACGGGTAAGAACACGCCTGCTGGGATTCCCGTACAAGCTGAACACAAATGACAAGCACTTTCCATGAAGTTATTACAAAAAAGATATCATCTTTTCGGTAAAGGTATGGTAAAAAGTTTTGTCACTCAGACCTGTTCACACATTGATTACAAAAATAATCTCCTTATCAATATGAAATAGCCGGGGCAGTAAAACACCCGAGCGAAGCCATCTAGTATTTTCATGAATGGATCATCCAAAATTACTGATATGCTAAATACGTGACCGCCTGCTAAATATTGGGTTGGGCAGTAAGTTCTTGCGGTTTTTTCAACTCAATTTTTCACGAGGATTTGATCTAACTCCGAAAGCCTATCATAGGTCATTTTGTAGTTCTTATTTCGCTCTTAACGAATATTATAATCGATTTCCCCAAATTTTCGCCAATTCTCATTTTCTGTCGCGATGAGATGAGACCCACCAATTCAAAAAGAGCGTACATCTCCGACACTTCCAACTGTTCCACTGCAATCGTGGAACAAATGCAACTTAAGCTGTTGGGGATGTTAACAGCGTCGTAGAGGAAGCCATTACTGTTGGAAAGATAACGCAGAAGATGCCCGCCTCAGAAGGGTCGATTTTGGGCTGGAGGATACACCTTGCGCTGTACGCAGAGTTCGTAGAGTTAGGAAACGATTTTTTTGCAAGGACTTGCTCTAGATATGGAGAAAAAGTACTGCGGGTACTAACCTCCAGAAAAACTCAAGTTCAACTAGTCCCCACTTCGTGAAAATACGCTGAATATTCAGAAAAGCCGCGCGAACTCATTGCCCAACCTAATAAAATTATGTAAATGGAACCAAACTTGTCAAAACGCACCTAACGGCTCTTGGCATATTCGGAGTTTCTGGAAGTGAATCCGACTCCAAGGTAACACAGGCCACGTGAGACACGACCTTCTAAACAATATAGTCAGAAATGACAAAACAGCCGAAGAAGAAGAAGAAGTGTTGAGCCAATAATGTTTCACACATTTAAGATCTAGTTGTTAAGTCCTGAAGGAAAACCCAATGAAAAGGATCAAAAGAATTCAAATACTTAATTTTTTGAGTCACGCACAAGTTTCAGTTCCACTCACTCGTTCTTTCGGCAGACTAGCAATATGTGCAATCTGGCATTAGAATAAGTGAAGTAACTTGAGGAATGCGCATCTACAAGAAGTGTACGAGTAGTGCGAAAATACAAAAACTAACTTCATGCGAAATATGCATAATTATATAGGGGGATGTTACCAAGTCCAAAAAAAGTTCAAATTGTTGTGGAAATTTCACGAATTTTGACATTCACGGCAGCTCTTCCTGAAGGGAACAGCATGAACTCACTGGGAATTCTGGGATCATTACGCTTTCATAAGCTTCAAAGCTCCTGCCCACAAGATCAGTTAACTCATGATCACCATGTAAAAGCCCACATTCTATTAAACAAAGCGCCGTAAGGGGGCTAGAGCGGCTAGAGATACGCGGCGGCACTCATAGACACCGCAATCTTGAGGAGCAGACTGTGGGGCGAATGGCCGATTTTTAGGGGGCGCAGGCACATTCGTTCCGGGACTCGCAATTACGTCACTGCTGGCTCTCCCGCATGCACGAGGTAGTGATTTTATCACCTTCGCTGTCGGTCTCGCAGCATAGAGGTGAGGGAATGTTTACAAGCTTTCAGGCTGCACAAAGTACGCACCAGGAAAACCACCCCTTCCACTGTTGCGACGTTGTAGGCACTTGCAGAGAAGAAATGGACGGGTGTTATGAGGGCTGCAGCGTCTGGGAAGCTTAAGGGGGGGGGGGCGGACCTACGCGGTCGCCTCATCTGATGGATGCTCTTGCCGCATCCCGTGCTGAATTCTCCGATTGTGTAGTCACGACATCCGTTCGTTTCGAGAAAGCTTCTGCACTAACACGGAGTAAAAGCCTCAATTTATCAAGGCATGACATTGTGTATCCAATCAACTATATACGGATGCGGGTCCACCGATGGAGAAAGGGCCCGCCGTAGCCAAGAACCGTTGCGCCGTAGCCAAGCGGTCTGATGAACGCCAGGATACGGGTCAGGGCCCAGTAGTGTGGGGGACTCCGGGATACGGGTCCACCGATGGAGAAAGGGCCCGCCGTAGCCAAGAACCGTTGCGCCGTAGCCAAGCGGTCTGATGAACGCTAGGATACGGGTCAGTCGAGAGAGAACAGGTCCGCATGGCCCAGTGGTGTGGGGGACGTCAGGACACGGGTCCACGAGGAAGGTTCCGTCGTTGCTCAGTAGTGTGGAGAACACCAGGATACGGGTTCACTTTGGTCCGATAGTGTTGAGAATGCCAGGATGCGAACCCGCCCCTGGAGAACGGATCTGGCTTGTCCTAACTGTGAGAAAAGCGCCAGAATACGGGCGCTCAGATGAAGGAGGGGCCCGCCGTGGCCCAATAGTGTGGATAACACCAGGATACGTGTCCCCCAATATAGGATTGATCCGCTGTGACTCAGTAAAGTGGAGAATACCAGAATAGGGTTCAGCCGACGGTGAACGGGTTCATTGTGGCCTAACAGTGGAGATGATGCCAGAAAACGGGTCCATCGATGGAAGAAAGCCCGCTGCGGCCCAGTAGTGTGGAAAACACTCGGTTACGATTTCGCTTTGGTCCAATAGTGTGATGAACGGCAGGATACAGTTCCTTCGATGGAGAACGCGTCTGCGTTCGCCCGGTAGTGAGGAATACGCACGAGTACGCTATACCATGGAGAGCGGTCTTCTCATACACATCATGTTTGGGCCCATGTGAAGATTGGTTCTGCTTGTTTATCAATTTTCTAGAGATTTGGCAAGTGTGAAGCGTTTGCACATGTCTCAAGTGGCTGCCCCACCCCACTTTCTGGAGTCCCGAAGGGAAGCTAGTCTCAAGTAAAAGCCGATTTTTTTTTCTACCGCACTTCTACAGAATTACTGTATTGTATCCTCTCTAACTCATTTCCCCTGTTTCGCGGACCCCTTCCATGTTTGCATTCACCTCAGAATAAACATCACGATGCAATGCGTTGCAATGCGCGCGCGAGCTGATCCGTTCCAATAGATCAAATTTTCAATCGGAAGGCTACGTCCGAAGCGCTAAAAACCACTCGCACGTAGCCTTTTGATTGAGAATTTGATCTATTGTGATGGATCAGCTCGCGCGCGTATTGCAACGTATTGCGATGTTTACTCCGATGTGAATGCCCCGCGCAACGGAATGGTCGCGGACGATTTGGCCGGTGCTAGTACCATGCGCAGTGCGGCGGCGTGCAGTTAGGCAGCAGTTCTCTAGTCTCGGTAATGAGGGGGTGCGACCTAGCCCGCATGATACTGTAGCTGGCTACCCAAGGGAGGCTGGTTACGCGATGACGGCCAAACTCGTCCGAGAACGCCGCAGCTGTGATTGGGTGGCACTATTCTACTTTTAGAAACCCAAAAACTTCGTTTTTCCGCTGAAACTTTATACGAGGGGTTATTTGATGTGCTGTTAACGAACATCGTATTCATTTTGTATCATAACTCCATCTTTTTAGGGTTACGGTAGGTGTGCCGTAGATACTCTACCTCATGAAATCCTCTCAAATTTCCCGTAGTGGGGTTGTTTTTGAAGCTGATCACGAATATCAACATTGTTTTGCAAGTCGCTTCCGTTTTGTTTGAAGGCAGCACCCGTCGAAACCATCGTGTTCGTTATTTCGCCGGATTTTGGGGTTTTTGGGGGTGTATTGCTCATATCCGGTGGTGAAATCGCGTGAAACACCCAAGAAAGCCGGAAAAACGCGATGCTGCCTTCCGTGCGCGGGCGAGTACTCCGGCGGCGCCCTTCGTGCGCAAATGGGTCCCAGCACGGAGAAAGGGAATCGGTAGCAGCCCGCATGCGTTTAAATGCGTAAGCTGGCGCGTCGGGCCCTCCGAAGCACAGGCCGACCGGGCGTGCACGTGACGGCAGTTCGCCATTTTCTGCAGGTAAGTCGTTACTGTGTGTATTCCTTGTAGGTTCGGGATGTGCGCGACGCCTACTTTAGGGTTCGCGGCTCAGGTCCGAGTCGAGGATTTCGACTCGTGCTGCCTTTAAAGGCAGAGGGCCACCTCGTTCTGCCTGTTGGATTTACCAACATATCCTAGACCTTGTCATCATGTTGATCCCTGGGATGTACATCAACAGGCACAGAAGCGACGAAATCCCCATTTTTGAAAGGCTCGAACTGGATAAAAATTTGGAGCCCGGAGGCGGATCGCTCCAAGCTGTGCTGGCTGCCTGCCACGGCTGCCACATCGGTCAACGAGTCTTGGCGTGTCCAATCGATAAGATCAACGGCTTCACATGTCAACTCGGGTTGGTGAACTGTTACAGACCCCGTCCTGGAAGACGGGTTTATAGACCATTCTGAGACAATTTATGTACACCGTTGCAACCATCGCGCCGAGTAGATGCAGAATCTGCTGTTAGCTGAGCTACGAAAATGAGGTGGACCCCTGCCTTTAAGGAATCGCGATCCCCTCTCAATCTTCAATCGTTTACCTAAAGTATCCTATAAAAATGGGCTTACGGTACAAAACGGATACGATATTTGTGATAAGCACGTGAAATAACCTACCATGCGAAGCTACCGAAGATTATGTGGCATGCCGTATACATGGTATCTACCATAAACATACAAGTGGGTTTACTATACAGAATGGATACGATGTTCGTGTTCATCATTCCACATAACCTCTCTGGTTTGCAGCAAAAGCTGGGGAAACGGGTGTGGGTCATGATGAGGCAAAAGCGGGTGGGCAATGTGTCTGCGATTGGTTCATTCGAACCCTCGCCCCGCCCTTCAGGACCTACTTGCACTAATTCGCGCGCGATTTCACCATAGTTGCCCATGCAAATTTGAATGTGAGTGGGGACGAGTCGACGCCGAAAGGCGAGAAGACGCCACCCCATTTTGCCTCATCATGACCCACACCCTGAGGAAACCAAATTTTTGCAGAATTACAGCACAGGAAGATTACACTTCGAAAAAAAAATGAGGGGGGTTAACTCAGCAGCGAGAAGTTTTTTCCGTTCTTTGCGTCTTGCGTTGTTTCATGCGGTTCTGACTCTAATTGCATCGTTCCGGCTAATCGGCACGCGCACATTTGCAGACACGCCCCCGAATGCCTCGTGCGCGCAGCATACGCAGCGCTAGTCGGCTGGTAATTGGAGACAGGGCGCTGTAAATTGCAGGCTGGTATGAACTCGCCCGTCCGCCGCGCAGTGCAAGTCAGCCGAGGCGCTGCCAATTTCGCACGAGCTGGCAGTATTTACCACCCGCCGCCGGCTGCGGGTATCCAAGTTCACTCACCCAGCATCTCGGTATTAGTTACCCGCCCCCCCCCCCCTCCCCCGGTGACGCCTGGCCTTCACTCATTCACCAACGATTTTTCTCCTCTACCTTCACTTTTGCGCACCCGTTCTCACAACTATTACACCTACTGTGCCTCATGCTGCACCGCCCGTCAGCTCACCCACGCCACATCACCTATGCATTATCATACGTGGTGTGGTGTAGATGATCCGATGGACACGGTACGGCGTGAGGCAAAGATTTTTGAGAGAACGTATGCACAAAAATGACAGCCCTGAAATTGAACTTCGCTTGGAGGCATGGCTGTACTACTACTAGAAGTGGTAAAGAAAAGGAGCTTGTATACTTTTGCCGCAACGGCACGCCACGAATGAGGTGGGCCCCTGCCTTTAAAGTTCTAGTTTGAATTTGGTGCCGGGACACGCAATTCAAACAGGAATGAACAGGCTTCTCTTTCATCTTGATAAAGTGGATAAAATGGATAAAGTGGTCGGCGTTAATCAATCCCGTCACGAGGGATGCGCCACGCATTCGACTTCATCTGAGCATCGTAGAGGCGTTGAATGCGTATGTGCCCTGTACAGTGACTTGCGGGGGGCACCCGATGAACGAAGTCAGTGCTTCATCCTCCCAGACTCCTCTGGTATCAGTTTACCGACCCCGGAGGGATGCAAGGCTTGGTTGGCCTCGGGCGGGATCGAACCATCGATCGTGTGCGTGCGCAGCGAGCTTCTTACCACTGCGCCACACGCGCCCTTCACCTTGATATATGAAGTTTTTGTTCTGCATGTTTCATGCTCTTAAAGGCAGTGTTTCACTTCGTTTTCGTGTCTGAGCTTTTACCAGATTCTGAATCTCCTCGACACGCTGAATCCAACGGTATACCTAAAATGTTGCAAAAAGGTCTTTAAACCCTACTTTTTAAACGTTTTTCGGGACAGGTTGTAACAGTTTATCGAGGCGAGTGGACGCATGAAGCCGTTGATCTCATCGATCGGACACATCTAGCCGTGTTGACCAATACTGCAGACGTGGCGGGCAGCCAGCATATTCACGGACCGCTCCGCCCAGGTGGTCCGTGAACTGCACTTTCGGACCCTCCGAAAGCGGGGTTTTCGTCATTTTTATGAGCTATGACGTACATCTTTGGTATTAGCGTGACAAGGAGGTCTAGAGTCCGCTGGTATTTTCAGCTCACGAAACGAGGTGACACACTGCCTTTAAGGGGCTTGCATACTTTTCCGTAGTGGTACCGCGGGTGCCGCGGCAAAAGTGGGCGCTAAAGTTGTCGCCCGGCGACAAAATTCTCCTATTGCCATCCCTTGTCGCGCGCCGCTGGGCGCCGTCGCGGCAAAAAAAGTATACAAGCTCTTGTCGCCGGACCCTTGCCGCGGTGACGCAGCGGCGACGTCGCTGGCCTATGCTTAAAGGCAGCACTCACGCAAATTCTCACTCCTAAAATAAGTCGCTTACCATGTAGCAGACCGCTGGACGATAGCAACAGTAAGTTGAACACCGTGGACATCTGCCTACCTGCGATGATACTACGGTGGACACATCCGCCGCTCTGGACATTAAAGGCAGGGGTCCACCTCATTTTCGTAGTTCAGCTAACAGCAGATTCTGCATCTACTCGGCGCGATGGTTCCAACGGTATACATAAATTGTCTCAGAATGGTCTATAAACCCGTCTTCCAGGACGGGGTCTGTAACAGTTTGCCAACCCGAGTTGACATGTGAAGCCGTTGATCCTATCGATTGGACACGCCAAGACTCGTTGACCGACGCGGCAGCCGTGGCAGGCAGCCAGCACAGCTTGGAGCGATCCGCCTCCGAGCTCCAAATTTTTATCCACTTCGAGCCTTTCAAAAATGGGGATTTCGTCGCTTCTATGCCTGTTCATGTACATCTCAGGGATCAACATGATGAGAAGGTCTAGGATATGTTGGTAAATCCAATAGGCAGAACGAGGTGGCCCTCTGCCTTTAAGTTATCGTCGCGCCAGCTAACGCCGTTGAAAGGGTGTGCGTATGTGGTTCAGTGGAAGCTCGTTTGTGGAATTCGTACCATTCGCAGGGTTTCGTGGCGGGACCCATCACGGAAGACTCGTCCACTCTGTGGACACAAATGAAATACCGCCGTTATTTTCTGTTTTTCGCTTGTTTCACGCTACTTCATCGTTGTCAATGAGTTCATCGTTCCTAAAAACTCCGATATACCGCGAAATCTTCGACCCAAAAATTTCCGTGAGTGCTGCCTTTAACCATGGGCGACCATCGCCGCGGCAAATATCTGCAAGCCCTTTATGCTTAAATTGCAGCACTCACTGAAATTTTCACTTCTGAAATGAGTCGCTTACCATGTAGCCAGCCGCTGGACAATCGCAACAGTAAGTTGGAGACCTTGGATGGCCGCCTACCTGCGAAGATACTGCCGTTGACACACTGCCGCTCTGAACATTAGGGTTCTGTCACGGCAACGCCGTTGACAGGGTGTGCGCATGTGGTTCAGCGGGGCTTGTTTATGAAATTCGTACCATTTGCTGGGTTCCGTGGCGGGACCCATCACGGAACACTCATTCGCGCTTTGGACACACATGAAATACCGCCATCATTTTTTTGTGTTTTTCGCGTGTTTCACACTACTTTATTGTTGTCAATGAGTTCATTATACCTACAGGAAGCTCTAAATGTCCGCAGTCAAGAGGGGCGTGGCGACGTCGCGGCTCCTTGATCAGACACAGGCACTCTATGCTGCCTCTGGCTTCTCTAACTCTGCAGACAACCAGTGGCAGCATGCAGAGCGCCTGTGTCTCTGCCTAAAGCCGCGTCGTGGCCACCCCGCTCTTGACTGCAGACATTTGGAGCTTCCTGTAGAAACCCCGACATACCGCGAAATCTTCACCCCAAAAATTTCCGTGAGTGCTGCCTTTAATCATGGGCGGATGTCGCCGCGGCAAAAGTCTACAAGCCCCTTTAAACTCCGTCATCACCCCATCCCCTCCCCCCTTCCTCACCCACCCCGCAACCTCCAGCTGATGATTTATGAACACACGCTTGACACTGCCCGCGATATTTCCACAACTTGATGTGAGCTTCACATCCTTTAAAATCTCAAAGTCCGGCAAGATCTCAAAAGAAGAAGATTTGCGCTGGTGCTAACCTTAAAGGCAGTGTCCAGGCAAAACCTTTGAACTTGAGTGCTCATTAGATTATGATAGCGGGTCGACTCCATAGGCAACTGCCAAAGTTTCAGCGAAAAAGTCGCAGAAATAAGCGAGGTATCCGCCCTAGACCAAGTACCCGAATCCATCTCCAGTGCCCAGCCCGCCCACCCGGCGTCTGCCATTTCACGCGTGGAATTGGTGTAGCGTGGAGCATCGTTGGAAAATATCGGACTGATTGTGGCGGCGTTTCTCTATTGTGATTATTTCATCTTCATCTCATGCTCGAGTATGTGTTCTAAACATTCAGGTACTGTTGCTCAACACTCCAGTTCTTCGTTTCAGATGATCCTGGATCTACGGTTTACGGGTCTATACTTGGGGGAGTGTTCCACGATCACATTACGGAGGTGGTTATTTACATGCTGTAGATCGGGCAGCGAAATATTTTGATAACCAATCTTGACCTTCACATCAATTAGTTACCATGATACCAAGAAACGGCGAGAAAGAAAAACTTATTTTGTGAAAAAGACAGTTACTGCACTGCTAACATACATTGCCGACAACAGCAATAATCGAAATATACCTCTTCTTGCTAAATCTGCTCAAAAAGCGCTATAGCAATGATAAGAACCCCTGAAGGAAAACGAACTGACTTATTGAAGCTGAGGCAGTGAAAGAAGCCATTGTCTCTCGGACCAGGCCGCTCTAACCGTTGACCGTATCCGCGTCGGGACCCAATGCGCGTCTCGCCCCTTGCCAGCCCCCATTATGCATGCGAAAGGTGCGAAATCATTGAGGCAGCCCATGAAGAACGGTGATCCAACTGTAACCAAAGTGATTAGTTCAGTGAATTAGTGAATCACCTCAGAAACGGAAGATCTCTCCGAATTTGAGTTGAACACCACCGTAAACAGTATGATAAACTCAAGTGGATGTTGAATACAAATGTAATAGGTTCACTTTAGCCTTGATGGACTTGCAAATATACGCTGCCCTACTTTTCTGAACTGTTTTTTCCATCTAAACGCATACAGTGGTTGTGCTTCATCACATCATTCTTGACTCACTCTACGTTTGCTTCTGCTTTTGTTTGCACACCCATCGAAAATGAAAGGTTTCACCAATTTCAAGGACTGGTTGCGCAAGCAAGGACTTTCTTGTTTCGCATCTGTTCTCCAAACATTTTTGTGGTGTTTATAGAGAACTATTCGTTGTGCCTCAATGGTTTCGCACCTTTCGCATGCATAATGGGGGCTGGCAAAGGGCGAGACGCGCATTGGGTCCCAACGCGCGTGCGCGGATACGGTCACCGGTTAGAGCGGCCGGGTCCGAGAGACAATGGCTTCTAGGCAGTGAACGGGCGCTACCGATCGATGAAAATTTTCTCTGCGCCCTCTCTGACGAGAGAGAAGGCCGTCGGACATCTCGTCCGAATCAGTTATGAGGGGTCTCAGAAAAGGGTTTTTCCGAGGATTTTTTGATCTGTAAGTTTCGTATCTGGAATCAGGAAGTCAAACTGGCCTAGGAACCACAGAAACCGAATACTCGAAAATTTTGCCTGGACACTGCCTTTAAAGGCAGCAGGAGCTGAAATCCTCGACTCCGAGCTGAGCAGTGGGTGATGAAGTGCAGACTCAGCACATCATAAATGTGAAACGAACACAGACAATGATGGCTTACCTGCGAGAAAATGGAACATTCGTCGCGAACACGCCTGGCCGTGTTCGCGCGCGGACGAGTTTTCCCCGGCGCGAAAGCCATTGCGGTGCGTGGTTTGGCGCAAAGGGAAAACGAAATGCATTCAATTCACAGGGTTTCATGGCGAGACTCGGCCAAAACCACGCGCCGCAATGGCTTTCGCACCGGGGAAAACTCGTCCGCGCACGAACACGGCCAGGCGTGTTCGCGACGAATGTTCCATTTTCTCTGCAGGTAAGCCATCATTGTCTGTGTTCGTTTCACATTTATGATGTGCTGAGTCTGTACTTCATCACCCGCAGCTCAGCTCAGAGTCGAGAATTTCAGCTCCTGCTGCCTTTAACACATTCGCGACTTACGCTTTTGGCATGGTGTGTCACATGGGACACGCGCGCTCTTGCACAACTGAGACCCGTATTCAACCACTTGAGCACGTGGTCCCACGTGGTAGGATTTTTTCTCTGCCGCCTAATACCCCGAATTTGCGCAAATCTGAACCCGATCTTTTTCTCTTTTGTGATCGTCAAGAGTGTTCCCGAATGTTTGTCGTCCATTCACTTGATACTGATTGTACAGAGAACTCCAAACGAACGCAGACAAGGGCCAGGACCGCGGCTCGGCTCTCTTAGGCAGAGTCACGGGAGCTCAGCATTGTGTGCGCCTGCGTCTGTTCCCAAGAGAGCCGCGCCGCGGTCTCGACTCTTGTCTACGTACGTTTGGAGTTTCCTATAGTTTCTTTTTCATATATATCGTTCTTTCTGGTTTATGTTCCAACCACATATTAAGATAAGTTCGAGTGAAGATCTGCTCTGCCCAGTGCATGTATAGAAAGCTTGGGTATTTGTTAGTATAACACTACATAGAAGTTTGTTAATTATAACTGCTTCACAGAAATATGACTCTGAAAAGAGCGTGCTCACCCGGTTGAACACACGATCCCACGCGTCGCATCATATGTCAACCGGTTGAGCACATTGTCGCGAAGGTGTTAAACAAGTACAAGCATAATAGCACCATCGAGAAGATGACGGACCTACTCCCACATCCAACCCCCTCCCCCCTCCCCTCCTCCTTCAAGCCCGGACAAAAAGTGAAGATGGGTAGACAGAAACATTGTTTACTCATTGAAACACGCACCTCACAGTCTTCATCCAGGTTTTCACATTTGAGCTTTGCTTCGTTTTCGTTCCCCTCCAAATCTGTCATTATAATAGTGAAGCCTGAACAACTGCCTGAAATACTAAATAACCATCTCAAAAGCACAAAAATATCGACACAAACTCTGAGAACGCAAACCGAGCTTCCATGGAAGGATAAGGCACCCTCTTTCTAATTTTACGAAGCAGAGGCGATTGATTCGAAAATCATAATACCCTTCCGAAAGAGAATAGCGCACACTCTGTGTGGACCGCGAAGGACTGTCACAGGTGATTCTGAGTGTCGGTCTCAACATACTTTCACTTTCAACCGAGTGAGGTGTGGGGACCTTCACTTTGGAAGGGAGGAGGGAGGGTGGGGTGGAGGAGAGAAGCCGGATTTCTCAGGATACAAACAAGCTGACGCGAAGCACGCCTATGGTAAGATACAGGAATAGGATTGACCATACGTGCGATAGTCGGAGCTGAGGCTCCAACTCCCTTCATTTTGGACGAGGATTCGGCAGACTTCAGTGAAGCGAAGGAGAGGTTACCGCAACCAGAGGTAACCTTGAAGAAGGAAGATGTAAAACAATTCAAATAAATGCAGAAGTTGTGTAGTACGACGTCAGGCCCTGGCCGCGGCTCACTGATTACTTATTGTGATTGGAGCGCCGGATACAACCCACTGGAAGGGGTTGGAAACAGGGATGAGCGGATACGAGATTTTCCATGACCCGGATAACGGTGCGGATAACGGATAGGCCAAAAATGACCGGATAACGGATACCGGATAACGGATAACGGATAAGTGATCCAGATACTTCAAGACACCACATAGTTGTTACGAAATCGATGTCGGATTTTTGTACAAGAGCTTTGGAATAATACTTTCAAGTAAAGAGCGATGTTTCCACCGCACTTCTGGCATACTACGTTCGGAAGCTTACCTTCTCTTTCTGTGCTTTTCCTCTATTTCCACGGTTCACTTTCCTCGGCTTTTTCGAAGGTGAATCGAAATTTAGTCGTTTGCAAAAATTCGTCTCAAACTGATTCATGGGTTCGAACTTGGTAACAATGTTGCAGCTAAGTGGGAGGGAGACTGTTACAAGCCTACGGGCTGAAATTTGATAACGTCAACGCCCTTCTGGGGGCACTGGCGCTATCACAAGAAGATCTGTTCAAAATCTCGAAGTTGACCATAGGATTTATTATTCTTCTATTTTCGACACCGTAGAACGAGTGGACATTGTGGAAAACTCGGATCAGGTGGATCCACGTAGGGTTATCCTCTGATGTTGCAAAAAGCGCAGCACCACATTTCGCACTCCAATCGATATGGAAGAAGACACAAGCGGAAATCAAGAATTTCCTTTGTATGCCTTAATTGAGGCGCTGTTTTCCTACCCTACAGATAAACATAAAACAAACCGCTTGGATGTACCTCTGTGATGAAGAATTGGTCATGGAAATACGTCTGCTCAAAACACCTCTGTCGCTCTCGCTGGCTCAGGAATGTGTGACTTTTGACCTGATAAACCAAACCTCAGCAGGAAGATGACGAAGACGTGATGATTCAAACTACTACTTTACCGATAAAACAAATTCAGCATCTGACGCGGTATGACAATTTAGAGCCGACTGCCAAAATACGGCATCGATTTTCAACAACCTAATACAACAATGGAAATGATAAAAGTGAGACACGGTGTGAACATTAGGGAGGGGAGAGCTGAGCCAGGCTGAAGCTTTGTTCAAGATTATTGCCTGACTTTGTCGGACGACCAGGAAAACATGAGCAAGAGCATCTCGTTTGAGAAGGTACATGTCTATTTTTCTGCTTTATGTACCTTCTCTTACCTTGCTACAAGATTGTAAACCACTGATGAAGTAAAATGGGCTAGATCTAGTTATATTTCTTGAAATGGGGACTGAAAAATGCGCTAGATCGAGTAATTCTTTTTGGAATGTAGGCTATCCTCTGTTGAGAACGTGAGGAATGAAGCTACTCTTTTTGGCTTTATCCGCACCGTTATCCGGTGCCAAAAGCCCGGATAACGGTGCGGATAACGGATAGGCCAAAACCTACGGATAACGGCAAAACGGATAACCGGATACGGACAATCCGCTCATCCTTGGTTGGAAAGATAAAGAATACCGCAGTAAGCATTGAAAATTTCCTAACCATGAAGGGTATCTGAGCATAGCAGAGCACCGGATGCAACCCAGTGGAAGGAGTTGGAAAGATAAAGAATACCGCAGTAAGCATTGAAAATTTCCTAACCACGAAGGGTATCTGAGCATAGCTCAAACCTAATAGATTAAGCGAACATTGAGATATTGGATGAGGGAAAATGGAGTGGGGGGGGGGTGGTGGTCACTTGGTATTAGTCGATAATATGACCTGCTCTGCATGTTCTGACGTTTTAGCTGACATGTCCAGAACGCTTTGACTTGCTAGCTCTCTTAACCCATTGACGACCGCGTGCATTTTCGCGTGTCTGGCGTGTGGGACCAACGCCCACTTCAGGAGCGCGGTGCATAGTTCCACGCTGTTATGATAATTTAGACTAAAACACGAAATTTTGTGGGAATAATCTGAAATCTAGAGCTAGAAGCTTACTAGTGTCATCGGACTGAAAAACCTGAGAATCTAAACGATTATCACTTTATTTCTAAACGATTATCACTTTATTTAACGGCAGAAGAAGTTGGTTAAAGGTGCTTTGAGTGCTATGAAGAAGTTACCCTGAAGATTAATGAAGTGCAAGATGCACGAATGCGTTTTTGTGTAGAAAATATGGCTCCTATACGGATTATTCCCAACCACTACACAAGAGATGTAATGCGTCTTCCACGATGTAAAATTCCATCCTTTTCATGGTATTTGGCACAGCAAAAGAAGATATTTTTCTTGAACCACAATTATATGACCATTGTTTAGATGTGTTGTACTCATTTCATATGAAAATACTTCAAAATAGCCCGAAGGAAAGGGTCAGTAGTTGATAATAAGGGCGCGGCTCACCGGTGAGCCGCGCGGTCTCACGCGACCAAAAAAGCGCGGCTCACCAGTGAGCCACGCGGTCGTCAATGGGTTAATGTGCAGGAGTTACCTAAAATGCAAACAAGTGAGAACGTGTAGGACAGGTCATATTATCGACCGATACCAAGTGCCCCCTCCAACTTACCCTATTGGATGAATCCGAAGTGCTAAAAAAACAGATGGAAGTCAGGGCCAACATTCCGTTATTTCGATGTCTAAACAGACTGGTGTGGAAACAACAGGTCAGTTAGGGAAGTAAACAAAGAGATGACCAGAAACAACTGGAATATTTCTTCGACGACTTATAGCTGCATTGATCGAGCCGTGACAGACGCTTCCCTACACGCTCTAGTGGAGAGCGGCGGCGCTAAATAAACCTTTGCGCTATACGTCGCGCCATGTGCCCCAACCACTATTGTGTCGGGAGTAGGAGCCTCAACCAAGCTTAAAGATAAAGCTATCAATGATCTACTATTGTATATGTTTGCACGGGCGCACGAAGCGTAACACCCGTATATGCTCCTCCGCAAAATTCTTGTGCAGTGCTGAGCTTGAAGAGCCCGATCCGAATTCATATGCCGGCAACGGTTTTTCGTCCAGTTGCGAAGGTGGTTTTTCTAGGAGTGTTTATGCTTTTTTGCGACGCAACGGCGTCGCGGCAACGGCCACGACACGCGCGACGCGATGGGTAGCGAAGCCGTCGCGCCATGCCGAACGTCGCAAATTTACATACCCACGCAAAATTACATACTCACCCCCATTTTAAGGCAGGGGCTCACCTGATTAAGCTGTTGGAGATGTAGACATGTCCTAAACCTTCTCGCCGTATTGATCCCTGGGATGTACTGTCTGTTCCAAAAATCAGATCAATTCAATGTGTTTTGTTCCATTACACAAAGCGCATTTTATCACACGCCAAATCAGGGAAATTGGCGCTGTCAATCGACGATCGGTAGCGGGAAGCGTGCCAAAACATGTCTCGCCTATAACGACGTGGCGAGACTTATCTCATCTTGGCGGACTGCCAAGTGGCAAGATTTGTGAAAAAGACAGTACACCAACAGGCACAGAAGCGACAAAAGCTCTGGTTTTGAAAGGCTCGAACTGGCCAAAAATTTGGAGCCCGGAGGCGGGTCACTCCAAGCTATGCTGGCTGCCAGCCACGGCTGTCGCCTTCGTCAACGAGTCTAGGCATGTTCAATTAATAAGATCAACGATTTCACACGCTAACTCGGGCTAGCAGAGCTCGTTCTGGAAAACGGGTTTAAAGGCGGTTTCTAGACAAATTACCTATACCGCTGCATTCAGCGTGTCAAGGAGATGCAGAATCTGCAGTTATGTACCTCAATTACGAATGTGGGGGTGGGCCCCTGTCTTTAACGGATCATGAGTTTCCACCGACTATTTTGCCCTCATTTTACCACTTGTGATCTGGAATGTTCAGAAAAAGTTCTCAGCGATTTTCAGTGGTGATCTTTGCGATGGCTGCAGTTTTGCGCCGTGTTCTTCTCCAAGGATGTTTGTTTCCAGGACATGGAAGGACGCATTGCGGGTTTTTCTCATTTATTTGTTCAGAGATTTTTTTTGCATCTGAATTATCAGAATGGTTTTCTTCTATGCATACATTGTTGTAGTCCCGTGCTTCGACCCTTTGTGTTTTTCTCCCCGTTCAGGTGTGTTCTAGTAGTAGTGGCAGGGATTTCTTTGGTGGAATACGTTGAGAGTTTCGTTTCACTAAATCACGCTCTAGCCCCCCCCCCCCCGATCTTTTCCAATCTTTTACTGGTGAGACGTGTTATCTTGTGATGTCTGTGGGGTGGGGGTGGGGGCCTTGCACCGATCATTACAAAACCACACCGAAATGTGAAAAATCATAAGTGTCGGAGCGCAGGACTACCTTACATTCACCTATGAATCAATATCGCGTTAATCGAACGCTGTTCTGAAGCACTAGTATAACAATGTCTACATGAAAGGAAAACGATACCGATAGCTCAAATTCAAAAGGAAGTCATTAGATCAATATATGGATGCAACGTGTATAAAGTCTGTCCCAAACGACGAGTCCACCCACGCACGCGAGGATCGAGGAGCCGTCACGTTTGCCAGCACTCCACGTCATCATCTCTAATCTGCGTATTACCTTTCATCGTTATCTTCATGGTATCGACCAATGATTTGGCTGTGACGTGGACCGACGTGGCAGCTAACAGCTTACGTTCCAGCCTGCACGTAACTTCTTGGACTGGTGTAAAGAATCCGAACCCATTCGATAAGTTCCTCAGGAACGCCATGCTGCCGAAGAGCGTACCAGATGACTTCGCAGGGCATGCGGTCAAATGCCTTTTCTAGGTCAAGGAAGGCGAGATGCAGCGGCTTTTGTTTCTCACGGTGCTTCTCGACCAAGAGACGTGCAGCATGTATGACATCAGTGGTGCCGCACCCAGCTACAAATCCGCACTGGTTAGCGGAGAGCCGCACGATATCGCGAATCCTGCGGTCAATGACATGCTCAAAAACCTTCATGGTATGGGACAGCAGGCGAATAGGTCGGTAGGTAGCGCAGTCAGCGGGACTGCCTTTGCGCTTCCATATCGGAATCATGATGCTCCGCTGCCATTCCGAGGGCACTATCTTTTCCGCCACTATCTGGTTAAAGAACGTCGCCAGCCATTCAGCAGATCCCCAGCATTGTAACTTCCATAGATCCACCGCTACGTCATCGGGACCAGTCACTTTATGTGACATCATTCGCTTCGGTGCTGCCTCCGTCTCCTCGGTAGTGATTGCCTGCACGGGCCCGTAGGGTGGCGATACATAGGGGATAGGTGGGTGGGCGAATTCCTCCGTCGAGACTTTCTCGAAGTAATCACGCCATCGCTTCATTGCCTTCCTGCGGTCCACTAGAAGGTGGCCATGCTCGTCGTTGACGCCATGGAAGTTTTCGATATCTTCCATCTGACGTTTACGAGAATTCGCGAGCCGGTATATGAGCCGTTCGCCTTCCTTCGTGTCTAGCTTCTTTCCGACATCCGCGTATCGCTGCTTTCACCACCGCCACAGCCTTTTTCGCTGCTCTCTTCGCTTCGCAATATTTAGGCCAACGGTCGTCTGTCTTGCTGTCTAGGAAGGCATGGTACATGCGCTTCTTCTCCCGATCCCTCGACTTCACTTCGTCCGTCCATAGCCAAGGTTGCTTGTCGGTCTTCCTTCGACCTGGTTTAGTCGCACCAAGTTCAGACCGCGCTGCCTCTGCGACCACATCTGCTGCTTTCCGCCAAGTTTCCTCAACACTCGTCACAAGCGGTAGCTGAATCCTAGATATGACCGCGGCCTCTTTCTGCTTCAGTTTCCACCACTTGATTCGAGCTGATTCGCATCTCTCCTCGTACTTCCTCTTCGGTGGAGTGATTTTCAACGAACAGATCAGTGGCCGATGTTGTGTCGCTATTGTCTCATACGGCACGACCTTCACGTCCGTGACCAGCTTTCGATCTTGACGACGCAAAAGTACATAGTCGATCGTGTCTTCGTATTGCCGCTATAGAAGGAAACAAGACGTACGTTTTTGAAACCATGTGTTTGTTACGACAAGGTTGTGAGACTCGGCGTACTCAAGAATACAATCATCATCTTTGTTACGTGTCCCGTAGCCGAGCCCACCATGACAACTGTAGTCGCCCTTCGTTTCTCCCACGTGACCATTAAGGCCTCCCGCAACGACAACAGTATCCTCCTTCGGCACCTCTGCTGTCTTCTCATCAAGCAATGCCCAGAAGTCGTCCTTGCTAGGCTCAGAACAGCCAGTTTGCGGAGCGTATGCCGAGAAGAAGTGGAGCCGCAGTTCAACAGTGGCGATGACAATTTTCATAAGCCGATCGTCGAAACGCTGGACTTCTGCTATTGCGTCTCGGTAGCGTTCTGAGACTACGACTCCGACGCCACTTCTGATACCTGCACTGCTATGGTAAACGAGTTCGTAACCACATCCTATGTCCTTCGACTTACTGCCTGACCATCTCGTCCCCTGAACAGCGCGTATGTCGATTCTTCTGCGCTCTAGTGCGGCTGCTAACTCGCACGAGCGACCTGCCAACGTGCCGACGTTCAAAGTCGCAATGCGCGTCTTGGCTACGTTGTCCTCCTTAACGACTCGCCTGCTTGCCCCCCAATGCCACCGTTCGCGAAGCATCGGGAACTCTCGCATACTTTTCACATTAACCTTGCCTCGAAAGTGCGCGTCGACTCCCGTGTACGCCGTAGTTTTCTTCTCAGGCACTATTGACATCATAACCATACGAAGTTTCGTTGAGAATGCGGAAAAAATAGAAATCTACAGTGGACGTCAATCATCCGTGGCCTCGAGAAAAACACTGCACAATAGCGCCGCGCGCACCGGGATCGGTGTCGCCTGCCACGTGAATGCTATTCCTAAGCGCTGTTCTCAACGATTCGGTCGAAAATCCTCAAAACGGGTAGAAAAGCTGCTAAAAATAGCATAACAGTAGCGGAAGACATCGGTTACGGCGCGCAGCGCGGTAGAGCGACGTCCTTCTCGAGGCCGTGGATGGGCCATCGCCATTGACGTTCACTGTACTTAGACATCCACTCTACGAAAAATATTGACCTAAAATCAGAGAAAAGAAAAATTTGAGAAAACAAACTAGATAAGAATCCCGAGGAATGAGAAACACAAAAGTGGGAGAGGTTTAGAGGGATGCCACCCCTGAGCAGCAGGAACATTATTATCACATGTATGGTCTCTTACAGGTAACGTCAATCACGACTGCAGCTCCACATGACCTGGCGCGCGGCACCATCTATGTGGTATAGCTGGATGCTGTGGATGTTTGGTTAACACATAACGGACAATACGACCCACCGGTGGGTCGTACGGGAAGTTACGTAGAGGACAATACGACCCACCGGTGGGTCGTATCCGTTTTATCCCTTTTTCTTAGGTGGAGCTCCCCCAAATTCTGTCCCTAGGGGTTATTCCATCCGCTAAACACGGAAATGGCATCCATTTTGTACCGTAACTGCGTTACTGTAGGATTACTGCAGTCATACTGTAGATGCTGTTGATGTATTTTCTCACAGCATTTACAGCAAATTTGAACTTTGGGGTAACATGACGCGCTGAACATGAACACGTCCTCAGTTGTGCACCATAGAGCAGTACTCTGAGGTTACTGTAGCGTTATCGTATGGTTACTGTAGGCATACTGTAGATGCATTTTATTCACCAAATTCAGTGAAACTTTGGCAAGTGGCGTTGTTTGACATGCTGAGTACGAAATTGACATTCATTTTGTAGAGCAGCGCAGTACTGTAGGGTTACTGTAGGCATACTGTGGATGCATTTTGTTCACCAAATTCAGTGAAACTTTGGCAATTGGGATTATTTGACATGCTGAAAACGAATTTGAGACTCATATTCAAGATAGGTGCCATATTCGAGATCAGAGTGTAAAATAACCCCAATTTCGGGCAAATTCTGATGCAAAACCTTGCCCACAGTTCCTACAGTATGATTACAGTAACCCCGCAGTGATGCAGTACGGTAGACAATGGATATCATGTTCTTAATCTATATCTAAAATAACCCAACTGTGCAAATTTTGGTTGAATTCCGATAGAAAAAGGTCTTCCTACAGTTTCTACAGTATGCATACAGTAACACTACAGAAGTGCTTTACCAAGTAAAATAGATGGCATATTTGTGATCAGCATGTCAAATATGCCCTAATTCTCGCAACTCCGGTGAGAAACAAGCGCAAACTCGCTCTGGTCCAAAGTGGCCCTGAGCGGAAAATCTGCGTTGTCGCGAACGTGTTAAAGGCAGTGTGTCACCTCGTTTCATGAGCTGAAAATACCAACACACTCTAGACCTCTTCATCACGCTAATTCCAAAGATGTGCGTCAAAGCTCATAAAAATGACGAAAACCCCGTTTTCGGAGGGTCCGAGAGTGCAGTTCACGGACCACTTAGGCGGAGCGGTGCGCCTGCAGCGTTGGCCAACACGTCTACACGTGTCCGATTGATGAGACCAATGGCTTCACGCGTCCACTCGGCTCGGGTGGCGGTCAAGACGTATGCCGCGACGCGACCGCGCCGCACGCGTATACTTCTCAAATTCAGGGTGTTTCTTCAAATTCGATGCACTAAATGACATTGCTGGCCACCTTCTCACAGTTTGTGGGTCCCGATACATGCATGTGTCCTACTCAAGCTTAGAAAGGTTGCCCATATCCACGCAGAACTGCCCATACCCTCGAAGACTGCAGCCGCGACGCGTACATGAATCGACCAATCACGAACCAGCAGCGTACCTCTTGTCACGCAGCTACTCGGCTCGACAAACTGTTACAAATCCCTTCCCGAAAGACGTTTAAAAGTAGGGTTTAAAAACCTTTTTGTAACATTTTAGGTATACCATTGGATTCAGCGTGTCGAGGAGATTCAGAATCTCGTAGAAGCTCAGACATGAAAACGAGGTGATACACTGCCTTTAAAGGCAGCACCCGTCGAAACCATCGCGTTTGTGATTTCGCCGGATTTTGGTGTTTTTGGAGGTGTATTGCTCATATCCGGTGGTGAAATCGCGTGAAACACCCGAGAAAGCCGGGAAAACTCGATGCTGCCCTCCGTGCGCGGACGAGTATTCCGGCGGCGCCCTGCGTGCGCCAATGGGTCCCAGCACGGAGAAAGGGAATCGGTAGCAGCCCGCATGCGTTTAAATACGTAAGCTGGGGCATCGGGCCCTCCGAAGCACTGGCCGACCGGGCGTGCACGCGACGGCAGTTCGCCGTTTTCTGCAGGTAAGCCGCTACTGTGTGTGTTCCTTGCAGATTCGTGATGTGCGCGACGCCTACTTTAGGGTTCGCAGCTGAGGTCCGAGTCGAGGATTTCGACTCGTGCTGCCTCTAAGAGCATGAAACATGCAGAACAAAAACTTCATATATCAAGATGAAAGAGAAGCCTGTTCATTCCTGGGGTGCGATTCATTAACGCTGACCAGGTTAGCGCGCTAGCCGCTGGCTAGTAAACCAGCTGGCTAGCGTAACCACAGGGCAGACGCAACCTGCGATGCATTAGCGTGCACGCGAGTTAAGGTTGTTAACCAGCCAGTAGCCCCTCAATAACCGCATGTTGACTCGCCATATTTCTGTACAAACACATTTTTCCATATTTTATTACATAGTTCCATAATTAGTACCTAAATATTACACACTTAGTAATAGTACATAGCCATCGTAACTTCTGATACACTTACTGTGCATTTTAGGAGGGAATATTTGATTATTTAAAATACATTTGAATTCGTCAATGATTCAAAACCCAAGAACTTTCGACTATTTCAAATATTAATAATTTCTAAAATATTCCATTTTTTCAATTGCTCGAATAATACACTTTATTAAACGAATGAGAGAACAAATTATTCGAATATTGGACCTTCGGTTGCACGAATGCATGAACGATTCGAAAAACCAACTTTATTTTGTGAACATCAACAGCTATTTCAGACTTTACAACCCCTTCATTATCGTAAATTTATGGAAATTTAATTCGAACCTTACTTCGACGCAACACCTGACCCCCTGTAATACATTTCCTTTCTAGATATCATCACAATAGTATCCCGGTTTCTAGTTAAGTTTCAAATTTCTGGATTTTTATTGCTAACGACTTCATCACATTTTTAATATTATGAGTTTTATTCAAAGTTTTCACTTTCACTCACGGTTTTGGAAAAATTCAAAAATTTCCGCCTTAAATTTACTAACCATGAGATCTCTGCGTGCTTTCAATTGGTTATTCGTGAAAAACTTCATTTTTTCACGAAAAGCCAGTTTTAGATAAAAATTGTGTGGCAGAAAATGACATTAGGCTAGTAAAGCGGTTATGAGCTAGTGGTAATCAACTAAATCGAAATAGAGCAATATTTTAAGCAATTTTCCGATAGCTAACTGCCTAACCAATTGCTAGCCGGACCTTCGGACGTTAGGTTGGAATTGGCCCGTCGGTGACCTGCCGATGACCAACCCGCGCGCTCGTGAATCGCAGCTAACGCCACACCGGCCTCAAACCAGGCCGTAGCCAAAGGTTACGCGTTAATGAATCGCACCCCTGTTTGAATTGCGTGTCCCGGCACCAAATTCAAACTAGAACTTTAAAGGCAGGGGCCCACCTCATTCCGCCAATATATAGACATATCCTAGACCTTCTCGCCATGTTGATACCAATAATGTATATATGTACATCAATAGGCTCAAAAGCAACGAAAGCCTCGCTTTCGAAAGGGTCGAACTGGCTGCATTTTTGGAGCCTAAGGGCGGATCGCTCCAAGCTGTGCCGGCTGCCTGCCTCGGCTACAGCGTTGGTCAACGAGTCCTGGCGTGTTCAGTCGATAAGATCAAGGGCTTCACACGTCAACTCGAGTTAGCAAACTGTTACAGATACCGTCCCGAAAGAAGAGTTTGAAAACCATTTCGAGACAATTTACCTATGCCGATGGACTCAGTGTGTCGAGGAGATGCAGAAAATGCCACTATTTAAAGGCAGCACTCACGGAAATTTTCACTTCTGAAATGAGTCACTCACCATGTAGCCGCCCGCTGGACAATAGCAACAGTAAGTTGAACAGCTTGATTTGCCGCCTACCTGCGAAGATACTGCCGTGGACACATCTACCGCTCTGGACATTAGGGTTCAGTCGCGCCACCTAACGCCGTTGACAGGGTGTGCGCATGTGGTTCACCGGGGGCGTGTCTATGAAATTCGTACCATTTGCAGGATTCCGTGGCGGGACCCATCTCGGAACACTCGTCCGCTGTGGACACACCTGAAATACTGCCATCATTTTCTGGGTTTTTCGCGTGTTTCACGCAACTTCATCGTCGTCAATGAGTTCATCCTACTATATTAAAAGATTTGGTCGCTCATCCCCGAAAACACTTCCGTTACTGCGCGTCGACTCTCAGCGCATTGTCGGTACGCAGTGTTGTGATGAGTACTTCAAAAAAGGGGCCCCTGGCCTAAATTTCCACATTGTCCGCTCTTCTCGTCCTAGATCTTTGTCTTCCTTGTTATAGGGTGACACCCCCCTAAGGGCCGGCGTAGGTTTCAGGCTACTTTGCACCTGGGACTATCGATTAGTTTATCGATTATATTGATTTTATTGATTTTTCGCTATTTTTGCCCCAGGCGTAGCGAAGACATGTCTACTGGGGTATGTCAGTACGCTGAACACGAATATGACAACCGTTTCGTACGGCACTATCTATTCATCGATTTTATTGATTTTTTGCTAATTTTGCCCCGGGGACGGTGAAGACATGGCTATTGGGGTATATCAATACGCTGAACACGAATATGACAACCGTTTCGTACGGCACCATCGATTTATCGATTTTATTGATTCTTCGCTAATTTTGCCCCGGGCGCGTTGAAGACATGGTTACTGGGGTATGTCAGTACGCTGAACACGAACATGACAACCGTTTTGTACAGCACTATCGATTTATCGATTTTATTGATTTTTCGCTATTTTTACCAGGACCCGAGCAAAGCCGGGTACACAGTCTGGTAATAAAAGTTCAAAAAATAATGGTGAAACTAAACAACTGGATTGAAAGAATCAAACAGATATAAGATTTTCTCAATCCAGCAAGCCATTCTCAGGGGTGAGGAAGCTCCCTGCAAATCCGATTTGGAGCCCAATAATCCTAATAATGTCGATTAACGTTAGTTACAACAAAATGGTTTTGTTTCCTGACATGGTTTTGAAACGAAGTGGTAGCGCTGTTCCCATCGGTTGGGGTTTTTCCTTGATTTTGACTGAGCCAGTGGTAAACATGCGCCGGTGTCAGGTAAAGAGGCACACGGGTCCATTGGTCGGGATTTTCCCGCCAGTGGTAAACAGGTGCTGGTCTCAGATAAAGGGGCACACGGGTCCGTTGGTCAGAATTTTCCCGCCAGTGGTAAACAGGCGCCGGTCTCAGGTAAATAGGCACGCACGTCCGTTGGTCAGGACTTTCCCTCGGATTCCACTGGGCCAGTGATAAACAGGTGCTGGTCTCAGGTAAAGGGGCACACGGGTCGTTGCTCAGCTCTTTCCCTTGGGTTCGACTGGGCCAATGGTAAACAGGCGCCGGTTCCAGGTAAAGGGGCACAAAGGTCCGTGGTCAGAATTTTCCCGCCAGTGGTAAACAGGTGCTGGTCTCTGGTGAAGGGGCAGATGGATCCGTTGGTCAGAATTTTCCCGCCAGTGGTAAATAGGCGCCGGTATCAGGTGAAGGGGCACACGGGTCCGTCGGTCAGGATTTTCCCTTGGGTTCGACTGGGCCGATGGTGAACAGGCGCCGGTCTCAGGTAAAGGGGCACACGGGTCCGTTGGTCAGGACTTTCCCTTGGGTTCCACTGGGTCAGTGGTAAACAGTTGCTGGTCTCAGGTAAAGAGGCACGCACGTGCGTTGATCAGGACTTTCCTTTGGATTCCACTGGGCCAGTGATAAACAGGTGCTGGACTCTGGTAAAGGGTCACACGGGTCGTTGCTCAGCTCTTTCCCTTGGGTTCGACTGGGCCAATGGTAAACAGGCGCCGGTTCCAGGTAAAGGGGCACAAAAGTCCGTGGTCAGAATTTTGCCGTCAGTGGTAAACAGGTGCTGGACTCTGGTAAAGGGTCACACGGGTCCGTTGGTCAGCACTTCCGTTGGGTTCGACTGGGCCAACGGTAAACAGGCGCCGGTCTCAGGTAAAGGGGCACATGGGTCCGTTGGTCAGGACTTTCCCTTGGGTTCCACTGGGTCAGTGGTAAACAGTTGCTGGTCTCAGATAAAGGGGCACACGGGTCCGTTGGTCAGAATTTTCCCGCCAGTGGTAAACAGGTGCTGGTCTCTGGTGAAGGGACACACGGGTCGTTGATCAGCACTTCCGTTGGGTTCGACTGGGCCAACGGTAAACAGGCGCCGGTCTCAGGTAAAGAGGCACGCACGTCCGTTGGTCAGGACTTTCCCTTGGATTCCACTGGGCCAGTGATAAACAGGTGCTGGTCTCAGGTAAAGGGGCACACGGGTCGTTGCTCAGCTCTTTCCCTTGGGTTCGACTGGGCCAATGGTAAACAGGCGCCGGTTCCAGGTAAAGGGGCACAAAGGTCCGTGGTAAGAATTTTCCCGCCAGTGGTAAACAGGTGCTGGTCTCTGGTGAAGGGGCAGATGGATCCGTTGGTCAGGATTTTCCCGTCAGTGGTAAACAAGTGCTGGACTCTGGTAAAGGGTCACACGGGTCCGTTGGTCAGAATTTTCCCGCCAGTGGTAAACAGGTGCTGATCTCTGGTGAAGGGACGCACGAGTCGTTGGTCACCACTTTCCCTTGGGTTCGACTGGACCAATAATAAAAAGGCGCCGACCTCAGGTAAAGGGGCACAAGGGTCCGTTGGTCAGGATTTTCCCTTGGGTTCGACTGGGCCACTGGTAAACAGGTGCTGGTCTCAAGTTAAGGGGCACACGGGTCCGCTGGTAAGGATTTTCCTTTGACTGCGACTCTGTCAGCAGCAAAGTTGCGCCCGTCTCAAGTGAAGGGGCACACGTGTCGCGCCGGTGTCAGGTGAAGGGGCACACGTGCGGCGCCAGTCTCAGGTAAAGGGGCACACTTGTCCACTGCGCGGTAGTTTCCCTTGGGTTTGACTGGGCTAGTGGTAAAGTAGCGCTGGTTTTAGGTAAAGGACAGTAATTTGCGCACCCACCCAATGTTTCTCGCCAACCCCGTGGACCACCTCCCTTACTAGAAACTCTCAGGCAAAAGCCTAGATAATAATTTGCGCACCCACCCCATGTATCCCGCCAACCCCGTGGATTGCCTCCCTTCCAAGAAACTCAGGCAAAAACCTGGACAGTAACTTGCGCACCCACCCAATGTTTCTCGCCAACCCCGTGGACCACCTCCACTACTAGAAACTCAGGCAAAAGTCTACAAAATAAGTTGCGCACCCACCTCATGTATCCCGCTAACCCCGTGGACCACCTCCACTACTAGAAACTCAGGCAAAAGTCTACAAAATAAGTTGCGCACCCTCCTCATGTATCCCCCCAATCCCTGGATTACATTCCGTTCCAGAAGCTCAGGCAAAAGCCTAAACAATAATTTACGCACCCATCCCATGTATTCCGCCAACACCGTGGATCACCTCCCCAAGTATCCCTCCAATCTCATGAAGCATCTTCGTTCTCTGAGCTCAAGCGAAAAATAACCAATAACTTACTCTCCTTTTCATTTATCCCATCAACCCTGTTGATCATCTCCCTTCAACTTCCCTAGGTCATGTGGATTTGAGTATTGATCACTTTCTTAATCATCACTTGGAACTTTTTTGGTTTAGTATAAGTGAGCCAAGTCGTGTCGGTGAATATCGGTTAGTAATGACAAAGAATATTGGTGGAAATAGGCGGTCGTGATGCTTATTCTCTTCTCACAATAATTTGTTTTCAGTTTTTGTTCAAAATTTTGGGAAAGTATAAAGTTTTTAGAATAAGTTTGGTTTGAACTAGAAGGACGGGATAGTCACATACAGTGGTAATGCTGAGGGTGCGTTTGTATGATTGGCTTAGTGAGTTATTGACCGAGTGGTTTGTACAATACAAAAGCAGTTGTGTTCTGTATTTCACGCAGTCCTTGGTATGGTCTCTGCTTGCGAAAGACAGAGATAGAAACAACAAAACAAATTGATTCACGGATTCTGTGAGTTATCTTCTCTCATTCGCTACGCTACGTGCTCTTTTTCGACTGAATAATGTTATATGTAGATATATGTATATATACAGTTGTCAGATAGTGTAGCTCGAGTTGAGGGTGTGAATCTCACACAGCCTGTTGGCGCGCACGAAAAACCACACCGGGTCAATACCGTCACACTACGGAAAGAAGCACAATAACGTGGCTTACGGGGCCACTAGTCGTCTCTAAAAACCCCGATATACCGCCAAATCCTCAACCCAAAAATTTCCGTGAGTGCTGCCTTTAACCACAAATATGAGGTGGACCGCTGCCCTTAGGTAGTGGGGAAGGATCAAAAGTACTCCTGCGAGGTCCAGACTTCCTAAGACTGATTCGGGATTTGCAGTGGAGGAGACGCTGAGATGATATTGTAACTGTTTAAAAAAATCTTACCAAACTTAAGTATACAAAATTGGATACACATCTTGCCATGGTTTCGAAAAGATTTGAGGAATCGAAACCGCCTAACATAGCACTGTTGTCTTTTTAGCGGTAAGCATGCCGACCACTGCACTATGTGCGCATGTTTCATCTACTGAGAGGCCCAGCAGAGATACATTGATTCACGAGGCAAGCTTCGATGTCGCGAGATTCTCGCGAAGTGCGCTTAGCTGTCGCAAACCTGTTGCCAAGGAGTACCGCGTCTTAGCAGTAGTAACATAGGGTGTTCACTTCCGGCCCTGACGTACAATAGTACCAAAAATATAGATATATAAAAATTATACTTCATATTTATGAGAGCGTTTTATTGATAAAATTCAACAGTACCGAGGTATGTAGGTTTCGTTCTTGTTAGAAAAGACTTAGAGCTTCATAGTGTTCCTTCACTGATTCTACAATACCAACGGTGTCGCTTGATGAAACTGCGCGATGTCTGCGATTTCGCGTTTTTTTCGTCGTTTCTCCATAACTCCCTTCAATCTCAACCATTTTCAAAATGGAGCAGATATTCGGAGTCAGGATGGTCCAATCTATCTGGTAGTGCAGTTAAAATTTGAAATTCTGAAAAATTTTGGTGATCAACCTGAAAAATCACCTAGGGACACAATTAAGAGAGACTCGCTGCATCGAGTCTTTCTTGATTATATCCGCAGGTACTTTTCTGAAAATGGATCCTGCTAGTTCCCCATTCACGTGAAGGAGTTATTACACTGCACTGAAAATACATTTTTCGAACTCAGAAAGTGATTAGAAGAAGAATGGTACCTCATACAACTATCGAAGGATTTCCTAAGAATTTGAATTCAATTTTCGTCGATTTCAACCATTACTTTCACATTTTGAACTTTCTGAAGACAACAAAATTAGTGAGGTCTTCGAAAATTGTTCAGAGCTGTCGTGAAAACCTGATGACTGCGATTGCGCTTCTAATCGCGCATGGATGCGATTTAGACAAAATTTCACTTTCTCATCCCCGAAAAAAAGATTTTCCAAGGGAAATAATCTTGAACGCACAACTCGCCACTAAGTGTGATTTTTAGGACCCTGTAACGCTAGCAAAAGCACAATTTTGCGGCTGAGCATGCGATTTAGGCAAAATCTCGGTTTTCCGAATTTCCTTGAAAATTTTCTTCTTTCCCAGTGGATCCTACGCAAGTTTCCACCAACCATCTAGAGAATAACTTTTTCATTGACAATAAATCCATTACAATGTTTTCCCTTCATATGTTCCTCCTGAGCTCCGTCCACATCCCTGGCAGGCTATTATCGCGCCCTCGGTATCGCTCGATCGATGGATCGCTGGACCTCGCCATAGACTAGTGCGCCCTGCGGTACTGTAGCAGCTCATGGGTGCGACTGCATTTGAAATGACATGGAACTAAGAAGCTTTTCTTTCATCGCGGAAATACAGTATGAAATCCAATTTTCAGAGTTTTTCGAGCTTGCTTTCAATAATCAAATAAAACGTCGAAAAATTCAACGAGTAGGAGTTTTTCACAGTGATTTCTACCTTTGTCAGTTTCATCACTATGGAAATCCGAATAAGGGTCCGAAATTGGAGATTGCCTGTCAACTCGCTTGCTTGACACAATTGAACAGAATTACAAAAAGTGACTCAGGATCGGACTCGCATTCTTTAGAAATTTTAGCCTGGACCTCTTTTTAGGAGGTTATTCGATGCGAATCACGATCACGAAATTCGCATTTATTTTCTACCCTTAGCGTCGTTTTCGTAAGTATACGGTGGGAATAGTGTAGGAGAGCGAAATAAAATGCAATCTTCGACAAGGAATTCGAAGTTGCAGAGTCAGATGCTGCAGCCTGGCTAACGTATTGTGTTACAGAACAAAATGGCTACGATTCTCATGTTTATCACATTCGTTAACCCCCTCATCAATTAGTGAGGAAATTTCTGAGATTTTCTGAACAGAAAAGCGAGAGACTGCCATTTCCTCGCCAGAACTCAAATTTTCTCTGTTTCTTACTGTGATCTCAAAACGTGATTAGGATACGAAATTAGGGCGATTCTCGTGACCAGAAATCGAATAAACCCCTAGAATGAGGTCCAGGCCAGAATTTCTAAAGAATGCGAGTTCGATCCCGAGTCACCTTGTGTAATTCTGTCACAATTGACGCGATTTCAAGCGTATTTCGGGTTGTTTTCCAGTATGGTGCATGAACATGTGAAAAGATGATTCGTCGATCTAAAAAATATCAACATCAAACATTTCTCATCGATAATCATACCAATTATTTTGAAAAACTCCTACTCGTTAAATTTTTTGACATTTTATTTGATTATTGAAAGCAAGCTCGAAAAACTCTGAAAATTGGATTTCATACTGTATTTCCGCGATGAAAGAAAAACTTCTTAGTTCCATGTCAGCTTTCCTTTTCTCAATATTTCCTTCATTATTTCAAATGCAGTCGCACCCATGAGCTGCTAAAGTACCGCAGGGCGCTCTAGTCTATGGCGAGGTCCAGCGATTCATCGATCGAGCGATACCGAGGCCGCGATAATAGCCTGCCAGGGATGTGGTTAGAGCTCAGGAGGAACATATGAAGGGAAAACATTGTAATGGATTTATTGTCAATGAAAAAGTTATTCTCTGGATGGTTGGTGAAAACTTGCATAGGATCCACTGGGAAAGAAGAAAATTTTCAAGGAAATCCGGAAAACCGAGATTTTGCCTAAATCGCATGTTCAGCCGCAAAATTGTGCGGTTGCTAGCGTTACAGTGTCCTAAAAATCACACTTAGTGGCGAGTTGTGCGTTCAAGATTATTTCCCTTGAAAAATCTTTTTTCGGGGATGAGAAAGTGAAATTTTGTCTAAATCGCATCCATGCGCGATTAGAAGCGCAATCGCAGTCATCAGGTTTTCGCGACAGCTCTGAATAATTTTCGAAGACCTCACTAATCTTGTTGTCTTCAGAAAGTTCAAAATGTGAAAGTAATGGTTGAAATCGACGAAAATTGAATTCAAATTCTTAGGAAATCCTTCGATAGTTGTAT
The DNA here is from genome assembly GCA_037903475.1 of Ancylostoma caninum. Lineage (NCBI taxonomy): Eukaryota > Metazoa > Nematoda > Chromadorea > Rhabditida > Ancylostomatidae > Ancylostoma > Ancylostoma caninum. The sequence goes on from JBAJFG010000231.1 coordinate 381,666, forward strand.
GAGGTACCATTCTTCTTCTAATCACTTTCTGAGTTCGAAAAATGTATTTTCAGTGCAGTGTAACAACTCCTTCACGTGAATGGGGAACTAGCGGGATCCATTTTCAGAAAAGTACCTGCGGATATAATCAAGAAAGACTCGATGCAGCGAGTCTCTCTTAATTGTGTCCCTAGGTGATTTTTCAGGTTGATCACCAAAATTTTTCAGAATTTCAAATTTTAACTGCACTACCAGATAGATTGGACCATCCTGACTCCGAATATCTGCTCCATTTTGAAAATGGTTGAGATTGAAGGGAGTTATGGAGAAACGACGAAAAAAACGCGAAATCGCAGACATCGCGCAGTTTCATCAAGCGACACCGTTGGTATTGTATCTACATCATTCCAACTTTATCCAGGGACTTTCATAACGCCTGTTTAGATCGCGCTCTTATCGACAACTCGGCCTTCGTACTTGTTTGTTCTCTTTTCTGTAATGGTGCTTTGCGCGAGTCGTCACAGAAAACTTGTCGGATCGAAATGCGTTCGTAACTGTAAACCACTCTTGGTATAAAAGGAGATAGATTTAACGAATTATAACGCAGTCATTCGAGTTCTTTCCGTCTTCATGCATTTTTCTTATGAGAATACCTAATATGAATGGTTTTCTTTACCCTAAGAATCACTCTTAATCCCAACAGATCATTGCTGTACTTTTAACACATGGTAGTATCTCTGATATATGTGCACTAGGAACGCACGAGTAGAAAAGGTAGAAACCCCAACAGCATTTCCTCCTATTTGCCGCCATCTTCTCCTCAACTTTCTCCATCCTTCAACAATTGCTGCTAAGGAAATGAAAACTTGAATAACAGTTGAGGGGAGCATAGCAGCAACTGAGAGGAGATGACGCCACGATCTCTGCTCGACGTATTATGCTGTTTGGACTCCGTTCCTTACGCACATCTATCGAAGATAGTAGGAGTTTAGAATGTTTCTTCTTGCAGATGCGTGTGTTAGTGTTCCTGGTCGCTGTAGGCACTGTGTTTGCCGGTTACGAGAACCAGAATTCGGGTTATGAGACGGCAGAGCAGCAGCAGCCCGCGCCGAAGAACCCAATGACGTCTGACGGCGGAGACCAGCAGGGATACAACTCTGACGGCCGTGCCAACGACGCCCCACCACCCCAGCACAAGGGAGGCAACGATGGCGGTGTCCCAGGAGTGAGCACCCCCGACATCAAAATCAACGTGCCCGGAGTTGACACTCCCGACGTCCCGGGACCAGTTGAGGTTAAGCCCGAGCCTCCAGTAGAAGTTAAGCCACAGCCACCTGTCGAAGTCAAGCCTAACCCACCTGTGTCCTCCAAGCCAAGTTACCCACCCCCTGGACCTGCTCCATACAAGGATTCTGGCTCTGTGAGTTGAAATTCGTTCCCTTCGCGAAAGAATTTTCAAAGCTGATAACTCGTAACCATTTCAGCAGTACCCTTCTAATCAGAACTACGAACAGGTAGAGAAGGCCAATCCAGCACCAAACGTCAACGCTCAGGGTGGTGACGGTCTGGCCTACAGCAACGAGGTCCGTCTTCGTGCGCGCCGTTTCTAAGTTGCTCATGGTTTCAATGGGGTCTCATGTGGTTCCTTCTTGTAAAACAATACCGGGTTTAATAAATAATAAATATTTCTGTTCTTCTGTTCATGCACGAATAAATCCTTAAGAATGGAATAGTACCGGTTGTGGTTACTTCGGGAATACGAGCACAAACTAAAAAAATGAAAAGCTACATTTTCAGCTAGGGATTTCGAAGCCATCAATTCGTTCAATGGTTATAGAAAAATTCTAAAATTTTTGAAAAATGCTCCAAATGTTGGAAATTTCGCTTGGTTCGTCCCATCTCACATTCGCTTTCATCCGCAGAGGATTTTCATGAGAGATTTTCATATACTGAATGAGAATAAAAGGCGATCATCGCGGATAGCAGCCAACACTCGTGTCCCAGCTCCAAGGAGCGAGCGGCAAGACCAAAGCTTTGGATTTGCGTGAACAGTTTATTTTATTTTTTATCCTTTTTATTATTATTTATTTTTTTTTATCTTTTTTTTCCATTTTCAATTGGGATACTCGATACTATCCCTTATACATCCCTTATGCGTGTGGGAGGGCCACACCTCCAAATAAAAATAGGGATTAGTACTGATGGGTAATCCAAGCGGAAAATGGTAGGAGAGGATTAATTTTCCGTGATCTCACTGCTAGTTGTCCCGAAAGGGACAAAAAGGGAGCGTCACCCCCTAGTAGCAGTCCTAAACCTTCGGGATACTCCTCAATTTATCGGGACAGCCCACTCACTTCAAGGGTCTAAGACCTATAATTACTATTCCATGTACCGCCCTACTAAAAGTAAGGCAGGAGCCAGTCAATACTATATTAAAGGCAGCAGGAGCTGAAGTCCTCGACTCCGAGCTGAGCTGTGGGTGATGAAGTACAGACTCAGCACATCATAAATGTGAAACGAACACAGACAATGATGGCTTACCTGCAGAGAAAATGGAACATTCGTCGCGAACACGCCTGGCCGTGTTCGCGCGCGGACGAGTTTTCCCCGGCGCAAAAGCCATTGCGGTGCGTGGTTTGGCGCAAAGGAAAAACGAAATGCATTCAATTCACAGGGTTTCATGGCAGGACTCGGCCAAAACCATGCGCCGCAATGGCTTTGGCGCCGGGGAAAACTCGTCCGCGCACGAACGCGGCCAGGCGTGTTCGCGACGAATGTTCCATTTTCTCTGCAGGTAAGCCATCTTTGTCTGTGTTCGTTTCACATTCATGATGTGCTGAGTCTGTACTTCACCACCCGCAGCTCAGCTCAGAGTCGAGAATTTCAGCTCTTGCTGCCTTTAAAGACTTTGGAAATCAGTGTACAGGATTCAAGTGTGAAGAAAGTTGTAGCATATGCGCTCTAATAAATTTCAATAATACAGTAAGCTCTACAGTTAGTAAGCTGAATATGAACACTTATAATACTAGTAAATGTAGAACCAATAGAGTGGTATATTGCAACTTGCAGCAGCTGTAAAATGCAGTATGTTGGAATAAATAGTAGAGCGCTAAGAGATAGAATCAAAGAACATATATATTACATTAATCACAAAAAGAAATTTAATCCTCTTTATACACATCTTCATAAATGTGATACCAAAATTACTATAGACGTTTTGGACTCGTTAGAGAAAAAGAATTATTTTGGAATAAATTATTAATGACCCCCCATCCCATTTGGGCTTAATGATAATATTAAAGGTTATGGCAACATTAGCGATATTAATAATCCATTATGACATAAAAGTAATCACCCTTTCTATTCCTTGTCTATTGCGAAGGAAAGAAATAATAGGTAATAAGGTAATAAGAATAGTAAAAATAAAAAGAAAAATAGTAATCGTTAGCTAGAAGAACTCATTAAAAATACAATAAATTCTAAATTGTAGGGACTTCTGAGTCTCCCTTCCTTATTTTTTGTAGAGAATAAGCGAATATATTAGACTTGCAACGTTTTGGCTCCTACGGCCCAATTGTCGCAATGGGGTATTTACAAGGGAAGTGCAAGAGGCCATATTCGAAAATCGGGATGAAACCTATCTGGCTTGAATCTTTGTTGGAGAGGGTGTTACAGTATATATTTCATTATTGCCCTCGATTCCAAAAAACAAAAATCCCACCACAGTACCATATGCGCTGCAGCACTCGTCCCTCAGCGACGATGTGGCCGAGTGGGGAGGATGCGGACTGATAGGCAGGAGGTCGAGGGTTTGGATCCCGTCATTGACACTCGTTTTGCATTTTTGTTTTTTATTCCTCCTATGTTATTGAAATCAATTTTGGAGGGCTAGAAGACAACACTTGTCTTTACTGACGTACTAGCTATAGAATAACTACTATGCTATGAACGTAGTTTAGTGATCGTACAGCTTTCCCTCGATCGCTAGACTTCTAGTTCTTCTTCATCTGCTATTGTAAGCTCGCAGTGAGCAGCCTCAAGAAGAATCCTTCCAAATGCTTCGGCCAACTTCCGCTCATCACGAGTTGCACAGTTGCCATCACCCGGACCAAACCGAGCCAACAAAAGGGCCACGACGCGTGAAGGTTCGAACATTATGAACCGAGTGGGAAAGATTTTGAGTTACAGTCGTGAAAAGTGACTGCTACTTTATAGCTAATCGAGGGAGAAAAGCAGGTTTTATATAACGTAGTTATTCCGTGCCTAGTGCGTCAGTAAGGATAAGTATTATCTTCTAACCTTTTAAATTTGATTTCAACAACACAGGGGGAATAAAAAAATGAGAGAGCAAAACAGGTAGGTGCGCATGACGGGGTTCAAACTCTCGAGCTGACAGTGCAGCATCCTCCCCACTCGGCCACATCGTCGCTGACGGACGAGTGCTGCAGCGCATATGGTACTGTGGTGGGATTTTTGTTTTTTGGAATCGAGGGCAATAATGAAATATATACTGTAACACCCTCTCCAACAAAGATTCAAGCCAGATAGGTTTCATTCCGATTTGCGAGTCTGGCCTGTTGCACTTCCCTTGTTAGTGGGAAGCATGTGTTATTACAGCCAATGCGACTCATCGCGGCACCCTATTCTGATCCGTGGGGGCTCAAACCGTTGGATTTGTATGTAACAATTAATTTAGCATGAGTTACTTTCATAGTTCTATTTACCACCATTTAGTTCTTGTGTTAGATTTTTTGTTTTGGACCATTTCAAGTGGAAGATGTGTAAATCAATAGAAAAAAGATAGAAAACAGCAAACTAGTGGAAACACTAATGCCGCTTGTGCAATAATCGATAGAGCATGCGTACGCGATTTATCGCTCATCAACTCTTCCCGTACTGCAGAAGTCTGAATGCCGCTACAGTGAACTAGACGGCATACTCTGCTTCGCTCGGGTGTTTTACTACTCCGGCTACCTCACACTGCTGAGCACAACTGCTACTGCCGACAAACTTATCAAAATTGTCTACAACTTTGTTGATCGGCACATGAAGCTCAAATGACTAATTTCCATCAAACTCTGAGCGAAAAGCCAGCAAAGTTATTTCTTGAGACTGAATTAAAGTATTGGTACACAATGATTCTCATACTCATATTCAGCTCATTAGGGGAACCGCAGTAGAAATGTTTTTGCTCTCCCATTGGGTAAAACAGCGAAGATAAATAAAATCGATAAATCCATATTTCATGCAAAGTGATCATCACATTCGGTTTCAGCGTAGAGGGAAACTGCAGTGGACACGTCATTCCCCATCCTCGAACAAAAATGGAAAAAATCGATGAAATCAATTTATCGATACTTCGTGCAAAACAATCGTTACGTCCATACTCAGCGTATAGAGGAACACCAGTAGACATATCCTAGCCCGCGCCCTAGGGAAAATCAAACAACTCAATAAAATCCATAAATCGACATTTCGTGCAAAACCGTTATCATATTCGTGTTCAGCGTATTGACATGCCGCAGTAGCCATATCTTCACCACCCTCGGGGCAAAAATAGGGAAAATCATTGAAATCGATGAGTCGATAGTGTCGTACGAAATCTTTGTTATATTGGTGTTCAGCTTGTTGACATACCCCAGTAGACATGTCTTCACAGGGGCAAAAACGGCGAAAAATTAATCGACATCGATAATCGAAAGGCCAATTGATATTCTCGAGTGGAAAGTAGCCTATAATCTCCAGCGCTCCTTAAAGCCAGTGTCTCAGCTCCTGGGCCGCATTCGAGATTCCCATCTCAGTCGAACATACGCGAGCCACTGAACACAAAAATGTACTTTAAGTTTCGTGAAAAAGTCGAAAACCCCATAAGTTACGGGTTTCTTTGGCCGAGAATTTCGAAATTCTCGGCCAGAGGACGAGAGGGTTCATTCCGCAGCAAGAGCTTGCTGAGGGTGCGGCATGGTTTTTCAACACGGACATGTTTGTTTGCTTGATAATAGCTGCCGCTAAGTTCATTTTGATGTGCAATCTCAGCTTCTCAGCTCCGCTCTTGCTAGCTTCCTAGCAAGGAAACTCGTCCGCTCCTGTATCTAACTTTGCCTTAAAAGTAGGGGTTTTCGAGGCTGTTTCCTGAGATCAAGCACATTATTGGAATCAGCGCCTCGAGCTGCACCTGAATCTGTGGATATCTCGATACCCAAAATGAGGTGAGACACTGCCTTTAAGCACCTAAGTGCAAAATTTGATCCCAATCGGCTCATCCTCCGCGATTTATATTCAGAACATGCGCACAAACACGCAAACAAACAAAGAACTTTCACTTTTACATATGTAGAGGATATGTCGATGGACTGTGGTCTTGTGGTGTAAAAGATCACTAAGTCATTAGTGGCAAGTCCCCATTGCTGTGAATACATGGCTTGGTCACATAAGTCGGTGCCTTGCAGTATAATTTTCCATTAAGAAGTGTAATTGTTTGGGGCATGACAAGAAAGACGGCAAATGATTTAGGTAGTTCGCATTGACTCGTATGAGTGGGTAGGAAGAGACGGAAAATATGCTCATCCCATGTTAACGTAAATTTACTTGACTTTATCAGATCACTTTCTGAAAGTTTACTTCCGAGAAAGGTTTCGCATTCAAATAAGTAGGCAAATGCTAGAAGTACCCTCTTCTTCATTTCCTCATTGTCTTTGTGCACAGCTACACTCACATAGGACTTTGAACACCAGACGTTCGAAATTTTGAATGTTACTTAATACGTCCTAGACGACTGATTCACTCGTGGACAATTCCGCAACTTTTCGTGCACTGACATCAAAGCGAACACCCAAAAGTAAAGCATTACATCAGAAGTTAGAACGAGTTAGTAGATTGGGCTTGAAAGAGCTCTAACGAAGTACCACAGGTTAAGGCACATGTTACAACATCATTTGATCTCGTTCTGGATAACAGTTCATTGATAAACCCGATCGATGAGCTCGCTTCGAGTTCGCTTCATTCCGACCCCTCGCTACGGTGAGTCGACTGGGAAATGGTCATTTGCAGTCAGCTTACCGGAGGGATTACTACGAGCCCTGGTCAGGCATACCTCTTTCCCCAACCGCTGCTCCGGTAGTAAACGTCAGAGCAGTGGCGCGATACTAACTCCCTGGTGAATGAAGTGTAGATGCTATATCCTCCAAGTGCAAAGGTGTTTTCGGAGTACATTGCTTGTGTTATTTTTCGCAGGGGAAATTATAGTATTCAAAAAGGGACAGAAGTTTCGCACGAATTCAGAAAGGGACAGAAGTTTTGCATCAATTTGATGTAATAATTTTATTTAGTAAAAATAATAGGCAATTTTTCTGGAAAATAATGGAAAGACAATATGAATCACTTTTTACCCTCAATCATTATCACATGATAACCAAACTTCGTCTTAATCGGTGGATCTGTATAGATTGGCTTGTCACATGTGCTCTTCGGAAGATCAAAGGCAGCGTCCTGAAACGGACCAACCATCGAACCACGCGTCATCCAGCCGAGATCTCCCTAAAGCAGGGTTGCGTGAAAGGAAAGAAATCTGAGTGCAAGATAGAGAATTTCCGGTTGAGAATGTGGTGTTTTCGTGGTTACTGTTATCCAAACATGGTGCAGTTTGAAGAAGTGCTTTACACAGGCCCCAGCGCGGCTGTCCGGAGGCAAGCTGGGCTTCGTGAAAAAGGCGAAAATCAAAGGGGGCGTCGTACAGGGTCCGGGGGAAAGCCCCTAGTAAATTGGGTTTTTGTTGGTCCTAAGATGGAGAATACGTTGATAGAGCAAAAAGGAAAAGGGCTTGTAGAAAAGAGCAAAGAGGAAAAGGGCTTGTAGGAAAACGGCTCTTAACTTCGAGCAGCGCAATAAAGGGCGATCGAGGACGAAAAAGTTCGATTGGAGCAGATCATTTACAGGTTCCCATTATCCGGAGCGTACGAAGGACTGCTGTGCTGCCGAAGCTGCACGGATTTACTTGAAACCTTCTGTGAAATAAGAACAAAGGGAATACTGGAAGTTCTTTGAAAATACATTCCAAACTTATGCAAAGTAAAAAGCTGTGCTAGGTAACTAAGTCCACACTCCACGGATTCATTTCAAATTTTGGGCAAAGATGTGTCTCAGAGTGCACAATAAGTGTTTGAAATTGTATGCTGAAAATAGTAGCTGAGCTGAGATGAATACCCTTCATCTCAGCTACTATTTTCATCGCTTCGGTAGAGTTACATCCTTGACCAACTGTCACCCAGCCCATCAATGAACACAGCCGCCGGTGACGGCGACGCGGGGTGGTGTACTCCTCGAGGAGCATGGTAGCTACCTTCTCAGGTCAGCTTTTCGGTTTTTAGGGATTCACAGCCTGACTGTGAAACGCTCGCGCTCGCCTTGCGTTTGTGGAATATGTTCCCTACTACTAGACGCCGCCGCATCACTCTTGCAGCTGTGAATCAGTCTAGTGACATTTTCCCCATTGCTGTCAGTAATAGTTGCGTGCAGTTGGGGCGTAACTAACCCACGCACTTAGTATAAACTGCTGTTTACGGGAACGCAGCTCTTTTTGGGCAGATGTCCGAGAAAAACAAGTTAATTTGGGATTTTCCCAACGTCTCAGTATTTAAGGGGGACTTCGTAAAATTTGTGTTTTTCAAAGGGGGCTTCGTTTTTGTTCCGACCCTACGAAAGGCTCTTGCTGGGGTCTGGCTTTACAACCGCGACGCAGTTTTGCCGTGCGGTCTAACGAGTGTTGACGTGTGTCAACCCGGTACTAGTTGATTATGATAGGTAGGAACTGGTACGCTCTTGATTTCAGCGATTTTTTTCATGTTCGACTCATCTGTCAACCTCACTGAGAAGTAGAGGGGGAATGTAGAAGTTTTTAAAGGTGCTGATCACGAATGTAATCGCTGTTTCACATTGTGTTTAATCTCGATTTCGTTGATCTCCTCCCGATTTTCATCTGTGGGGCAGTGTAGTTTCCGGTTTTACTAAAATTTTCCTCACCAAGTCGATCTACTCCTGCAAAATCTTACTCTATATAAAGCGCAGATCCCCCCCCCCCCCATCGCCACGCGAGAGGTGACAGGTCACGCCATTGATCGCCTCGCCTCGCCCCACCTTCTTTGCCCGCCGCCACAGGCTCGACTGCGAAAATTGACACGCCCAATGACACGCCCACGGTATATGTATGTACTGTCTTTTCCACAAATTTTGCCACTTGGCCATCCGCCAAGATGAGGTAAGTCTCGCCACATTGTTATAGAACGTTTTGGCGCGCTTCCAGCTATTGATCGTCGATTGATAGCGCCAATTTCCATGATTTAGCGTGTGATAAAATGCGTTCTGTGTGATTAAACAAAACACATTGAATTGCTCTGATTTTTGGAACAGACAGTATGTGTACAACATGGAAATCTTCAATTGGGACGTCTAATTTGCAATGAAAATGAATATCTTAGATCTTTAAGGCAGAATGGGCGAAACATTGATGAAGCGAGTGTGATTTCGCAATCAGAGCCGTGAATCATCCAGATACAGCAGAGTTGAACGGAAATTTTTACTGCATTCCTTCTAAAGCATTAAGTATGAGCAGCAATTAGAAATTAACGGTCAGGGGAACAAATGGTGCACTCCATGAGCTTAATATTACGCTTACAAAGTGCGAATGAAGAAATGTTTACGCAGTTTTCTCCTGTTACAAGCTAATTGTGTCCGGACCATAACAATCTGGACTATCAGCGCTATCACAAATGGAAACGACTTGACCACGTGGGGATCTGTGTTGCTGATCATTCAACGGACCATGTAGAAGCTCTTTATATTGAACATAGAGTTAACCTCCAAACCGTTTAGGAGCTATGCAGTTTCGCAGAAAATCACTGTCATCCGCGAAGCGCGGCGAAGCTGTGCTTTGTGTGAGTTTACCTAGCCCGGAGGTAATGTGGCACACGGGTCCGAGACAGAGCGCTTCGCGGCGCTCTGGCTCGGGGTTCATTTTTTTCAGAGTCGCAATCTAAACGCAACGGAATGAATTGAAATCTCCAGTAACAAAAGAACTAAGGCAATACTACAAATGTGTGCTACGAACGCCCAATGCTTATGTAAACTAAAAAGAGTCTATGCTCCCTATGTATGCTGAATGCCAAATTACCGCTGGTTAACAACATTCCAAGAACTCCTAGAAATTCCACACTTCATAGATCACATCCATCAGGTGCTTGATTGTTGGAGGGGACGCCGCAGAAAAGTACAAGCTGCGGAAGTTCAAAAATTATGTGAACTAAAAAAGTGTATGCTCATTGAGTGACTTAGATCGACCTGGGAGACCTAGGGGAACCACAGCATACACTTTTGGGATCGCGTTAATCAGGTCTTGAATGATGAAGCGGACCCTACAGAAAAAGTGTATGATGAGCAAGTCTAAAACTTATGTGAACTAAAAAAGTGTATGCTCATTGAGTGACTTAGATCGACCTGGGAGACCTAGGGGAACCACAGCATACACTTTTGGGATCGCGTTAATCAGGTCTTGAATGATGAAGCGGACCCTACAGAAAAAGTGTATGATGAGCAAGTCTAAAACTTATGTGAACTAAAAAAGTGTATGCTAATTAAGCGAATTAGGTCGACCTGGGAGACCTGGAGGAAGACATGAGGTCTCCCCCGCATATATTCTTTGCGCCGTAAATCGGTTCTGGCAATACTGAGCATACAGTTGTAGTGCCTTCTTAGACTAGCGCCCCTTCGGGACGCTAGAAAGTGGGGTGGTGCAGCCACTTGGGACATATGCAAACGCTTCACACTTGCCAAATCTCTAGAAAATTGATAAAGAAGCAGAACCAATCTTCCAATGGGCCCAAACATGAAGTCCTTCTTATGAGTTGAGTATGAGCATGAGGAGTTCGTTCTCTGTCGCATGGCGTATTCGTGCGTATTCCTCACTACCGGGCTAAAGTAGACGCGTTCTCCATCGGCGTAACTGTATCCTGCCGTTCCCCACACTATTGGACAAGGCAAAATCATATCCGAGTGTTTTCCAGACTACTGGGCCGCAGCGGGCCCTTCCTCCATCAGAGCGCCCGTATTCTGGCGCCTTCCTCACAGTTAGTGGAAGCCGGATCCGTTCTCCAGGGGCGGGTTTGCATCCTGGCAGTCTCAACTTTCGGACTTGAGTGAACCCGTATCCTGACGTTCTCCACACCATTATGCTACGACGGGTCCTTCCTCCATCGGTGGACCCGTATCCTGGCGTCTCCCGCACCATTGGGCCCTGTCGGGCCTTTTCTCCATCGCTGGACCCGTGTCATGGCGTTCCCCGCAGCACTGGGCCATGGCGGGCCCTTTCTCCATCGGTGGACCTGTGTCATGGCGTTCCCCACAGCACTGGGCCATGGCGGGCCCTCTCCATCGGTGGACCTGTGTCATGGCGTTCTCCATCGGTGGACCTGTGTCATGGCGTTCCCCACAGCACTGGGCCATGGCGGGCCTTTTCTCCATCGGTGGACCGGTATCCTGGCGTCCGCCACACGACTGGGCCAAGGGGGACCCTTTCTTATCGGTGGACCCGCATCCTGGCGTCCCCGCACCATTGGGCCCTGTCGGGCCTTTTCTCCATCGCTGGACCCGTGTCATTGGCGTTCCCCACAGCACTGGGCCATGGCGGGCCCTTTCTCCATCGGTGGACCTGTGTCATGGCGTTCCCCACAGCACTGGGCCATGGCGGGCCCTTTCTCCATCGGTGGACCTGTGTCATGGCGTTCCCATCGGTGGACCTGTGTCATGGCGTTCCCCACAGCACTGGGCCATGGCGGGCCTTTTCTCCATCGGTGGACCGGTATCCTGGCGTCCGCCACACGACTGGGCCAAGGGGGACCCTTTCCTTATCGGTTGACCCGCATCCTGGCGTCCGCCGCACCATTGGGCCCTGTCGGGCCCTTTCTCCATCGGTGGACCTGGCGTTCCCCACAGCACTGGGCCATGGCGGGCCCTTTCTCCATCGGTGGACCTGGCGTTCCCCACAGCACTGGGCCATGGCAGGCCCTTTCTCCATCGGTGGACCTGTGTCATGGCGTTCTCCATCGGTGGACCTGTGTCATGGCGTTCCCCACAGCACTGGGCCATGGCGGGCCTTTTCTCCATCGGTGGACCGGTATCCTGGCGTCCGCCACACGACTGGGCCAAGGGGGACCCTTTCTTTATCGGTTGACCCGCATCCTGGCGTCCCCCGCACCCTTGGGCCCGTCGGGCCCTTTCTTCATCGATGGAACTGTGTCATGGCGTTCCCCACAGCACTGGGCCATGGCGGGCCCTTTCTCCATCGGTGGACCTGTGTCATGGCGTTCCCACAGCACTGGGCCATGGCGGGCCCTTTCTCCATCGCTGGACCCGTGTCATGGCGTTCACCACAGCACTGGGCCATGGCGGGCCTTTTCTCCATCGGTGGACCGGTATCCTGGCGTCCGCCACACGACTGGGCCACGGGGGACCCTTTCTGCATCGGTGGACCCGCATCCCTTTCTCCATCGGTGGACCCGCGTTCCCCACAGCACTGGGCCGTGGCGGGCCCTTGTCCATCGGTGGACCAGTATCTCGGCGTCCTCCGCATCATTGGGCCACGGCGGACCTTTTCTCCATCTCTGGACCCGTATCTTGGCGTTCCCCACAGCACTGGGCCGCGGCGGGCCCTTTCTCCATCGGTGGTCCCGTATCCGTATATAGTTGATTGGATACACAATGTCATGCCTTCATATTCAGAGGCTTTTACTCTTTGTTAGAGCAGAAGCTTTCTCGAAACAAACGGATATCGTGACTACACAATCGCTGCGAGAAATCCAGCAGGGGATGCGACAGTAGCATCCACCAGATGAGGCGACCGCGTACGTCCAGCCTCACCGAAGCTTCCGAGACGCTGCAGCCCTCATAACACCCGTCCATTTCTTCTCTGCAAGTGCACACAGCGTTGCAACAGTGAAAGGCTGGATTTCCTGCTGCGTACATTGTGCAGCCTGAAAGCTCGTAAACACTCCCTCACTCCTATGCGGCGAGACCGCCAGCGAAGGTGATGAAACCACTAACTCGTGCATGCGGGAGAGCCAGCAGTGACGTAGTCGCGAGTCCCGAAACGAACGTGTCTGCGTCCATGGAAATCGGCCATTTCGCCCCACAGTCTGCGCCTCAAGATTGCGGTGTCTATGAGTGCCGCCCCGTATCTCTAACCGCTCTAGCCCCCTTACGGCGCTTTGTTTAATAGATCTCCCCAAACTCCAATTTCCGGAAAAAGTGCTTTTCATGTATATCTATCGTGCGGTGCATAAGTTTTGGTCGTCCGTTCGAACACCTGTGGTAGTCCCTTAGTTCTTTTGTTAGTGAAGATATCATGTCATTTGGTTGCGTGCAGACTGCGCCGGAAACCTTAGAATCCTACGGTGTCTGTAGAATATGTGCTCCAATCGAAATACTTGGACCGGACACTCGCCTGACCGCTCAAAGCACGAGCAGCCTCCCTACCAGCCGTTTTTCGACCTCCGTCGCCCTATTGCGCGGGTCAAAGCAAGAGCAGCTTCTCCGCACTTAACGAATCGGTCACTTAACTTATTTAATCCTCCTATCTCGCCTGATGACTGCGATGCCCTGCTTAGAAGTAAAAAAACCGCAACTTTTTCCGGGATCAGCCCCGGACCCCAGTACGAAGCCCCTTTTGCTTTTTGACCCTTTTACGAAGCCCAGCTTGCCCCGGGAAATGGTGTGGGTCATGATGAGGCAAAATGGGGCGGCGTCGACTCGTCCCCACTCACATTCAAATTTGCATGGGCAACTATGGTGAAATCGCGCACGAATTAGTGCGAATAGGTCCTGAAGAGCGGGGCGAGGGCTCGAATGAACCAATCGCAGACACACTGCCCACCCACTTTTGCCTCATCATGACCCGCACCCCCCGGGAAGACCTGTGCTGAGGCCTGACTTGGACGTAGCCTTTGTACTGGGTCCGCAATTGCACCGATTTTTACTCCATGACAAATGCCATATACAGTCTATCCGAGACGACGAGTCCCCTCAGCCGGCGGGAAACCTCGTGGCAGCGCAACGGCGGCGCGGCCGTCTTGGCAGCGTACGTACAGTCTGTTCGAAACGACAAGTCCGCCCACGCACGCGAGGATCGGGAGGCGGCGCGGCTGGGACGTAAGCTGTTAGCTGCCAAGTCGTACACATCACAGCCAAATCATTGGTTAATACCGTAAAGATAACGATGGAACGTGATACGCAGATTAGAGATGATGACGTGGAGTGCTGGCAAGCTTGGCTGCCTCTTGATCTCCGCGTGCGTGGGCGGACTCGCCGTTTCGGACAGAATCAGCTGATGACATAAACGCCGCCTCACTCAATCAGCAAAAGGTGGGTCTTCTTTGTTTTTACAGGGGACCTCAATCACGATCAGTATTCCCGCAGAATGGCGCGCTGCACCATCCACGCGACGCGGCGGGCTGGCTGGGTGCTGCGGCTAGTGGATGTTGGGGGGGACTTACAGGTTTTCTCTAGTTTCTGTGACAATTTCACTCATTTGTGGGCCTTCTTGGTAACTGTTTGAGATAGAGTGGCCCTGTGGGCATTCGCACTCTTCTTTGTATGTTCCTGGGTTGAGTTGAACTTTCACAGATGCTTCAGCAAGAACTTCTGTGTGAAGTCAGTAACTTCGATAAAGAACGCATGATGCAATGTCTTCACACGACTGACCTAAAAATCATCTTGAATAGAAGAAAGCTAGTCATCAACCACAGTGAAGACAGCAAATTACGCGATACAACTTTCTAATAAGCAATGAGAAAAAGCCTCTTCGTAGGAAACAAAAGGCAAGACGATATCTTCCTCAAACTTACATATTAGAACTGAATCGGCGCCATTCTATCTCAAACATTTATAAAGAAGGCAGATAAATGAGTGAAATTGTCGCAGAAACTGAGAATTCCCGCAACATCCACCTGCCGCAGCACCCAGCCAGCCCGCCGCCCGCATGGGCGCTGCGGCGCGCCATTCCGCCGGAATACTGATCCTGATTGGGGGGCGATCGTATGGTGCGATTCTTCGGGTGGCACAATGGACAGGCTGACTCTGGGGCACGCTACTACCACCCGATTACGGTCATGTGTTGCGGTTTGCGTGGATCTGCCTGACGGAGCAACTCGTCCATCCAACCACCATCCGACCGTGGAGAAGGACTTTGAACTAGCGGTTCCAGTGGTTTTTAGGGTATACGGATGAAAGAACGTTTCGAACATAAAGCTTATCTGAATACCCAAGTGGATGTACTGTTGAAATAAAGAAATTTTCACGGAATCTCAACGAATACTCTGTTAGGATAGGAAGTTTTCTGAAACATTCGAACGAATACTCCTAATACAGGATCTTTCAAACTGCTGTATAATTAAATTACTCGAAATTTTGGCTTTCTGAAGTTCTTGAACATTTCAGCGGTGCTAGGAATGACTTCTACTAGGTCGTCAAGCATAAAATGTCCGATTTTATGAGCGGTCAGTTTGACAGTCTCTATCTTCGAAGATTTACTAGATCTCTTCTCGTGTTTATTTTCATTATGAAGGTACATCCTTTTCCTTTCAAAACCACTTCCTGGCTTTTTGATCATTTATCTTATACTGCATCTTGTTTTAGAAACAAAACTCGAAATCTTCTCATGCAAAATCGGTTATTTCATACTTGATGACCTGATATTAAAGATGGATACCTGACGCCAAGTCGATCTATGTAAAGATTAATTCCGTCAAAATTCTATCAAGTCTATGTAAAAGTGCAGCGCATATAGGATTGGAACCCGTTTCCAAAGTTTCGTTACATAGAGGTATCTGCAACTCTGCACGCTCTCTTCCACAGTAGGATAATGGCCGAAAAGTGGACGAGTTGCTCCGTCAGGCAGATCTAGGCAAACCGCAGCGCGTGACAGTAATCGGGTGGTAGTAGAGTCAGCCTGTCCATAGTGCCACCCGAAGAATCCCGCCATACGACCTACACCCATCGTGATTGACGTCCCCTGTATTCACTGTTGTGATTTCTTTTTTGAATATGTCATCGTATATCAGACCGTTGCTTGTATGAGGCTGTTTCAAACGTTTCTTTTTTATTTGAATGTGTTTTTTGTAGTTCTACTATGGCCACAAGAAAAAACAACGAAAAACAAATTCACATAAAAAAGAAACGTGCAAAACAGCCTCAGATATGCGACGGCCTGATATGTGTTGACATATCCAAAAAAGAAACCACAACAATGGTTAAAAACAAAGAAAGTGGCAGCGCGATTGCGGCGCGGCCGTCTTGGAAGCGCACTTCGAATTGATCAGCTGTTAAGATCAACGCCGCCACGATAAATTGGCAAAAAGGTGGATTTTCTTTGTTTTTATCCATTGTTGTAGTTTTTTTCTGAATATATGAACATATATCAGGCTGTTGCTTGTCTGAGGCTGTTTTGCACGTTTCTTTTAATATGAATTTGTTTTCCGTTGTTTTTTCTGTGGCCATATTTGAAGCCGCAAAAAAAACATTCGAAAGAAGAAACGTTCAAAATGGCCTCAGACAAGCAACGGCCTGATATATGATATATATCTGAAAAAAACCACAACAATGGATAAAAAAAGAAAAACCCACCCTTTGGCCGATTGAGCATGGAGCGTTGATCGCTATCAGTTCGACGTGCGCAGCCAAGAATGACACAGAATGATAGATCTCCCATGACCACATTTGTTCCACCGTAGCTTTAGGCGTCAAATAATCTTAATGAATGGTGTACTTAGTGCACAGTGCACACAACACACCTCGATTTACGACCACTTCCTCCAAATTGCTCGGAATCAGTGAAAGGCCTCTGCCTCGCAAGGATTTTGCGTTGTTATCAGTGGAAAACGATTCCATTTAGAGAACGGGTCCGATCTCTCAACGAGTTGCTTCTATACACCGTACAATCAATGAGAAATGAGGGCCCGTTTACATTGTTTCGAACTGATGTAGAGACATTTCTCGTTCTTTTTTTTTTCGAGAAACATCCAGATCACCTATGCAGAGATACGTCTCGTTCTCCTTTCTGAAGTCTGTTTTTTTAGTCCCCCTTCCTTTCCGAGCTCGTTTTGTTTGCACAGATAGTATCTCTGCAAAAGAAGGTGGTTGTTTCTATCGATATGCAATTGTGCGTCAAAATTGTGTTAATTCAGTGCAAAAGTGAGATTTCTACTGTATCGAAACATGTCCACAAGCTCATGGTATAGTAATGTATAGTGATTGGTGACCTTGTAGAAGTAAAGATGAAACTCTCCGAAAAGCAAAAAAAATTAGACCTACTTTAGTTCGTCTATGCGAATGTCACTATCTTGGAAACATAGGGTGATTTTCCATGTATTCGAGACTACCCCACTGAGCACCTCAGGAGCGAAAAAAGAAGACAAAGATAAGTTTCTCCTGATCCAATATCAAGTATTTTTATCTCAATAGCTGCTGTTTCCAGCGTATAATTGTGTTTAGTTGACCTCTGCTACTTGGGAGGTACGAAATTTCTCCCGAGCAACTTGAGGGAACAACATGACGTGTCTCTAGGCGTTGTCACGGTGGGGATCACTGAGGAGAATGGTGTAAGAAGCGCAGCCAATCATTTCCACCGAATTTAAGCTAAGAATTGAGCCAAACTAAGAAAATATGTAGTACCTCTCAGCAACGTTGTTACCGAGTTCAAACCCATGATTCAGTTTATGCGAATTTTTGTAAACGACTACATTTCTATCCACCTTCAAAAAAGCCAAAGAAAGTGGATCGGTCTGAATGAGAATGAAAGGACTGAAAGAGAAGGAAATGTTGCTTTTGAATATGTACCAAGAGTGTGGTCGAATCGTCACTCTCCACTTCGAAATATTATTCCCAAGCTCGCGTTTCGGAAATCCGACGCTGATTTTGCAATAAAATAGAATGTGGTGTCTTGGATCATCTGGATCACTTATCCGTTATCCAGTTAGTTTTGGCCTAGTGGTTCACGTCCGGCTGACTTCAAAGATTACGCCGTAAATCCAGGTGTATTGTGTGCATTGTGCACCAAGTACACCATTCGCTAAGATTATTTGACGCCTAAGGCTACGGTGGAACAGGTGTGGTCATGGGAGAATTATCATTCTGTAAGAATGACGCACAGTCGCGCTGCCACGGGGTTTCCCGCCGGCTGAGAGGACTCGTCGTTTCGGATAGACCGCAGGTTGTTCGGTTGACGAATTCTACTAAAATGCATCCCATATTCACGTTCAGCGCGTTGGATAACCCCAATGGACACGTTCTTACACGTGACTGATCAAAGACAGAAAGGTCATTAAAATCAATAATCGATACCCTGTGCAAAATGATTGTCATATTCGTGTTCAGCTCATTGAGAAACTCCAGTAGACATGGCGAGACTAGACTAACAAAAATTTTCGGGTGTTCCATCTCCTAGCATCACACAGTCTAAACGATAACTAAGCACGCTAGTCATCGTTGGTTTGCTTCGTTATCGTGCCATGCACCCCAACCCTGAATAACCCTGAATATGTGCTACTCTCTCTCTCTTTACTCACCCCTGACCGCGCCTTGTCCTCACTGTACTGAGCGGCAACTTCGTGGAACTTCACGCCAGCCTTCAGCTTTTCTATGGCTTCTAGAGCTTTGCTCTAAAATCGGTACTAGACTTGAAGAAATAAGCTAGGAAAAAATATATAGCTCAAGGAGAGAAAAACGTCTGATAGGAAGACGAAAACAGAGCTCACTTGTTTCTCACACAGAATATGACGAACTTTTACAGCAGTCCCACCTTTTGTCTCTTTCTTGGGAGCATCTTCTTTGTCTCCTCCTTTTTTTGCCGGCGCCTTTTTCGGTGGCATAGCTGAGTTACCACGTAAATTATCAAAAATGAGACAATTATAGGAGGAACACCTATTTGGACAGATTGCCCCAGCTGCGTAGTAAGTACATAGGAGTGGTGTACCTATTAGGTCAGAACTTATTGTTGCAACGTTGCTTCAGCAAGGAGATCTTTCGTATTTTTAATTTTTTTAAACGAAAAACTGTCGGAAACGGCACCATGACGGCTGGGTTCCGTCGTAGAGGCGTGGCGTATGATGCCCCATCGATATACGGGTGTTACGCTGCTTCTGCTGACAGTCAAGCACACACTAGAAAGAGTGTGACTACTGAGCGTTTGGGGCACATCTGTAAGCAGCAACAATAAACGCTCAGAAACATTTTGATTGAAATTTTTGTTTAGATTTGAAAAGAGAAAATCATTTGCATATTTGAGCAGTTAATAAGAGTTCAGCAGAAGCAGCTTAGCACCTGCATATCCATGGGGCGTCGTATGCCACGCTCCTTTCCCGACGGGACCCAAACGCTCGCCCTCCTCGGAAACTTAATCATTGGAAACCTCCTAATCATTTATCTCTGACAACTGTGCAAGACGAGCATAGCACGAACAGCGTGTTTCGAGTAGAAACCTTAGCAGCAACGGTTCCCAGTTGCTGCCATCCTCCCCTCAATTGCTGCTATCTTTCAGCAATAGCTGCCAAAGGGGCGAAAGCTTGACCAGCAATCGAGGGGAAGATAGCAGCAAAGGTCCCCAGTTCTGCTAGGGCTTCTACTCGAACCATTACGCCGCTCCGGCTGCGTTCATGCTGTACAGTTATCAGCTGCGTGAAGTACGCTGCTGGCCTGTGATTGGTCGATTTTGTGTGTGTGTGTGTGTGTGTATGTGTGTGTGTGTGTGTGTGTGTGTGTGTGTGTGTGTGTGTGTGTGTGTGTGTGTGTGTGTGTGTGTGTGTGTGTGTGTGTGTGTGTGTGTGTGTGTGTGTGTGTGTGTGTGTGTGTGTGTGTGTGTGTGTGTGTGTGTGTGTGTGTGTGTGTGTGTGTGTGTGTGTGTGTGTGTGTGTGTGTGTGTGTGTGTGTGTGTGTGTGTGTGTGTGTGTGTCTGTCGCGGCTGTAGCCTTCAAGGTGCGATCATTGCTGCGAGCAAATGGACAGATTTTCTAAGCTTCAGTGAGACAGGTGAACGCTATCGGAGCTGGGAAACTGTGAGGACGTGGCCACCGATGTCATTCAATGCTTCGAAGGAGCTACCTGGAGCTAAGAGCTCAGAGAATAATAGAGTGCCATGGGCGTGAAGCGCGTGATCGAACACCGTTCACCCCGATAGCACGCTGGTAGTATGTGATTGTATGGGTGCGCGGCAGGGATGTGCGTAATTACGAATTACGATTTACCGCCACTTTCGGCGGTTTTTTTACGATTTACGATTTATGAAGATTGCCCAAATTTCGTAACAAATTCGTAAATACCTACAAGAAACGAATCTCGTCACAGCGTTTGTGCTTGGTGGCAAATGTGCATGATTTCTCTGTGTTTGCATTTTGCAGCAAAACAAAGTGAAATCGCGTTGTTTTGCTTATAGTTTCTATTATTCAAAGAAGGCGACATATAGCAATTCCATTATCGCGTCCGAAGACAAGATCTGTTGGAACAATGTAGCTCAAAGGTCTGAATGAAGTGCGACAAGAACACCGCATTTTCACCTCTTTTCCTGTTTCAAGCTCCCGTAGTTGGGACAAGGTGTCCGCCCAGCCTACTTCCTTCGGCAAAACATTTTGTCTTGTTTTTCTGACTTCGACGGCGGTGTGATGTCGTATGCGAGACAGTTTTCTTCCTATCGAGCTCTCATGAACCAATTAGTAGTGACCATAAACAATTGGATAAAGTGCAAGAAACAATTCTTTTCACAGATGCAGCACACATTCTACTTTATTGATAATTACCAGAGGTATTGAGTGCGCATGCGCCCTATGCAGTAACTTGCTGGGAGCACCGCTTAGGGCGCATGCGCATTCAATAGAGTCAGCTCCTTATCTTTTCAAACTCCTTCGGTACCAATTCTCCTACCCCACAGGGTGAGTGGCTTGGTTCGCAGCGAAACACATAGAACCATCGACCACGTTTACGTTTACTTCAGAAACACCGACCAGGATGAAGAGAATTTTCTCTAGTGCAGCGATAAATAATACTGTAAAACTGGACAGCTCGCTTAAAATATCGAGAAAAAGTCCATTCATCACAATGTTATCCCTCTAGTGATAGGATGGCGAAGTTCAGTGATCAGTGCTGCAGCAGATACATACCTCAGATCATTTTGAGAATGACTTTGTTGTGACACGAGTTGAAATTATCTGCCTCTTGTAATGGTACTCAGATCCTCGGTTACGATTCACGATTTACGGCGGTTTTGGAGAATTTACGATTTACGGTTTACGAAAATTGAAGTTTTTGTCACGCACCTCCCTGGTGCGCGGGCAGCACGCTACTGCCATTCGCTAAAATATCCTTCCAGACACATTCTGCGGGCAAAGTCGTAATTGCGGACAAAGTCGGATCAGGCGCCCTCTCTAGGCTAATAGACCGCATATATATATATATATATATATATATATATATATATATATATATATATATATATATATATATATATATATATATATATATATATATATATATATATATATATATATATATATATATATATATATATATATATATATACACATATATATATATATATATCCCTTCATGTGCCACCTCATCGCGGTGAAGGGGTGAACATCTACCAGAGTTCATCTCTGGGAGATGGCCAACGGCACAAACGGCCACGCAGTTCAAAACCGCACTACTTGTAGTGCGTGAACGGGCGGCCCTTGGATAGCTCCGGCAAGGCACTCCAGGGGTAACCAGGCCACCAGAAAAGTCACGACATTCGCAACAGAGAGAAAACCGGCCCGAAATCGGACATGCTCTCCCACGGCGCCCGGAGATGCCCCTGCCGAGGACGGAAGAGGAAAGGGACGGGACGCCACTGGAAATCCCGATTAACGATTTGGACAATGCTTGGACATCATGGCACATACAATTGCCGGTCAGCCGCATCCGACGCAGACTTGAGAACTCTTCTCCACATATCTAAGAGGCTCAGGTACGATGTCATATGTCTGCAAGAGACGAAAACGAAAACCCCGTATGCAAGAAGAATGGAAAGCGGAGAACTGATTATAATGGGGCAAAAGATTGATGCGAAGAACGTTGGGGGGGGGGTCGGTTTCTTGATCCACCCAAGAGTACAGCCCAGCATTCATTCGCACGAAATTCTGAGTCCGCGTATTGCTGTGCTACGATTACGAACGACGAAGAAAGCGACCATCACCATTGTAAACTGCTACGCTCCTAACTCTGTTGCCAGCGAAGAGGACAAAGACAACTTCTACTCTGAGCTGGAAGCAGTAGTTAAGAAGGAAAAGTCATACTACAAATACATATGCGGGGATTTCAACGCCCTTGTAGGAAATGGAAGCGACGGAAACTGGAGACTAGGTCGACACGGAAATGAAGCTAGGAACGACAATGGCTTTCGTCTATTAGATCTGATGTCTTGTTGCAACCTGTTTCATGGAAACTCCATCTTCGAGAAGCCTCAACACAGACGGTGGACCTGGGAAAGTCCTAACGGACAAACTCATTCAGAGCTAGACCACATCCTCACGAACCGAAGATGAGCCTGATGGACACTTCAGTAGTACCCTCTTTTGACACCGGATCCGACCACAGACTGCTACGGGCCAAGATACGACTCAGCGATCGCATATTCAAAAGAGACACACATCGTGGGCCACCTATACGCTCTCCTGAGTATGATGAATCCGAACTGCAGAAGGCCATGAATGCATACAACTGGAGAAAGGAGGAAGATCCCACAGAAGACTATGAAGAATTAGCGAAAGGGCTGATATTTTGTGCTAAAGCAGCTATGATGAACTACAAACAGAGAGGAGAAAGGCTTAACCCAAAGGCCAAACAATTGCTGCGCCGTAGAGGTGAAGTCAAAAGAGATCAGGCAGCGACGCATTTGGAGAAAGTTGTCATCAATAAAGCCTGTCGCGCGGCCATGAAGGAATCCCTTAGAGAGCACCGCAAAAATAAGCTACTTTCGACAGCCGCTCAGAGGAAAAGCCTGAAACGATGCCGACGAGAACTCTCGGACTATTCTGCTGTGACCACGTGCCTGAAAGACAAACAGGGAATACCCAAAACGACGAGGACGGACATGGAACGCATTGTAACGGACTTTTATACAAATCTGTACCGCTCAACAACGGTTGTCCCAAGACGCCCATCCCCCACAGAAGAAAAGCCACCACCCATTCTGGTCTCGGAAGTGAGAATTGCAATTCAATCGCTGAGAAAGGGGACGGCCCCAGGACCCGATGGCATTACAGCGGACTTGCTTAGAGTCGGAGGATATACAATGCATAAACTTATAGCAGATCACTTTACCTCCTATCTCGAAGCTGGCATCATTCCCAATCAGTGGAAGAGCTCCAAGACAGTGTTGATCTTCAAAAAAAGTGACAAAGAAGATATCGAAAACTTCCGCCCTATTGCTTTGTTGTCTATACCGTACAAACTGTTCACGAAGATCATTCTGAACCGGCTTGAAACCACGCTTGATGAGTACCAGCCAATAGAACAGGCAGGTTTCAGAAAAGGCTTTTGCTGTATGGACCACATTCACACTATCGTCCAGCTGATTGAGAGATGCAGGGAATACACGATGCCTCTGATCCTCACATTCGTCGACTACAGAAAAGCATTCGACTCCGTCGAAACGAATGCAGTCTTGAATGCGCTTATACATGCAGGAGTAGATCCAGCTTACGTGAACATTCTTGAGCAGTGCAATGTCGGAACAA
Organism: Ancylostoma caninum; assembly: GCA_037903475.1. Taxonomy (NCBI): domain Eukaryota; kingdom Metazoa; phylum Nematoda; class Chromadorea; order Rhabditida; family Ancylostomatidae; genus Ancylostoma; species Ancylostoma caninum. The sequence continues at coordinate 405,449 of JBAJFG010000231.1, forward strand.
CGACGACAATCCAGTTGTTTGACAAAAAAACTACGCATTCCGATCGGAAAAGGTGTCCGACAAGGTGACACAATATCGCCAAAACTGTTCATCTCAGCCCTCCAGGGCTGGGATTCATGAGACGATAAGCAAGCAAACCACGAATGGCTAGCCTGATCGGCTGTCGTATTGACTACGTAGAGCTAAGAGACGCAGACGGCAAAAATTGGTTTGCTAGCCTGGGTTTGCTTGGTTATCGTTTCATGAATCCCAGCCCAGTATGCTATGTCTCGACTGAACTGGGAAGACAAAGGTATCACGATCGATGGAAAGAAGCTCTCAAACCTACGATTCGCAGACGACGTGGTTCTTGTTAGCAACAACACATCAGAGATGAACCAGCTGCTAAACGAGCTGAACGAAGTGAGCAAGAGCATCGGGCTGGAAATGAATATGAAGAAGACACAGATGATGGCAAATCAGTGGTGTGACAACGGAATAGTACAGCTGGATGGAAATATCTTGAGGAAAGTAGACAGCTACGTTTACCTGGGACGTGAAGTAAATATGACGAACGACTTGACAGGCGAAATTGGGCGAAGAAGAAAAGCGGCGTGGGCAGCCATGGACACGATTCGAGAAACGACAAGTCAAATCAGGGACTCGAAGCTGCGAGCTCACCTATTTGATTCTACGGTACTTCCGGCACTGTGTTATGCTACTGAAACATGGACGGACAACAGAAACATCTCCTTGGCTATGAGAACGACACACAGGGCCTTGGAAAGATGTCTTCTGGGAACGAATAGATGGAAGCAATGGAAATGCGGCCTCAGTAGCAAAGACTTGAGGAAGGAATCGAAGATCAAGGACCTGACAGACTACATGGCATCCGCAAAGCATCGGTGGGCAGGACACGTGATGCGCCGAACTGACGACAGATGGAGCACGAGATCAACTCTCTGGACTCCCTTGAACGTCAAAAGACCCCTCGGCCGACCCTTCACGCGCTGGTCTGATACATTTTCCAGGTCGTTTAAACAAAGAGAACTGACGAACTGGATGAGAGCGGCCCGAGACAGGAGAACCTGGAGCGAATGTGGTCCACACTGAGAAGACCAACCCAGCAGTGAAGATGGACCATCAAAGTATCAAAGTAAGTATATATACAGGGGGATATATATAGTTGTATATATATATATATATATTTTATATATACATATCAGTGGCGGACGCAGGGGGCGGGGCGCGCGCCCCCCCGAGAATGGGTCGCCAAATTTTCGAAATTACTTTACAATACAAATAAAAATCTTGTGTTAGTTTATTTTTAATTGTTTATTTTTATTATTATTTTTAATATATTTTTTATTTATTGTTTATTATTATAATTAATATTATTATTAATTTTACTTTCCGTCTGGGTCCCCAAAACGGCGGAGACCCCACTTTTCTTCCCACGCCCCCCCTCCCGCCCAGTTTCTGCGTCCGCCACTGCTATATATATATATATAGTTGTATATATATAGTAATATAAGTATACCAGTCTGGCCGTCCGGCTGACGCCGGACTTCCAGACTTCTATTGGTGCTCGCTTCGCTCGCATACTACAGGTTGAAAGCAAACACAAAAGTGTAAATGGATTGATAAAATCTGCATCCTTCCACACAGTTCTATCGCTCTTCTGAGAAACCTCCCATAGGTGGTGGCTTCCCCCATATGAACGAAGTTATGCTCTTCCATATGAGCGAAGTTGGTGGCCGTGAAGAATTGAGTGTAACCAATTCGGTGCAAATGTTATCTTGAAATGATTTAGGCTCAACTGGTTGTTGTGGTAATTCAAGTGATAAGGGTCTACCGGTGTATATAAACGCAAAGGAAGGAGTGGTTCATTCAGACACAAACGGAATGGGAAGAGAACACGGATCTGAAAGGACATCTAGGTGATTTAAGTAGGACGGTCCGCCGAAACAGGATAAGCATACCCCTCATGCAGAAATAGAGCGAATTCCTATTATTTGTGAGAGCCGGCGCACCCTTACCACACCGTTGGACCCGACTCCTGGCGTTTCCCCACTTTTGGACGCCGGCGACCGACTCCAGGCGTTTGCTCACTTTCGGACGCCGGCGCACCCTTATCACACCGTTGGACCCGACTCCAGGCCTTATCCCCACTTTTGGACGCCGGCGCACCCTTATCACACCGTTGGACCCGACTCCAGGCCTTATCCCCACTTTTAGACGCCGGCGCACCCTTATCACACCGTTGGACCCGACTCCAGGCCTTATCCCCACTTTTGGACGCCGGCGCACCCTTATCACACCGTTGGACCCGACTCCAGGCCTTATCCCCACTTTTAGACGCCGGCGCACCCTTATCACACCGTTGGACCCGACTCCAGGCCTTATCCTCACTTTTGGACGCCGGCGCACCCTTATCACACCGTTGGACCCGACTCCAGGCCTTATCCCCACTTTTGGACGCCGGCGCATCCTTATCACACCGTTGGACCCGACTCCAGGCCTTATCCCCACTTTTGGACGCCGGCGCACCCTTCAGCAACAGTGGACCCGGTGTAGAACATTTTCTTCACTCTAGGCCACGCCCTCGAATTTCGTTTACACACACACACGTGACAGACTAAGCCCTTTATTATAAGTCATGATATAATTATATATATATATATATATATAGGAGGATGTCCGAAAAAGCTAACAGCGTTTCAAAAACATCCGGGAAAACAAGGTACGTCTCTGTTCACTTCCGATAGATCAATACGGTGTTACAAGAAAAACTGAATATCTTATGATTGAAAGGCTGCTTTCAAGAAATGTCCATCAGAGGCGCCAACCGATCAAATGAGGAGAAGCCATTATCCGTAAGAGGGTCATCAAATTAACCATCGCATACAGTACGCTTTGTAACCAGCCGGTGGCACCGTTTACTGCTGATGTCGACCTAGCGCGCTTGGCAATCGCTAATACGAACCTATCCTTCTTGTTTCGGGATCGTTTTCGTCGGATTTGTACTTATTCGTGCTAACGGTCTATGACTGCTGCTGAATAGAACTGAGGAGTTAGTTCACTTCATTTATTCACACTAGATATTATATTATCAATTATACTCCGATATTTTACAACTTCTTTATGCATTGCTGCTGTTGTTTGCCTAAATGCTTTTCCTTGAAAGTGGAGGGTTACATTCAAAGTGAAACGGATAGGTACTGCCTATGGTTGAGCACATCCCCCTTCACATTCTGCTTCTGACAACATTGCTTACAATGCTTTTACCACTAAAGAAAAGACTCTTGCCAACGACTGCCGAAATCTCACATGAGAGAAAACAGAGGCCTCCTTCTCTTGCCATTCCTATGAACGAAGATTAGCGCATTAAAATTTATTGCTTTTGCTTATTGCCCCAATCAACAAGCTCAGGATTATAATATAAGAAAATGTAAAAATGTGCCGAAATTATGTGGAAAATGAAACTTGACCGTGTGATTTGTCTAGCACTTCAATTCCGAACTTAGTACATAATTTATATGAAAAATGGTACTATTGTACTTGAGCGGCCCCACTATCGACCCCAAACTCAAAACCATGGATTTCTCTGAAAACTTGCATACAGGGGTAATTCGATGTGCTGATCACGAATATTATACTCATTTCGCATGATAGCATCGATTTTACTGATTTTATCGATTTTTCTCAGGTACGGGCCTCCTCTCGAATCTCTCTGAAAATTTGCCTACTGGGGTTTCTGAAGGTGCTGGTTACAAATACCATGAAGATTTCGTGACAAAATGTCAACTTGATGGGGAAAACTCCAGTGAAGCCGGCAACTACACCGCCCTACAGATAAAAATGTGGAGAAAACCAATGAAATCGAGAATATGATGCAAAATGGCTATTATATTCGTGATCAGCAACTTCAAAAACCTCTAGATGAACTTTTTCAGGGAGATTTGAGATACGAGTCGAACCTGGAAAAAATCGATAAAATCATTAAAAATCGAAGCTATCATGCGAAATGAATATAATATTCGTGATCAGCGCCTCGAATTACCCCTCTAAGCAAGTTTTCGAAGGAATCCATGATTTTGAGTTTGGGGTCGATAGTGGGGCCGCTCAAGTACAATAGTACCGAAAAATCTTTTGATTCCATTGAATTTGTTATGTCATGCTTTCATCACCCTGAACTATGCCCATAACCCTAGAGTTATGATCGTCAGACATGACCTCATGAAACCAATTTAAGTTTAGTGTGAGGGAGGGAGAGCAAAGAGGTAACCTTAGATGGGCATCGATTTGGTTCTTCTTTTTTTAATGAACAACTTTTTAAGAAAAAACGACATGTGTCGAACAGAGGCAAAGCTGTCGTTCAACCATACCGTTTCTGTCCAACCGTATGCAGTGTCTCTCCGCTTCACTTTAAATGTAATCTTCTACTCTCAAGGAAAAGCAGTTGGGCAAACAACAGCAGCAATGCATAAAGAAGTTGTAAAATATCGGAGTATAATTGATAATATAATATCTAGTGTGAATAAATGAAGTGAACTGACTCCTCAGTTCTATTCAGCAGCAGTCATAGACCGTTAGCACGAATAGGTACAAATCCGACGAAAACGATCCCGAAACAAGAAGGATAGGTTCGTATTAGCGATTGCCAAGCACGCTAGGTCGACATCAGCAGTAAACGGTGCCACCGGCTGGTTACAAAGCGTACTGTAAGCGATGGTTAATTTGATGACCCTCTTACGGATAATGGCTTCTCAAATGAGGAATCACCTTCTGTAATTCTGTAAGACAATGAGTGCTCCAATTGTACGAGAGACACTATTTTCACCGTTGAAGCAAGAACTAATGCAACAGAGTCCTTAACATTGACGACTATGTATATCTACACAATATGAGAACTTGGAACTGATACACCAGTGCTGAAAAATCGGCGCCTCTTGTGCATCCGTTATTATAGGACTGTCCGCGCAAATGAAGTGTCTGTGGAGCGCGCTAGCTACATACGTCTCATCCACTTTCCATTTCCTCACTGACACCACAATGTATGAATAAATAAATAAATAAATATTGGACACGTCGCACCACAATGTATGAATAAATAAATAAATAAATATTAGACACGTCGCGATTATGTGTGTAATCTGCTGTATATTACGAGAAAGTTGTGTAGAGCGGGGGGAGTATACTCACGGTCATCCTGATTCAATGCTGTTTTCTTTCCGTCCATAGTACTTTGTCTTCACGCATCCCTGGCGCGAGCTAAGGCCCCTGGCATACTTCACAGCGACACTGTTGCGGGGAAGAAAATGAATGGAAATGATGAGAACAAAATGTTACGAGTTCTCATATCTTATCACACAGTTTGCATGACGCTGCCAACTAATTTGTCCTCGCAAAAATGCAAAGTAGAAAATGAATGGCAAAATCCGAACGGTTCGAGTTATGCCACCATTTCATTTTCACTGTGCCATACTCCGAACGGTTCGGATTGTGGCCATTCATTCCCAACTTGCATTTTTACGCGGACAAATTAGTTGGCATAGGAACCACTGTGAGTAAACTTGTGGTGGTGAACGGTCGCAGCTACATATATACATGTCGCTCTGTAGTACTCCCTAGGCCTAATGCAAGAGCGGTTGCCTAAGCACTGCTACCCGATAACAGCTTCATTCATGCTCTGAATGAAACATTTGAAGGTCGGTAACAGTTTCATACACTGATGAATGAAACTATCCCAGGCTTACACCGCTGCGCTCCCGTCTTTGCATCAGCTCGCGCTACTGATGCGTGGTGATAAAGTGATATGGCCGCAAAGGAACAACACTGAATCAGGATGACCATTACAGGCGGTTCAGAAATGAGTCGGTATTGGTGCATTTTTACGTAAAGAGATTAGAGAGGCCTTTGGCAAGTCGCGCATGTTCAAGCTTGTTAGTCGCAGTTATTTTTAACTGCTTGACATGTTAGAAATGGTCCCGGAAATGATGTGGGCGTACGTGGAGCACATTTCTCCGATAAGTGGCATACCGACTACCCGATGAATGGCCTGTACTATACTCTTTTTAGATACTGTTTGATCCATTAACGAAATGGATTCTACTGAAGTTTTGGGGTTTTTCGTTAATTCGTTACGTTAGGCCAAAAATGGCCGTTACGCGTTGATGCGTTAATTCGTTACGTTAGTAACTCAGACAATTGGAGGGAGCGGCCCGCGCGCCTCATGGGCCGTGCGGCCGGGAAGCGGCCCTAATTTTATGTGCCGCCGCCCGGCCGCGAGCTACCCACGCCGTTAACGGCCGAGCGGCGGCCCTTAGGTTCCCGCCAAGCCAGCCGCGCGATCATAAAAATTGTGCATTATCATGTAAAATTACGGGAAATCGCGCTAGAAATGACAGTGTTCTTCTTCGTCATCACTTGAGTTTTTTTTTCTATTTTTCTTTGTCATTGATGAATTGTATTAACCATTTTGTTCCTGTAAAGTTCGAACACTTCAGAATTCAATATGTTAGAATATTTTCGAAATGTTCTACGTATATTACTATCCAGGGGATATTACAAAAATTTTAGATGTCGTCCGATTTTGTCGAGCTTTCTTCACTTTCACCATTCAATTCTGCAAATGGATGATGTTGACTAGATGCAGACTGACGAAATGAAAGAAAGATCCGATTCACATTCAGCGACTAAACTTATTGATGGATTATTGAATGTGAGTACTAATGGGAATTCAAAGGATAAAATCTGTCGCAAACTTAATGTGAGTGCTTCCAATGTGCCTTTACTTGCTTGTATTATTCTGTTGTTATTAATCACTGTTTCTCGTAAATCTTCAGGTGACACAGCCGTAAATATGATAACTAACTTCACTTTTACAACCATGGTGTGGCTCTAACGCTCAAACTCTGCTATAGGAAGAAGACAAGTGGAACAGAGCTCGGCCATGGACACGTCTACTTCTTTAATTTGTTTTTTATATGCTGGATCCATTTATGCCATTGTCTTGCTTTTTTGTGTGTTTTTAAGATTGCTCTTGAACAAACGATGCTTACTTTCTTGAAGTCGAAAATGTAAACCAGTGTATTGAAAGTTTGCTAGTTGTCAGCCTTACTGTTTGTTTTCCTATTGTAAGAGCACGGATTCGTTATTTCTTTCGATTCATGAATTCCTTTAAAAAATATGGTTATATATGTGTATTCGATTTTTGCTATAATAAACTATTGCACATTATAGACTTCGCTCGCAGTAAATCAAGAAAGACAGAAAACTCGAAGGACGGATGCATTTACGAGCGCGAATCGATCGATTTGACCACCATACAGGCCGAGCGGCGGCCTAGTAACGGCCGGCCCGCGCTCGTTTAGCGGCCGGGCGGCGGTGGCGGCGATAGCCCGGCCGCTAGTGGGTGCGCGGGCCGGCCGCTGCAATTGTCTGAGAACGCACAACCCTGATCGTGATTGACGCTTCCTGTAACGAAATTTGACTACTCATGCATATTGTCTGTTTTTCTCATCACCCTCTCCATTCGCTGTACTCTTTCTCCCATTCCTTTTCACTCTGAAATCCCTCCGACTATCTTCCCCATTGCTCAGACATTGGTAGCGGACCACCCGCGGTACCATTAGCGGCCGGGCAAACGTAGCAGCTGCGGGTCGGCCGCGAATGGGTGACAGGCCCAGCCTGAGATGGCAGGCTGCTCAGCCGGAAGAATTACCATCCGATCACCTTTGTGCCTTAGGGGTGCCCCATGGGAATACAGTTGACCTTGAGGCTCTCTGTCGTCATTGATTTGTTGTCGTTAATACTCTACTCCAGTTAAATGAGATTTTTTATTATAGGAAAAACTTTACATGGAACCACTGCGCATAGAACAAAAATATACGTACAAACCACCTACTCTATTCTGTAAAGATATACATAGCCTCAAAATAATGCAATATGTATACGATAAACGTAACTGTGATTTCTAGAACAATAAATATATCAGGGAAAACAGTGTTGCCTGCAAGGTCAAATAAAAAACTCACAATCTCATTAAATAAAAACACAACACAAATAATATGGTCCTTCAGTAAGATGGACATGGCACTGGTAGTTTGTTTCCTTTTCATAGGATGAGGATGAATTCTAGATAATCAATCAAAGGAAGGGAAGATTAATGTAATCCCATGCATTTCAAGGTCTCGTTCCGGGAGCCGCTATTAGAATCCAAACATGAGATCATCCTCGTCGATCGCTGCTTCGCAAATTTGAGATGCTTCCTTCAAGCGGAACTCTATAATGAAATAATTTATGCTTTTTACTAGAGATAATGATTGAGAAAATTAGAACTTACATCTTCATAACCTGCAGATTCGCACAACTTTCACTCTTTTATTCCACTTGACTGCAGTGAGTGTGTCTTCCTTGGACAATCTTCTATGATACAAAACTCATAAGCTTTCCATAATGAAGTAGGAGATTTGAGGGTAATGAAGTGCCATCTGAAATTATTTAGAACACATACGATCAAAACTTACAATGTCCAAACACTTTTAACGATCAGGAAACAATTTAAGCACATATCAATACAAAATAAGCAATAAAGAAAACGGGAATGAGGCGAAAAGTATCGATATTGCATGCGTGACCTCGCGCAACGGCGGGGTCCCCTTCGCGACGCTGCCAAGCTTTTATGGGCGACCGGATGGGCCGCTAAAATTTAAGGGCCAGTGCTCGGCCTGTAATAAGCCACACCCACAAAATAGGGCCGCTGCTGGGCCTCTCTTCCCAAATGGGTGCGCGGGCCGCCCGCTCCGAGTGTCTGAGCTATACAGACATGCTAGCAGACCACAGTTTTTTTTATATATTGCAGGCCACTGTTCTTTTTTTAATGACGCGCCGGGTTTCGTTGTTATCCCTTCTTGTTCACCAACAGTAAAGCACAGTTTTCAGTGGATGGTTGACAAGGGCGCAGAATTGGTGGAGGCGAGCACTTCCGAGCCTAAGGGAGCTACAAAAATGAAGGTCTCCTTTGGTGTGAAACGAGCTGCACCTTCAAAACTTCAGCAAAGTTCCTCAGCAGTTGTTGACGGTAAGTAATCCTTTTTCAGATGTGTATATTAACTTATTGTGGTACACGTTCTGTCCTAGAAGTGATGATATAGAGTTGAGCATTGTCGCAAAACTTTAACATCCTGTTTGGGGGGGGGGGGGGAAGGGTGAGCACTTAGTATTCGTCGATGACTTAAGCGGTCGTGCATCTTCTACATGTTAGTTGATCTGTCGCAAACGTTTTTATTTGCTAGTTGACAAATTTCACCTTCACCTTGAAATAACCACCTAAAATAACTAGTTGTATTTTTTGTTAAAATCGGTGTTTTGCTTAGCGAACTCGGTTTCGCGCCAATGAGGCGGTTTGAGTTAGATGTGCAGGTATGCGACGTGGCACGAGCCGCTAGATAGCGCGGCGCGTGCGAGACAGGGGGTATCTAGTCGTTCCGGCGATTGTGAAGCCTGGCAGGGATGAAGCTTTCTCCTACCGAAGAAGCGAACAAAACAGAGTGTTTGACGGAGGGTATGGAGTCAAAATTGAGCTTTTTTTGTGGACAACCTTCTGTTCAAACATTGAATATTATTGAAAGAAAAAATAGGGATAAATAGGGTAGTTGGACCATGAAGTACAGTACTGCAACATGGAATCCCTCAGTAAATTTCGAACTGCCTTCACAATTCACTAACATGGCAGAATATGCACGACCGGTCAAGTTATCGGCCAATACTTAGTGCCTCCCCCAACTCCGTTTTCCCTGAGAATTGTTGCGGAAGATCTACAGAAAATCACAGTCATTCAATGAAAAAGCAGCGAAGCTGTGCTTAGTATGGATAACAATGATTTTCCTGTTTTCGAGTTCAGCTCGCCTACGCAAAAATAGCGCACGGGTCCGAGACAAAGCTCCGGAAACAGTGGCTTTGCCACGGTGTGCAGAAAACCACAAGCATGAAAGTTTCGCTTTGTTTATTCGCCGATTACCCCATATTCGAACACGTCACTTATTTTTCTCAAATTTCTATCCAACTATCGTCCCTTACAAGAGACTCCATAGCATCTGTTCTTGCAAGGGTTTGAAATGGATTAAGAGTAATATTGATCAAAATGATTATTCAGTGCAACACAGTGACAGTGATGAGGAAAGAAAGCATGAGGAGGAGGCTAGGAGGAATAAGAAACGTAAATTAACGCATTTGGAAGATGGTTCAGTACTGTAAGTTTTCCTTCCTAGTTCTCTTGACTCATGACGAGGGTCGGTTAATGTCTGTTCATTTTTTTTCCAGAGACGACGACGATAAGAAAAAGAAAACTGCCATTATTCCAGTGGTCAAAGAGTGCGACTGGCGTGTTGCAAGGCTTCTAAGTCTGAAAAAGGAAGGCGAACTAACCGAAGAAGACAATGCAAAGCTGGCTATTCTCATGGAAAATCAACCGTTTACATCATTGCCCGTTAGTTGGTCCATGTTTGGAACACCTGTTACAATAATACCGGTATTTTTGCAGGGGTCCTCTCTTAATAGTGATGGGATAATTGTGGATGAGGAAAGGAAAGAAACGGAGGATGCAGACTATGGTGCAGTGAGTAAGCTCAATACATAATCCTTACCAGTTTTATTATACGCATGTAGTCGTAGTGGTTATCATAGTTGGTCAGACATGATCATATCGTAATGTTGAAATTGTTCCGGTCGCGTTTTTGATGTTCTGTGTCCTTAAGTGATGTCTTCATCTAGATTCAGATTCAATAGGAAATCCCAAAATGGTCGTATGAGGGGTATTTAGAGGAGCAGTATAGCGATGATCGCACTCGGTTTCAGATAGCGCCGGACGCAGGGTTGCCAAGCGGGAAGAGGGGAGTAGTAACTTTGTCAGTCCAGGCACCAAGATGGATGAAAAAAGATACAAAAATATTAATTTTAAAGTGATATTCTGTGCCACTCAACATGTTTTAGGTACACTTTTATATTACGGCCTAACGTTTCGATTCTACAAAGTCACCTTCAGAGGCCTGAAAGTGGTGCATGTTCATCTATTCAAAACTCTAAACCGCCAAATACCTTCTCACACTTGAATGAACGGGTCATCGTCATTTGACAAAGACGTTGGAGAGGAAAATAATGGAAGCCAGGGAAATAAGAAGGCATGGGCCAGAAATCAACACCAGAGATGAGTCAAGTGCTATAATGCGTGTTATTATGTAATCCGAGCCCTTGGCAATCTTTCCATCCTCTGAGCGAAACAAATTGCTGAGACGGAGCTACTACAGCCCTCCAGCTCAAAGTGTTATAACTCGGTTCAAACACAGAGTTGTTGATCAGCTGAGCAGTCGTTCAATTCGTTCATTCTTCCCAACAATCCAGTGAAGATTGCATGACTCTACAACAAAAACTGATATCGCAAGAATCTACAATTTTTTGGGAGGCGACTTCAACATGCTCCAGATCAGCAATCTGCTGTTGTCGGAGATTCGCATCTGGAGCTCGAAAAAAGTGATATTTAGGTAGGGAAGGTCTGGGGAATAAGAACAATGACGGGGGAAAAGGACAATGAATGAGAAAATCGATGCCTTACTGTGTCAGTTTTTACCGGGTAAGTTTTGAAGTGTGAGCGCTTAGCGTTACCCTTAAACAAGGAAAAACGAGCTTCAGTGCACTACTGCCAACCATATCAATACTATACTAATACTTCACTGCTTGTTAGGAAGATGATTCCAAGTCGACTTACTAGCCAGAATGTTTAAGCAGCGTTTGAAAGACCAGGAAAAGCCCTACAGCCCTACCAGTCAGAACCTAAAGGTACAAATTTGCTTTGAATTGTTCAAATTGAACAGGAAAAGAAAGTTTATTTATGCTAGCGTGAAACGGCAATTATTTTCGCAAAAACCCTATATTATCTAGGGTTCTGGCGAATGTAGTGCACTGCAGTTCAAGATGTGCACCCATTCCTTGTTTGAATGGTATCTTCGATTGTATTCTGAATCATTCACAACTCAGCTTGCAAATGTTGACACGAGGATAAAACTTCGATGTTTCTTTTACGGATTATCTCGGCTGAATGATCACGTTTTCATTTTCAGGTTCCCATAGACGAGTTTGGATTGGCCATTTTGAGAGGATGTGGTTGGAAGGATGGTGATGGCATTGGTCGTAACCCTCGGGTGTGTCTTCTCAGTGCATTTCCTCCAAAATTTTCTGTTTTGTTTTTATTTGGCGTCTACCTTCAGTTGGTTTCACTAACTCGCGAGTTTTCGTGATAAATCCCTGAACATTTTCGATTCCACGATTTTGTGCAAATGTAATCTTAATACTTTTGATTCCGTCCCTCGTTGTTTCCTTGTTTCCGGCTCCAGCTAAGTATACAAGATGAAAAGTTTAGATCGGTTAACAAACGGTTTCTCCGGGCGCAATGGTTCCACCCTCTGCAAAATAAAAATTGGCGCTGATAGGTAGTTCGGCGTTCTCTAGATCCTGATAATTTAGTTGATCGCCTCCGATGTAGTTATATGTGGACCACATTTTATCTTACTCCGAGAATTTACGATAAGATCGTTTGCTACTCTACCTCACTGCAGGTTCATACAGCTAGAAAATGTAACTTTATTAAGGTGGTCCCTCTCCGTATACTTCCCAGACGTCCAAATGGTCTTGGTCTCGGTGCCACTCCTCAACAGCATGAAAAATCCGGCGCGAAGGTACTCTTCTAACATTTGTTGAGATCGAGCATCGATGGCTCAGGAGTAATTTCTTTAGAATGGAAGGACCGCTGATGAGACCGAAGAAGTAATCAAAAAGGATTCCCTTATACGGGTTACTACTGGCCGATATAGAGGACAGTATGGAAAAGTGAGTTTTCTGAACATCTTTGTCACATATCTTTGTTTGTACCAATTTGAATTTTTCAGGTTGAGTCGCGGGACGACGACAACAATAGTCTCTTTGTTCGCCTTGCTGTAGGTGGGCAGCATGTAAAAGTTAGTCGTGGTTTCTGCATGATTGAAGTTCACAAAATTTTCTTGAGCACTGTTATGGCCACATAGGAGATTAATTTAGGTAAGCTTATTTGCTGTCCAGCAGGTGACGAAGAAAGAATATGAAAAAGACAGCAAGTGCATAAGTTAGTTCTTAACTTTGTTTTTTTTTCCAATTCTCCGTCTTCTTTTTATTTTATTTTCAAAACAAAATTTCATGGATATAGTTGGTTGATAAGTTTGTTTAGATAAGGCCGATTATGACCGTGAGCGTGACAAAATCGAAAAACGTAACAATGATGCAATTCGCGATAAAGGTAGTGGCAGATACAAAAATTACCAGAGGGATCTTGAAGATAGGTCTAAGGATAAGTATCGAGAAATAGCCGAAAAGCACTCAACGAGTTCCAGGGTGAGTCTTTCTAGGTGAGGAAAACAGCTTCCTCGCACTAATACACAACATTTTGTCTATTTTTGATCGAATCATGTAGGACAGCTGCGGTTTTCTTTCATAATTCTGAGATAGAAACTGGCATAATTTTTTTTGTGTAATAGATATTGCTGAATTCAGGTAAATTATTTCTAGGACGAAGAATTATGGGTTCGTGCTGACCTCCTCGTTAGGTTCATCGATGAAGATTATAAGAAAGGAAAGTATTTCAAGGAGAAAATGCGTGTAGTAGATGTAGCATCGCGGAAAGACATATCACTCGAAGATTCCCATGGTAATATGCACTATGGTAAGTGTGGGTTCTAAATGATCTGACTTTTAATTACTAGCATGATTTAGTAAAGATTGTTTAGGTATTCGGCAGTCCTGGCTGGAAACTGTTCTACCGCGTATGGAGAAATCTAGGGTGATGATTGTTCGAGGAAAGCATAAAGGAAACGCAGCTACTATGGAAGAGAAGGATAAAAGTCGCTGTAGGGTCGTCGCAAGGTTACATGGATCAAATGAGGTGATTTTCTGACTTCTTTCATCTTCTTTTCTACCCTTCATGGAAAACAGATTTACTATTTTTCTTTGCTCTTTGGTTACACATCACTTTCCGGTTTTTTCCAACGATCCTCTTTTTGAATAGTTTGGTTCAGAGCAAAGGCTTGCTTTGTTCTCATTTTGCAAGGCTTATTAACCGGATTCAAGGAACTTTTTAAAGAACTTGTGGCCGTCCAACTCTTCCGCTTTTTTTCAACAAAAAGGCAAATTTCATACTTTTTAAATGATTTATCTCTGCCCGATTACCTGGATGTTCACATTCCTTCCGAATCGTTCGCGCATTTCGCTACAGGTGTTGGAATGTTTTCACTTCTGTGCTGCTGCTGCTAATATTCGTCAAAAATCGTTTCTCATTTTCCAGGTTTGTTTTCTTTCAGATAATCAATGTGGACTTCGATGATGTTTGTCAACATCAACCAAAAGATGACGACGACGAATACTGAAGAAAAATCGTGCTTTCTTAAGAAGTAAATATACATAAGTTAATGTGTTTCTGAACATAACAGAAAAGCGGAACAAGTCCACCTAGCGAATGCGGTGGTGACACGCTGCAGTGATTTGAGGTTGGATCAGGGTCTTTAGCACTATTCCGATAGCATTGCTCCGGATGTTATGATTCTAATAAACGGGTGCATTTTGGTTCGTTTTGGTAGCGATTTCCGACGAAGTCCTTTAAGGATGGATATGATGCTCTCCGTGTCCCTCGATCGGACAGAATCCACTGGACAACTCTGGCTCGCTAGAGGGACAAATGGAAGAATTGCTGGCGCCCGCTCGTTATGCCCGATGATCAACGGGAGTCAAGGTGATCAAGGTGAACCTGTCAAGAGACAGTGGGGAAACAGTCAAGAGGTGCCCGATCCAAGTAGTGCCACCTATCAGTGGCGGACGCAGAAAGTGGGCGGGAGGGAGGGGGGCGTGGGAAAAAAGTGGGGTCGCTTTGGGGACCCAGATGGAAAATAAAATCAATAAAAATATTAGTTATAATAAAAAATAAAAATTATATTAAAAATAATAAAAATAAACAATTGAATTTAAACTAATGCAGATTTTTGTATGTATTGTGAAGTAATTTCAAAAATTTGGCGACCCATTCTCGGGGAGGCCCCCTCCCCTTCGTCCGCCACTGCCACCTATGCAAAGGCTCGGTGGGTTCCAGCAACTGTGTCAGTGCTACATGGCAATGCTATTGGATAAGTTCCCTGAGAAACCGCCAGTTTTCTAAGAAATCCAGAGATTGCAATGCGTCGTACAATCAGGCGAGACTCAACGCGCACCGGTTTGTCACTAACGCCAGCCTGCTGTGGCGTCACGGAAAATGCAAAAGTGTTGAGAAGTTCGAAATTTGAAAAGCTGAAGGTAAATTGGAGTGCCGTAATTTCTAGTGTGCGATTTTCATTGCGAATGATTCATAATGAGCAATAACAAGGCGAGTTTCCTATGCGACACTGTGTTAGTTTCGCAGAGTGGCAGCTACGGAACTGTACTTCCGAAAGTTGAGCTATCTACTTTTACTAGTAAGACTTGTCAAAATTATGCTACCGTTGCTTGACGTGCGTGAAGGAATTATACCGTAAAGAAACCTCACCGTCTTTATCATTGCTTTCCTTGTAAAGCGAGACCGAAATCGCTGATTTTTCGCTCTGGTTTTAAGTTCTGTGGAATTTAAAATTGCTGTTCTTCATTCCAGTGTAGAGTAGTAGACGCAAGACTCATATTCGTGCAAATTGGATCATTTATGCCGCAGTTCTCAAGCAAACAGTTGATTAGGTCGTAGAAAAAATGAAGGAATTTACATGTAATCATCCCTGACCAACAAGACATTTCTGCGAATATGCACAGCCACTATCGAAGAGGCAGGTCGTAAACGTTGGTCTTTCCCTATTCGACTCCGAAACAGGATGGGTTGTCTGGAAAAAGAAACAATGGTTAGAGGTGAATTAGACTTTTTGTGCGGTTGTAGACTTCGTGCCTGCCTTCTTGTGACATTAATGCTATAATTACGAAATAGATCCAGTTGTGGGCACTTCGAAGCGATCTAACGAAGTTGGAAAAAGAGTGGTGTGAAGATGAGTGTGGACTTAGCCAGAATGCTCTCAGCTCTCAGTAATTTACTTTTTGAGAAGCATAATTGTGTCAGCTGTTCAAAATTTCTGAATAAGTGCTGCTCACCAAAGAACATCGAATCAATGTGTGAATGAATTGCAACTGTAATATTTCCCGTTCTCATTTGTGATGTGGGTGTAGGAGATGTATAGTAGCGAGCAAAAAGATTGCAACTTTTGGTTTTTCGTCTGTAACTCCTCTCAAGGCAGAGCATGGAGGTCCAAATTTTTGTGGGATTTGTAAATACTCATAAGAGATAGAGACCACTTAAAACCGCCTTACTCCATGGACCTCCTGTTCTTTCAAGAATTTTTTCTCGCAGAAGTCGAAATCCGTGATTTAGCACCATCCGGAATGTCCAACAAAATGAAGTTTATCGTTGGTATCTGGCCACGTCTTGGTTTCTTGGTGCAGGATCAACCCGCTAGAGAACGTGCATGTGTTGACCACTGGTTCACTTCTGCGAAGACTGTTTAAGGTGAATTCAGCCGTGATCTCCTATGGATGTTTCTGTCAGCCTGGCTCCTTTCAGCTCTGATTGGAAGGGATAGATGCTGCCAAAGTTCCCATATGTTTAGTCTCAGGTGTTCGGCTTTGATGCAGTTGATTGCTCCCACGGAATTCCGAAATATTCCAGCTGGTTTCAGTGCCCCCAGTTGTATACATCACGAAAAATAAAGTTTGGAAATTTTCCTGTCCCGGGGAGAAGGACACCGGAACGATACCACAATCGGTGAGGATGCTACAGGATTCCTGGAATATTGTCAAGTACATGACGATTCATGCCGCCTTGGATTTGATGAGGTAAATCTCACAAAAATGCAATAAAATCTACGAAACACCACTAAAGTGAGATACTGTAGTCTGGAACTCTGAAAACTGGCTAATTCAGTCCGATTTGGATGAAGCGAACAGAACGAGACATTTTCAGAGCAAAAGGCTCCAGATTCACTGTGAAAATTCGTGTGTCGGGCAAGAGAACACAGGTACTCGTGTTAGTGACCAGCATTCTCCAATTCGAGTAGTCCTGTTTCGATAAATATAAGGCGATGTGAATCGTCATGTACTTGACAATATTCTAGGAATCCTGTAGCATCCTTACCATTTATGGGATCTTTCCGATGTCCTTCTCCCCGAGACGGAAAAATTTCTAAACTTCATTTTCGGTGATGTACACAACTGGCTGCACTGAAAGCAGCCGGAATATTTCGGAATTCCGAGAGAGCAATCAACTGCATCAAAGCCGTTCTTCGACTAAACCTATGGGAACGTTGGCAGCATCTATCCTTTCCAATCAGAGCTGAAAGAAAGAGCCAGGCTGACAGAAACATCCATATAGGATCAATGCTGAATCCAGCTCAAATAGTCTTCGCAGAAGTAAACCAGTGGTCAAAACAGTTTCACGTTCTCTAGCGCATACGGGTTGGTTCTGCACCAAGAAACCAAGACGTGGTCAGATACCAACGATAGACTTTATTTTGTTAGACATTCCGGATAGTGCCAAATGACAGATTTCGACTTCTGCGAGAAAAGATTTTCTCAAATAGTAGATGGTCCATGGAATGAAGAGTTTTCAACTTGTTCCTATCTCTTATAAGTACTTACAACTTCCACAAAAATTTGGACCTCCACGCTCTGCTTTGAGTAAAAGTTATAGACGAAAAACCAAAAGTTGCAATCTTTTTGCTCGCTACTGTATGTGATAGTGGACATGAGAGAGTGTTTTTCCAAAGCATTTTGAAGATTCTTCGTTGGACATGGTAGTCGATAACTTGCCGGCAAATTATACAGAAATAGAATATGTTCTTATAAATAGAAACATAAATTGGCCACGACGGAGCGCTAGCTATTGGCCACCCACCGTCGCCGCCCGGTTTGCGTGGGTGGGCGTGGCAATCTAAAACGGGTCAAGAGCCCTCACGTCCCGCATAAATATAAGCCGAATTTCAGAAAGAGGATCTGACAGAGTTTGCTCATCATCTGATGCTTTATACGCCTCCCTGTTAGGCTTTGAACGCTCATGGCTACGATGCGTTATAGTGGTCTCTGTAGCATGAGTATAATTTCAGTATGTTATCCTTGCTGCTGCTCTTGCTTCTACCCGCCTCCGTCTTGTCGAAAACTGTGATACTCACTGTACGCGAGAACTTCACACAATCCTGTCCAAATGGTGGGTTCGATTGAGTACAACTGAAAAGATAGGTTATAAAGCGTTCTAGATCACGGACTCCATTGGAAGTGCTGTTAAAATTTCTAGGTGTTACATTAGGGCGTAATAGTTGGGTTATGTGGTCACGCAACAATTCTAAGGTGCCTGGTATGATGGAATAGCCCGTAGAAATTATTTCTATGTATACACTGGGCTCTTTGACTGTCATTACGTTACTGAGAAAATTCAGAAAAAACTACAGGTATCAGGTAATATTATACGTACAGGAATGAGAAAAAGTGCGAGAAAGGTACCACATATGCTCAAAAAAGTGAGAGGCATAATACTGCCTGTTCTTCCAAACCACTATTCCCAATTTCTTTTCTAACTGCATACTCCAGAAAAATGTACGCAAACAGTTAAGAGGAGGAGGGGTGAGGACCCACCTGCCAGTCACTGTACTGAGCAAATCTTGCTGTATTTGACCACAACTCCTTTCGGGGATTAGCTCACTTCTTGCTGGAGAAAATGTTCAATTTTCAACATCATGTTGGAAACGCTCTTCCTCACTTGATCGCCCATAGCTTTCCATGCTTCTAAGGTGTTGGAGCAGCCAAGCTATATTTAAGATGGCAAGGCTATGGAGATAGTATAGGAGCATATTTGGATATCTTATACTGCATCTTGCTTTAGAAACAAAACTCAAAATCTTCTCATCCAAAATCAGACATTTCATACTTGACGACCTAACAGTTTCATTCAGCAGGCTCACAAGAGATTGTTTTCTCTTTTACCTCATGTTTCTTTTAAATGTTTTATTTCTTCTTGCCCAGGACGTTAATCATGTCTGTAGTTCGTCTGAATCTCATAACTTATTGTTAGCTTATTTACGTCTCATCTGGTAAGAAAACATGAAAGTTTACTGGAACTTGTGATATTGCTCATCACTCTAACGAATTAACAGATTAACGCGCAACGGTCATTTTTCCCATAACCTAACGAATCCACTAATTAACGAAATCTGAAATTTTTGTAACGCACAACATCGGTGGCAACCCTTGTACTGTGCAGCTGGCCCCACGTAGCTCTCAAACATTTAATTTTCGGATATAAATGTATTAATGCATTATTAGATCCTACGCGTAGGGTGTACCTTTACTGTCTTCTGAAAATTTCAGTAAAATCCGACATAGTCGATCGATCATCGGTGAAATTCAGCTTCGATATGATCCCCAATGATGACGATGAAAATGAGGATGAGGAATCGAGCAGCGATCAAGTGCGTATGGCCTACTACTTCATTCTCCTCCATTACATGCCTAAGCCTACAAGCAGGAATTCTGAGCAAATTTGGCATGACATCTGCCTTTCCAGGTGATTCTCACGGATGTCAATGGGAAATCGCGATCGATAACGTTTCCTGGGTGTTATCGGGTGAAGCTTTCCTTTAGGATGAATCGCCCCATTGAAAATCCGTGAGTTCAGTGGCACGTCTATCTGTAGGAACACTTTGTGTGACTAATGTATATTTCAGGTACATCGAGGGGTTCCTACAACTAGGTCAAAATATACCGTGTCGCGCAGAAGGACGTACTGCTGTTTCAAATATTTGTACAAATATCACCAAGACCAATTGGTGCCCACAAAGTGCTAACAATCAGCTGAGAGGCATGTTGACCGATAAGGAAACATGGTTAGTAAAAACAGCGATTTATTGGTCCTAATAAAAGAGGAGGGATGTTGAGGGTTTTTTTTTTGTTTCGACAACGGAAGTTTCCATTCATTGGACCAAGCTGCAACAGCATCTATAGCATTTTGTAGGCGAATACTGTCACTTGCTGTGACTACGGGGCTGTATATTTTCAAATCATCAGCAAATTTCATGTTTATTTAACCTCTCTCACACACTAACGAACGCTAAAGTATTTTGCTAGTATTGCTACATACAGAGAACTCCAAACGAACGCAGTCAAGAGTCAGGACCGCAGCGCGGCTCTCTTGGGCAGAGGGACGGGAGCGCAGCATAGTGTGCGCCTGCGTCTCTGCCCATGAAAGCCGCGCCGCGATCTCGACTCTTGTTTACGTACGTTTGGAGTTTCCTATAGCTATTATTGCTCTGTGAAAGTTCACTATTTTGCTGAAACTCTCTTCCATGGCCTTGTCAAAGTGTGTTTCTGATAGGATAGGACCAAACTTAAAGGCAGCACTCACGGAAATTTTCACTTCTGAAATGAGTCGCTTACCATGTAGCCGGCCGCTGGAGAATCGCAACAGTAAGTTGAACACCTTGAATGACCGCCTACCTGCTAAGATACTGCCGTGGACGTATGCCGCTCTGGACATTAGGGTTCCCTCGCGCCAACTAACGCCTTTGACAGGGTGTGTGCATGTGGTTCAGCGGGGGCGTGTTTATGAAATTCGTACCATTTGCAGGGTTCCGTGCCGGGACCCATCACGGAACACTCGTCCGCGCTGTGGACACATATGGAATACCGCCATCTTTTTCTGTGTTTTTCGCGTGTTTCACGGTATGTCATCGTTGTCAATGAGTTTATCGACCCTAAATACCCCGATATACCGCGAAATCTTCAACCCAAAAATTTCCGTGAGTGCTGCCTCTAAAGGTTTTGACCAGTTTTGCAGAAGCTCGGCTCTGTCTAGGATTGGCTTTACCGTGAATATTTCCCACCATCCATTCTTCGCAAAACATCCCCCTTTCCAGGACAGCCTAGTCCGTTCGATCCCCGTTGAGGAATTCCCATAATGATGCTCGACCTGATTAGGAATACAAACATGTTGTAAGAAGCCAGCCACCGAATGGCAACCGAGCAGCAATGTGACAATAAGGATAGTAAACATGTTGCAACCGGGTAGCAACCGAACAGCAAGCGAATAGCACCTACGGTTGCCCGAACACCACCATGCAGCGCCCCAGTCGCGTCCATTTTACTGATTGAAGCCGAGGACATGTTAGTCGCATCACTGTTGGGGTCGGCACCGATACGACGAATGCCTGAGTGGTTCCTTGACATTCGGCGTCCCAAATTTCTTGCAGAACTTGAAAACAGCAGCTATTCATTCTTGTGACGCCATCGGCAGGTGTGCGCACCGAGCTTGGGTCGCGCGCTAGTTTCGCTCGTCGTGCCGCAATCTCATTTAGCCCAGGACCTGTGCGACCAGAGCGAATGACAATGGGGAGAGCGCCCAGCGAGGGTTTGTCTGAGTAGAAACCCTATGTTTTAAAAAGTGACACTGAAATGGCGCCCGGTCATAAATCTCGTTGAAATAATCAGCTTCCACTCAATAGCCTCATGTTTTCTATTCAAATGAATACGTTGATCTTCAGCCAATTCTGTCATGTCTGTGATACAATCAAAGAAGAGGTAAAGAAGGAGACCAGTGAATGGAAACAGTACTTTTTTAATGAGGGATCCGAGAAATGCGATACTATGCAGGACAGGCAGACGCTACGTTTCAAGGTGAGAGCACAGATGTTATATAGTCTCTCCGAAACGACGAGTCCGCCCACGCACGCGGGGATCGAAGAGCTGCCACGTTTGCCAGCACTCCATGTCAACATCTCTAATCTGCGTATCACGTTTCATCTTTATCTTCATGGTATCGACCAATGATTTGGCTGTGACGTGGACGACGTGGCAGCTAACAGCTCACGTCCCAGCCGCGTCGCGTCCCGATCTCCGCGTGCGTGGGCGGACTCGTCGTTTCTTACGGAGTATAAATGCACATTTCTTAAGAACTTTTCTGTCAATGCACATCGCTTCGTTGAGTTCAAACCAGTCAGTAGTATACCATAGGGTTCTGCATTCTTCACTCGATCTCTGTATCTACCTCTTTGTGCGAAGAGTTTGGCAATTTATTTATCATCAGGGTTAAAAGGTTAAAAACAAATAATGGCCGTTCTATTGATTATCGTTTCCCGGTCTACTGCTCATTCACTTTTAAGATGTGTGCGCCATCGCGTCGCGAGCTTAACGAGAAGCACGGAGATGCTCGCGATAAGCTACAGGAGTACTGGAACTACCTGAAACAGGTGAGTGGCGGTACGTGGGGGCGACGAGTGGGTCTAATGACGTGCGTCATTCTCCATCCATTTCAACATGTTCCTCTTAAACTATTTTATCAAACTGAAAACAGGGAACAAGTCGGTCAATTTTCTTTCTATTTATATGTCTTCATGGATTCAGGTCAGAGACGTCGAAAAAACCAATGTTGCATTTAGGGCGTTCTAACAGCCGTTGTGCACGTGATGGATCGATCGGAGCTAGACAACTCTAAACGACAACAGTGTCAGAAAATGTGCAGTACCTACTCAAGCAAGCGTGGAATCAGCAGCAGCTATCGAGTGAGTTGCGCGGTCCGAATCTGGTCTAATTTTGAACACATTCAGAGGCAGGATAATTGTTTCAATAACTTTTAAGAATACGCTGCTGAAATCAATCGAATCATTATGTACGCCGAAAGACGCGTATGCGGCTTGTGTCTACCACACGGTGAAATTCGACATCAACGGCGATTTTTGACGATACAACGCCAACCGACCCATTAATTTATTTCAGCACTTCCAGAGCTGGGTTATAGCTCAAATCTGGGTTTCAGAATATGTTTATTCTGCACAGTTGTAGCTTACCAATAAATTATTCGAGGTGGCATGTTTGCGTACGGAGACTTCAGTGCTGTCGACACATTCGTCATTCCAACGGCAGGATGACAAACCACTCCAAAAGAGAAGGGGATTGATGCTTATCCACCTGCGGAAAGCAAGGAATGAAGGGGTAGTTATCTTTTTTTTGGCTCCTCCAAAACCCTCTAATTAGAGTGCTAAAAAATATACCGAGATGCGACCCGTAGCAACCACTACAGCCGTTCGTTATGTAAAACTTTGTTGCATCAACACACAAAGTACCAGAGATTAGGAATGGGGTCGGCAAGGTAGGCGGGGGTGCGGGTCCTTAGTTACCCATGGCATCTGGCAGAAGGGAAGCTCCGCACTTGCTATCGGCACTGGGACTTCAACGCAGTGCTCTAATTTCGGTAGCGATGGCCATGATAGAATGATAAAATTCTTCTTCGCCACTCTTTTTCACCAGTCTATCTTTTCAAGAACTACAAAATTTTCCGATTTTCTAGGATTCTGTGCTCATTTGCGAAAGTCCCAGTAATTGACGAAAATGTGCAAATATTTAATGGAATGAAATTGCTAAACGATTTTAATTAAAAAGAAAACCTGACTGAAGCAACTAAAAGCAGCTCAAAGTCCCGATATTTTGAAGAATCTCTCCCTTACTTTTGACTACTATCGAGGATAACTTTTTTAAGACTTGATTTCGCTTCCTGAACCCTTGATTTCACCAATGCTCATCTAATGGAAAAAAAAACAAAGTGCTCTGACAGCCCAAGGATAGTTCTGAGCAGAAGGATACTTGCTATGATTAGTCTATGCAGCAGGCCTCGCTCCAGCTGCACCTAACATCTCGGGTAACTACAGTCCTTCTCAAAAATACTTGCCTCGCGCCTCACCGCCCATCTGCTAAGCCGCGCCGCATAACCTATGCATTATCATATGTGGTGTGACGTGGCTGAGCTGACGGGCGATTCAGCGTGAGGCAAGAATTTTTGAGGAAGACTGTAAGTGCCGCCCTCCCCCCCCCCCCCCGGTAGGCAGAGATAAAGAAACATCCTGGAAGCACGACAGCAGGTTCAGTTCAACAGAACATAAGAGCGGCCAGTCCGATGTCACTGAGCCGTGCAGCTCCTAGAAAAGCTGAACTGAACTCATCACCATATATATACAGGAAGCTCCAAATGTCCGCAGTC
Organism: Ancylostoma caninum; assembly: GCA_037903475.1. Classification (NCBI taxonomy): domain Eukaryota; kingdom Metazoa; phylum Nematoda; class Chromadorea; order Rhabditida; family Ancylostomatidae; genus Ancylostoma; species Ancylostoma caninum. The sequence continues at coordinate 429,525 of JBAJFG010000231.1, forward strand.
AAGAGGAACGTGGCCACGACGCGGCTTTAGACAGAGACACACGCGCTCGGCGTGCTGCCACTGGTTGGCTGCAGAGTTAGAGAAGCCAGAGGCAGCATAGAGAGCGCCTGTGTCTGATCAAGGAGCCGCGCCGTGGCCACGCTCTCTTGACTGCGGACATTTGGAGCTTCCTGTGTATATATATATATATATATATATATATATATATATATATATATATATCAGTGGCGGACGCAGAAAGTGGACGGGAGGGGGGGCGTGGGAAGAAAAGTGGGGTCTCCGCCGTTTTGGGGACCCAGACGGAAAATAAAATTAATAATAATATTAATTATAATAATAAACAATAAATAAAAAATATATTAAAAATAATAATAAAAATAAACAATTAAAAATAAACTAACACAAGATTTTTATTTGTATTGTAAAGTAATTTCGAAAATTTGGCGACCCATTCTCGGGGGGGGGCGCGCCCCCCCCCCCCCCCCCTGCGTCCGCCACTGATATATATATATATATATATATATATATATATATATATATATATATATATATACTGTCTGTTCCAAAAATCAGAGCAAGAATCGTCAATCGTCAATCAAGTAAGAATCGTCGAGGGTCGAAAGGAGCACGTGTGGTACAAGAAGGCAGCTTCAGCCAACATTTTAGTCCATGCAAGGAGCGCTCATCCTCAATTCATCAAAGCAAACGTGGTGCGGAATTTGATAAGGACGAAAGACAAGTTATGCACGACAAAGGACTTGGAAGTTGATAAGACAATATCACGCATACTTGACGAAAATGGATATATTGCAAATCCCACCACAACATGGCTCCCACACAGAACACCGGATGGATTGCCGCTCATCCTTCCTTATGTGGGAGACCATCTGGCACGAGAAGTGAATGAAGTGGTGAAACAGTCAGGCTTGCCAATCAGACTAGTGTTTCGCCCGCCTCCAACGCTGAAACATCTGCTGACCTCCACACGCATCTATGAAAATAAATGCCCCGAGCTGGATTGCCAGTATTGTACCGAAGAGGAGAAGATTTGCCAGCTACGGGGTACGGTCTACCTTATTAGGTGCAACGGCTGTGGGGAAAAGTATGTGGGAGAAACAATGAGACCATTACGAAGAAGATTGGATGAACACCGTAGAGCATTAGCAAACCCGGCCTCCTATCCGTCAGAAAGTTTCTCAAGGCACCGTACCTTGAGACATACGAACGACCGCGCCCCCACATTCAGGGTTGCCATACTTCATCGGCACCTGACGAGGACTCTGGAGAGAAAAATCATGGAGGCGGTCGAAATAAGGAGACACAGCCCAGAAATTAATAATAAAGAAGAACTAAGGGAGGTGCTACGGCTAATTGTGTGATCGGAAGTATAAGCGCTCCCCTTATCTCTATCTCACTTGGTGCTAGTCTCATTCTGTAGTGAAAACCGTAGGAGTGAGGTTTGCTTTACGTGTTAAACTGTGTTCGTATGTCTAAGTCATCGATGTGTAGGTAAACGGATACCATTCGGCTCGGAGTCCCAGGACTTAGTCACTGACGGCCCATTGGTATTGTTAGTCTTGTTAATGTTGATGTACTTGTGATGAGGGGCAATTAATTGTAAGAATTAAGGTCTGAAGAAGGCGTTATCGCCGAAAGCTAACGAATAAAGCAGTTGGAGAGTCTTCACTTTATTAGCCGAAGAACTACATTATGAAGCTCAGAGACAGACAAATACTGAAAAATCAGAGCAATTCAATGCGTTTTGTTTAATTACACAGAATGCATTTTATCACACGCTAAATCATGGAATTTCCCGTTTTCAATCGACGATCAATAGCTGGAAGCGCGCCAAAACATGTCTCGCATATAACAACGTGGCGAGACTTACCTCATCATGGTAGATGGCCAACTGGCAAAATTTGTGAAAAAGACAGTATATATATCACTCGTTACAACTCGTATCCGTTTTTTTTGGCGTTTAAAATAGAAGGCGGGTACAATTCCGGCGGAAGCTGGCTGCCCGACTATCTTTATGTACAGGAAATGTACCAAAATGAATACATAACGTGATCATGGCCTATCGACATAAGTTGCCCATAGGCGGTATCTGTGGTTGATGCGCGTCAAATTTGACGCGGCGATATACAATACAGAACTGCGAGGAGAAGAGAATTCTTGGCAGGAGGCGAATGTTCCTAGTTTTGCAGTCACGACGACCGCTCAAACAAACTGCGTTCCGATCTTCGCCGCATCGAGACATCGCGAGAACTTAGTGAAATTTTGGGCCGACGGGTCAAATTTGACGCGCAGCAACCCTAAATAAATACCGCCTCATGTTGCTGCGGTGGAGATATCTAGTACGAGACACGCCCACCTTTGTTGCCTAGCAGGGTTGAGCGAATTATCCGTATCCGGTTATCCGTTTAGCCGTTATTCATGCGCTTTGACCTATCCGTGATCCTCACCGTTATCTGGGCTTTCAGCGCCGCGTAACAGTCCGGAAAAGGTTGATAATAGTGGCCCCTTTCACATGTTTCAAAGAGGAAAGAGCCTCCAATTCAAGAAGCCTACGTGTTACTCTTTCTAGCGCTTTTCCGTCATATTTCATTAGTGGTTCAGAATCTAGAGGTGAGGTAGGTGTAGAATACAGGCTGGTGCTGGCCGAGAAAGAGAAACTCTTGTCCATATTTTCTCGGTTATAGTCTGTCCAAAACGACGAGTCTGCGCACGCACGCGGGGATCGAGAAGCTGCCACGTTTGCCAGTACTCCACGTCATCATCCCTGATCTGCGTATCACGTTTCATCGTTATTTTCATGGTATTGACCAATGATTTGGCTGTGACGTGGACGACGTGGCAGTCAACAGCATCCGTCCAAGCCGCGCCGCCTTTCGATCCCAGCGTGCGTGGGCGGACTCGTCGTTTCGGATAGACGATACCTCTCTCTCGCGTGATTCACTTCGACTGAGCATTGAACCTTACTGTGTCAAAAGAATTCTTGAGCCTATTAATCAACTAGCGTTTACAATTCAATACAGTCATAAAAGTCAGTACTGGAAAGTTTATCAGCATTACACAAGCTTAAGCCTATAGGAGGGCACTCAAAAATCACGTTGTTATCAATCGGGTTGAGAACGAAACCTTGGAAGGACCAGCCTTCGTCACGGAAACCTCAGATTTGTACTGAAAAGACACGTATACACTTACAGTCCTGTAGATCAGGAGAGAAGGATCTCCGCGACGCTTAGAATCCTCCACGTCGTTCCCAAGTCGTTATCTCCAGCAAGCAGACCATGGGTCGACATGTTGGAGATGACTGAAGACAACGTTCGACAGTGATACGCAGTTATGTCTAACATGTTAATCAATGATCTTCTTGTTGGAGATAACGGCCCGTATGCATGAACATCCCCGCTGGGGAGGGGAGGGGCTGCGCATCCCCAGGGAAGCGATCCCCTCCCCTCCCCAGCGGGGCTCCCTGCTATGCATGAAACTTTTCGGGGGGAGGGAATGCGTCCCTTGCGCGTGCTGCTTGCGCGCTCTGTGCAACCACGTCCTTTGCATCACAACACCGTGTAAAAATGCGGCTGAGGCAGGGATAGTTTGATTTTTGAAGCATTAGAGTTCATTTTCCTACATTTTCAAGCATTTTTGGGGTACACTACATGGTTAGTGATGTTTGTGACTCTACTCCGTCACTTCCTTCGCAGTTCTTCCTCGGACAGCTACATCCAAGTCCTCAGCTTCGAAACACCGTCTAAAAATACATTTAAGAAAGAATACACTGATTTTAAAGTTCAAATCATAAAGTTAGGTTCAAATTATAAAGTTTGGTTTTGAAGAAAAAAGATGTAACAGATACACCCAGAGAGGAAATAGTAGACACTAGAAAATGGATGAAGCACATGAAGAATTGAGAAAAAAACGTTGAAGTTGGGTAGAGCCGTCGAAAAATTTGCAATTCCTGAAAAAAATAGAGAATTTCCGAAAAAAAAAACAGTTGCCTGCTGAGCGTGATCCCCTCTCGAACCCCTACTCTTCGTAGGGGATGCACATCCCCTCCCCTCAGGGGATCCCCTCGCCTCATGCGTACGGGGATCGAGGGAGGGGATGTGCGCGAACCCCGGTGGGGATCGCTGCAAAGGTTAACAGTCGATCCCCTACCCTGCGGGGATGTTCATGCTGTGGTGACTTAGGCGGTTGGGTGGCGCCTTTAGGTTTCTGGGCGGTTGGGTGGCGCCCTTCAGAATAAAACAGTGGTTCAGTGGTAATAATCGTTTATCTCGTTTCCAGCGTATTGCCGGTATGGATGCAACAATAGAGAGTGAGGCTGACGCCCCGCCCTCACAACATATCGGCACACTCAAGGGTGCCAGAGGCAAAGATTCTGGCGATACGCCAGAACACTCCGCCCCCGGCAATTACAATTCTACTTTAAGACAATGCAAATTAATTTTACATACATACGAAATGAACAGATCACATGAGTTACTGCAGCTCGTGGAACGATGAGGCGACGGCGGCGGCTGGAGGCAGGAGAACGATTGACGACGTGGCTGGAGGTAGTGGCGGCGGCTGGGGACGTTGACGGCGAGTGGCTCACGGTCTTCTTCGTTTGAAACTCGGAGCCACAGACGGGCGATCGGCGCACAGTAGCACGTTGTGTGGTCGCCCACACCTTGCGCACTGTACGCCACAGTCATCTCCGTGCGCTGGCTTCAAGCATCGCTCACAGAGACCGAGCTTTGTGGCCTGCACGGATTTTGCTACCGGGTCTGCAAAGCGGCTACACCTCGCGGTGTTATGGCCGTCCTTGTTCTCCGGCAGCGGGCAGAAAATGCATGGTGAGCGCGGCTTAGACCGCTCTAGCAGCTCAACGCATGCATCCTCAACAGCGGCAATACGAGAACAAGAGTTCTCCACAGCGGTAATACGGCCGGACAGATGGGAGATGGCTGCTTCCATTTGACTTTGCAGCGACTGGACGGCAGAGACGATGTCGTGGAGGAGCGATGCAGCTTCAACGTTGTCCATCTTGAACCGAGCAGACTTGGGGTAAAATGGTGAGTCGGTCGAGGTTTTTATACCGCTTCGGAGTCCAGACTTCGCTATCGTCACTGCGACCGCCCCTATAACTCCAGGCTACGGGAAATGATGTACATGCGCAGTAAAGGTTTTGAAGTGTTATCTATACAAGCCGATCACCACCCTTTGGTATTTACAATGGTGGCATGTTACTTGAGGGGATAATTATGTACACGAGAGATACCACCGATCTCTTACTTTTTTCTGCAAAGTATGAGCCGCAGTATTTTGGATATCACATAGAATATGAATGTGATAATTGACTTAGCAACGACGAGTGCTATTTTCAGTAACATTATTATTACCATCGGTCCGAATAGGTATGTTAGACCTGCCATTGCTACGGATGCAGCGGCTGCTACCAGTGCAGCTTTCCAGTGACTCAGAACCGTTTGGAATAGAGGAGTCAGGTCTGGCAAGTTAATTTCTCGCAGGTTGAGGAGTGTTTTATCCTCTTCTTCAACCGAATTGAATTGGAACACGGATTCGTACATGGAACTGTGATACACTAGTGTCCCGTTTATCGGTATTAGTATCTTAGACCCACCGCACTCTGTTTGGCAAGTGATCTCTACCAAAGCGGAATCGAAATCAAGCTTCTGTTTTGTAGTGGTGTTATGGGGACCACATTCTACTGAGAATTCATGTGACTCGCAGGTTAGGGTAATAAACTGGGATTGTTTTGAATGGCAGGAAATTGTAATTTCCGAACCTTGCATGCAGCTGTAGCATCCAGACAGCTGGCTCACTTGAATTTCGCACGGAAAATCAGCAATATAGTCCGAACTATCCACAAGCATTTCTGTTTCGAAGACAAGGACAATTTCTCTTTGACTAGTTTCTGCTATAATTTCATTTGCAGTGTTGTTTATCGTTAAGAATGGAGAAATCAAAGGTAATCGATACCTCGGGTCACTTCGAATACGACCGATGCTATCGTTCGGACAGTTGCAATGATGAGTAGGAGCAGCGCCACCATTGCAGTCACAAACGAAATTATTATCACATTCGTGAAAAGTGAGCATCGCGTTGATCCTGTTTCTGCATTCGACCGGTGCATGAAATGATTCCGGTAAAATGAAAGAATCCTTTTCAGATATTGCGAATCTTCGTAAGAGTAACGAGTCTGCTGGCTTCTGTACTGATATAATGGTCATGTTTTTGCCATCTACATTGTGATTTACATAGGGAGGAAGTATTATTACGCGCTTCTCCTTTTTACGGAACAAATTAGTTTCCACTTCCAACGTGACCGTTGGCTTCCATTCCATACATTCCACCACTTCGTACACTATTTTCGTCTGGGGAACGTGTCCTATTCTATAAAACAGGCATGATGGCAACGGAAGAAGACAACCTGCGCAAAGTAGTCCTCCACAGGAGTACTGGCATCCAGAATAACCTGGATAATGACTTACAGACTCCAGCTCGGGAACAGTTTCGTTTGGATGGAGTCGCTCACATTTACCATCCACACAGGAACCCATTTGTGGGCATCTCACCGAGTAAAAAATTTTATGCTCGGTATCTCTAGTGAAGAATTTGGACACTTTAGCGCATGTTAGCTGCATGGATTGAACCGTAAATTTAACGTAACCCACAGAATCGTTGCGATGACGAATTTCTACGCACTCTTCTCTTTGTAATGTATTGAACAAGATCTCTCGTCTGAACTTATGTGAACAATTATGGTTCGGACCACAGATTAGATCCACAGAATGACGCATGTATCCATTTTGACACGCGTGGACAAGATTGTTCGTACTCAAAGCTATTATGCAAGCTGTTGCCACAATACGACCGCTAAGTGGGGTTGGTGAAAAGGAATGAAGAGTGTAAACCTCTCGATGTGGTTTATCGCTTGGCACATTCTTAGCAGTTTTTCGCCATTCCGACCGCTTCAGTGTTTTGATGCCCCAGAACAATGACATCGCTGTGGCCAGGACCAGATATAAGATTACTGCAACGGTTACCAGAGCACCGACCGGCCAACAGTGAGGATTACCAAGCAATGCTATACTCAGAATTGCTTTTGCTTGATCGCAAAAGGATGGTGGTGAACATTGCGTTTGCACTGAGAGGGATTCATTTCCGTGCATGAAGTCCATTTTCACCTGCATTTCTTGATTCGTGGGAGAAACAGGAAGCTTGTAATGCATTGTTTTTTGGATCATACCCTCAAAATCTCTGCACTCCTTATTGAAGCAGAGTTTGAATGTCACGTTTGGTGGCCAGATGTTTACTGCACCATCCATACATTCCATAGCAGCATGCCATGGTTGTCCGGCTGCTGAGCTGCTCGATATTGCCATTAGCATTAAGGCAATCATAAACAGTGATGAAGTGCCATATTGTCGATGTCTTGAAGGCGACTTTGCCACCATTGATACCAGCGGTGGTCTTTGTACATGGGATAGATTTCTGGTCTCCTCATGGTCCTCCAAACTGTCCTCGAAGGCTTTTATGATCTCAATGGCCCTAGTCTTGGATCGTCGATCCGGCCTTTTATTTCTTTCATCTACCACCGGTTCAGGTGATGGACAAGGTAATAATGAAGTCTGTGTATCATTGAAATCTGGCGAACTTCTGATTTCGAGTGGGTAGAGCTTATTTAATGGTCGATGGAGAATCTTTCCGTTAGGAATGAGAACTTTGGCTGATCGTGTGCCGCCATCGTGGCTCCTGATTACTTCAACCACCTTGCCATAACTCCAGTTTCCTCTGGGTAACATATCTTGTTCAATGAGAACAATTTCACCAATTTCTGGAATATCACGTGAAATGTGTCTTGGTTGTTTTAACACATTTTTCTGCGTTTCTCTTAAGGCTGTGAGATATTCTCTGCTCCATTTTTCCCAAAATTTGCTGGCAACTTTGGTGGAAAAATCAAAGGCTTCGTAGGCTTGTTTTCTGGTTTGAATTAATTCAGGATCGTAAGTGGGATCATCCGAGTAATTGACAGCTTCTGCGTCGGGTAACGAGTATTTGATGTTGCCTTGCAGGAAATCGACCGGTCGCAATGGAATTTCTTCCAAACATGACAAATTGAGTTTTGTCAACGGGCGAGTGTTGATAACAGCCTCGATTTGGGTTGCTACCGTATTCAACTCTGTGAAGCTGAGTTTCTTTCTGCCAACCGACTTTCGCAGTGCTTTCTTTACTGAGCCCACTAAGCGCTCCCATACACCACCCATCCATGGGCTGGCAGGAGGGTTGAATAACCATTTGATGCCAGCGCAGGCGCTGTAGGACATAACAGAATTGCCAGATTCTGGATCTTTCTTGAACAGTTCTTCAATTATCAGCGATCCTAGCGTGAAATTGGAACCACAGTCGGTACGCACGAGTTGTGGAACGCCTCTTCTTGAGACAAAACGCATAAAGCTGCTCAAGAAGGCACCAGCCGATAGGCTGTCAACAACTTCCAAATGGACCGCACGTGTTGTCAGGCACGTGTACAGGCAGATGTACATGTTTTCACCAATTCTAGAGTGAAATGGACCGATATAGTCGCAGCCGATGTTCAGGAATGGTTTTGACACTTGCACCCTATCCTGAGGTAATGATGGCATGAGGGGTGCACCAAACGGCAGCCCCTGCCAGCGTTTACAGACCGCGCAACCTTTCAGGAACATGCGAAATGAACCAGATGGTTTTGGTATCCAGAATCTCTGCCTCGCTATTGACAACGTATGGTCTTTCCCACAGTGGAAGTTCTTCGCATGTATATCAGTAAGCACAAGTCTAGTGAGCTCGCATTTGCTCGGTAAAAATATGGGTGATTTAGCATCTACCGGTATTTGTGCATACTGTAAACGTGACAGATGGCGAATAATACCTTCCTTGTCTCGGATAAGCTGTTTGTCACGAAATCTTTTCTGAATTTCTCCAAGATCCAGATTTCGATGGAGTTGTGAAATTAACAACTTTTCCGCTGCAGAAATGTCTTTCGCGGATATTTCATGGCTCAGTTCAAATTGAGAGATGACATTTATATTGATGTCAATGCCTTTGTTCTTTCTCAACTGATCGATAGTATTGCGCAAGAACTTCGCAGCTCTAATGACTGCCCTCAGGGCAATATCTAATTTAGAGAAGCGCGATAGGTCAAAAACGGGGTCGAGTTTTGTCATTGACTTGTTGACCTCTACGTTCTGCACACATGTTTCCGTGTTCTGTGTTTCTGTGGACTCGATTTCATCCATGTTTTTTAAGCTCCATGTAGTTGGGTCATTTTTCATCCAAGTTGGACCTTGAACCCAATCATGGGTTTCAATTTCTTTGGCAGCGAGTCCTCTCGTGCCAGCGTCAGCTGGATTGTCATCTGTAGCAACATGGAAGAATCTGACAGTTACACCACTTTTTTCGAACTGCATCTTCAGTCTTAGGATTTTGTCGCGCTGGTTAGCCACAAAAATTGGTATTTTGCGCTGTGTTTTTAACCAACACAGTGCTATTTCGCTGTCACTAACGACTGAAATTTCTTTTATTCCCTTGTTGACAGCCTGTAGGATGCTGGATCCAAGACGCATAGCTAGCAGAATAGCGAGCAGTTCCAGACGTGGGATGGTCTGTTGGTAGTTCTTTGGAGATAACCTGGTTTTGCCACTTACAAGCTGGCTCATTGCTTTGGTGTTTCTATCTTGCAAGTAAGCACAAGTTGCCATAGCCGATTTGCTAGCATCCGCAAAAAGCCATAAACATAGATTCTCATCCATATTACACGTAGGGATGATGAGTCGGGGCACCTCTATCAGTGCACCATCTATCTTATCGCATTGTTCGTTCCACTTTTTCATGAAGCTGGTGGGAAGACGGTCGGACCAGCCACATTGGGTGGCAAAAGTTTCGCGCATGATATCTTTCAATTTCACCACTAGTGGACCGGCTGTGCCCAATGGATCATATAAGGAGTTGATCTGGCTCACGATTTCACGTTTGGTAAGATTTTGTTTTCGTGGAAAACGTGCCGAGACCGAAAACCGGTCGTTTATGGTATCATAGTTTAGTCCAAGCATTTTTATCTTGCCAGCCGGTTGTCGATCTTCGACCGGGATATTTTTGTTGACAAATTCCGAGTTTGAAACATATTCTCGTAAGTTCATGCCAATTTTTGAAAAAAGGTTCTTGGAAAGTTTGTACTTCTCCACGGCTTCTTCTTCGCTGTTCGCGAGCGGGAGGATATTGTCGACGTTAATATTACGCGCAATCTCGCCTGCAAATTCCGACCCAAGTGAGTCTAGGTAGGCTAGAATCGCCATATTAAGAATGCTGGGTGACGCAGTCACTCCAAATGGTATCCTGGTGAATCGATACTCAACTACGTTCGAGCTAACGGGTGGCAGAGTAGGATCCTCTAGCCATAAAAACCGGCATAAATCCTTGTGGGCTGCCTTGAGACGGATCTGAGTGAAGGCAGCTTCAATATCGCACAGCAAGATGTATTTACTAGCCCTACTGGCAATAAGTATGTCATGGATTTTATTGACGAATGATTCTCCTTTGTGTATTACGTCGTTCAGAGAAAGCTCCCCTTTTTTCTTCGATGATGCATCGAAAACTATTCTAAGCGGTTTTTGTTTCTGCTCACGCCAAACGCCTGAGTGTGGCATATAATAATTGCCAACAGCATTCTTTTCTGGCTCGTATACTCTTTCAATGACACCGTGGTCCTCGTAATCGTCGAGTATTTCACGATACCAATCCATCTGTTTATCATTTGCCAGCAAGTTTCTTTGTAGTGCGGCAAGTCTCTTGATTGCGACCCCATAGTTATCGCTGAGGTCACTTATATTGTCCTTGAGTGGAAATGGGGCTGTGATACAGTTATCGTTGAAGCTAATGGTCTTTGAGTACTCTTGGAAGTATCTGTAAGTACCTTGATCTTGGTTGGACTCTGCTGATGTAATGCCCATACCTTCTAATTCGAATAGTCTTTGGATGTTTTCGCTATCTGAGCATTCGCATACCGACGTCATAGAATGAGTGAGTACAGTAAGCGTATCATCGTTATCAACTTGGCCACGGCCGTAGATAGTGGGACCGAAGACGGTTTTGGCAACATGGAGACCGGAGGGTGTTTGTGTACCGGTCGTGTTTGAAATGACAAGGTCAAAGTATCGGTCTAGGCCGACTAAGATATGAGGGATCTGGCGTTCTCCTCTAATCTTTGAATTCGCAACGCATATCTCGCTGCATTGTAAAAATGCGCGGTCGGTTTCCGTTAGCCTGACGGAAGGGAATCCTCCGGTAATTATTGGTTTGGTCAGAATAGTTATGTCGAACTCATTGCCATAGGCAGTACCTATTTTGAGGGACACTACATGACTCTCGAACTTTTCTGTATGTCCACCAATGCCTGACATTACGCAGGTTTCGGATGTAATTCGTGGAAGACCAAGTTTATCCGCTAGAGCTTCCTCAATAACTGTCTTTTGAGCGCCTGTATCGAAAAAGAACAGTGCCTTCTCGAAGTTTTGTGTTTTGTAGTTCCACACATTCCCTTCAGCTGTCATTAGAACGAGCTGCTCGTTTTGCCTATAGGTAGGCCTTTCATCCATTCCATTTTCGATGTTCTGATTGGAGATGAGCGGTTGATTAGCGCCAGTGTGTTGACGTCTAGCATCATTGCTAGGATTCGCATACCTGTTTGCGGGTTGAAGACCCCGTGCGGACGATCTGTTATTGAAACCGTTCTGGTTGGTTTCATTTCTTGGCCAACGAGCGGCGGATGCTGGTGGGTTTGCCGCAGTAGGATTTGGTACGGATCTGTCGGACGTCACGCACACGGAAACGTGGTGAGTTCGACCACAGTTGCTGCAGTTTGGTTTTTTACAACTGCTACTGGAATGCGTGCTTTGGAAACATTTCCAGCACGCTTTGGTTTGCTTGAGTAGTTCGCGGCGTTTAAGTTTGTCAGTCACAGTCCTGCACATTGAGGACTGGTGGTTTGACCTGCCGCAAAAAATGCACGTCGATGCCTGGTTGTATTGATTACTTGCTCTGTAATTATTCTGTTGACTAGGTCCGAGACGGAGCTCTATGTACGCCTTGGCCGTGATCTCCCGTTCTAGGGCGTCCAGGAGGTCCTGGACCTTCATGGTTTCCGTTTCCTGGTTCTTTACCAGGATATCTTTCACAATTTCGTGGGGAAATTTTTTCAGAATGGTCTCTGTCCACATGGGATCACATGTGTCCCGAATATCGTAACCTGCTGAGACCATCTGATTTACCAAGGTTTTGATGGAGTCAAAAGACTCCTGACAGCTTTCCGCTCTGCTACCAGCTGATTTTAACTCGAACAGTTTCTGTACTATTTTTGACCTGTTCGTTGGCTTGTTGCCGAATCGCTTTGTTATGGTTTCTACCATCCAGCTGTAATTGCTCGGTACAGGTTTTATGCCACGGATCGCTTTTTCTGCCGATCCTTTAAGGCTTTCCTTGAGGAGCACGATTTTCTCAATTGTAGACAACTCATCGCTTTCGTGTATCAATGACTCAAATATGGCCCAGAACTCTGGAAACTCCTCTTGGTTTCCATAAAATTTAGGCAACGTGATCGACGGTGGTTTTACAGTTCGAGGTTTTTGATTTGTGGATGAACTTGTCTCAGCCACCTCGTTACTGGTGGTGCTGGACTCCCCCACCTCGGTGTCGTGTGAGTTTTCCCTTTGAAATGAGTGTTGTATGGGAAGTTTGAGCTTAACCTGTACTTTTTGCAAGTTAATTTTTGTGTCTGCTATTTGAGACTCGATAGTGAAGGCGAACGAAGTGGCATCCTTCATTATTTTTGAATATTGGGACTCTCTTTCCAATTCTTCAATTTCCGCAATCATATCTTTTTGCTCTGTTTTTGATTTTACACTCATGTAAAATTCTTCCATTCTTTCAATTTTGCTCTCTAGATTGTCAGTATGCAACCTAATATGTCCTAGACACGTTGTAAGTAGTACTAGGTTATTTGAACACTTTTCATGACGTTGATTATCATCCTCAGGATAATCGACTTTTTCTCCATAACCTTCATATTTTTTGAGAACATCTGCCAGATTGGAAGAGCTGGTGGTTATTGCTTTTTTGTAGAGATAGAGCGCCATTTTTGCTTACGCGAACTCTTGGAGTGGAAAAATTCAGCTGCTGTTGAGCTTGGAGTAGAAAAGGTTAGCTGCTGTTGAGCTTGGAGTGAAAAAGGTAAGCTGCTGTTGAGCCTAGAGTGAAAAAAGTAAGCTGCTGTTGAGCTTAGGATGGTGGGCAAACGAGGGTTTGCGATTTAGGGCTAACTGAGTCCCTAGGTTATGTAAATCTAACCCTAAATGCGGCTTTAGTTTAGCCGATGCACCAAAAATGTGGTGACTTAGGCGGTTGGGTGGCGCCTTTAGGTTTCTGGGCGGTTGGGTGGCGCCCTTCAGAATAAAACAGTGGTTCAGTGGTAATAATCGTTTATCTCGTTTCCAGCGTATTGCCGGTATGGATGCAACAATAGAGAGTGAGGCTGACGCCCCGCCCTCACAACATATCGGCACACTCAAGGGTGCCAGAGGCAAAGGTTCTGGCGATACGCCAGAACACATGCATACGGGCCAACGACATGGAGGATTCTAAGCGTTGCGGAGATCCTTCCCTCCTGATCTACAGGACTGTACATACAGGGAACTCCAAAGGTACGCGGACAGGGGCGGGACCGCGGTGCGCCTCTGCTGGGCAGAGACACGAGCGCTCTGCATGTGGCTCTGGTTTCTCTGCTCTCTGCCGCAGAAGCAGAGAAACCAGAACCACATGCAGAGCGCTCGTGTCTCTGCCCAGCAGAGGCGCACCGCGGTCCCGCCCCTGTCCGCGTACGTTTGGAGTTCCCTGTACATAATCTCAAGCAACTACATAATGCAACTATATACCCAATCAACCTATCGAATATCCAAACTGTTGCTTCATTGGCAAAAGCTACTACATACAGGCGGTTCAGAAATGAGTCGGTATTGGTGCATTTTTACGTAAAGAGGTCAGAACGGCCTTTGCCAAGTCGCGCATGTTCAAGCTTGTTAGCCGCAGTAATTTTTAACTGCTTAACATGTTAGAAAGGGTCCCGGAAATGATGTGGGAGTACGTGGAACACATGACTCACCTCAGGTCCGTGAATGCACGCGTACCGACTCCGTTCCGAATTGCCTGTACACAAAGTCTTTCCCAGGAATTCTTGTCTCACGCTGAACCGCCCATCAGCTTAGCGACGTCACACCACATATACAGGAAGCTCCAAATGTCCGCAGTCAAGAGGAACGTGACCACGACGCAGCTTTAGACAGAGACACAGGCGCTCGGCATGCTGCCACTGGTTGGCTGCAGAGTCAGAGAAGCCAGAGGCAGCATAGAGAGCGCCTGTGTCTGATCAAGGAGCCGCGCCGAGGCCACGCCCTCTTGAGCTGCGGACACGTCACACCACATATATGTATTTGATAATGCATAGCCGACTTAGCAGATGGGCGGTCAAGGGTGAGGCAAGTACTTTTGAGAGGGACTGTACAGTCCTGTAGATCAGGAGGGAAGGATCTCCGCGACTCTTAGAATCCTCCACGTCGTTCCACGTCTTTACCTCCAGCAGGCAGATCATGGGTCGACATGTTGGAGATGACTGAAGACAACGTTCGACCATGACACACAGTCATGTCTAACATGCCGACCCACGATGTGCTTGCTGGAGATAACAACGTGGAACGACGTGGAGGATTCTAAGTGTCGCGGAGATCCTTCCCTCCTGATCTACAGGACTGTACATCTTTTCATAATGACACCATGTCTAGCGTCGTTCTGAGAATGATAGGTTTTGATGGTTATTAAAATGAAGAAATTGTGCTAATTTTATACAATACTCATGTCTTGTTTCGCCTTTATCATTTTTAATGTTGTAGAACGTAGTGTCCTGCAGCATCTGGTACAATTATCCGTCATCGGTATCCATTATGCGGTCATTTCTGGCCAATCAGCTATCCAGGTCGTGGAAAACCTCGCATCCGTACATCCCTGTTGCCTAGCTCTTGTCGTCCGTGCTAGGACATCCCAAGCGCCTGGTTGATTGTCTCCAGTGCAGTAACACATGTGCATTTGATTTCACGTATTATTTCCATCTTGTTAATTGGAGCTGCGGCCGGACGTGCCATGCACCTTGCCTTTCATTTGTCTGCTACTTTGCTTTCATTTAAGACTCATTGATTGGGTGCGTGGGTGAAAAGGGAGTTGGGGAGGGGGCACTTCTGTGAAGCCTGAGCGTAAGCCTCAGGCTTAGGCTTAAATCCATGCTTAGGCACAGGATCAGGCTTAGGCTAGTGCTTTTACTTAGGTTACTTTACTCTTACAGTGTGAAGCCTATGGCCTTTTATATGGTGCCTCCCCAACTCCCTTTTCGCCACTATATTTTCTGAAACGCTTTCCTTTCTCTACACTCTCAAGTATTTCCACAGAACCATTCAATTACCCAATTTTTAGGTTTAAGAAGAAAAACGCCACTTCGAGGAAAAACCCAATTTCCTCCTTGTATTCAGTAGGGATAGGGACGAGAAAGCATCCCATGCTGTTTGGGCATGTAAGCTCTGTAGAATATAAACGCGAAAAGCATTATCAATGGAACTGTTGGTGTACAAGTCTGACGATTTTTGGAAGGTGGGGTCTGACGTCACCATGGGGTGAGATGACTAGACCCTCGCGATTGGATTCTTTTAGCAGAATTACCTCAGCTATTTGGTAGCTTTGAGAAGTTTGATGTCCACTGAGACCATGCGGTTACTTTGGAGCAATTCCCGAGTCTTTATGTAAAAAATTTGTTCGGTCGAAGTGGTTCGTGTCATCCAGACCAAATACATCTTTGATCTTAGAAAATCGCTAATGACCACCCATTTTGAGCAAAATTTCTCTTTTATGCTTAGCACAGGTCACTAGGCCAGTTTTGATGGCATGTCGAGCTTCAACTGATTGACAGGAAAGGTTGCTGTCGGTTGTGTTTTTTTTTATTGACTCGTTGCTCCACTTCGCTGGCTTAAAACAAAGGTAATCTATCGCTTCAAGAAAAATTGTTCACAGCATTCTTGTAGAGGAAGAATAGCCCTTTCGAAACGTATATAACTTGTACTTAAAAGATGGCAATTGGATGGAGAAAAGTGCATCCGAAAAAAGTGCAAGGACTTGTGTAACACCTAATATATAATGATGATCTTTTAGACTTCAACATGGCAGAGGACATTGCCGTCACTAAATTCCGAGATTATTTACGGGTGAACACTGAGCAGCCTAGGCCAGATTATGGTATGTATTGGTAATAAATGATAGTATAGTGTGTCCGAAACGACGAGTTCGCTCACGCACGCGGGGATCGAGAGGCGGCGCGGCTGGGACGAATGCTGTTGGCTGCCACGTCGTCCACGTCACAGCCGTCACAGCCGAATCATTGGTCAATACCATGAAGATAACCATGGAACGTGATACGCAGATCAGGTATGATGACGTGGAGCGCTGGCAAACGTGGCGGCTTCTCGATCCACGCGCGCGTGGGTGGACACGTCGTTTCAGACAGACTATAACTGAGCTTGCGTTTGTGACATGTTAAATCTTGATCGCGCTTTTGACTAGTAGTTTTTAGCTGGATGTCAGAAGTTTCTGTTTGGTCTCGCCGACGAGCTTGGAATCACGAGAAAAGCTGTGGAGGTTGTTTTTCATCCTTTTTGTTTTCTTCGTCAATGATTAAACGAATAAGCCTAAACGTGGGGTAAAATGGAGTTGGGGGGAGGGGACTTGGTATTGGTCAATACTATGACCTGTCCTACACGTTCTGACTTGTTTGCATTTCAGTTAACTACTGTAAATTAGGAAAGCTAACAAGTCAGAGCGTTCTAGATATGTCAGCCAACAAGTCAGAACGTGCAGGACAGGTCATATTATCGACTTATACCAAGTGCCCCTCCCAACTCCATTCCCCCCCCCCCCCCTTAACACGTGATGTTTCATTGAAGGCTGTTTCTTGAAGGCGTTCTGAGAGAACATCCAGCACCTCACAAGGGGGAGGGCTGCAAATACTCTGAACTTTCGGCCCGCGATGGATCCGCGGGGGTGGCGGTCAAGACGTACGCGACTGCGCCGCACGCGTATGCTTCTCAAGTTCAGGTTGTTTCTTCAAATTCGAAGCATTAAATGACATTGGTGGCGACCTTCTCAAGTTTGTGGGTCCCGATAACATTCATCTGTCCCCCTCAAGCTTAGGAAAGTTGTCCATATCCACGCAGAACTGCTCATATCCTCGAAAGCTGCAGCCGCGACGCGCACATGAATCGACCAATCACAAACCAGCAGCGTACCTCTTTCACGTAGCCAATCCGCGGTACGCCCGAGGTGGAGCGTCAGTTCGCCACCCCGGGCATGTGGGGATTCACCGCGGGCATGTGCGGATCCACCGTGGGCATCTGCGCATCCATTGCGGGAACATGCATTTTCAAGGGGGTGATTATTTCCTTCTAAAAATGGTCCTGTATCGAAGACCATGTCGTGAGGAGGAGGCAAGTCTACGATGGCATTGGCATTTCATTCTGCAAGCGTTTTTACATTACTGGATTCGAACTCACGTACCTTCTCGAACTCATGTTTCCAAGTCCGCTCTCTCATCCACTCTGCTATGCGTGTATCGTACATGGGGGTTTTGTTGGCGTTGATGACCCAATCAGCTCTACTGCGGATCCAGCGCGCGCACGTGCGGGTCCACCGTGTGACATGTGCGGGTCCACCGCGAGTAGCCATTTTATTGCGGGTGCACCGCGGGCATGTGCGGGTCCACCGTGATCATGTGCGGGTATAGCGCGGGAGTGACGTCACTCTCGATTATCCACCGCGGGCACGTGCGGATTTATCGCGGGCAACCGCGGATCCACCGCGGGTAGAAAGTTCAGTGTTTAAAGGCAGCAGGAGCTGAAATCCTCGACTTCGAGCTGAGCTGTGGGTGATGAAGTACAGACTCAGCACATCATAAGTGTGAAACGAACACAGACAATGATGGCTTACCTGCAGAGAAAATGGAACATTCGTCGCGAACACGCCTGGCCGTGTTCGCGCGCGGACGAGTTTTCCCCGGCGCAAAAAGCCATTGCGGTGCGTGGTTTGGCGCGAAGGGAAAACGAAATGCATTTAATTCACAGGGTTTTATGGCGGGACTCGGCCAAAACCACGCGCCGCAATGGCTTTCGCGCCGGGGAAAACTCGTCCGCGCACGAACACGGCCAGGCGTGTTCGTGACGAATGTTCCATTTTCTCTGCAGGTAAGCCATCATTGTCTGTGTTCGTTTCACAGATGTGCCGAGTCTGTACTTCACCACCCGCAGCTCAGCTCAGAGTCGAGAATTTCAGCTCCTGCTGCCTTTAAAGCGAAATTAGATACAGGAGCGGACGAGTTTCCTTGCTAGGGGGCTAGCAAAAGCGGAGCTGAGAAGCTGAGATTGCACATTAAGATGAACTCCTCAGCAGCAGCTATTATCAGACAAACATTTCCGAGTTGCAAAACCATGCCGCACCCTCAGCAAGCTCTTGCTACGGAATGAACCCTCTCGTCCACTGTCCGAGAATTTCGAGAAACCCGTCACTTATGGGGTTTTCGACGTTTCCACGAAACTTACAGTACATCTTTGTGCTCGGCGGCTCGCGTATGTTCGACTGAGATGGGAATCTCGAATGCGGCCCATGAGCTGAGACACTGCCTTTATGGCTTTCCCGGTCTCTCACTGATTATGATTGACTGATGATTATGATTATGTAATTCTTCTTTTGTTGATGTCGTGAAAGCTCGTGAATATTGTTATGCGTTAGCTTTCGGTGGTTAACGCCTTTCAGACCTTAATTTTCAAATAAATTGCTACCTTATCACAATCGAACCAGCACTTACAGTAACAACAGAAATACGCAGATAGTAACCAAGTCTTTCGACTTCAAGGCCAATTGGTAGTTGTTTACCTACATTTCAATAACTTAGTCTCAACGCAATTTAACCCGTCAAGCAAATGATAACCTCACCCCTACGATGTCATTCAAGGATGAGACTACCACAAAGTGACTAAACTAGGAGGGGTTTATGCTCCTGATAAGCCGCAGCACCTGCTTTAACTCCTCTTTGTTATTGATTTCCGGGCCATGTCTCTTTATTTCGATCGCTTCCATATTTTTTTTCTGTCCAGTGTTCGGGTCAAATTTCGTTGTAGAACGACCACATTGAACTTCGGAGCGCAATCGTTGGTGTGCTTCAAGGTATGATGCCTTGAGAAGCTCTCTGTTGGGTAAGAAGCGGGGTTCCTCAGTGCTGTGCGGTGTTCATCCAGTCTTCTTCGTAATGGCCTCATTGTTTCGCCCACATACTTCTCTCCGCTGCCTTCGCATTTGATGAGATAGACTGTGTCCATAACATACAAATCTTCTGCTCCTCAGTACAATACTGACAGTTTTCCTCAGGGCATTTATTCTCGTAGATGCGGGTAGAGGTCAAGAGATCTCTCAGTGTCGGTGGCGGACGAAACACTAGTCGGATGGGCAGTCCCGATCGTTTCACCACTTCATTCACTGCGCGCGTTCGAGGAAAACGGATATAACGGAAATCGTCCCACGGTTTTGTTTCCACATTCAACACCGGATGGAATTTCGCTTATCCTTCCTTATGTGGGAGACCACCCAACGCGCAGTGAACGAAGTGATGAAACGATCGGGGCTGCCCATCCGGCTAGTGTTTCGTCCGCCACCGACACTGAGAGATCTCTTGACCTCTACCCGCACCTACGAGAATAAATGCCCCGAGAAAAACTGTCAGTATTGTACTGAGGAGCAGAAAATTTGTATGGTACGGGGCACAGTCTATCTTATCAGATGCGAAGGCTGCGGAGAGAAGTATGTGGGCGAAACAATGAGGCCATTACGAAGAAGACTGGGTGAACACCGCACAGCACTGAGGAACCTGCCAATAAGAGGCCCCGTTATCAGCCGTCCCAGGGTCCTCTTTCCTACAGTCCTCTTTCCTACAAAGGAGAGGCTACCTGGAACAAGCAGCTTTATAAGGGGCCAAAACCTAATGAAAAATAAATTGAAGAGCAAAGAAAAATGATACATACAAACACCAGGCAGGGGCCGTCCGATCGATGAGCCACAGGCCTCAACAGTCCAAAGTACTCAAACTAATAGAGAAAGTCAACCAAAAGCGCTTACCTGAGGCAATACCTGACGAAACTAGCCCTCGAACAGCTGATAGAGGACGCCGGACCGCTGCTACCAACGGGCCGCGTCGCGCACCCGCCGCAGGTTCGGCGCGCTCGAAACCTTTTACTGATTGCGCAGAAGGACTGTACTAGCCAGTAACTAGCCAGCAGCTTAGCATCATACCGCAGTTGCCGGATGATGTGACGGTCCTGGGGTGTAGTGCAACGGCGGTGGAATGTCTGTGAGTATTTTTTCCAGTCATGTGTGATATTTTAGCAGTTTCGTGATTGATGTACAATGAACATGGATTTTCGATCAAATCGGGAGAGAAAGCACCTAGAAATAGCATTCTGGCGGCAGACGACATCGATCCCGGAGCGCGCTGCGCGGCTGCGCGGCGTCCTTCTAGAGCCCGCGGAAAGACTACAACCATCGTTGCTCACTGTATATAGTCTATTCATCTGGTGCGTACACTACAGATCAGGCTCAAGGTGAACAGACTGTATAGCCCGTAACCTCTTCACCAAATCTCAAAATTTTCATACCCGCCTCTATATCAATTCTGAGTTCATTGCTATTTACTACTAGACAGCATGGCCGGCTTCGCTCGGTATTTCACCAGCCCCGCTCTGGCCTACGTTTGAACGGTGGCCAGTCGTGCCGGTGTAAGGTCTTATGTTTTTGTTACTGTGTGACATTAGACACAGAACAAAACGTGACAAATCATTGGATGCCAAGCAGTGCCACACTCGACGCACGTTCATCCCTCGCTGCCGTGGTGTGCGGCTGTGCTTCACTTCAGCTCTCTGGTCAGCGGTCTAACGGCTCTGTCTCTTGAGGCAAGGAGGCAAACTTCACATGATTCTCGTTCGTACTTGCCACCCGTTAAGGTATTTCCTACTAACTCATTGTCCTCTCCATTCTAATCCTCGATTATGACGTCTTATGTGGCTGTTCGTTCGCTTCCAGCGCAAAAGAAGACAAAAGAAGCTGAGACGCCCGTTGGTGATGAATGCCGAATGAATCAGCTGCAAAATCTGATTGGCAATGGGAAGGTCCCCATTTATATGAAGCTCGTCATTGAACTTCTATTTGAAACTCGAATGGAAATCAAGACCGTCAACCAGAGGAATGGGTTGAGGAAATACGCCTCTTGAGGAAAGAAAATTCAGCATTAAAAGTAAGAAATACTAGTCTTGATAACACAAAACTTGATCTCAAGAATACTTTCGCAAATACTAGTTTTGCCCCCGGAAATGAAGAGCAGGAAATTTCGAGATCCATTGTTCTTTCACATGTACCTGAACCATCTAAACCCACGGCCGCTGAACGCTTAACTCATGATTTCACATTTGTCACTCAACCTCTTGACTTTCTTGATGTGGAATGTAGACCTACAGCTGTTTATCGTATAGGTAAAATGACTCCGAACTATCCTAGGCTTATCAAGGTTGTACTCCCGGTTAGCAAGTTTCAAAAACAAGCGATAAAGCGAGCCCCACGTCTACGATTCTTCTTCCCACAGAGGCATCTACTTACGTGCTTCATTAACGTGGGAAGAAAGACAACGTCGTCGTGAGGAACGCCTAAGAAGAAAGGTACATGAGGTCAGCGAGAGTATTCAAGTAACTCAAAATCGGGGGCCCTCAATATCGCCGGCACCCTCACCTAGCCTCGATAACAGCATTGCTTTCACACAAGTTAGCAGTTTGTCGGGAAACTTCTGAATTGTCATGGACGAAAGTGTAAAAATATTAAATGTATGCTAACGAATGTAAGATCACTTGTAAAGAATTGTAATTCTTTGGTTTTAAATCTGTGTATCAGTGAATATGATATGATCTTTTTAACTGAGACTTAGCTCAGTCAGCAAAATGAGTTAGGTCCTCTACTGGGTATCGTCAGTAGCCATTATACTGGTATAAGATGTGACAGAATTAACAGAAAAGGAGGCGGAGTCATCCTACTGCTTAAGAAACATTTTTCTTATAACTTAGTCTTTCAAGAATCAGTGAAGGACTATTATGAGCTTTTAATATGTGACTTTTAATATGATAATGCTTTCCTCAGATTCGTTTCGACTTATTCTCGTATATAGAGCTCCTAATTGCACTGTATCTGGTTCAAATCAGTTAGTCAAAGTCATTAGTGACTTCTGTGCAGTCAAATTTCCGAGTCTCGTCCTGAGAGACTTCAACCTTCCTGACCTTATGTCCCAAAACATTGCTTCTATCTCAAGAACCTTCGATGATACTTTTGGTGCCCACGACTTGCATCAAATGGTAACGAAACCAACCAGGGAGAATTCGATCTTAGACCTAGTGTTGTGCAATAGACCTAAATTTGTTCACACTATTAATATAGGATCACCCATTGGTAATAGCGATCATGCTACGATTTCTTTCGAATTGGGAATAAAAATTGGGCATTTAA
Organism: Ancylostoma caninum; assembly: GCA_037903475.1. Lineage (NCBI taxonomy): Eukaryota > Metazoa > Nematoda > Chromadorea > Rhabditida > Ancylostomatidae > Ancylostoma > Ancylostoma caninum. Next base: position 452,244 of record JBAJFG010000231.1, read on the forward strand.
ATACATTATGGATGAAAGATTACAATTCTGCTGACTATAATAGAATTAGAGAATATCTTTCGAATATAGACTGGATAAGCATCTTCAAAAATGGTGGTACAGTTAATGAAATATATGAAACGTTTCTTGCTATACTGCACCACGCCGTAGAACTCTTTGTATCCACTCGAAAAGTCGAGGTCGATTTGAAAAATCTTCCTGAATATCTCAGAAGGATGAGCTACCATAAGTCACACTTGTGGGCTAAAGCTTGTTCCACCGGTGACAATACGACCTGAGCTCAATATGAATCGCTAAGTAAAAAACTAGATAAGGCTCTCTATCGATATAATATCTACTTGGAACGAAAGATTATTGAATCCAAGGATAAGACCGCTTTTTACAGATATATAAATTCTCGTAGTGAGCACGACAACCACATCCCAAACCTATTAAATGAAATAGGTGACCTGGTCTATTCAGATGTTGCAAAGGCAAACCTACTAGCGACTGAATTCCAGAAAATATATAACAAATCTGAAGGTAGATCTTCCGTCCCATTACGAACGAGTAGTTCTTCAATGGGCCCTCCTCAGATGAAGCCTTCGTTGTGGTTTCACAGAGAGGAAATCGCAGATATTCTAAGCAAATGGCCTAGATCCACGTCCACGACCCCTGACCTCATTCCCACCAAGTTCATTAAAAATCTTGTTGACTGCTTAGCATACCCTCTAGAACACATTTTCAATTTGAGCTATATTAAGGCCGAGGTCCCTTCAAGGTGGAAACATGCTTTTATCACACCCATCTCCAAGAAACCGCCACTGAATGATCCTAAAAACTACAGACCTGTGAGTATAACCTCACTTTTCGCAAGAACATTTGAAAAAATTGTAAAGAAACATGTATTGGAACATATTGAGAAGAATAATATTATCTCGGACAATCAATGTGGTTTCCTTAAAGGTAGATCTGTTGAAACAGCAGTACTTACTTCCATGAACGACTGGTCGAGAGCCGTTGAATCCAAAAAACAAGCAGATGTGATATTTTTTGATTTCTCGAGAGCTTTTGATAAAGTCCCAACAGATAAGCTGCTATACAAAATGGAACTGATCGGTATTCACCCAATGATAATGAATTGGATACGTGATTTCCTTACTGGTAGGACTTATCAAGTACGTGTAAGAGATCAGTATTCTGAGGTTTTCTCAGCTTACATCGGCGTCCCCCAAGGAGTATTATCTCCTCTATTATTTATTTTGTATACCTATGAACTACCAGAATCCGTCTCCAAATTTGGAGTAGCTTGCAAAATGTATGCGGATGACATAAAAATTTATAAGAGTTTAGAGAAAGCTGAAGATTCATGTGCTGTTCAGGCAGCTATTGATTACATAGATAAATGGGCGGATATTTGGGAACTACCCATTGCATCTGAAAAAACTAAATGTATGGTTATTGGAACGAAAGAAGCTTCCAGGCACCCCTTATATACACTTAGAGGAGCAGTCTTAAATCCAGTCCAGGAAATAATGAAATGGTTTTCTCATAACAAACACTGCACCTCTTTCTAAGCAACCAGCTGCACTGGGGCCATAACTCCAGTACACTATTCATATTTAAAATTCGCCTTTTGCACGATCTCGTATTCTTTGTTTCAATATATTTGAATTGAGGTATTCGACATTAGCATTACAGCAATACAACAATACATTCGAAAATACTAATATTAGTTGAACAAAAATGTTCTTTGGTGCATCTCAACGACTGCTAGGCAAAGGCTTTTCATGAGGTCTTTGCATTTCATTGTCAGAAAAATCGTTCGTCAAGGACTGCAACTGTTGTCACTTGTCTGAATGTTGCAAATACTTTCTTCTTAATTTGTTTTTTCTTTATCCCTCTACTATAGTGTGAGTTTTCAGGCGGTTCCTGGTAAGCCCTTCATCATAATGACCATTCCTGGCACTCAGCCAAAACTGCCCTCGATCGTGCTTTATTCACATACCGACGTGGTGCCTACTTTCAAGGTAAAACGAGGTTTTGTCTATAAGCTCAGTTAGGGGCACTTCATGCGAGATGCACGCGTTTCTTTTGCATCGGATGCGCTGGTATATTCGCGCTGGGTTTTTTATGAGGAGCAGTCAGGGCAATGGGAGGCGGCAATGGGGAACCCGCACCTGCACCGTCAGCCGTAATTAGTCGGTGCGGCGGCCAGTAAGCGACAGCTCAAGCGCTGGGCTTTCGCTGGCATACCTCACATTCACATTTCTTGCCCGCGGCGACCGCAATGCCATAAAAGCTGAAAGCGGGCAGATGAAAGTGAGCGTAGGGAAGAAAGGGTAAAGGGACTTGGAGACCTTTGTCGCGGCGACAATCGCGCATGGTTAAGCATAGGGCAGCGACGTCGCGGCGGCGTACCCGCGGAAAGGGTCCGGTGGCAAGGATTTGCTTAAAGGGGCTTGCATAGTTTTGTCGCAGTGGCACCGTCGCCGCGGCGGCAAAAGTATACAAGCCCCTTAAGAGCAGAGACAGCCAAGAGCAGAAGTAATTTTTCAGGAAGTCTTTAAATATTTTTGCAGTGATTTATCAAGAAAACTTAGAGTCATTGCTAATTACTCGATCGATTTCAATGCCGATGAATGCTGATGATGAAACAATAGATGGTAGCTCAAGGTGGTTTATTACCGTCGGGAAGAGCGAATGGAACACTGACCTCCTGACAACTCCATGGCAGACCTTTTATCCTGCCATGGGGTAAACAGTGCTATCGGCAGGTCAGTAGGTCGTGGAACCACGGCAACAGTAATTACTGCAACTGAAGGTGTGAAAATGGACGCGATTGGTGTTGACCCAAGTCTTGAGATGTGTGGTACTGTAACGAGAAAATATTGGGTATTTCAACTCACTCATCTGTTGATTTTTTAGTTCCAGTGGTTCTTCTAGGTAGAGAAAAATCTCCACTCTTCCATTTTTCTGTGTTCCAATAGTATGCAAAATGCATCCTTTTTTATCATGTTTAATGGAGTTCTTTTGAGATCGAGATTTTTGGAAATTAAAAAAAAGAGATAAAATACAAGTACAAAAAAGGGGTAAAATGCAAGTAAAATTGAAGTGTAAAATTAAATTATTTTAGTAAAACAAGTGAAACGTATGCCAGATATCAAAACTGTACAAAAAGATTATACATTATGGAATACATTATACCAAGTCATTTACATTTACCAACCTAGAAGGCATTCAGCTTGTTCTGCCACACATCGACAATTTCTTCAAGTTTTTTAATTTCTTTGAAAATAATCACCTCTTTTATACGAATGATTCTGATTTCACTCATAGTTCTCATATTGTTAGTGATTCATCGCTTGACCGTTTATTCATAAAAAAATGCGATCGAAGACCACCATTGATGGCGCTCTAAGGGCATCAAATCCTTTAGACTCTCCTCCAGACGCTGAGAATGTTTGTGAGACCCCTCCGGCACTCTAGCAGGCCTTGTATGTCAAAATCCGTTGATTTGCTGGCTAAAGCATGCCCATGTGCATGACAAAATTACAACAAAGCAATGAAGTAATCGATAAATCAGCTGACGCCTGTAGGAGCGTTTAAACTTCAGCGCGACGCGACCGTCGCGTCCATGCAAACTGTTCAAATGCAATGGGTCCCGAGTGGATGCATGCGCAATAGGTGGTCGCGATGTGGTAGTTGGCGTTTGCCCTCGCGACGCGACGTCGCGCCTTGTTTATACTTTTTCCTTCAAAAACGACACGATGGGTCAAATTCGCGTCGCGCCTGCTAGCAGATGCGACGCGATGATTTCGCAGATGTCGCGAACTGGAGTTGGCCACTGTTCCATAGTTTTGCCAGCGGTTTTGGCCCAAAGTCTATGGAATCATCCGAATATAGTTGGAGGTGTAAATGCGAACGAACTTGGACGCGTCGTATGTGTTTTAAGTAGCAGTTTCTTGAGCTCTCTATGTTTCTGATGTTGCCTGCTGTTTGTGGGCGGTCACTACTTACAAATTGCTGGCCAAGCTATGGAAAAACGCAATGCAAGTGTACATGTTCCATTTACATATTACTTTCGAGATTTTCTTTTGAACACCGAATACTGATTTACCGGAATCTAAGGTATTCCCGCGCTCCGACACCGATACTTTGTACAATTTTTCACCGTTCCGTGGGATTTTATGGTGAAATCAATAAAAAGAACCCCCTCTCCTCCTCGCCCAAGAAATCATAGGATATCACCTCCAACCAGTGAAAGAGTAAAAAAAATTGGAAGCGCGGGCCAGAACATGACTTAGGCGAATGAAACCATCGGTAAATCACACTCCTGACCAGCAATGGATTGAAGAAAAATCAACCCTACGCACTAGAACAACGTATACGTCCAAAGAAATCCCTGGCAGTACCACTAAAACGTACCCAAGCAGTGAAAAATTAAATGACGTGTCGGAGCACGGGACTACAAACTTATATGCATAAAAACAAACCCTTCTAACAACTCAAATGCGAAAAAATCTCTCAACGAACACATAAATGAGAAAAACCCGCGATGCACTCTTCCATATTTTCAACGAAAGCATCTATGGCAAAGAAAACGGCCCAAAATTGCAGCTCTCGCAGAGATCATCACTGGAAATCGCTGAGGACATTCCTTGAGGCGCGACAAAGCCACGCGACTGCGTCGCTACCCGTCGCGTCGCGCGTGTTGTGGCCGTCGCCGCGACGCCATCGCGTCGCGGAAAAGTATAAACAATCCTCGTGGGCTGGCCACCAAGCTGCCACGTAGCGGCCTCGCGACAGAGTTATGCGGAGGTTGCGCGGCGGATCACCGGTCCGTGTTCACCTGGATTTTTCGAGACTGCTGATTTGCAGCGCTACAATCGAACACGCAAGCGTGGCACGAGAGGCCGATCATTTGCTGCCAACACATAGTCCCACTGCTTCGTCGACGCCGTCGCCGTGATGAAAATAAAGGGAAATGATGAAAGCAAAGAAGCAACTGTGCGAAAAATTTTGCTGGTGTACGGTCGCAGCGACAGCGTAGCTGTGTAGTATGCCATAGACCATAGACCTGATTGGCCACTGTTGCTACTCCGCCGCGTCATATTGGAGCGTGATCTGCAGTGCACGCTCCAGGTGGACAGGCAGGTACAATCCACGACGGGACCGCCGACGTCGGGAAACCTCGTGACAGGGCGGCTGGGCAGAGGCCGACGATCAGCTGTTCGAAGCAAAACTAGTGAAGAAACTCACTGAATGGAACGAAAATTGTAGTAAAGGTGGTAAAACTGTAGAAGGGATCGCAAATATCAAGAAAACCGAGCCAGAGCGCCGCTTCGCGGCGTTCTGTCTTGGACACGTCCGCCACGTTACCTCTGGGCTAGGTAAACTCTGGAAAAAAGAACCCCGAGCAGAAAATCACTCATCCACACGAAGCTGTGTAGCCTTATCACTGTTGAGAGTTTAACTCTTTTATAGTCTGTCCGAAACGACGAGTCCGCCCACGCACACGGGGATCGAGAAGCTGCCACGTTTGCCAGCGCTCCACGTCATCATCCCTATTCTGCGTACCACGTTTCATCGTTATCTTCATGGTACTGATCAATGATTTGGCTGTGACGTGGACGATTTCGGACAGACTATATCATGTCCACTATAAAGAACATCTACCTGAACTATTTTATGACTGTTCTTAGCAACACAGGTCCTCACGTGTTCAAATCGTAGTCACTCCTGGGAGCGCTGAAATTCCGAATTTTTCAAGCCCAAATACCTTTCAACACAAAACAATTACTTAAGCATGCTATTCTTGTTCCACAAACATGATATCAAGCGAATGGTTTGTTTTGTTGACAGCTAAACCCCAATTATTTTCATTACTTTACACTTCGGGAGAAGTGCAATAGAAATTTCTCTTCAACTCTTCTGTATTTGGGTGATTCATCGCCTAGGTTGCGAAATCACATTCGCCTCATCAATAACTACCAAATTTTCTCTTGAATCCTGTTTTGTTAGGAGACTGGATGTCCTAGTCGAAGAATTCCATATTGTGCAAGTACAAGTACCATGGGCGTGTCAATTTTCGCAATTGAGCCGGTGGCGGCGGGCAACAGAGGTGGGGCGAGGCGAGCCGATCAATGACAGCGTGACCTGTCATCCCTCGCGCGGCGATGGGGAGGGGGGTCTGCGCTTTACAGTCTATCCGAACCGACGAGCCCCCTCAGCCGGCGGAAAATCTCGTGGCGGCGCAACAGCGGCGCGGCCATCTTGGCAGCATGCGTGGAATTGATCAGCTGTTGAGATCAACGCCGCCACGCTCAGTCGGCAAAATAGTGGGATTTTCTTTGTTTTTCTCCATCATTGTAGTTCCTTTTTTGAATATATCATCAAATATCAAGCCGTTGCTTGTCTGAGGCCGTTTTGAACGTTTCTTTTTTTATTTGAATGTGTTTTTTTTGTAGTTTCTACCACGGCCAAAGAAAAAACAACGAAAAACACATTCAAATAAAAAAATAGACGTGCAAAACAGCTTCAGACAAGCAGCGGCCTGATATATGTTGATATGTTCAAAAAAAAGAAACTACAACTATGGATAAAAACAGAGAACCCACCTTTTTGTCGATTGAGCGTGGCGGCATTGATCTCAACAGCTGACCAATTCCACGTACGCTGCCAAGACGGCCGCGCCGCCACGAGATTTCCCACCTGCTGAGGGGACCCGTCGGTTCGGATAGACTGTATATAGAGTAAGACAATCAAACACAAAGATTAGAGCATATCGAATCACTTACATATGCCGCCAAGTCGGCCGCGCCGCCTCTGAATCCCCCCCCCCCCCGACGCGTCGGCGGCCTCATCCTTTCGGGTAGACTGTATATGTTGTCTTCAATGAACAGTTCCTCGAGATTGGTTATGTTTTGTATGAAATCACGAAAAGAAAAACAAGCAAGTCAATATTTTTAAGCATTTCCCGAACTTGCTATATCATTTGGTCATATCCATGTTGCAATAGACTGCTTCAAATTAGCTTGAGCTTGTGCCGTCGAGCTGGAGTAACTGATCCAAATTCGAGGGTGCAGATCATTCCGTCTCAGACAAAAGAAACCGGACTGGCCGCGGTTAGTTATCGGGCTGACCTTAGCCATCTCCTAGGTCAACCCGATAACTGGACCCGGACAGTCCGACTGTGCCCTGCGTCGGCCTGGCAATCGCCAAAGGTCAGTCCGCAATGAATATGATTTTAGGGCTCATATTGACGATGGCTATTACTGACTGATAGATTATCTGTAGAGAACAGAAATAAGGAAAAGAACTACTTTTACTAATAAACAAAAATAGTAGTGAACTACACAGCGAAAACTTCTGAAACAGGAAAAACACATGAAGAACACAAAGTACTTGAGAAAATACAAAAGATGCTCATGGGAAAACACCTAAAAGACCAGTAGACTGAAGAAGGAAACAAACAAGACACAAGCAGATATCATTATAACTTCAGGAAAAGCTAGCAAAGGTAACTAGCAAAAGAACATTCTAACGACAAAGAACAGTACAGAAAATGCGTAACACCTACACATACAGGTCTCCACGTTCAAATCTTTGCCGGAGTCTTCTCCCGATATATATTCCTCGTCCTTCATAATACTTCCACAGTCTGCATCTTTGTCCAAACGTCTTCGTTTCGCCTTCTTCTGAAATAACTCATGACTTCAAATAATAGCTGTGAAAGAGTGGAAGAAAAAGCATGAAACATGTTCTTACATTGCCGTGGATCCACGAAATGTTCCCGTTGATTTTTTCATGAGAGTACCCCTCACGTCCCTCCTGAAATTGTATCTTATGGAAGCCTAGTAAAATGGCAGATTGGCAACACTTACAGGGCTTTCTGAAGAGCAAAAAATACCTCGCTTCTCAGTTCCAGTCGATCCTTTATAGGCCTCTTAAAGGCAGAGGCCCACCTCACATTCGTAGTTGAGGTAATTGCGGATTCTGCATCTGCTTGACACGCTGAATGCAGCCATACAAGTAAGTTGTTTCGAAGCCGCCTTTACAACCGTCCTCCTGGAGGGGGTATGTAATATTAGGTTGTTGCGAAATTAATTGCCGAAGTGGACACACCAGTTCAAAGTGGTTTAACTCGGCTCAAGCACAATTTTTTTTTCATCGGTTCAGCAACCGTTCAAGTCAGTAGATCTTCCCTGACAATTCTACGAGTATTGCATGCCTCCACTTCTAAAACCGAGATCACAAGGATCCGCAAACTTTTGGAGGGAGATTTCAGCATGCTCCAGATCAGCAATCTGCTGCTGTCGCAAGATTGCATCATGAGCTCGGAAAAAAGATCCAATGGGGTAATGGTCTGAGGAATGAGGTCAATGAGTGAGAGCCTTGATGCCTTACTACATCAGTTTTGTCGTGTGAATTTTGGAGAGTGAGGCTTAACGTTACTTTGAAAAGGGGGAAATCAGTTTTTGTTCGCCACTGCCGACCACATCTATAGCAGATTTGCTGGTATCAACTCGAAATTACAATACCAGGACTCTGATGTTAGTGCTTGACTAGGTTGGAGAAGACTGCAGTGGATCACACTCTTACAGCATCACCACACTCCTGACACAACCTCCCTAGTGCGAAGATTGATTTAGAAAAAGTTGGAGATGGGAGGAAGTGTCTACCGAAACGAATTCACGTTTCTTATTATCGTACAGGAACCGAGCTCCATTGATAGTTGTTACGCGGTGTAGAAATGGGTAGTTTTTGAGGCGAGAAATTAAGTTAGAAAAGATGACACAGCGGGTGAGATGCTGGTCATCTGTCAGATCGTGGGGTGTTCACTTCCGCACCTTTCTTGTCATGTCGATTGAAGTCAAATGTTTTGAAACTGTAGCATAGTGAGCCCCCATCCCTGCCCTCAAAGTCTAAATGGTTGGACCCGGATTAGGTTCCACGACTCTTCTCAACGCTTGATCGTCAGAGAACAACCTGTGGTCACGACCCTGTTTGCTTTGGGGATCAAAATCGACGGAAGAAAAATTTGCGACCGAGTAGCTCACTGCCCATTTGGAAGGCGATTCGAAGCCAAAACAAATGCAAGATTACCGCAAGCATCCGACAAAGAGTGATCGAGTTTGAAGTCATGAACCATAATCACTCGAAAATCACGTCGGCTCATGATTTGTTCGCGACTTCACAAAAACCCTCAGAAAAAAACCTGATAGTTTGCTACACCGAGTTGACGTGTGAAGCCGTTGATCTTATCTATTGAACACGCCGAAACTCGTTGACCAACGCGGCAGCCGTGGCAGGCACCCAGCACATGTTGGAGCGATCCGCCTCCGGGCTCCAAATTTTTGGCCAGTTCGAGCCTTTCAGAAACGGGGCTTTCCTCGCTTCTGTGCCTGTTGATGTACATCCCAGGGATCAATATGGCGAGAAGGTCTAGGACATGTCTGAACCTCTAAAGGCGGAATGAGGTAGGCTCTTTCCTTTAAGGGCTTCTTCCATTTCCTCTGTAGTCTTTCCGAGCGAACTACAAGATCTGCAATAGGTGTCTACGTTGACAAGATTATCTGAAGCTACATATGGATACCTACGGAGAATCGCTCAGATCGACTGCAGCCGCCATCCTGAGTCGTCTTGCCCATACCCACCCAAATCCTCGTCATACAATGGAACAATTCAAGTCGGAATGTCTCCCTTAAACCCCCAGTTTGAAGTTGTTTGTTCTGAGGAAGGATAACTACCACAGAGAAAAGAGCATGGAGAATTGTTCAGATAGAGATGGTGGAGAGCAAGGGGATCACATGCTTGCTGTCCAGAAAAATTGAAGCGTCATTCTCCTTCCTCAGTATTTTGAGACCATATCGCTTTCCCACACAGCAAGCATGAGTAGTGCCGAAACTAGGCTAATACACAAATACTCGAATTTCTTCGCTTTCGAAGGAGTTGACAACAACTCACAGTCACACTTAGATTGAACTAACGTTTCCTTGACGATGGTACCGTTAGTTCAATCGAACTGTGACAATGACAAGATTTGAGAAGGGATATCCACTGATCACTATCCCTGGATTTATTTAAAATCGCACTATTACAACCAAAAGAATAGAAACATAGAAGTTTGTTGGCACGTTGCGTAATAGACTCCATGCACGACTGTCATTTAATCTCGGCATATTACAAATTCGTGTAAATTCCTCTGTTCAACGATACCCGAGACTGTTAAACTTCTTTATTCCTCCTCAGCCAACGTTTCGGCTTATTTCGCCTTCTTCAGGGCCTGAAAGGGCTACACAATTCGTCGACTCTACCAGACCAACTGTACTTGGTCTGGTAGAGTCGACGAATTGTGTAGCCCTTTCAGGCCCTGAAGAAGGCGAAATAAGCCGAAACGTTGGCTGAGGAGGAATAAAGAAGTTTAACAGTCTCGGGTATCGTTGAACAGAGGAATTTACACGAATTTGAGAATTGTTCGTTCCTAAAGAAAGCGCAGCGCCTGAGTTGACTAGTATTTTGCGAATAGGAAACTAATCTTTTTGATGGATATGTGGGGTAATAGAGTATATAATCTAATAAAATGAGTGAGAAGCATTGAGTCGGGCTTTGCTCTTGAGCTAAAGTAATTCAGCATTCAAGAATTGAACCTAGCTGATATGATTTCAGTGTAGTGTGGATCATCATCATTGGCACTATCGAATACGGTAAGCATTTGCAAGGTTGAAGTCAAATTGTGAATTTGTCATGCATTTAAGGGTTCTTTCGCCAAATAATGAACTGATTCGACCACATAATGATAACTAGAATGTCAGAAATGCCTCGCAGACATCCTGGTTGCCTGGAGGCATGCCTAGAGGATGTCATAAGGATGTAATCGATTATCTCCGATCGCATCGATTTTTTGTAAATAAAGTGTTAATTTGATGATTTCTCAATAATTGAAGAGTAAGGATGAAATCAAACTTGATTCGTAAAAGAGAGGTGGTTATTTGATGTAATGACTGCGAAAATTTAGGAGAAATTGGAAATCTGAAAAAAAAAAACTGTTGGTTGCCGAACAGATAGAGTTCCATTCTAGGTTTGTAAATGTAAATTACGCAATATGATGCAGCTTTAATGTATTCAGGACATTTTTGATGTGTTTCGCATATGCTTCACTTATTTTATCCCGACAGGTTTGGGATTCGATTACTATTAAAACAAAGAGAAGCAAAGGAGTGGAAAATTTCTCCTTTTTCCACAAAACTTACTGACTCTAAGAAATAAAAAGAGTGAATTGAAATGGCGATGCAGGTGTGGGCTCCTCAACGCTTCAGTTTTTCTTTTCGCTTTCGAGACTGATAGTGCTTCCTGTCACTAGAAGCGCGAGTGTTGTGTTTATCCGGCCGCGTTTCTGGTTAAACATCTTTAAAGGCAGCAAGAGCCGAAATCCTCGACTCCGAGCTGAGGTGCCGGTAGTGAAGTACAGAGTCAGCACATCATAAATGTGAAACGAACACAGACAATGATGGCTTACCTGCAGAGAAAATGGAACTGCTGTCGCGAACACGCCAGGCCGTGTTCGCGTGCGGACGAGTTTTCCCCGGCCCCAAAACCCATTGCAGCGCGTGGTTTTGGCGCAAAAGGACTACGAAATGCCTTGAATTCACATGAGCACTGACCACATGCACCAAACCAGGCGCCACAATGGCTTTTAGGGCCGGGGAAAACTCGTCCGCGCGCGAACACGGCCAGGCGTGTTCGCGACGAATGTTCTATTTTCTCTGCAGGTAAGCCATCATTGTCTGTGTTCGTTTCATATTTATGAGGTGCTCAGTCTGTACTTCACTACCCGTACCTCAGCTCGAAGTCGAGGATTTCGGCTCTTGCTGCCTTTAAGGTGGTGCCTCAGAGCATAAACTACTTCCCGTACCATGGATTCAAGTTTATCCATTGTTGAGTGTGGTGTGGAAGAGGAAATACATACTTGTTGCGTTGTAGTCAATGCAAAATTTCTTGGCGTTTGAGAACATAAACAACGAATTTAAAGGCAGCACCCACGATAATCTTCACCTTCGAACTTTTGAGAGTTTTCGAACCTCAGGCATTGTCCCGACAATTCTGTGATGGAAACGCTGTCAGAAACCCCGCATTTCATGAGATATCACAAGTATAACATTAGTTCAACAGTTCGAACCCAGCCCGCTGGTACGAGTTGACCTGCTGTGCAGAAATAGCCGTGGGGCGATTTTGGAACGAATCAGCTGTTTTCACATACAATCGCTCAGTTCTTCTTTGAAAAAAATTTTGTTCCGCGCACTTTTCCCTACCATTCTTACACTACTTTGGCTGCACCTGTCTATTTGCCTTCTAATCTTACTTTTCACCAGCTGTTTTCCATTTTCTCCTTTCACAAAATCCATTTCTTCCTATTTTGTGTGTTTGTACTATTTCTTTTCTACTCTTTCCCAATTGTACTCTTTTTTTCTTCACCAGTAAGTCTGTGCAGCCGACACTTCATTTTCTTTGATTTCTATTCTTTTCCGACTTGAATATGCTGCAAAACCACGAAAATATCCGAATCCGTTGAGGAAATACGTGGCGATCAAGTCAGTGTTATCGACTTTTTGCCCTACCCCATGCCTGACAACTCGACCATTTTGTTCAATCGCAGCAAATTCAAAGTATCCGAAAGTTGTTTTCCTGTCACTTTCAAGTGAAATCGACCCTCATATTCGTGTTCTTCATGGTCGAAAACCCAAGGTTATCTTGAAATCTTGGAGATGAAAATTTCCGCGGGTGCTGCCTTTAATGTGGCATGAGTATGCAAGTATCAACGTTTATTCTCCAGTATGGTTCGACATGGATGGGATAAGTTAGGTATCCTTTCAAAAATGTCGTCTCTCCTCAGAATTGCATTTGTTGAGACGGAAAAGAGTTCAAATTCACGTTAACTAAAATAAAATTTCCGAACATGGTCAAGAAAGAGTTGTTTCACCTTTACCTTTTAGCCAACCGTAACTGCGAATCCTGCAGCTCAGGCATTTGAAGGGCGAACTCGTGTCCACATTTCATAAATCACATATTTCATTTGTTCATTTCAACTACTTCATTTGTATGTACGAGAAAAAACGGCGGCGCTGGAGTGCACAGACAGGGCATATTTAGGCGAGGGAATAATTACGCATCGCGGAGACGCGGACAGGCGGGAGGATAACGCGGCCCGCAGAGGGCACAGACAAGCGAGACAAGCGAGGTAACAGTGGCGGTTCGCAGAGGCGCAGACACAGGCGAAGGAACAATGGGGCCTCGCTGAGACCACAGACGACAAGAGGGTTCGTCACGTTCGCTAATGGACGGGTGACGAACGTCACGTAATTAGATCATATTTGTTCGTTTTTAGTTGAACTATTTCTTTTTCCGATTGAGCAATGTCTGGAGGAAAAAAGTTCAACAACTGTGATGGAGTCAAAAGTTGCGCTAGTCACTACTTTGACTATAACATAGCAAATTGCATTAGTAGGGCATTCTGCTCTGTTAGATCTGTGATGGCGTGTATCCGCAACACTAATCCCTCCTCTATCGTTATCTATAGCAAGTCAGACACGTCATTGATAGGAAGAGCCGATGGTTGGCTATGACACGCAGATAATAACGATATGGACGAAGCGCTGCGCATGCACGCCATCCCAGATCTAACACACTATAGAAGTTTTCAAGTTTAGATGTTGTACTCTCGTTTTTAGAAATAATTTCGATCTTTACAAGAAATAATACTGATAAAAAATAAAGATCATAGACGCCTAGAAATGAACCGATCGAATAATTTCGATCCGAATGGTTGATCGGCCTGCTGAAACGCCAGAAGTTGCACAACTTGTTGTGAAATGCGTTGCTGAATTCGGACAGATCCAGTCTATGTGCAGTCCCTTGTTAGCGCCTATCTAATTAGGACAGTCTATTCTATTATTATTTCTCGAACAACAGAAAAGAATATCTTCTCTTTCGTTTGAAATGTTCAGGACAATTGGAAGCATGATCCATATTCTGGCTATAAGGACGAACGTGGTAACATTTATGGAAGAGGTGCACAGGACATGAAATCCGTTGGATCACAATATTTTGAAGCGATTAGGAGGCATTTTAACCGGGGGAAAAAGCAGTGGCTAAGGACAATTCACATAGTTTGGGCTCCAGGTAAGTCCCTACGAATAATTTAGCGCAAGGAGAGCTCTGAATGTTGTGTATGTCCGTATGTGTATTTCTGCCCTGAGGGATTTTGTAGTGATCTCTAAATTTTCCCGGAAAAAATAGCGCCAGTCCAAATTACCATTCGCTAAACATTTCAGATGAAGAAGTCGGCGCGGTAGATGGGATGGCGAAATTCGTAAAAATGGCGGAATTCCGTGAACTGAACCTAGGTTTTATGTTGGATGAAGGATTGGCCACCGAGGGTTCTACCTATAAGGTCTACTATGCGGAAAGGAATCCATGGTGTGAGTGTTTATTTAGCAGGATTCCCTCGAAGTTTTGATAGACTCCGTCTGAGGAACATTACGACGAGCTACCACTCAAATTTGTTTACAGGGATAGAAATTACATGCGAAGGCTCGCCAGGACATGGTTCAAAGTTTATCGAGAACACTGCTGGCGAGAAACTGGTAGAGTTGTTAGTGTTTCTCATTTCTTTTGGTGGTAGGCAGCTGTAGATGTCTCGACGATGTTTTTGATGCCTTTCCATCAACTTTACTGCTCGTTTTCATCCCAGCTTCGTTTTGATATACGACTGTCGTTTTCAGCAATCCATTCTTAATAGTGCGCTAACGTTTCGAGAGGAGCAGCGATCATTACTGAAGAAAGACCCTTCGAAAAAACTTGGCGATGTCATTACACTGAACCTAACTAAAGTGGAAGGTGGCGTACAAGTGAATGTACTCCCCGAAAAATTTACCATACGTGAGTTTATTGCTTTACCTGGGATTCATTAGTAGCGGTTTTCTCTGTTTTATGTCGCACTATTATTTCTTGAATGTTTCAATAATAAATACGACTAGAACTACTTTGTAATTGTGCAATGTCGTGGAAATCAAACTAGTTTGTTGGCGCACGCGACGTAGCCTTTCGAGGCCACGAAAACCGCACTGCCATTGATGCTTAATTTTCCTGATAGTTAACACCAAATATGATGGACCTTATCAAGAAAGCCCTGCCACTGCGGGGACGATTCGATAAGCGGCGCGGTCGCGCAGCGTGCTTTTTGAGGTCGCGAAAAACGCACCTCCCATCGACGCCTACTGTAATCTTACCTTTTAATCAGCCATTTTAGTGATCGATATTCGCTTACCACCTACTACCAACTTCAAGGAAATGGGCGAGCTTATTGACAGCTGGTGTAAGAAGGCTGGACCTGGTGTTACATACAAGTTCCTTGTGGTAAATCATTTTGTGATATTTAGAACTTTTTTGTTTTCTACATTTAGATGTTCGCTCCCTCTTATACTTGCTATAGCTTATAATTATACAAGACTTTTTTAATTCACGCCCTAGGTTCTGTAGAAAGGCATTGTGTCAATAGAGGATTTCTAGAAAACTGAGATTCCTGCTATGACACCTACAACGAGCGATGATCCGTTTTGGGCCGCGTTTGAAAAGTCGCTCCGAGACGAGTGAGTAGGAATTTTTTGAACAATATTTAATGCAAAAATTCAACGGGCAGCACCCGCCGAAATCTTTGTTTTTGAGATCTTTCCTAATTTCGGAGGTTTGATGGTAAAATGACGTAAAGCACGCGAGATATCTGGGAATTCGAAGTGTTTCTCCTGTATATTTATTGTGCACCCTTTGACGTTCGTATGTCCCTCAATGCGCATTTTACATGCAGTTGTGCAATTGACCGCGCCTACGAAAGCTGGCGTATTGTCGTAGCGTGAAAACGTCTGAAGCAGCTGGATTCACGATTCAGTTCCGAATTGCTTCATAGGTGAGCCCATTACTTCCGTGTTCGTTTAAAGGCAGAGGGCCACCTCGTTCTGCCTGTTGGATTTACCAACACATCCTAGACCTTCTCATCATGTTGATCCCTGGGATGTACATCAACTGGCACAAAAGCGACGAAATCCCCATTTTTGAAAGGCTCGAACTGGATAAAAATTTGGAGCCCGGAGGCGGATCGCTCCAAGCTGTGCTGGCTGCCTGCCACGGCTGCCGCGTCGGTCAACGAGTCTTGGCGTGTCCAGTCGATAAGATCAACGGCTTCACATGTCAACTCGGGTTGGCAAACTGTTACAGACCCCGTCCTGGAAGACGGGTTTATAGACCATTCTGAGACAATTTATGTATACCGTTGGAACCATCGCGCCGAGTAGATGCAGAATCTGCTGTTAGCTGAACTACGAAAATGAGGTGGACCCCTGCCTTTAATATGGTACTCTGACAGCATTTGTCACTAATGGCACCTTGGAGTCGAAAAAAATGGCGGGTGCTGTTTGTTTTATTATGTAGAATACAAGCCTATTTGAAAACCTCAGAACGAGATTAAAAAATCAGAAAGTACAGTGATCATTCTGGATCAATGAATGCTCGACATCATCAGCACTTTTCTCGTTTTTTTCTCTCGTTTCGTGGAAGGATACTAAACTGATAGAGCACATGAAACAGTGTACTCTCTCAGATTCTATTCCTACTTTTTTCCTCCAGGAAATGCGATTTTGAGAAGGAAATTCTCACGGGAGCCACTGACTCACGAATCGTTCGAGAGGTAGGTCCAACACCTACATTAGTGGTCGACTTAGTTTTATACAGTTTCATACTTATCAGTGGTCGATGTCGTTTTGCGCTATACCTCACTTTCTTCGAACTGAATCTCTGAAAAGAAGGACACCCACAACATTATTCTTAGTGCTAATATTTCAGCATGGCTATCGATCGATCGGATTTTCGCCGATGATCGAGACGCCATCTCTTCTGCATGATCACAACGAGTTCTTAAATGAGGCTGTCTTTCTTAAAGGAGTCAAAATCTATGAGACGTTAATTGATAACCTTGCTAGTGTGAAAGATGTATGAAATGCCCTTTATTTATGCTGTGTTGGTTATTCGTATCTCGTTATGCTCATGATTATTTCTTCATCACTTCTATACACAGGGTTACTCAATTGTAAAATAAGGTCTATAACATGTATTGATGCTCGAGAAAAATGAAGTAATGGTTGTATCTCACTCAAAGTGATTAATCTCGACATAAAAATTCGCAGCTGTGTGTTTGGTGATAATCGCTTATGTCCCACGATCCAGGCAACAAAAACATGAAGGGAGGCCAGGTGAATATGGACCAAAGTGTGGCACCGTAGCTGTCTATTGCACTCCTCGACCGTTCATCGTGCCCCTGATACTCTATTCATCTCTGCTGCGCCGCCGCACTCGTCCATATCGGGCTCAAGCGTGATGATGATTTTAAAAACTAGTGGCCCCGTAAGCCACGTTATTGTGCCACTTTCCGTAGTGTGACGGTATTGACCCGGTGTGGTTTTTCGTGCGTGCCAACAGGTTGTGTGAGATTCAGACCCTCAACTCGAGCTACACTATCTCACAACTGCATATGGTCTACATATAACATTATTCAGTCGAAAAAGAGCACGTAGCGTAGCGAATGAGAGAAGATAACTCACAGAATCCGTGAATCATTTTGTTTTGTTGTTTCTATCTCTGTCTTTCGCGAGCAGCGACCATACCAAGGACTGCGTGAAATACAGAACACAACTGCTTTTGTATTGTACAAACCACTCGGTCAATAACTCAGTAAGCCAGTCATACAAACGCACCCTCAGCATTACCACTGTATGTGACTATCCCATCCTTCTAGTTCAAACCAAACTTATTCCAAAAACTTTATACTTTCCCAAAGTTTTGAACAAAAACTGCGAACAAATTATTGTGAGAAGAGAATAAGCATCACGACCGCCTATTTCCACCAATCTTCTTTGTCATTACTCACCGATATTCACCGACACGACATGGCTCATTTATACTAAACCAAAAAAGTTCCAAGTGATGATTAAGAAAGTGATCAATACTCAAATCCACGTGACCTAGGGAAGTTGAAGGTAGATGATCAACAGGGTTGATGGGATAAATGAGTAGGAGCATAAGTTATTGGTTATTTTTCGCTTAAGCTCAGGAAACGAAGATGCTTCATGAGATTGGTGGGATACTTGGGGAGGTGATTCACGGTGTTGGCGGAATACATGGGATGGGTGCGTAAATTATTGTTTAGGCTTTTGCCTGACTTTCTAGAACGGAATGTAATCCACGGGGTTGGGGGGAAACATGAAGAGGGTGCGCAAGTTATTTTCTAGACTTTTGCCTGAGTTTCTAGTAGTGGAGGTGGTCCACGGGGTTGGCGAGAAACATTGAGTGGGTGCGAAATTTATTGTCCAGGCTTTTGTTTGAGTTTCTGGAAGGGGAGGTAATCCACGGGCTTGGCGGGATACATGAGGTGGGTGCGCAACTTATTTTGTAGGCTTTTGCCTGAGTTTCTAGTAGTGGAGGTGGGCCACGGAGTTGGCTAGAAACATTGGGTGAGTGCGCAAGTTACTGTCCAGGTTTTTACCTGAGTTTCTTGGAAGGGAGGCATTCCATGAGGTTGGCGGGATACATGGGGTGGGTGCGTGAATTATTGTCTAGGCTTTTGCCTGAGTTTCTAGTAGTGGAGGTGGTTCACGGGGTTGGCGAGAAACATTGGATGGGTGCGCAAGTAACTGTTTTTTTTGCCTGAGTTTCTAGTAGTGGAGGTGGGCCACGGAGTTGGCTAGAAACATTGGGTGAGTGCGCAAGTTACTGTCCAGGTTTTTACCTGAGTTTCTTGGAAGGGAGGCATTCCATGAGGTTGGCGGGATACATGGGGTGGGTGCGTGAATTATTGTCTAGGCTTTTGCCTGAGTTTCTGGAAAGGGTGGTGGTCCACGGGGTTGGCGGGATACATGAGGTGGGTGCGCAAGTTACTATCCAGGTTTTTGCCTAAGCTTCTGGAAAGGGGGGTAATCTACGGGGTTGGCGAGATACATTGGGTGGGTGCGCAATTTATTGTCCAGGCTTTTGTTTGAGTTTCTAGTAAAGGAGGTGGTCCTCGGGGTTGGTGAGACACATTAGGTGGGTGCGCAAGTTATTGTCTAGGCTTTTGCGCGAGATAGTAACCACGTGAGTTCCTTGGCTCAAAGTTTCACCGCATTCTATCAGTGTTGGTATTAGAGTTCGAGTAGAGTGTCTGCAAACAAACCTAATTAAGCACATCATTCGGTCTCAACACCTGTCTGAATAGAACTAATCCTTAGATTCTGAGAAACTCAAACTAAACAGTGGCAAACAGCTTGTCGAGGAGTCACAAAATGCCAAAATTGACTGATTGAAATTTTTGAAGACCACGACCTTCTTTTTGTTGATGACCAATGAACACGTGTTGCCTTTTACCTGAAGCCAACGCCGCTTTACCACTGAGCCAGCCAGCCGGACTCAAGGAAAAATCCCGGCCAACAGACCTCGCCAATTCAGTACTGGCCCAGTTGAACTCAAGGAAAGGTTCCGACCAATGGACTAGTGCGCCCCTTTACCTAAAACCAGCGCTACTTTACCACTAGCCCAGTCTAACCCAAGGGAAAATACCGCGCAGTGGACAAGTGTGCCTCTTTACCTGAGACCAGCAACTGTTTACCACTGGCCCAGTGGAACCCAAGGGAAAGTCCTGACCAACGGACCCGTGTGCCCCTTTACCTGAGACCGGCGCCTGTTCACCATCGAACCCAAGGGAAGATCCTGACCAACGGACCCGTGTGCCCCTTTACCTGAGACCGGCGCCTGTTCACCATTGGCCTAATCGAACCCAAGGGAAGATCCTGACCAACGGACCCGTGTGCCCCTTTACCTGAGACCGGCGCCTGTTTACAATTGGCCCAGTCGAACCCAAGGGAAAATCCTGACCAACGGACCCGTGTGCCCCTTTACCTGAGACCGGCGCCTATTTACCACTGGCGGGCAAATTCTGACCAACGGACCCGTGTGACCCATTACCAGAGTCCAGCACCTGTTTACCACTGGCGGAAAATTCTGACCAACAGACCCATGTGTCCCTTTACCTGAGACCGGCGCCTATTTACCACTGGCGGGAAAATCCTGACCAACAGATTCATCTGCCCCTTTACCAGAGTCCAGCACCTGTTTACCACTGGCGGGAAAATTCTGACCAACGGACCCGTGCTCCTTTACCTGAGACCAGCACTGTTTACCACTGGCCCATTGGAATCCAAGGGAAAGTCCTGACCAACGGACCCGTGTGCCCCTTTACCTGAGACCGGCGCCTGTTTACCATTGGCCCAGTCGAACCCAAGGGAAGTGCTGACCAAAGACCCGTGTGCCCCTTTACCAGAGTCCAGCACCTGTTTACCACTGGCGGGAAAATCCCGACCAATGGACCCGTGTGCCTCTTTACCTGAGACCGGCGCATGTTTACCACTGGTCCCAGTCAAAATCAAGGAAAAACCCCAACCGATGGGAACAGCGCTACCACTTCGTTTCAAAACCATGTCAGGAAACAAAACCATGTGCTAGGATTTTGTTGTAACGTTAATCGACATTATTAGGATTATTGGGCTCCAAATCGGATTTGCAGGGAGCCCCCTCACCCCTGAGAATGGCTTGCTGGATTAAAAAAATCTTATATCTGTTTGATTCTTTCAATCCAGTTGTTTAGTTTCACCATTATTTTTTGAATTTTTATTACCAGACTGTGTACCCGGCTTTGCTCGGGTCCTGGTAAAAATAGCGAAAAATCAACAAAATCGATAAATCGATAGTGCTGTACAAAACGGTTGTCATATTCGTGTTCAGCGTATTGACATACCCCAGTAACCATGTCTTCAACGCGCCGGGGCAAAATTAGCGAAAAATCAATAAAATCGATAAATCGATGGTGCCGTACGAAACGGTTGTCATATTCGTCTTCAGCGTATTGACATACCCCAGTAACCATGTCTTCAACGCGCCCGGAGCAAAAATAGCGAAAATCGATAAAATCGATAAATCGATGGTGTTGTACAAAACGGTTGTCATATTCGTCTTCAGCGCATTGACATACCCCAGTAGCCATGTCTTCACCGTCACTGGGGCAAAATAGGCGAAAAATCAATAAAATCGATAAATAGATCGTACCGTACGAAGCGGTTGTCATATTCGTCTTCAGCGTATTGACATACCCCAGTAGCCATGTCTTCACCGTCACTGGGGCAAAATTAGCAAAAAGTCAATAAAATCGATAAATCGATAGTGCCGTACGAAACGGTTGTCATATTCGTGTTCAGCGTATTGACATACCCCAGTAACCATGTCTTCAACGCGCCCGGGGCAAAATTAGCGAAAAATCAATAAAATCGATAAATCGATGGTGCCGTACGAAACGGTTGTCATATTCGTCTTCAGCGTATTGACATACCCCAGTAACCATGTCTTCAACGCGCCCGGAGCAAAAATAGCGAAAATCGATAAAATCGATAAATCGATGGTGTTGTACAAAACGGTTGTCATATTCGTCTTCAGCGCATTGACATACCCCAGTAGCCATGTCTTCACCGTCACTGGGGCAAAATAGGCGAAAAATCAATAAAATCGATAAATAGATCGTACCGTACGAAGCGGTTGTCATATTCGTCTTCAGCGTATTGACATACCCCAGTAGCCATGTCTTCACCGTCACTGGGGCAAAATTAGCAAAAAGTCAATAAAATCGATAAATCGATAGTGCCGTACGAAACGGTTGTTATATTCGTGTTCAGCGTATTGACATACCCCAGTAACCATGTCTTCAACGCGCCTGGGGCAAAAATAGCGAAAATCAATAAAATCGATAAATCGATGGTGCTGTACAAAACGGTTGTCTTATTCGTCTTCAGCGTATTGACATACCCCAGTAGCCATGTCTTCACCGTCACTGGGGCAAAATTAGCGAAAAATCAATAAAATCGATAAATCGATAGTGCCGTACGAAACGGTTGTCATATTCGTGTTCAGCGTATTGACATACCTCAGTAGGCATGTCTTCGCCACGCCTGGGGCAAAAATAGCGAAAAATCAATAAAATCGATATAATCGATAAACTAATCGATAATCCCAGGTGCAAAGTAGCCTAAAACCTACGCCGGCCCTTAGGGGGGTGTCACCCTATAACAAGGAAGATAAAGATCTAGGACGAAAAAAAGCGCACAATGTGGAAATTTAGGCCAGGGGCCCCTTTTTTGAAGTACTCATCACAACACTGCGTATCGACAATGCGCTGAGAGTCGACGCGCAGTAACGGAAGTGTTTTCGGGGATTAGCGACCAAATCTTTTAATATAGTAGGATAGCGACCAAATCTTTTAATATAGTAGGATCGACCTCCATACGACCCCCTACCCATTTCGACGAGAAAAATACGACCCTGTCATACCCCCTGCGTATGTAAAGGTTGGACTCGTGAGTGCGTTTGAATTGCAAGTTTCTGAAGTAATTTTTCAATTTCCGAACAAGTGTTTGGAAACGGATGAGGTTGAAGCGTAAAGTACAGAAACGTAAAATATTAGGTTGGTGCGAAATTAAATGCCGTTTCTGAGTATGCTCAAATAAACTTTTCTCTTCTGTGCAATTTGAGCAACTTTCGGCAAACTTTGTGACCTTCTGAAAGGATTTTTCCTCCTCTTTAAAAGACACCTGGATATTCTGGCTATATCTTTTCAAAAGCTTTTTGTGGAGTCGCGAACAAATTATGAGCCGACGAGATTTTCGGGTGGTCATTGTTAATGAATTAAACTCGAACACTCTGAACCGGAGGTGTCCGGTAATCATGCCTTTGTTCAAGCTTGGAGTCGCCTTCTCAGTGGACAGTGATGTAGGGATTCACAATTTTTTTCCTACGATTTTAAACTCAAATGCAATGATGGTCGTGGTCGCGGGATGTGGCTTGACGATCAGGCGTTGAGGACAGCCGTAAAACCTAAACCGGATCCTACCATCCGGACGACGAGAGCAAGGATGGATGCTCGCTAAATTACAGTTTCAAAATATCTGACATCAATCAACCGGGTAAGGAAGGTGTGGAAGTGAACACCTAACGATCTGATCCATGGACGTGAATGAACAAGATTATGGAAGGCAGCCACGGCCGCGCCGGTACCGTATTGTGGAATCCTCCCAAATTTTACACAGAGGGGTTCTTTGAGGTGCTGATCTCGAAAATAGCATCCGTTTTGTACCGTGATCTCATCCTGTCTATATTGGATGATCCAGTTGCACATCTTCACAATTGGAATGAAAAGCACTATTTGTGCCGATAGAAGCGGCACTCTTCTCTCAAGTTCTTTTACCGTATCTGGTATCTTTGTATTGCCCGTGACAAGGGTCATTAATTGTGTCGTATTGATATGCTTGTGGACCATGACCAGATACTTTATAAGCCTAACCTTGGGACCAAGTGTCCTAAATTCATTCGTGCATTGCTCCCAGCAACTGCACAAGAGGTTAGCATCTACGCCTGGCCTTGGGTTATATCAGTCCCAAATTTTTGCTTAAAACAGCAACTGACTCAAAAACAGCCACACTCAGTTTTGAGCTGAAAATCAACGAACGTGCCAAATACAGGCACAAAAGCAGTCAAAATCTGCAAAATAACGGCTCTAAAGCAGCTGATCCAAAAAAAGAAAACTGGACTAGACCAACATGTCCATTCACATTCTGGAGAATTCCATATCAGCGAGTTCAACTGCGCTCAGGACCTTACTAATAAAGTATGCGTCGCACGGGAAAGAAATCGAAAGCCTACATGGAGAAAAGGGAAAAAGTGACAAACTCTGCGAAAATGTGCACTTATTAACTTCATGTCTTTTGCAAATGAGAGAAGGAATAAGATCTCTTCAGTCAGAAATTGACAACGCAGAAAATCTTTACTCAGAACAGAGATCTAAAACCGCCCAGAAAAACATTCTGCTTGCAATGGAGAATCTTGAAAAAAAAAAACAAAGTTTTACCAATTAATAAGTGATGCAGAAGTACTCTTATTCACGATGGAAGAAAAATTGGCGCTTGCTAAGTTTTACGCAACCAAGACAAACATGACTGCAACTTTGACATTGCGAAGACGTACTACTTCCTCAACATTCTGTCCAGAACAGAATGAAGCATATACCGAACAAGAGGAACAAACTATTAGATGTGCTCTTAAACTTATCGACGGTAGTGCACCCACTTGCGCCAAAAATAGCAGTGCTGTGATGCAAAATTCAACTGATTCTATTAAGGTGAAAATAGCTGAGAACACTTATGTAAAACAAGTGCAGTTAATGTTTTCAAAAAGCGAAATTTACGCTGACAATAGTGTCATTGATCCAAACAGCCAAGATCGTGTAACAACGGCATTAGGAGAACCTCCTTTCAGATCAGAGGTCACCGGAGAAAGTAATGACAAGGTCATCCTACGTGATGCACCAAAATCCCACAGGCGAGTATATGCCTCGAGGGTTCACATAAGTGCATACAGCAACACAGATGCAGAGTCGAAAGTTTTACCACGATAAAAAGATGCACTATTGCTCACGAACACGCCCTTATCAGAG
The DNA here is from genome assembly GCA_037903475.1 of Ancylostoma caninum. Classification (NCBI taxonomy): domain Eukaryota; kingdom Metazoa; phylum Nematoda; class Chromadorea; order Rhabditida; family Ancylostomatidae; genus Ancylostoma; species Ancylostoma caninum. Next base: position 476,836 of record JBAJFG010000231.1, read on the forward strand.
CAGAGGTCGGTCCAGAAAGGACCTCGACATGCTTTCAACAGTGTAGTTATCTGCCAACTGAGATCCACTTAGTAGCGATAACTCTTCCCCTACATTATCACACAATTCCGCCGTTACCAACCTCCCCTCGCCACTTCACACCTCGACTAGACGACTGCCTGGACTGGACGACCTACAGCTGTACAAGAAATCACTTCGGAAAAGGATATTGCAACTATCTCACTAACTGGGTGCACAGTCGTATGATATTTTTGCTTCTGTATCACGATTACATAAGTTTTTCCCTCATTCCATGTTTTCTCTTTATCATTCCCTTTTTGCGCCCCGGAGTGAGAAGCCACTGTCTCCCTGACTGACATTGTTAAAATCCACCGTATGCGCGCACGTGCTGGAACCCGACTGGTCCGGATCCCTCCTGGCGTGGAGAAAATGGCTTTGTTTCACTAGCATTCTACTATTGTACCTTCATATTATTCAACCACTCACTAGTATTCAACTACTAGGCAGTACTTGGCTGTTTTTGTCCCAGAAATACCAAAATCAAATTTTTTCCCAAATTACGCCTCTAGGAGTTTTTTGATGTGCTGATCACGAGAATCATATTCATTTCGTATCACGAGGATATTTTGTAGTGTTATGATAGGGTCTCTATTACGAAGCGGAACACTGCTAATTTTGTAAGGAAATGGACAGTATCTTGCAAATTAAAGTTGGTACTCGTGATACTCACATGAAATAAACCGTTTCAAAGTATTTTATGGGGTGTCATTCTCACCATACAGCAACTACAGCCCTACAAATACTAGGTTACTATGCAGAATGAGTTTGATTGTCGTGATCAGCGCATCGAATAACCCCCTTAGCCAAAGTTTGGACGAAAACTGTGACTTCGACATCTTTGGGGCAGAACTAGTAGTGACTATTATTTGAATACTAGTGAGTGGTAGAAGAATATAAGGGCAGAATAGTAGAATAGTAATGAAAAGAAGCCATTGCTTCAGCGCCAGGAGGGATACGGTCCAGCCGGGTTCCAGCAATGTGCGCGCATACGGTGGATTTTAATAATGTCAGTCAGGGAGACACTGGCTTCTCCCGGAGTGTGCCGACAGAAGCGGCACTCTTCTCTCAAGTTGCTTTGCCTTATCTGGTCCCTTTGTATTGCCCGTGACAAGGGTCATTAATTGTGTCGTATATGATATGCTAGTGGGACATGGCTAGATACTTTATGTAAGGTGCGCCGCCTATATGTCTTTAGAATATCTACCACCACACCACTGAGTACAAGTTGAGCGAATAAAGACTGCGACTTATTCGTACATATTTGTGTGCCTAATACACAAAAAGGGAGCCAACATCCTCCCACAACTAAAAGCCGCCACAGCCCCGTCGCGGCACTGATCACAATCACCTGACCGTTTGGAGTTCCCTGTACATAGTTTCCACTACGCAAGTATCTATAGTGGAGTCGTTTTGACAGTGTGTGTCCGCGAGTGCGGCCCTGCTGGCACTGGAGCACGCAGTGCGTTCGGTCAAACAGTTGAGCCACGATGGATACGGCTTCTTTGACGAGTTTTATGGTCTGTTCCCTTCTTCAGTTGTTCTTAGAGCTGAGAAAGAACAATGTAAGAGGAAACAAGCGATAAAGCTCTTCAGAGATGCCAGATCAATCATAGGTCAACTTTTTGACCGACCGCGCTGCGTGCTCCAATGTCAGGGAACCGCTGTCGAGGAAAATACACTGTCGAAACGACTCCACTATACCTACCTATGTACAACACCCCCGCCCCACCCCAATGCGTCGCTTTCTCTCCGCAAATATGATCCTTCACTCGGGAATTCTTTTTCAAAAATTTCCGTCGAAGGACCGACCCTAAACACCTATTATACCCTAAACAGCCGCAGCATGCATGCGCGGGTAAGTCCGCTCCTCTTAAGATTGAATTAATAGACTGTACACAAGGATCTCACTATCAACTTCGAGCTCAGGAATGATAGGTATCCTTACTGAGCAAGTCCTGGACTACTATTAGTACAAACATGTGCAGCCGCTCAAGACACCGACGAACTTGATAATCAGGTTACGTAACTGTCAAGCACATTAAGACATATTTAACATGTCCATACAGAGCTCGTTACAACACCACTCCCTCAACAGCCCCTCACTTTGCTGCCCTACGCAGACCGACAAGGTCCTAGACCTCTTTCAGCTCACAGGGAACTATTTTGAGTGGGGTGTCCTCAACGGAACTTAGAATTCTGAACTCATTTGGGAATAGTTCTCCAAAACGCCTCAGAATGTTCTCCCCCCACCTCGCTGACGACAAATTTCGAATTGCAATTTTTTAAAGGTGACCGCTTTGTGAAAATGCAGGAGTCCCGGGACGATAGCGATTTTCAATACCGTATCCGTGATGGGCGTGGTTTCCTCGCCTTCCCGTGACTCGCCCAAATTTTTCATTTTCCTCTCATGCATTCCATTCCCATTCGATTTTATCGAGTTCAGTTTTAGCTGCTGCTTAAGTTCATATCTGGTAATTTCTTATGAAGCGTTTCTGTCAAGGGTAAGGGGTTCTACGGAGTGGTTTTGGGTTGCTAAAAGCATTTCGCAATTTTGTTTGACGTGGATCGTTCACTACCGTTGCTAAGGCAATGTGTTAGGGATGGGTGAGGCCGTTGATGTTAACCATGCTCGGTTCAATGTGTCAGCAGCTCATTTCTGTCCATGGTTACAGTTGATAACTAACGTGTGCTAGTTTGTGTTACAGGTAATAAAATGGAGGGTGACAAGCGTAATCTTGCTGATCTCCTCAAGGATGGTGGTGTATCCGACATCCCAGACTTCATTGGAACTCTTCCGATGGCAGTAAAGAAGCGTGTTTGCGCTCTCAAGAAATTCCAGCTTGACAGCATTGAGGTAAATTATTGGATTATGCAGCCCTCTTATGACTTGAAAAATTATTAGCGAACTGTTATATTTAGGTGGAAGCGAAGTTCTACGAACGTGTTCATCAGCTCGAGAAGGAGTTTGAGGCGGAATTCAACAAGCTTTACGAGCAGGTAAAGTGTCTGTTTGACAGTCTTGTTAAACGTTCGGATATTTCATAATGCTTCACTGCGGATATTTCATTTCAGCGAAGAAAGATTGTTGCCGGAGAATACGAGCCAAACGACGAGGAGTCCAAACTTCCTATTATCCATGGACTTGAGGAAAACGAGATTAAGGTATAGTTCTGTCCTTAACGAGAAGATGCAAGCACTCCCGTCCACCGCTCTCAGTCGAACACTCACTTCAGCATAGCCACAGGGGTTTTAGACGATAACTCTTACCCGCAGCGGAGCAGCTGCAATAAATAAGAACATTCAGTTCAACACTAGTACACAGTTATAGCAGAGATGTAGAAAATTTTACGGTGGATTATTTTAATACTCTAAATCTTCGTATGGGTAGTTTTCCTATTAATGCAAGTATATTTCTATATTCGCAGCTAAAAATGACTTGTTCCATCGAGACCAAATCGCACCAGTTTTGATGGTTAATACGTTAGGCGTATATTTGTTACACATCCCTATTACATTCTTGTTTATAGGTTGGCGTAATTACTTCGTCTATACAGGTTGAGCTTAGTAGATATTTTGCCATACTTGATTATCAGTTATGAAGTAGTCGGCCCCACTCCACGCTGGGGCCCCAAATTTTTCAAAAAAGAATATTTCGCCGAAACTTTATACTCGGGGGTTATTTGAGGTGCTAAACACGAATATCGTATTCGTTTTGTAGTGCAATCCTATTTTTGTCGGGTTGCGGAAGGTACACGGTAGGTACGCTGTCTCACGGAATCCTCTCAAATTCAGAAAGGAAACATTATTCGTGTTCAGCATCTGAAATAACCTCTTTGTCCAAAATTTGAGTGAATTCAATGAGGAATCGTATCCACGATAACCCTACCGTGACCCTACAAAAATGGGGTTACAGTGAAAAACGAATACAATATTCGGGGTGTGCATCATCGTGAGGGAAAACGAGGCGGAGACTTCCCGCCCTTCACGATCAACTTGTCCTCGGTCGCATTCAAATTCTGCATGTTTATGTATAGTGGAATCGCGCGCGAAGGGAACTAGTCAACCGTTAAGGGCAGTAGCAGGATTTGAACGGACCAATCGCAGAAACATGCCACGCCCGTTTTCCCTCACGATGATACACACTCCAACATTCGTGTTTAGCATCTCAAATAATCTCCTCTACAAAGTTTTGGCAGAAAAAAATTGAAAATTTTGGGGGCCCTAACGCGGAATAATGCCATGAAATATCCTGGGAATGACGTCTTCTTAAAAAAATCCGTTGGTATGTGTTGATTGGACGAATAGTTGATATATAAATTAATCAAATCTGTAGTCATTCTGCGGTATGTGATGTACTTTTTTATTGTACACTGTCATCCTATCGAATCGCGTTCGTCGCTGTTGACCGTTTACACAGTCGTATATACTTTTGGGCGTCGGACTAACGAGCTGAAGCTTTTTGCTAAACGGTTATACAGTATACACTTCGAGATCGACTGGGTGTCGAACTGTTCGGTGGTAGTTTCTTTAATTTCTCTTCATTGTTCCACTGTAGCGAAGAGGTTACTGTTTGAAGCGCGTATTCTGAAAAACAAGACCTAAATTCACATGAATAATGTTGGTCATATGCAATCATAGTGGAAAATGAGTCTATAGAGTGCTCTTTCTTCCCCCCGTCCGTCCACTGCTTTGTCATCGTAGCTGTGGGCGATGATTTTTTTTCATAGTTTTGTGATTCATGGGCTTAATTTCTTTTCACGTAAGAAATGGGATGCTATTGAATTTAGTAGAATGTCACTGAGTTACGAAATAATCATTTGTGTAAATAATCTGTGGAATCGCGGCTTAATGTTTATGAAGAAAAAAACCATTGATGATTTGTGGAACTGTATCAGCATTGAAAGGCTTGGTGAACGTGTTATAGCAGCGAATGATTCCAGGCTAGATGTGCGATCATTAGCATACGCGTCTTTTCAGGAGCTAAATGATAAATCGCAACCCGATGACGGCTCCAAGGGAATCCCTTCCTTCTGGCTCAACGTTCTGAAGGGATCTGACATGACCCAAGACATGATCCAAGATCACGACGAACCCATTCTCAAGCATCTCACTGACATAACGACGTCGATCGAAGTTGATCCCCATGTATGCTGCTTCCATTTCACATACTTTAACTTTTCTTCCTGAACTTCTCGAATTTCGTGATTGCAGGGTTTCACAATTTATTTCCACTTCTCTCCCAACGAATTCTTCTCCAACACCGTATTGAAGAAGCAGTACTTCCTCGAGATCAAGCCCGATGCCGAGGATCCGTTTGGTTTTGACGGACCATCTGTTGTGCGTGCTGTTGGGTGAGTTTATCTTTTCAGTGTTCAATTAGCTATACTTATAACCCCGCTTGTAGTGATACCATCCAGTGGAACGACGGTAAGAACATTACTAAGAAAGTGGTAAAGAAGAAGCTGAAGAAGGGTGCTAATGCTGGAAAGTTCATCACAAAGACGGTGAGCTATTAGGTTTCGCGTCTATGTTTTCTTCATCTATTTTTCTACAATTTATTCTTTTAGGTGAAGGCAGATAGCTTCTTCAATTTCTTTGATACCATTGTGCCCCCCACGGAGGATCACAAGAACGAAGATGACGAAGAGGACGTAAGTTTCGCTCCAGTACTCAGTTTCTGATATTTGGTTTTTGTTAAATTTCCATTCCCTATTTATGCACACTTGTGTTGAGAAGAATCGCAGTTAAATAAATAGTACTGCAGTTACATAATAGGTAGTAATTAACAGAGGAGCAAAACGAGGTTAGTTGTGGGTATTGATCGACGACAGTCTTATGTTAGTGTGCGCGCAGGGTTGGAATTCTCAATCTTGTTCTGAATTCTGGCTGCTTTCGCACAAAATCAATGTCGGGTATGCAACCAGTTGTTGCTTCTGGAGCAATTACTGTACTAAATCCCGACTACAGTATAGTTGTTATGCACTGGTTTCATGTGGTTCTATTACTTTCACCAGTGATCTCAGTTGTCTTTAATTCTGACGTAATTTTGTTTTCCTATGGAAAGATTCCATCTTTTCGGATAAGGCCTTTTTCAGTTATCCCCTGACTTCTTCAAGTTTTACAGATTTGACACTGAGAATTCTTACTGATTATTTTCCACTCTTTCGTTGTGCTTCAGAATGTGACAGCCTGATTGAGCACTTTTAGGACTCGCACGAGCTGATGCGAGCGGACTTTGAAATCGGTCAGGTACTTCGCGACAACATCATCCCTCGTGCTGTGCTTTTCTATACAGGAGAGGCCGACCTTGGTGATGATATGTTCGATCTCGGCGAGGTGGGGCGATGACGGATCTCTTGGAATAAATTTATCTCTTCCTCGTTATCTTAGTATTCTAATCTCCTAGGACGCGGATGACGAGGACGAGGAGGAGGATGATGAGGATGACGAGTAGGCATGTGATCGATCGATTTTAGCTTCTTCACAACATCGCTAGTTACGATTGATCATCATCGCCATTGTTTTTGTTGATTGTTATTCGTGCCCTGTTCCCAGTTGGCCTTTGGACGTGTAGATCATAATTGATTCCATGTTTATCCGTGTTTTGCTTCCCGATGTCTTCTGTTTTTCCTTGTTAGATTTTTCAATAAACTAAGTCTATGGTGGTTAATGTTTTTGTTGCTGCACTAGGAGTATGGATTCCTTTTTTGTAATGCCGAGTCCCAGCTTCTCAAGTGAATCTGGTGTTCGGCGCTCCGACAAAGAGGCTCCGACATGAATACTCTGGTCTACGTGAACGATGTTGTTTCTAATTATATTCCCTCCCTTTAGGTCCATATTGGTATGATAGCGTGCTCTCATTCATCTGTTCTACTGAGTAAATTTGCATTGATGAGGTTAAGACTCCAGCAAGGAAGAGCCCTCACCACCGAAGACGTGGAAGAACTAATAAGTGCTGTCAATATATGTGAAGTTGTGGATGACGACATTTTCCGGCACTCTCTTATCTTACTTATTGAGACGGCGTGTCGTCGCATCTGGCAGGTGTCGGAGTTCACCCAATCATCTGTCCAGGATTGCTACCGCGATTTTGCTAGTGTGGTAATTCAAAAAATTGGCGGCAGTGTGGAAAGGATGCTGCTCAATGGTGAGTTGTGGACAGTCGTGTTTAGTGGCTTTGAGGACGTGTATGTATTATACATTAGGCGTCGATGACAGAAGCATGCGGAGCGACCGTGTCGCTCGCGCTAGAAATCTCTGCGCGATAACAAACAAGGGGTTATCTTGTTAGTTAGCTAGTTTACCTGATACCTAACATCAAATATGATGAAAAACTACCAAGAAAACCCTGACTTGCTCCCACAGCGCCGGTTCAAGCGCGAGCGGACGCTCCGTGACGGAACGCCGTGTCATCGACGCTCACTTTATGTTATCACAAGGGAAGAAAGTTTGATCCACAGAAAAAAATACTCAAGTTGCTTGAATGGAATTAATGAAAACCACAGCAACATTAAACGAAGTATGCGTCATCAGTGTCGACACATTTGTGCCACTTATACGGCAACAAATTGAGGCTGCGCTCGTCATCTTTCGACTCGAGCCAGTTATCGAAGCAAGTTTGGTTCGGTTTTTTCTTTGAAAGAGCTATCGCGCACGGAGTAAGCGCAGGTTGTATATAGTCTGTCCGAAATGATGAGTCCGCCCACGCGCGCGGGGATCGAGAAGCTGCCACGTTTGTCAGCGCTCCAAGTCATCATCTCTGATCTGCGTATCACGTCTCATCGTTATCTTCATATTGACCAATGATTTGGCTTTGACATGGACGACGTGGCAACCAACGGCATCCGTCCCAGCCGCGCCGCCCCTCGATCCCCGCGTGCGTGGGCGGACTCGTCGTTTCGGATAAACGATATCAGAGTGGTCGCGAATCTCATTTCCCCACCTAATAACATAGAATTATGGTTTGTTTTGGCTTCCTGACATGAGGCATTCAGAAGTCATCTCTTCATGGAGATTCTTTCAGAAATCCTCATTGCTGTAAGGTCTCTATGGCGACTGATGCCGTTACCGTGCGACTGATTAGCAAATTCCTGGGTCATGTAGTAACGAAGGTCCTAAATTGATGGGAATACCATCCACCTACTTATTTACTCTAACATCATATATATTGATGACGCTGCTGAGGTGTGCATCATTACGAGGAGAAAAAGGTCGTTACCAGATTACCATGATTGGAGCATTAGTTTAATGTGCAAACCACGGTCGTCTGCTTACGCCCCATTTCCCTTCATGATGGTATACACCCACGAATACGTAACGAATATGCCACAGCTTTTTTTAAAAAGATTTTGAAAAATTTGGATTTTGTCCGTGAAACAAGTTTGGAATCAATCGGAAACACATGTACAATCGGAAACACATACTCAATTAAGTTCCATAGTTGATACCTGTTGGAATTTTAAAGTTCCCTGTAAAGTATGCTCAGTACTACCTCCTTTGATAACTGGGCAACAAGAACGCAGCCCCAGCGGCGTAATGCGTCGGGTAGGAACCCTAGCAGCATCTCCTTCCACCTGCCGCCATGCTCCGGGCCACCCCTGCGGATACTTTCTCAAGGGAGCGAGGTGATGCGCTCACTACATAGCCAAACCACAAGGGAGGGGGGGGGGGGGGGGCGGCGGCGAAGCCCCCCCCTTACTCTCTACAGGTGTGAAAAGCACATGTAATCTTCAATCAATAATCTAATTAGTGAAATTCAATTTCAAAAAGAAATAGAGAAATAGAGTCTAAAATTTTACATTTCTCTTTCGTTTGGGAATTTAGAAAAAAAAAACAGGGTGCGGTTTTCGGACTTATGATCTGCGTGGAAATCAACAGCAACAGTTAGATTAGTGTGTATAGGTTTGGGGCAGCTCACCTACGAAGTCATTGTTGGCGTCCGAAATCCGGAAACTTAGATGCGTGGCAGGGTTGGTTCCGCGCCGCGGCCTGTTGCGCGCCCCGTATTGATCATTTCTCAAATGCGACTTCATCTGGCATAAGCTTGGGACCTGCTCCAAACCTTCACACATTTCCTAACTTACCTGTAGTTGTTGATTCTCAACACATCACAAGTCCGTGGAGCGTATCCTAGTTTCCCTAAAAATTCACCCAGAAAGTAAGAAAAATGTAAAACTTTGGACTCCACTTCTCTGCTTCTTTTTTAATCCGCCGCCAGTTCTCCACGTATTCACATAGTATTCTGTTTCATTTAACTACCGTAGCCGAGCTTCTGCTCATCTTTTGTGGATGCTTAGAAATCCCGCGTGCAAAATCGACGAAATCTTCAATGTTCACGATGAAGTTGTGCAGTGCATTTTTCAATGAGGGATCACTTTTTAGATATGTCTGAGTAGTACTTTTTCTCTTGTATCTCCAGTACGCGAGCTTCTTCCTGGCTGTTTTGGTTCTTGGGAAATCCCGAGCGCAATATGCATATTCGGGAACAGCAAGGTCTTGAGAAACAGTTTATTTTCTCAAAAATCATAGTTAATATTAATTGTGTGTGTGTGTGTGTGTGTGTGTGTGTGTGTGTGTGTGTGTGTGTGTGTGTGTGTGTGTGTGTGTGTGTGTGTGTGTGTGTGTGTGTGTGTGTGTGTGTGTGTGTGTGTGTGTGTGTGTGTGTGTGTGTGTGTGTGTGTGTGTGTGTGTGTGTGTGTGTGTGTGTGTGTGTGTGTGTGTGTGTGTGTGTGTGTGTGTGTGTGTGTGTGTGTGTGTGTGTGTGTGTGTGTGTGTGTGTGTGTGTGTGTGTGTGTGTGTGTGTGTGTGTGTGTGTGTGTGTGTGTGTGTGTGTGTGTGTGTGTGTGTGTGTGTGTGTGTGTGTGTGTGTGTGTGTGTGTGTGTGTGTGTGTGTGTGTGTGTGTGTGTGTGTGTGTGTGTGTGTGTGTGTGTGTGTGTGTGTGTGTGTGTGTGTGTGTGTGTGTGTGTGTGTGTGTGTGTGTGTGTGTGTGTGTGTGTGTGTGTGTGTGTGTGTGTGTGTGTGTGTGTGTGTGTGTGTGTGTGTGTGTGTGTGTGTGTGTGTGTGTGTGTGTGTGTGTGTGTGTGTGTGTGTGTGTGTGTGTGTGTGTGTGTGTGTGTGTGTGTGTGTGTGTGTGTGTGTGTGTGTGTGTGTGTGTGTGTGTGTGTGTGTGTGTGTGTGTGTGTGTGTGTGTGTGTGTGTGTGTGTGTGTGTGTGTGTGTGTGTGTGTGTGTGTGTGTGTGTGTGTGTGTGTGTGTGTGTGTGTGTGTGTGTGTTGCAGCTCAGTCGACGCCCACTGGTGGACAAACTTCGCTTTTGAACCTTCGATTTTCATGAACAACATTCACTTTTGAGAACCCTTGCTCACCAGTATTGCACCCAATGTGTTATAAATGAAAGATGACATCACTACAAAGATGCGACTATTGGTTCAAAACGAGGCTTTTGAAACTAAATAGTTCTATATCAGCTATGGAAAAAGTTCCAAGCAAACAATCAGATGTCAATGCAGGTCACCCGTTTCGTTTATTGGCGCAAATCCCGTGGGGAGCCTACGAAAAACATAGGATTTCTCCAGTCTTACACAGAATTCATAAACAGCTATTCAGAACATCTATCCTCCATCCACAAGCAACTGGACATCGCATTGATCGAACACATACGCTCCATGTACTCTCACACCACTTCAGGGGCCGTTTCACCCTGCCAGGCAGTTAAAAAACACTGCCATTGAGAAAAGCTAGGACGTGCACGATTTGTAAAAAGAACCTCTGCGCTGCTTGCTGCTTACGTAAAAATACACCATCAAGCACTCTTTTCTGAACTGCCTGTAGTTCCCCATGAGCGGACTTCTGCTAGGTTTCTCAATTTGTTTTTCGGAGAATTGCTTGCGAACGTCGTTTCTATTCACTGAACATGAATAATATGACCAGCGTGCATGAAACTGCTAATTTTCATTGGAGACCAGAACAACTGACTTGATGCATTCTCAAAATTTTTTTATGAAACAGAAGTTTGTGTGAGCTTAGTTCTTAATTTTTAGTTTTGTTCTTCAATTTTTGTTCCAAAAAATTCACCAATTTTTCACCGCCCCCCTTCTGCGTGCGCCATTGAGAATGGCTTGTTTTTTTTTGAGTGCAGAAATTGCGAGCGAGACATGAAAATGCGCTCTGCAGGCTGGAGCCCGTTTACACTCTATGTGGAGAATTTTCCGAACCATTCTCTTCGCGAATCCAATCTGCTGCGGTCCTACCGAACTAGTCCACCAAGTTTCGGAAGGACCGCAAGGGAAAACATTCTGCTGCGGTCCTTTCGAACCATTTTATCTTCACGTTTCTCGCTTCCTAAGCACATGATCAACGTCTCTTTCTGCTGTTTCCTTGTGACAGTTTATCTGAGTACAGCCCATTAATATGGCCTTGAGGGCAAACGGCACACTCGCGATAACTTCTAGGTAGACGGGTGCTGAATTCAAGGGGTGGGACCTAGGCATGTCCTTGGTGTGGATTCAAGAGCTCGTTAAACAGCACGCCGTTCTCGTGGATTCCTTGAATGTTCATCCAAAAGTGGAAATCTTCCAAAATCTCAAAAGCGAAGATTTCCGCTAGTGCTGCCTCCAAATGAGTAGCGTTTTGTTGTTGGATTTCTCTAATTGGACTACCTTCACAATGATAGAGAGATAGGACATTTCCATGCGACAGTAGTGACGATGTTTCGGGTACTTGTTAGAGGATCATTTTAAATTTATGTACATAATTGGGCCCAAGCGTATTCGGAATAATCGGATCACTTTACGCTATAATTCACTGTTGCTGTGTGGCGAGCCTGTCATAATACAACTTCACCTACGTGGAGGGCAGTGGCGGATGCAGGGGGGGGGGGCAGCCCACCCGAGAATGGGTCGCCAAATTTTTGAAATTACTTTACGACACAAATAAAAATCTTGTATTGGTTTATTTTTGATTGTTCATTTTAATTATTACTTTTAATATATTTTTTTATTATTTATTAATTATTAAAATTAATATTTTTATTAATTTCATTTCTGGGTCCCCAAAACGCTGGAGACCCCACTTTTTTCCCACGCAGCCCTCCCGCCCACTTTCTGCGTCCGCACTGGTGGAGGGGGATCGGGCTTTGTGTAACTGGAATTTTTTCGTTCTTGCGACAAACACTCTAAGGCCAAAGTTCCCTTTTTGTAGTAGCCGCAAAATTTTTCTCCACTAAGAAATCTTTTCACCACCACCTATATTCTAGTCTAGAATAAGTTTCCATTAAAAGGGTGTCCGTGGTGATTCAAGTATGTAAAGGTTATTAATTTAGTTTTTCTGCTTTTATGTGAGGTGGAATCAGAATTATTAAGCTGTGAAAATTGTGAAGCAAAGACAGAAATTCTGGTCAGAGTCACGTTTTCGATGAATAGTTGGTATATCCTTCTTTGGGCTTTCAGAAGTAGCAAGCTTAGGGTTTGAAAACTGACAGGACTGGTGGAGACGTTTGGAGTTTCAATCACAGATAATGAAGCGCTGGTGATCTTTCAGGTAACGATTCAGTCGAGACATCAAGGTAGTCATGTAAAGATTTTCATCTAACACCCTGGTCTGAGCAGTAAAAAGATATAGGAGCAGATGTTAGAGTAATACGAGGAGGTTTATTACTAGTTCAACTGTTGGAGATAAAGAGAAGTTTGGAGATGTGCTCAATAAGTACGGCATACCTAATATGCATAAAGACCCACTCAGCATAGAGATCCAGTCACCTGTCGATTGATTATTCTAGAGCTTTCTTCAAGTGGCATTAATAAGTGGAAAATACGGTGCATTTCGAGGCTTAGGCGTTGCGACATCACCTTTTTAATGAGCGAGGGCACCTCTTGGCAAGGACCCTTGGTTACGCTTTCATGATTCGTCGCAAACGTCAGGTTGTCGGGAAATGATTGATACACTCTAGACTTTTGTAGCTCTTCCAAATGTCCAATCTGGTAGGAATCTTGGCAAACGGTCGTTAGGAAGCAACTAGCTGCTGCCGGCCTGTCATGCTGCTTAGAAGAGCAATGGCAGGTGCTGCCATGGACCGGGTCTGCAAACTTGTGGAAAGCGTTTTCGAACATCTTGCACGCTGGAGCCTCACACTTAAACATCGTTTTCATTATGGTATAAACAACAGTACGTCTTCCAAACGTTGGAAAGTGTACCAAAACATCTGTCAATGAAAATAAAAATGAGAATATGCATATTTTCATACACAATTTGACATGCTGAACATCGTGATAAAATTAGATTTTCACGATAGGGGCAGGTCCTCTTGCAAATACAAGTACCAAGGAACAAGGAAAGTGTACCAAAACATCTGTCAATGAAAATAAAAATGAGAATATGCATATTTTCATACACAATTTGACATGCTGAACATCGTGATAAAATTAGATTTTCACGATAGGGGCAGGTCCTCTTGCAAATACAATACTAATGGGATCGTGAAGACCGACGGTTGCTCCGCGGAGTCACGTCGCACGCCGTCGCTTTTCCACAACTTTCGTAGAACTGCACCAATCCAAACAATTTGGTCACCATTCGATTTATCTCAAAGAGATCTTTCAGATGACCTACTTACTGTCGAGGAAAGCTTTAGGTCTACTGGTTTTGTCCAAGTAGTCGATATATCGATTGATCCCATGTAATGGATAGGGCTGGTAATAGGTCAAACATGCGGCAATGAACTGGATTTCAAGCTTAGATTCGATTATATATGTGAATGGGAGCAGAAACCCTCAACGTCAAGCATCTGAAAGCTAATCTGAGCAAACTCCGCACTAATTCGAGAAAATCCAATTTTTGTTGAAGTTGCTGATAGCGCACACTATTGTTACGGCCCGCGCAAACTTAAGCAAGAAAGAATAACAGGTTCAAGACAACTCTCTACGAACTTTATGATCTGCAAGTGCCGTTGCTGCAAACCTACTAATCTCGGTGTTACCCTTGCCCAACATACACACTTTCGTTGGGCTTCGTGAAAACCTCGATGTTGAGGAAGCTGCTGTTCGCTAGTGAGATTAGCTACGGATCTCCTGAGAAAATCTTATAAAGAACAGTAGGTGTACTTCTAGAGTGGGCAGATGTAGCACTTCTAGCTGTCATTGTTTATCATCTAGGACTGCACTAACTTGGCTGAAAATTTTTCCGCATTCTCATAAGGAGTGTTTATACTTTTTCGCGACGGCGTCGCGGCGACGTCCACGACACGCGCGACGCGATGGGTAGCGAGGCCAGCGCTTCGCTCCATCACGCCATGCTGAACGTCGCGAATTTACGTATCCATGCAAAATTACATGCACACCCCGATTTAGGGAGGATCATGAGTTTCCACAGACTGTTTCGAACCTCATTTCATCATTTGTGGTCTGGAGTGTTCAGAAAAACTTCTCGGGGATTTTCAATGGTGATCTTTGCGATGGCTGCAATTTTGCGCAGTGTTCTTCGCCAAGGATGTTTGTTTCCAAGATATGGAAGAACGCATTGCGGGTTTTTCTCATTTATTTGTCCAGAGATTTTTTTTTTGCATTTGAGTTATCAGAATGGTTTTCTTCTATGCATACATAGTTGTAGTCCCGTGTTTCGCCGTTTTGTGTTTTTCACCGTTCATGTGTGTTCTAGTAGTACTGCCAGGGATTTCTTTGGAGGTACAGTGCCGTAGATCCGCCTCGTCCTCAAGGCGCATCGCCTGAGATCACATGTGGCGTGCTTCTAGCGACCGATACTCAGTCGATTGGCTGCGGGAATGCTGCCAGCGGAACGCCACGTGTGATCTCAGGTGGTGCGCCTTGAGGACGAGACGGATCTACGGCACTGTATACGTTGCTCTACTGTCTCGTTCCGATGTTTTTTGGTTCTTTGCTGGTCGGATATGTGAGTTTCTGATCTAGTTATCAAAATGGTTGAGAGTTTCGTTTCACTAACTCACGTTCTAGCCCCGCGCTTTTGATCTTTTCCAATCTTTCACTGGCTAGACGTGTTACTTTGTGATTTCTGTTGTTGGGGGTCTTGCACCGACTTCACCACAAAACCACACCGGAATGTGAAAAATCATAAGGGTCGGAGCGCAGGACTTCCTTACGTTCACCTATGAATCAATATCGCGCTAATCGAACGCTGTTCTGAAGCACTAGTATAACAATATCTACATGAAAGGAAAACGATATCGATAGCTGAAATTCAAAAGGAAATCATTAGATCAATATATGGATGTAACGTGCATACCTACATTGTGTTCTTCCACAGCTCGGCTGGCAAGTTGTAAGTAGTAACCTCTCGTAAACAGCAGGCAACATTAGGAACTTTAAAAGCTCACAATATCAGTACCTACAACGCATACGACGCGTCCAAGTTCGTTCACGTTCACATCTCTAACTGAATTCGTCTTATTCCATATGTTTTGGGCCAAACCATTCGAAAAACTGTGGAACAGTGGTCAACTCCAGTGCGCAACATCAGCGAAACCATCGCGTCGCGTCTGCTAGCAGGCGCGATGCGAATTCGTCTTATCGCGTCGTTTTTCAAGAAAAAGTATAAACAGGGTGTGACGTCGCCTCGGATGGGAAACGCCAACTACCACATCAATATTGTTTGCGCATGCATCCACTCGGGACCCATCGCATTTGAACAGTTTGCTGGGACGCGACGGTCGCATCGCGCCGAAGTATAAACACTCCTATAACATTCTCTAACGGCCCCAGAAGAACGTTCGGACAATGGGAGGCCATGTGCTCTGAAAGAGGTCTTGAGGAGTCATATCCTGGGGCAAAACGGGAAGTTTTCGAGAGATACGGTTTTTCGGCACTTTTAGCTGCTGCAAGGCATCCCGGTGGACCCTGAGCATGGGAGAATGTCGCGTTTGTGGTGACTCCCAGGTTCAATGCCTGCCCACGGATTTTTTTTTGCAAAATGTTTAGTTTGATCAGAAATCTTTATTTGGGCGAACATATGGATGTTTCGATTAGATACGAGTATTTTCTTTTGTATTTTGTATCATTTTATGCATGAGATATCCATGAGCTGTCAAAATATTCATGTGTTTGCCTAAAGAAGGGGTTTTCTGATCGAATCAAACATTTTGCAAAAAGATTTCCGTGGGCAGGCATTGAACCAGGGTGTCACCACAGACGCGACATGCTCCCGTGCTCAGGGTCGGCCGGGATGCCTTGCAGCAGCTAACAGTGTTGAAAAATCGTATCTCTCAGAAAGTTCTCATTTTGGCCCAAGATATGACGCCTGACGACTTCTTTCAGAATGCGTAGGCTCCCATTGTCCGAACGTTCTTCTAGGGCTGCTGGAAACGGTTATAAGATTGCGGCCAAATTTTAATGCAGTCCTAGATGACAAATGGCAGCTAGAAGTGTTACATCTGCACATTCTAGAAGTACACATAGTGTTCTTTATAAGATTTCCTTAGGAGATCCGTAGCTAGTCTCACTAGCGAATAGTAGCTTCCCCAACATCGAGGTTTTCACAAAGCCCAACGAAAGTTTGTATTTCGGGCAAGAGTAACACCGAGATTAGTTGGCCTGCAGCAACGGCGCTTGCAGATCATAAAGCTCACAAAGAGTTGTTTTGAATCTGTCGTTCTTTCTTGCTCAAGTTTGCTCGGTCTGGTGCAGTAATGTGCGCTACTAGCAACTTCGTCAAAAATTGGGCTTTCTTGAATTAATGTGGGATTTGCCAAGATCAGCTGCTTGACTTTGGGGGTTTCTGCTTCAATTCTCGGATCTGAGCTTGAAATGCAGTTAATCGCCGCATGTTTGAGCTACTACGAGCCTTATCCATTAATCGATGTATCGATTACTTGGACAAAACCTAAAGTTTTCCTCGACAGTAAGTAGGTCGTCTGAAAGATCTCTTTGAGATAAATCGAACGGTGACCTAATCGTTTGGATTGGTGCAGTTCTACGAAAGTTGTGGAAAAGCGGCGGCGTGAACGGTGACTCCACGGAGCGGCCGTCGGTTTTCACGATCCCGTGAGCAGTGTTGTGCACATGTGCAGATAAAATGCCAACTGATATTAAGTGCGATTGGTCTATCTAAGCTAAGGACCTTATTTTTGCAGTCATGGCTGAGAACAGCTTAGTGAAATTCTCGATCGCCTCCAACAACTTTGATGAGAACCATTTGTCTTCTTGATGACTGTGGCTGACATATTACAGGTTTTAATGGTTACATAGCAGCGAAATCATATTTGAAAAATACGTAGCAACATGGAAATCCTACTTGAGTGTCATGATAGGGCAGGCATGCTCTGTTGAACAAAAAAGAAACAAGCCTAAAAAACGGAAAGAGTCCGACATATTAATAAAAACTCAAAAAAATTCCTGAAAAGGAATAATAACACCACATTTTCTAAAACCGGAAATTCCTCAAGGAAATGCTGCTCTATCTATTCATTTTCGGTAACTTGGTTGCCGATTACGGAGCAGATCTGAAAAGAAGATGATGAAATTGATGAAAGTGCAAAGGAAAGCAAGCAAAAATACAGAAGAGCGGAAACAATCCATTACCACCACAACACATCCATGAAAACAAGAAACAGACAAGACCATCCACATGTACAAAACAACAGTACAAATACAATGAAAACCATTCAAAATACCAAAAATTACATTTGTCGCCGCGCGTCGTGGCCGCTGTCGTCGATCGGGATTGAAGGCAGCGTGCCGAAGACAGCGGCGACCGTCGATCGCTAATGTCGACGACAGCAACGACAGCGGTGACCGACGCCAGTGATGCCCCGCACAGGATCAATGCACACGAAAGCCAGTATCATCGTGGCGCAGATGCCGAAAGAACTACACTCTCCGAGAAGTATAGCGGTAGCGTTAAGCTCCGCAGCATATTTCTATTGACTATCCTTCTATGTATATATATACCTACACACACACACACACACACACACACACACACACACACACACACACACACACACACACACACACACACACACACACACACACACACACACACACACACACACACACACACACACACACACACACACACACACACACACACACACACACACACACACACACACACACACACACACACACACACACACACACACACACACACACACACACACACACACACACACACACACACACACACACACACACACACACACACACACACACACACACACACACACACACACACACACACACACACACACACACACACACACACACACACACACACACACACACACACACACACACACACACACACACACATGGAGCACATGGAGCACATGGAGCACATGGAGCATCACCTCAATTTCTTGATTTTTTTTTGCGTGGCTCGCATAGGTTCGCAAGGTTCTCACTGATTCTGATTTTAGCGTCGCACACAGGGGTAGTTGAGGATGCTTATCACGAATATCATACTCATTTCGAATACAAGTATGTTGATTTCATCAACTTTTTCCCAAGTTTACCTCTCTTCTTTGATCTCCCTAAAAACATGCATACAGCGTTTCTGAAGGTGTCGATTACAAATATGATAAACTTTTGGCATGGAAGGTCGAAAACATCAGGAAAGTCTGAAACTACACTGTTGTACAGGGACACCTTAGGAGAAAATCAATAGAATCGAGAATATGATGCAATAAGGCTATATACTATATTCGTAATTAACACCTCCAAAACCTCTGTACACAATTTTGAGCTCGAAAAAAATTCGATAAAAGCAATAGTGCTACCCTGTTAAATGAGTATGATGTTCATGATCAGCATCTTCGACTGCAGTAGGTTGGACCGACGGATTTCCGCAACGCTTGCCCTCCTTCATGTCGTCATCTCTAACAAGCCGGTCATTTGTTGACATTTAGAGATGACTAACGTTCAACTATGATACACACTTATGTTTAGCATTTTAATCATCGGTCTTCCTATTAGAGATAACGAACTGCAGGAGGGTGAGCGTCCGTACGGCTCAACTTACAACATTATACCTCGGTAAACAAGTTTTCAGGTAATCCATTTTTTCGAGCTTGGAGTCGATGCTGGAGCCGCTGAAGTACAATAGTACCGCTATCTGCTCTGAGAGTGCGTCATTAAATTCAACCCACAACCAAGTATGAAAGCGCTAATTGTGCGAGCTAGCATGACAATAATCCATTTTTTTTGTGATGAATACGAAACTGGTCCTGTATCGATTTCAGATGTACTTTAGCAGCCGTCGATCCACTCGCATGATTCAATCGTTGTTTGGCAATACTACGCACACACCTGGGGATCTGATTAACTAGGAAGTTGACCTATAGCTGGAATACAGGGTGGCGGGAAAGTATGGGCGTCACATTAATAGATATTTTTATTTAACTGGCCACAACTATCCATCTTTTTTGCTGTATCAGCTGCGGAACAGCTTGGAAAATTAGTTCCACAAGAAATTCCAAAAGTTGCACGTTTTGGTTTCGAGACAGGCCTTTAAACTTGTCTTCTCGCAACTCACTGTGCGCCGTAAGTAGTCCTCACCAATTTCTGACCGGGGCTAGGTTCGCGACATTGACGTTAAGTGGTGGTTCTCCAGTTTCCTTTCAATGGAACCTCACACGATGAGATACGATGAGATCCATGCCACTCAAATCTCAAGTGCAAAAAGACCATTGATCCTGGTAGTGGAATCCGGGGATTGCATCCTCCAAGTAGGCAATAGTGATTTTGACCTCTTCGTTTGAAGAATCCCTCCTGCTGAAGAATTGTGTTGGCGCTTTTCTGCGTCCAGGCGACGACTATTGTTTATTGTTTATTGTTTACACTCTTTAATCACACTGGCATAATGAACACCTAGCCTTATGTGCGAAGAGTTCGCGTACATGCGACGACGAGTACTTTTCTATCAATCTTATCCTGGTAGAAACAGAGGCCAACTTTGTCGTTTTCACTTGTGAAAACGATAAAGTTGACTTCGCATTCGTGGTCGCTTGTCTTCAAACCATCTTCCGGGAAACAACAACTTTGTCATAAGTCTCTTTTACGAGGAGTGTCGCTCATCTGTACCAATAAAATGGCAGTCGTTTCGAGGGCCTAGGACAACCAAGGGAGAATTTTCTTATCAGCCCATAGCTCACCTTCGACGGCGCACCTAGAACCACCCAAGGCATTTTTCGATCCTGTCAGCTATGATGGCAATGGTTAGGTTTTATTCCTTGCAGAGGCATTAAGAGCGAGATTATTGCTCTTCATTGACAGTTGTTCGAAGGGGTGTAACTCCCAAACTTCCCATCATCTCGTTCAGACTCATCCAATCATATCAACTGATTTTCTTTTCAAGGAACGGAAGAGTCCTCCCTGTGTCCACCTATTGGAGAGGGCCCGGTATTCTTTTCACAATAACATTCCCTCCCGCCTTCAGTGTTTAAGTTTCCTTGCTGTTGCTGCAGTGAAATCTACAGACTGCTCAAGATGAATAATGTATTCACGGTGCGGACACGATTGCGTGTCTTCGAGCAACCGAATAAATTGTATGTCTAAAAACTTTATGACGTGCCAAAAAATGTGTAAAAGAATTAAGCTCACAAATAGGAAAATAGAAGAGCCAAATTGGGCCCCCATACTTTTTGGTTACACTGTAGAGACTATGTAGTAGTAGTTTACCATCAAGGAGCTTGAGATTCTAGTTATGAGCGGACTCTGGAGAATTTACATCTCATTTACGGAAAACTTATCGAGTAGTTTCCCTACATTTCTATTTGCCTATGAATTTTTTTCTTGTAGTTTGAGTGACATATTGTTTTTGTAGTTCCTTGATGTCCGAAACATTGTACTTTCACAACACAGCCTTTACCAAGCACCATACTTATCAAGTATGATTTCATTTCGACCGGGTAGTAAACCAGGAAATAAATTCGCACCATACTCTGATGTTTGCTAGCGATACATTTGGGAAGAGAATATGTTTGACAATACATTTTACGGGATAAAATTTTGCTTGGCAATACATTTTACGTGAGAATGAGTGAAGAGCCTGTTTGACAATACAAAAGGCAAGAGAATCGGTTGGCAATACATTTCATGGATTTGCTTGGCGATACAATTGACAAATTTTGAGTGGCGATGCATTTGAGGAGTATTGTTTGGTATGACATTTTACGTGACTTCATGGTTGGCAATACATTTGACGGGCTTTGCCTAGGTAGTTGGCAAGCTCGTCTGCGAGGTTGCCAAACAAACCTCGCCAAGTGTATCGCCAGTGAACATCAGAGTATGGAGTAGCTGCTGTCTAGCTATCAAGACCTTAATTCGAGCTGCTCAGGGGCATGGTGCTGTTGGTGGTACGCTTTTTGTGCCATGGAAGAAAGCAAGCGTTAAAAAAGTGTGATACCTGAACATGCCAATCTACTCCCACCTTTCCACCTTGGCAGACAGTTTCACATCGTGCTCCCTTCAAATTCGAAGTTAAAAGGTGTAGGTATTGCTATTAGGTTGTAACATAAGTTTCCGCTGTTTTCGCATAGGCATTTTCAAAGGCTTCTAATAAATGGATACCCATTAGATTCCGCGCACATCTAGATATTATTTTAAACCGCATGATTTCGCAAACATTCTGGAATGTGAGACCTATTTTTGTGTCTTATACCGAAGATGTAATGAATTTCGTAATGAACCCTCCAAGAATACAAATTCGGTGACTGCACTTGCACCCATAAAAATTCCACCATAACGTTGTATGATACTAACCAAATTTGGGTGGAGTAATGTCGAGACCATTCTTATTTTCGCTAGTATCTTCTCCCCCATTTTATTGTCGAGCAGTCTCAGGCACAGACACCAAACTTGGTAACCCAAAATTTTCATCATTCCGTTTTTCTCACTGAAGTTGAAGCGAATTGAAGTGGAATTTCTCCCATAGTGGCTACAAACATCAACAATTTGCGAACACTAATTGGTGGATTTTTGGGATGAGTTCCAAGAGCTCTGCGGAAATAACACCATTTTACCATACCGCGGAGGGCCCCTTAATTTTGTTGGTCGAAAAGGCGGAGAGCTCACAGAAGAATTTCTGAGTGCGCGTTATCTAGAGCAAATCAAGCTCTAATCAAGCGCCGGTTATCAGATTACAAGAATGTCTATTGAGCGAGAATCGATTTGCCAAATTCAGTGACTTCGAGCACTGCCCGAACCAGTTTTTTGCGATCTCTGGAGCAGCGGAGTGGATTTCTAGCTGTAAAAACAGCAAAAGACCAGCGACTGTTGTGGTGCGTACCTCGATTGGTACCTGTGCTTATTTGATTTTTTATAAAACTTCTCTGTCGAAAATTTCAAAACGGCGGAAACTTATGTTACAACCTAATAAATTGCTATAGGTTGGCCTACTTTCAACATGTTGAGAAATCATTGCTAAAACTGACGATATATGTATTCCTTTCCAGTCCAACTACTTTCCAGTCCAACTAACTAAAAACTATCGATGTTCCCAAGCAATGGTGGCAGGCTTGTTTTACAGTATTGACACAATCGCTGCTAATAGTGCACTTTGTGCTGGTGAGAAAAAAATTGACGCAAGTACCACGGTTTTCACAGAGACGCAGAAAATGAACAACGCTCAATTGAACAGCGTCAGGGGTAGATTACAGCGTGTTATTGTTGTAAATGAGGGAAAATAGAGATGATGAACAGGAAGAGAAAATTCTACGATAGTATAGCATTACGATAGTATGTCTTCAAACTAATATGTGTGAGAAGTTAAGTATTATTGCACTGACAGTCGCAGGAAAATGGTGAAGGAGCCATTGGTTTCTCCTCTCTTGCTGAGTTTTTTCTTGAGCTTTGTGAGGAAAAAAGGAGCCCTCTTTTGACTCTCGTTGATATATGTATTTTGTGCGAAGCATGCCGCTATCGTTACCTAATGCATTGCTTACGCTGCGCTCGTCGAACTGTTCCTCGTCCATTGCGGGAGCAGTTCGCAACTATGCTTTTTCTCTCTGTCTTGCGCAAGTCGCGTCCATGTTCTTCCAATCTGCCTCCACAGCGGGTCTATCCATCACTGGAGTGATCTTCCAGTTGGACAGTTCGTTGTTAAGAATCGTAAAAATCGCACTTCCTAGCGATTGCTCTTCATTCCAGCGATGTGCCCATCCACGCTTTTTCCCTTGTAAAGCATATGCTCTGCCCACACTTTCTTCCTCTTGCGAAGCAAGTTAGCAATTTGTTGGAGATGGCTGATTTCTGTTATTTCATCCTTCTTCTTATGTTCCATTTTGCTTTTTTCTCAAGATCTGTCTCTCGATTGCCCACTGCCTTGCTTGCAACCTTCGTTCCTCTGCTTTTGTCAAGTTCCAAGTTTCACATACATAGACCAATGCAGGTGGCACGTTGTTGTGGAATAGGTCGTTCTTAGTCTCTGCTGATGTGTCCTTGCTTTTGAGGAGAACATGCCGAGGGCTTGGCTCCGGAGTGATTAATTAAACATTCAGGCCCGCGAATGGCTAGCCAAGGATGTTTTGCCTGCGTCTACATATGGGGCAAATTACAGTATCCCAAAAAGCGGCCAAAGCTGATATTTTGCTATCGTTAGATTGGAGGTAGAGTTCTAGAATGCACTTACGCGTGTCCTAGTGTCCTAGCTTTTTTGACCACTCGGTGAGTTCCAAGGATATACTGTCAGGGAAGTTTCAAACGGCAAGATGTGTGATATGTACCGTGTGAACATTTGCGGTGTTTTTTCTGCGGATTTTCTTCACTTTCTACAGGAATTAGATGGGAGGGCTTGTGTTCTTTTTCGATCTGCTGTCGTTGTTTTCAGATCATTTTGCCGCAACTTTATCCCTTTGTTGTAAGCTTTCAAGGAATGGTGTCTTTTTCCTTGAGTGTTTCCCTGATCTCATGAGATTCACTGGTACGGCAGCGTCAGTGAAAACGAGGTTTGAGGGGTTATCTAGGTTGCCTAAAACAAGCACAACTATGATGACGATCTGTACCTTCGACCACGCGCTTATATCGGAGGTCTTCATCGAGGATATGGTAATGCAGACCGGGAAGATTGGGTACGACGTCATAGGGCTGACCTAAACGAGGAGACATCGATAGTCGGCGACTTAACCATCTCCGCTTGGCTAACGACATCGTCCTTATAACAAGAACCATCAGCGAAACATAACGGATGCTGGCCGACTTAGACGCGTGTGGAAAGATCGGTCTCAGCTGGATCTGACGAAGACGATAATCCTGGAGAACGAATCACGGGTCACGGATGCCCATTTCCAGCTCAAAGGAGCGGACATATTTGAATGCACCTGCTACAGTTACACTTGGGTCGAGTAGTCAACATGATGAACGACTCCGCTTTAGAGTTGGGCAGGAGGAAGCAGCTTGGGATGCTTACAAGAGCATAAAGGCGTAGTGAAGAGGACGAAGAACACCAGGCCCCGTGCCCACGACTTCAGCACAACGGCACTCCCTGCTTTGACGTACGCCTCACAAACCTGGGCGTTGCGAACGCTCCATCGAGAGGGTGATGCTAAGAGTAACCTGCTCCACGCAAGTGTAGGCTGGAATACGGAGCTCCACCTTACGTCAACAGTCGAAAATCAGAGACACTACCGCTTATTCCACATTGAGTAAGATGCAGATGGGCCGTACATATGATGCATCTCAACGACAACCGTTGGACAAGAGCCATCAGCGGCTGGACTCTAAGGAGTGTCGAAGGCACAACAGAGAAGCCAGCGAACTGATGGTCAGAATTCCTCATGAACTCTTTCAAAGAAAAATACTGTACTGTTTGTGTCCCTCGAGCGGACAGAATCCATTGGACAGCTCTGGTATGCGAGAGGGACAAATGTAAGGATTGCTGAATTCGCTCGGTATATCGAAGATCAACAGGAGTCAAGGTTGTGAAGATGATTGGTTTTTCGATCTTCCTGCTGGCTTTTTGCATGGAATTAACATCAAAGTGACTTCATTGGTTTTCTTTCATAGGAAGGTGGAATTTACTTGGAGCAGTCAGCATGCTATTCACCGAAGTGACGAGCATTTCGAATAAAAGCAATAGTAAAACTTTCGAGCGACGCCGGGCATGCCATCTAGTCAGTAATAAAACAGCTTTTGTGATTGGACGAAGGACATTCAAAAGGGCAGTTCCGATACACAACATTACGTTCCATACTGATATTGGTTGTTACAGCGTCACAATGGAGCTCGATTTTGAGATGTAACTTGGGGATAGAGAGATACATTTATGGAGTATTTGGATAATAAACTTTGGTGAAAGGCTTTGGGCAAAATTTACATATCGATCCATTAGCATTTCTTTTTCCCTCAGGCTGGAACCTGTTGGAAAAATGGACGTAGTCGATTGAAAAAAAGACTAGTAGAATTATGGTGTTGACTGAAAGAGGGACTGATTCAAAAAAGTTCTAATTTCTTTATAAGTTTGGTGATTTTTGAGGTTTCGAGAAGAATATTGTAATCAATAGCTTAAGCGCGGAAACTGAAGAGAGCACAAGCACTTGTTGTAAAAGAAAAGTTGTAGACAACAATGAGGATCGGAGGTGGGGGCGGGGTTTGGGCTGCCACTATTTTCGGAATTAGAGACATTTACATAGAAGCGAAAGGAAATTTTTAAGTGGATATTGGTGAAGTGTGCACCTCTCACAAAAGTTTCACCATAATCCATCAACTACGAGAAGAAAACACCTGATTAACACTAGAGCGCTTCTGAGTGCCCTGCGTTCTCCCATACTATGGCCATAGGTACGATAACCTGAGACGTTTCTCAATCCACCATCGCTTACGGTAGCGCCATTGGGGGGGGGAACCCTCACCTACGACGATTAGGACAAGTTGGTGCAGAAATTTGCATATTTTGTTCGGGAAAGAAAGAAATACATGGAACGCGCAGTTGTGGATTAAATTCTACGTACAAAACAGCGGTATGAAGCGTGAAGCACCAGAGTCGTCGGAACGGTGGTTGAGAAAAAACTGTTGAGAGTTTAGGCATGAGATTGCCTGAAATCTGAGCTTTGGCCTGGAATATCATCTTCAGCTCAGAAAAGTAGGTGTTGCGCAGTTGTCAGACGGAATGACAGAGCGACGTTACACTAGATGGTAGTGGAGCGACAAAAATGCAGCTAAGAACAAGTGAGAAATCTCCCAAGACGTAAAAACCACGATATCTTCTTTATTTGGGAGAACTGAAAGTTGAATTCTGAGCAGAATGATATATAATTCTTGGTAGTTTCATTCACTCCCAATAGAGAATCCAGGGTGAGACAGATGCCCCGTCCGTCTCACCCTCGCGTCAGGCGCCCTCTCATATTGCGTGCTCTCTCGCTAACCCCCCCCCCCTGAACTACACGGGTATTTGTCTCACGCGGGCTTTTTTCAGCCTAGCGTGAAAGGAAGTGTCACGTATTATATACTATTCTACTCGGAATCGCACGGCTCGGCAGCTGACAACTGCGCAACACCTTATTTTTCGAATTGAAGGAGATATTTAGTAGAAAAACGTTTTCAAACATGGTCTGTTTTTAAGTTTCAGATGAAGGCACTTGATTTCATGACCGCTGTATGCGCAAGGATGATGGCAATTTGTTAGACAACTGCGCAACTCACCGTTTTCTGAAAATTGCCAAGAAATTTTAAAGGACGCAAATCCCTCGTATTGATTTTAAAAAATTGATTTTTTCGTGGATTCTTGGTAAAAACTGTCGGTCTTGGTGTCATTTTGTAGAGAATTTTATGAGGAAGATTACTGACAACTGCGCAACATACAGTTTTATGAGGTTTCCGAAATATTTAGCGAAAATCAAGCTAAGACGTCATCTGTGTTGAGCTGAGCGTGGGTCCCGGCACAAAAGCAGGGCGCTGTGCAAATTTCTGACATGTCAGCTGTCTGACATGTTAGAGTGAGCATGTAGGGACTGTGAGCATATTCATCATTCCGCCTTTGAACGCGTGATCTTTTCCTCTTTTTGAGCAATACTAGAGCTGTTTCGGTGCGAATTATCTTAAAGGCAGCACTCACGGAAATTTCTGGGTTGGAGATTTCGCGGTATATTGGGGTTTTTAGGGGCGTCGAACTCATTAACAACGATGAAGTAGCGTGAAACACGCGAAGAAGACAGAAAATGATGGCGGTATTTCATGTGCGTTCACAGCGCGGACGAGTGTTCCGTGGTGGGTCACGCCACGGAACCCTGCAAATGGTACGAATTTCATAATCAAGCCGCCTCTGAACCACATGCACACACCCTGTCAACGGCGTTAGTTGGAGCGACGGAACCCTAATGTCCAGAGCGGCAGATGTGTCCACGGCAATATCTTCGCAGGTAGGCGGCCAATCAAGGTGTTGAACTACTGTTGCGATTGTCCAGCGGCCGACTACATGGTAAGATTTCATTTCAGAAGTGAAAATTTCCGTGAGTGCTGCCTTTAAAAAACGGCTTCACTGCCTCGCACCCAGTAAACTTCACTCTTTTTACCTTCCTCAACTTCATCGGAGTATTTGGTGATAAACCTTCACTTTTTTTGACCCAGACAACCTTCACTTTTCTGACCCCTGTCTCACCACTACCGCACCTATAACTATGGCTGGGCCCTACTAAGTCCTACTGTCATTATCCACCACCTGCTGTGGTCTGATTTACATTTCCAATGTTGATGATTCGTTCGCTGTAGGATTGTCTAGAATACCGTGGCAACGGTCTCAAAGATCTTTGAAAGTTCTTAGAGAAACAAAACATTTTTTGAGTGAATGTGGAGGCATGAGTTCAGAAATGGAACAGCAACAAACGAAAAAGAAACGTGTGAGCTTATTTGACAACCCTGTACATCGAATATCTTTTACAACTCCTTTCCCATTATTCGTTGTTAGTTAGTTTTGATAAAGTTGGAGGCTCCTGGATGCAGTGAACATGAATAAAAAAGTATGGTGAGAGAGGCTCAGTGTTAGAATATGATACACCTCGCTTGTATGGAGGTGAGCCAAATAAAATACAAACAAAATACAGTTTATGACAGATCAGTAAGATACATATTGGTCCTGTATGGATGAGTGGTTGTCTCATTTCTGATCACATTACCACTGCAATGCGATCATGACAATCATTTTTGATGTTTCGAATTCATGACTTGCCGAAACGGGTGGCGGCGTGGTGTTAAAAAGAGCGGCGGTCACAGTCGATGGTTGGATTACTGCTCCGGGCCCTCTACGTAAGTCTTCATCACCACCTGGGTTTGCAGTTTGTACCACTTTTGTCTGGGAGATAGAGTGCTGATTTGCACGTTGGTTACTCTTCGCACTTTAATTCTTAAGAGTGCTTGCACATTCAAATCTGTCTACCATTCTTGATTGAAGTCTTTGTGAAGCACTCGAAAAGGATTGATTATCATTGATAGTTTTATTTCTCGATCGATAACATTTGTGGGAGAAGATCAGAAAGAATAATTGCGGTAGTTGGCTTTCATCCACCATGTGACAAAATTCGATGCGCTAATTCCGCCCCTGAATAGGTGATAGAGATGCAGGCGCTATACATAGTAGCAGCTGTTAAGTGTCTCCCACTACATAAGGGAACTGTGACATGATGAAATATAAATGAGTAGGACAAGAGCAGTTAAAGCTTGATTCCCATCAAACTTGATTCCCTTGATTGGCATCAGGGATGAGCGGAAGTCAGATTTAAAATTTCGGAACTCGGAAGTCGGAAGTCGGAAGCCCCAAAAAGCACCGGAATATCGGAAGTGCCGGAAGTCGGAAGTCGGAAGTACAGAGTAGCCAATACATGTATCTACACGGAGACTTGAATGGGGGAGGAGGTTAACCACATCTACACGGAGACTTGAATGGGGGAGGAAATTGACCAGTGTATTGTTAGATAGACGAGTGTTCATTTGAAAAGCTTCATCCAACTGTGCCCATGAATGACGTTACTCAGGAATTCAAAAACAAGAAAAATGAGTCACCGATGAATAAAGAAAAAATAAGTACTAGTAAACCATGGTGGTTAGACAAGGAAAACTCAACAGTTGAGATGAAAGCTTTTTGGAGTGGTGTAACCATCATACTGCTCCCAGAGTCACGGCTTATAGTGAAGTATGTAGAGCCTTATTTAGTCAGTTGACTCTATAGTATTTAGTCAGCTGACAGTACGCTAATATAGAATACTGAGCGAGGGTAGATAATTCCGAGGTTTTAATTGCCCTTTTCACCATGTACCCAATGTTTAGCAGCATTCTCTTATCCAAACAACTCACTTTCCGACACTGTGATTTCCTTCACATGCTGATATATAGCACTGAACTCAGTAAACATATTTGGTACAACATTAACAGTAAAACCGCAGGCAGCGCAACGCAACTTTTAAAATTTCATTCTTTGAGAGAAAAAAAGGTGAAAGTTCCGGCTAGAGGTTGTTGTCTTTGTATGTTCGTGTGGTACGATGGAGTACGACAATGCATGCCAAGAAAACAGAAGACAGGCAGAAAGCTCCAGTTTTGGTATATGTATTACTGCTGGGTAGGGTAGATGGTGTCGGATACCTGCTAAGAAACTCCATGAAACTCATATGACAAACTTGGTACATATGAAAAACTTGGACAGCTTGGTCACCCTTCGAAACTTCCGAAAACTTCCGGCTTTTTTCGCGATTTTTCGGAAGTCGGAACTCGGAAGTCGGAAGCCCAAAAAACGCCGGAATATCGGAAGTTTCGGAAGTCGGAAGTCGGAATTCCGCTCATCCCTGATTGGCATAATACTACTGTTGGCTATCACGCTGTAATTCGTAGAAAATCCATATTAGCCTATTCGCTCTGCTCCTCGAGGAGCTTAGTGGCACCACTATTGCATTTTGCCTTCTTACAGTTATGTGAAACTAATTATGTGAAACTAAGAAATTCTGATTCTCGGACGGCTGGATGGGATGGGACTGCGAAGATAGCACTCTCTAACGAGTTCATAGTTCATATAGGGGTGGGCTGCAGAACTTCTTCGTGGTCTGCTCTCTATCAAGAAGTTTGGACCACTTTCGGTGTCCGTAACACTTGGATGAGGCTACCCATTAAGGCAACCAGGTAGTACGAAGAAAAACAGGAAAAGTAATTTCGATCGAAAAATATGAGAACTATGTAGGATAGTTGTGGCAGCACATGTTAGGGTAAAAATAGAGCAGATTCCTTGTCATATTCATTGTGAACATCTACTACTACAATAGTGCTCTCAAGAAGAGTGCGCCGACGAGGTGGTCGGCTATCGATAGCTTCGTCATTTGGAGATCGACCGATAAGTTTGGTTGTTTCCTGACTGCCAGCACACATTCCAATTCTTGAGAATGTTTTTTTTTGGGAAAAGTCAAATTTATCACACCAGTGGATTAGAGCAAACTCCTCAATGCTTACTAACAATATAGATAGAAGGTTTATTTCTCAAATCACTTAGGAAGTGGAGAAATTGTACAATTTTCCCTTGTTGGAGTAAGTCCTAATTTAAAATAGGCCTGACTTATTTTCAGGCCTATATTCAGTTGGCAGCAAGATTTGCCTTCATTTCCTCGATAGGCTTTCGATTTTCGAACGTTAAAAATCCGAGTGAGCGACGGCTATCAAGTCTAAATGTGGGACTAAATGGTGAAGAAGGCATGGGAAATCACTGCTTTTCAGTTCTTTAAGTCATAAAATGTATTTAAATCTCATGACTTTTGATATTTGCTGGCTGACAGCTTTCTGAGTCATATTCACTGCAGAAAATGGTCGGTGGTTTGGAGGCATGGCTTCGCATCCTGGCAGAAATACGGACAAGATGAGGATCGTCAGCATTCTTACGATTTGTATGGCTCTTTGTCGAGAAACATATGGTGTGTTCCACAAAGGATTTGTGACTATGAATTCGTTCTAAGCGAACAGTTTTATGGTAAAAGTGACTTCACTCATTAATAAATACGGGTAAAACCCACACCTCTCGACAGCTTGGACGATAACGGGAAGAGGTCTTGAGCATTTGAAAATTTGAAAAATTGTGCGAAACTTCAGGGAATATTTCCTACGACGTTAGGAAGAGAATTATTGACTCGATGTTTTGTTTGTACTCTTCGAGTGAACAACTTGCCCTTGATCTTCTCAACAGTGACGATCGATTCCTTTCAACTGTTTCAGCCCTTCTTTCACTGGGCAGGGATGTCGTGTGAGTGTTTCGTGACTAAGTTTCTTTTTGCACGTTTGTCGTTTCTCTAGCTATTCTTATTCTCTAGCTCATCGTCGGTGTACTGTCCTTTACAAGTAATTATGGCTGCTTTTCGACAGATTCGCTTCGACCCTCAGGTGAAGGGATTTTCTACCAAAGTTTGTGGAAATCATTTTTTTCCTGGCGAATAGAATGGCCTTTAAACGTCGAGGCGAGGACCTCTCGTTGACGGGTAGCCTTTCGTCACCTAGACCTCCATACCATGCAATGTTGGGAATTTTGTTGATTTGTTTTCATTAGGTGGAACTTTGGTGATGCTATCGATTGCAGATCGTCATGGCATGGATCACCAGCGATGAAATAGGCGCGAAAACGATAACAGCGACCGTCAACTACTTGATCGATAAAAATAATTGGTGGATACCAGGCGCTTCGAGGTGTTCTTGATCTCTCCTTTTTCCCTGTCTGTCTTCCATTCACTCCCTCCATCTCCAGCTATTCTCCACCGACTAAGCGTCTCTGCCTGCGTTCAACGGAGTACGTGGAGGCATGGCTCACGGAAGAGAAGCCTTCCTCTGATGATAACGTCTGTGTGGAAGTACATGTGCCTTTTGTGGATGAACAAAGCGGTCTCCATCGTGAAGTCGCTTTGGAATTTCCGAGAACTGCAGAGGTAGGATTATATGACTGATATGGGTTGGTTTTTGTGGGAAAAGACTATTTGCTGCAGATTCGAAAGCGCTTCCGCTCGGCGCTGCCCACTGCTGCTGCGGACGATTCCTCTGACTTGGAAGAGATGCTGGTGGAAGTGAAGCTAATGATCACTAGAAAGTTTCTCGAAAGTGAGGAGGTCCCTGCTGAAATCTCAATGCTACGCGATGCCTTGTCACAGTTCACGAGCGGCGTACTGGATGAAGATGAAGACGTTGAGGAATATGAAGAGGAAGAGGGATGAGGTTAGGTGAAGGGAAATAGGAATAAATGTTCACTTTTCAAATTGAGTCTGCATTTGTGAAAACCTGATGGTTGTTTTTGCAGTTGTAGCCATTTGCTAATAGTTGAGGATTTGTGTAAAAGTGAATTTTCTGAGGCCGTTGCGTGTTTGCAGCCTGGATTACTCAGACAAACCCTCGCTGGTCGTGCGCACCTGTTTGAAGTCTCCGCGAGGAGCGAGCCCTGCTTTGCTTCGCGCGGAGCAGAAGAAAATAGTACAGTTTCGAAGACGCAGGTCGGTAAAGTCGCTCGCTTCTGCCGGAGCAGAACTTCGCTAGGCCCGGAGCAGACGAGGGACGATTTCCGGAGGACGCAGACAATGAAAAATGCTCGCTCGGCACGCGCGAGAACACATCTTCACCAGCAAGAAATACGGAGCAGCATCAGTGCGACTCCGCCAGGCAAAGCGACCAGCAGATTTGGTTTCTGAGAGAGTGGAGCCATGCTCTTTCGACCGCTTAACTCATGGAAGGGGTGGTCATAGCGCATTAATAGCCCTCAACTGCCAACTCTCCCCGATGAAGGGGAGTTCATAGCGGCCATTTTTCTAATGATGGTCATGCACCATCAGTACATTTGTGTGGTGAATCGTTCGCCCAACGCCAAGAACTTGATCATCACCCGGCATCAGTGGAGGACACAGCCCCCCCCCCCCGAGAATGGGTCGGCAAATTTTTGAAATTACTTTACAATACATATAAAAATCTTGTATTAGTTTATTTTCATTTGTTTATTTTTAATATAATTTTTATTAATTATTTATAATTATAATTAACATTTTTATTAATTTTATTTTCCGTCTGGGTCCGCGAAACGGCGGAGACCACACTTTTTTCCCACGCCCCTCTCCCCTCCCGCCCACTGCCCAGCATTGGTTGGCTATGACGTCATCGCTGGGCGCGCACTACAAACTCGCTGGCCGCGCGCCCCAATCTCGCTTCTGCCGGGGCCTTACCCACGCGGCCAGCGAGATTGTCGCGCGCGTCCAGCGAGGGTTTGTCTGAGGAAGAAAGATTGCTTCGTTTTCTTGATGCGAAAATCAAATAGTTGATGGCGATGTGGAATGTCTGTGGTATAGGAAATCAGCTTCGTGACTCCATGAAAGCAGACATGGTGCGGAATCTCCTCAAGACGAAAGAAAACAATGCTCGACAAGTGGCAGGCTGAATGAAAAATGACATGCTTTATCTTTGTTATCACCGTGAATCATTTTTCCGTAATTTTTCAGTGCTGGTGACAATTCTTGTTTTTTAATAAGATGAATAATGGACATGAACACTGTTGTTTTCCACGGTAACTTCTACAATATTTCTACAAGATTAATTTTGAGCGATTGAATCGTCGATGCATTTGAAAAGAGACAGCCATCCGGGAGCATTGCACCCGTGATGCGTTTTTGTGCAACTGAGCCATTGCAGAAGATCGGCCATGTGCATCTACATCTAATTCTTGGGCGTGATTAGGTAATTGAGCGTCTTTCACGGATTTACTTCGAACTTGGCGAGATCCATCTCTTTCCGAAGTGTATCTGATCGATGCATAGCTAATATCCAGTAGCCGAAGTAAATAAATGTGCATATATTGTGCAGTTAACGTCGCGCACGTCGAATACGATTCAACTCGGATGTTTTGGCTCTTGTGATCTTCGTATCTAGTCAGCGTAATCAAACGAATAGATACCAATTCATTTCCTTCTTCATCCGCTGGTGAAGCCATCTCCATTTTATAATCTTCCCTTCAGTAGATTCTCTCGTATCACCCCACAAACTGCGTTAACCAGCAGTACCCAATTTTAATAATAATACAGCTAATAATATTCTAGCTGTAGTAGGCAGCAGTACCCATTTTTAATAATAATCCAGCTAATAATATTCTAGCTGTACTAGGTGTCCAAGTATAACTCGTGTTTGTTGAGATGCGCGCAAGAGTTGGAGGACGCTTTTGACACTTCCGTCTTTTCGTCAAATGTAGTGCTTTTTCACCCGGAAGAAGAATCTCTTTACTCTTGCATTCGTTTTGACTTGGCAGATACTGCTACTTGTACGCCCATTGTTCTAAATTCAGTACAGATTTGCCTATCCATAAAAGGAGAAGACATGGTGTAAGCGCGGATGCTGTAGATATTGCAGTCCTTGCAGTTCTAAAGGTTATAGTATTCAAGAATCTAGTTAGCTTCTTCTCTTCCCTATTTTCAACTTTCTCGGGCACCTCGGTCCTCTCAGTGCCCTTTTCAGGTGACTTCTTCTGCTTCTTTTCTTTCGCCATCTTGTCGACAAGCTAACCGCCAGGGTATGCTGTAAGTGCTCTGAGTAAAAATGGTTATAGCAAAACGCTCAGTTATATCGAGAATAGGAACCTGTTTTCCCGCGATTAAATGAAATGATTTAAGAGAGGAATGCAAATGTTTCCAGAAGTACTACATTTCGAGCTTCGAATGCAGTGATCCCATTCAGAAGTATTTTCCGGAAAAGCAGAGGTGAGCAGAAAAGGGGTACATCGTGCCTTATCACATCCACGAGTATCATCCTGATGGCTTACTTCAAGACAGATACAGACTTGAAAATTTCATGAATTGAACGAAATTGGCAGGATGCCTACATTACACAGCTATATACAACCATCTTTGTGCACTTGAGCTCGTCTGAAATGACAAATGTTCCCCTTTACCACCAATCGGTGGCTTGACTAAACTTCAAAAAACAGCTCACCATAAACACGCCCAAATGCGGAGGAGTCTACGTCCTATTTCATTGTTTGTGCCCTTGCTTCTGTGGAGAGGCTAGGTAGGTATAAGTTTTTTTTTAATTTCTCGCGAAAAACAGGGAATGTGTGTGCTACTCACTTTTCTTATCCCTTTTGTAGTTCTATCTAATCTTGTATCACCATTTCAACTGAGTCTTGCATTTGTTGCAGGCAGCCTGCTGGTACCCACATTCGCCTGATGTGCCACCATTCAGCTGGTTAACCAAGTACTCTTATTCCATGTATGACAGACGGATTTTAGCTCTCTTCAGCATGCAAAATGCGGCTAATTTGCAATAGCTTCCTGTTTTTTCAGTGTTGTAGAGAGAAGTGCGGTGAGCCGACAGCTTCAGTTCTGAGTAGTTGTTTCCTCTAAAGGACATCCAGTCAGTGGGAAACACTTATTCAAGATTAAGCTTGATGTCGGTGTCACAGGTTCTTCGTTGCTGCTGAGATGGAGGATAACTATGACGAGGTAAAAACAGTACGTTCAATATTCAATTTCTTATTTACACACCTTTTTCCGATACGTGAACATATCATAGTTTTGGACTGTATGGTTTGATAAAGCCGACGTGCTTTCCCTAATATAATAGTTGGTTCATTAGAAGGACTTCTGATGATCGATTTAGAGCAGCAGCTAGTGGTAGACTGCATTTGACTTTTCACTATGGGATCTTGTCGTTGTCGTTTTTTTTTTCTTTCCAAAATTTGGTCATTTTCCCTCTGATTATATTCATTCATGGGTACATAGGTATCCCAGAAACCCTCCATCCTCCAAAACCCTAACCTCAGTTCTCGTGTTTTCTTTTTTTTCTCAGCTAGAATGAGTATTTTCCTTGCTGCCCTATGATTTATTGCGTCTTATTTACAACGCTATGGATACAAATACAGATAAAATACGATTTCTGGTTGAGCAGTTACCATTACTAAGAAAATGTATAGTAATCATATTGATCTATGCTACACATATCTTGGACCTAACAGCTCGTTTGAACGAAGCGCTGGAACATCTGTTGGGGATTCCCCTGCTTATTTTGATGTATGCAGTTCCTGCCCTGACAGTAAAGCTAGTTGCCCTCATTACACGTTTAGGTTTTGCAAACCCTATGGAATACGGTTCTCAAAAGAATGTGAACCGAATATAGTTAGTTTCATGGGAATGAGCCAACGTTCGCTTCTCACCCTTCAATGTCATTTGGCAACTATCAACAACCCTTTGCCGTACACAGCTTGCTCTCATTTAGAATAAACCTGTCATTCTACAGTTTGAAAGTTCCTTTCCAAGCAACAATTTCTCAATCCCGTTTTTCCCTCGAGGTGTAACTGTTTCTAAAACATCTTTTAATCCATTCCATACTATTGAATTCTATGTACTTGTACTTGGAAGCGGTAAGTTCCTGAAGAAAGTCCTTGAAAAAGGAAAAAGTTTCCAGAAATTTGACTAATATTTTGGCCCAAAGTGCTGTCCTTAGTCCCTTTCTATGAGCATTTTGTTCTGCTGTAGAGCTTCTTACCACCTCCAGACTAAATACGCTTGAGTTCGTTCTCGGACCATAGGCCAGAGACTAATTACCGCTTGTATTCAAATCAAAGCGTGTCCCAATTATGTTTGCCCAGAGAAGCGCGAAAATTTATCGGGGCAACTAGCCGTCAATGAAATGGAGATTTCAGTCATAATGATAGAGGTTCACAAGGACCCTCTCTGGTAATCTCAGATCGTCAGTCTCGATTGAACTTTGAATATATAATACTACATATATTGTTAAAATATGGCGTATCTCTGAAAGGCTCAGGTGTTTTCACTTGGATTCCTCGCAGGCTTCGCTCTTTCTCTTGCCAGGATTTCAACAGTTCTTTCCATAACTTAATGAGAAATTGTCGGGGTGAGTTATCAGATTTCCAAGTAACATTTTCATTTTGTGCGGATGTCATCTTGCTCACTCTTTTTTTTCATCGACAAAATTATCACTTTAGCTGATCCATTTTTCAGTGATTTTCTAGATGCTGATGCACGTATTACAACACCGTCAACAACTTCGGAGTGCATATATGTTAAACCTAGAAATAAAGCTAAAACTTGACGAGGGCCCTTCTGAATTAGGGGTGTGCGGAATTTTCCGTTTTCCGTTTTACGCTTTCCGTTTTCCGCCCACTTTTGGCCATTCATTTTACGTTTTACGGGTTTTTAGCCCGGAAAACGGAAAATTCCGGAAAATTTTGGGGGGAAACGCCAAAATCGACGTCTAACCGCCATTTACCGTCGCAATTTCGCTGGTCCTCATCATTGTTCCAAATATGCCACACAAGTGCCCTGCCCTCCTCAAAATTCTCAAAAAGAAACAAGGTTCCACAGAAATGTGGGGTGAACTTATATAAAATTTCCATGAAACTGTGACGTGCCGTGGTAAGAGCATCAAGCATTCCTGCGAAGCAACGCATGATGTAGGCTTTCTTTCAAGTTGACAAAAGTATAAGGCTACATCACAATTGTCACTGTTAGTCAGACGATGATCCCCTGCTCCACACTGGCGCCGTTGACGCCTGATGTTTTGCGTGATATTTAGGCTGCTTGTGTTTCACATTCGCCACATACTGTTCTTCTCCTCCTTCCCCCTCACTAACTCGCTCCAATGGGATCCTCTGTGAATAACGTGATCCTCCCCAGATTGCAAATGTATTAACTACCGTAGTTACCTTTTTGTCTGAATTTTTGCAGAATAGGTCTGCTCTGAAGTAAAGCAAAGGCGTCCCACTTTTCACACTTTGCAGTTTTTCGTCTCAGTAAGTAAGTTCAGTGAGTAATATGCTCATTGGTTATACAATTCTGATAATCTCTCGTAACTAGGTGGAGGATAGATGCTCCTCGATCTCCCTATATTCTAGGCTTTTGAAGTATGTACCGTCAGTAGACTTGAAGTTACCTAATTACTTGAAAGAGTCACTACTTATGCTCATCAAGAAGATACTTAGGAAATCCAATGTTGAGAAGGACTTTTGGTCACAAACCTATGCTTGGGCAAAATTTTCCGTTTTCCGTTTTACGCTTTCCGTTTTTCGCCCATTTTTGGCCTTCCGTTTTACGTTTTACGGGATTTAAAATTTTACTTCCGCACATCCCTGTTCTGAATGCTTTCACCTAAACTGGTTGATTAGGTCTGAGAAAGGGCTAAAAATTACATTGGGCTCCGGATTCACTATGCACCTTACTTTTTCTCCATCTTATGTGAAATCAGTCCCTGATTATAGTCTACTCGTGGTCGTCCAGTATATTCTCGGCCTCCCATAGCTTGTTATTGAATTAATGCCGCCAAGAAAAAATAATTTGATCCGGAACCAGTGACATCAACCTTCCATCTATGCGTTAGAAAGCTCTCTGATCCTCAAGCCAATTTACATCCCACGTTGTCGAACTCGTTACTTAAATTGCCCCCTTTCCTGTATGTATGTCCTGGCTGTCTCAAAAAGGAAAATTGCCTCAGCAGCTAATCGCGTTTGTGACATCCCGATCGGGATGTGGTTTTTCTTACTTTTTTAGTGGTAGGAGTTCAGAGAGAACGTTTATCTTATATTCTATGAAGCTAAGAACTGCTATATATGTATGCGTAAACATGCATGTAATTAAGTAAACAACTTATTCTGCATTCTGCATGTTTGTGTAGCAGTTCCGTAAACAACTGTCTATTTGGCATTGCCATCCAGTATGGAGATAAACCACGGCAGAAATCCTTTCGCTTTCTACTCGTCGACTTTTCTTTGAAGTTTTCCATGGGATGGAACTCCTCCCGTTAGTCATAAAAGATTAAAATGCTGCGCTGATTTTCTATGCAAAGATGTGGATATTCTATGACGTCGGGTGAGAGCACGTCTTTTTTGGTTATGTGCTCGCCATTGTCTTTGAAGGTTTTGCTTCGAAAAGGTCATCACTCTCTTAACTCTCAATGTATCCGGAACGTCTGCTTTCCAATATCAGGTGCCAGCCGCAGGAATTTTCTCTGAAGGGAATGTAAAGGAGAAAACAGGCGTTATGGACAATTCATGGGTGTCATCAGCTGAGCACCAACAGCTGAGGGGTTGGCAAACAATAAATGTAAAATTGGTTTAAAAACGATCACTTAGGTCTAACTTTGACGCGGAGGTGCGTGGAAATGTCAACCTCTCTTTCGCCTGCTTTTAGGGAACGATTGTGTTTGCCCAAACACATTCGATACACCATGTAGAATTATGAATCTTTTAGCGTATATTCTATTAAACCTTATTACTGCGTCGCTTTCTTAAAGGATTTATCTATTCACTGAATTTCCCCACACCACTAATTCATCAGTCCCTCAGGTGCTTTCGTTGAATAAAAATCCGAAACTCGTGATGCTTGGCTTGTACCAAACAGGAATCGAAGGTTTATCATCATGTTTTGAGTTGTGAACGGAGTTAAATAAAGACATCTGGCATGAAGGCAATGGCATACATCTCGAGTCTGGGTTTATCTCAGTAAGAGGGCTCCTTCAGTCAGTTTAGCTTTTGAAGATGTCCATTCCTTTACAATTGAACTTAGAGTTAGAGTTAGTAAGTTAGAAAATGGACTGCTTTAGATTCGCCATGTCTATTTTGCCGTGCAAGTGCGAAAATAGCGAATGAAAATGTCCCTCATCTTCTCAAAAGAATTTTCTGTAACGAGGTCGATTTAAAGATCTCTGCTAGAATGAACTTGCATTTCTCTACTTTAGTCCAGATGGATTTTTTAAAAAATTTTTCTTGTCTTTTGTCTCCTGTCATAGATTTCCTTTTCCCCAACTCCTCGGGTTATTTGAGTTTCTCAAGTCTCATAGTTTCCTTATTTTTTTCGTATTCTTGGTCTATGCCATGTTTATATTGTGCGATTTTCTTCTTGATAAATGATGATGAATCGTTTTGATGAGTTTCTGAACTACCCCTGAGGTAACAATTATATGTAGTTCCATATGCTTCCCTAACTACTTTTTCGATCTGGTTGCCCGAATGCGATGGAAATCGGCGAAAATGTTGCAATGAGGATAAGCACGACTCATCCAGGAAAATCTTGGCTTTCTGTGTGAACATTCTGTGTTGATACTTATATTGGAAGAAAAAAAATAGAGGACTAAAGCTGACCACCATGCAAGAAGAGTTTCGATGAGGAAGCAGCAAAACAAAATAAATAAAAGATGTAGAAGTCTGCTGTTTATGTCACCCTATATACAAATTATTTGCGCCTATTTTGATAGAATAGCTCTCAGAGTGTCAAGGAATTATATGGTATTTAGTCTGTCTTTTCGTTTTAACGATTTAACGGTTCAATGCGTTAATGCATAACGGCCGTTTTCCCTCCATTATAACGAATTAACATACTAGCGAAATTTGAAGTCTTTATGTCGCACAACCTTGTTACAGATCTCCCCCCCCCTGCCTCCATGTAATAAATCTTTATCAGAGATGCAAACGATAAAATCGGAGAAAATAAGCAGCAACCATGGTATACGTCCATTTCTCATTGAACTAAGAACGCGTTTTCCGACTTGAACCAGGAGGCTTTTCATTGTATGTTTGAGGTGATCAGCATGTGAAGTTGTCGGTCCTTCCTGTCGGGAGTCCCCCAGATGTTTCCGGGAAAAATTAGATTCAGTGTGAAAGTTCGGGCATGTTGGCATTTTAGTTCGAAATTTAGGTTTGTAAATGGAATTGCATTTGACGGGCAACGTTCTTTTTCTTCCTGACCCCTCTGTTTAGATCGCCGCTAATGTAATGTCGCTGTATAATCTTGTCTAGTCTTGCTTCCGAAGGCGTAGCTTTCTTACGGTAATGCCGGAAAACTGGTCAATATTCTCCGGATATCGCCTCCTTAGAGGAAAACTGCTATTCCAATACGTAGTGTTCTTGAAGCCAGAAGAAAAATATTTTCAGTAGTTTTTTCTTTCTTGATGCAACGGCTAGAACCTGGCATTACTTTTTGGACCTGGGTTGATTTTAAGCTTTTTGTGTTCCTTCTTTATTTTGGCATATTTTAATACTCACTTCATTTCAATTTTTGTTGCTGATAGGATAATTTGTCAATTGTTTCTGACCATCGTCTCAGTCAAAAGAAGAGCAGTTAATCTCAGCCGCACATCTCCATTCAATATTTATTGATCGGCTTTGAGTAAAGATCCTCTCTCATCATCTCTAAAGGCTGGAAAAGGTGAAGGCACTAGTGTTGCATACATTTTAGCTAGTTGTCTGTCTTCATAATTAATAATATAGTGACACTTCGTAAATCTGACGCACTGCAACTTTTTTCGACTGAAGAGGTGTTCTGCAGTTTTGTATCGTTTCCATGGCGGCGACGAGCAACTATAGACACCAACTTTTTTTGCGACTCTGCTTCTCCAGCCACAACGGCTGTCATCCTCTACGTCTCTAGCCTTTCCTTCTCGTTGAAGCACATCTCGCAAAGGTTCAAAGGCCTCCCATAACGATGGTTGTTTATTAAAATGTTTCAACAATGTCTACGATAATAGTAGTCCTATTTTGCTTGGTTCTGCCCCCGTTTCATTCGCAACTGCAAATGTTAGCTACCATTTCCAGAAGAACTACTGCGTGAGTCACGCAATTCGCCCACTATCTGTCTGATCCAATAATTCATTCCAGTCATTCATCTGCTCCTAGACACCTTCACAAGTGCAGTTGTAGGCTTGTAATGCCCTCTGCTTGGCGTCGTTTGACGGTCATGTCATTGCAGAATTCGTTTAGCTGTTTTTGCAGCTTTCTAGGACGCTGCCCATGTTTCCTTGCAGACGACATTTTTCTGTGGCCACAAAATACTGACGAAGTTCTTTGTACGGCTTGACATGAGCGAGAAATCAGTTATGCATGGCATCAGCATGGTATCTGAAGTTTAAACACTCAGGGATAGGAAGCCATCTCTCACGCCTTCCATAGCCAAAAGGATAACCAACCCCCGTTGATTTTCGTGCTTCATTGATGAATCCCACCCCTGAAAGCTCTACATAGGCCACACAGAGGGGCCTTGCCCATGCCAGCAGGGAATATCCTGATGTCGAATTCTGGCGTTCTTGTATGCTGAGCAAGAGGGTTCATCAGCCTTGTGCTTCTATGCAATCTTCTTTTTTATGGTCTGAGAAGTGAAATCGTGGCTTATCTATTGCTTATAAAGAAAGGCAAAGTCCTACGCGTCTTTCTCCGATGCACATCCTTCTCATTCGAAAAGGTCTGTAGTTCTGAGCGTAGTCTGGAAAATTGCTGCCTGTTAGTTTTTCTGAAAAAAAGTGAAAATTAAATGTTTCCGCTTCATGTTTCAGCGCTAGGCTAGGGTAATATGCCGTCGTGTCATTTGCATCCGCAATGAGCTGCAAGCTATGCCCTTCAAGCTCTGCTTTGCCGACATGCATATAGGTTTGATTAGGATTTTCTTTTCTGGACAACGTTTTTGTATACATATTACACCCATTAAGGAGTTGAATATTAACAGAGCAATTGTTTGTACGCGTTGTATGGAATGTCAGGTTATCTCAGAATGTGTTATTTCCTTATTGGGAAATATGAGTCTTGGTGTTCCGCAAACTTTGGATGTAAGCATGCTGCAGCAATCCAATTAACAAAACTTCATCAACTATGTATGTATTTATTGCACTTGGATTTTGGCTCGGGTCACATTAACGTTCTTATGTCGCAGCTAACTTTAGTTGTGCCATTCAAGTCCTATACATATTTCTGATTCATCCCATCAGGTGTTTCTTCCAATTTTTTGAGAAAAGCTGTTGCTTGAACTCCAGTCTATAGGCTTTTGATTGCACGAGGTCGCACTTAGCGGTCCGTGTCATCTGAATGACACTATTCATCGGCGACCGTGCTCACTCGTTTGCTGGATGATTAGGTGGTGCTTATTTGTGTCAACGTCTGTTTAGCACCACTCCAGCTGAGTATTAGGTGCTCTGAACCTATCTCTCCTGCCTCATATATCTTCAATCGCTTGTTCGCTCGCACTGTGCACATATATCCCAAGGCAGCCAAAACTTGTCCTCTTGAATATGTTCTGCTAAAAGATCGTTGGAACTTATTTAGATGGAGTCAAGTTTAGAAGCATTAGTTTCATTAATTTCACATTCAAAATTGAAATAATTTCGTTTCGAATTTGATTGACAAGTTTGAAATAGTTTTCGCGCATATTTGTAGCAGAACATTGCTCCAAATTTGGATTTGGCCGATCTAGACAAGCCGAAATTATGCCCCGTAGCTCTTTACAGAGAGCTACGCAGCAGATAAGCTAAACGGATTCGTGATCAGCACTACAAATTGCATATGGCAGCATACATTTCATTACGATTTGTCTGGTCCCCTATTATCCTTACCTGGCTACATAGCCCATCACTTGTTGTGCGGGTCCCCAGCACTGCTTCCATTCGATTCGTCCTCTCATTACCGTCATCCGGGAGCGTCATGGGCGACATTGACGAGAGTTCTGATTCGTTTCCAGATGAGCGTTCAGCTGGTCTATCCGCACAGTGAACACTATTACCACAGCAACATCACGCTTTGGCTTATCAACAATGAGTTTCAACATATTATATACTTTCTGGTAACAAATTGGCCTAATGACTGTCGTCATATTGCGGGGTTAAATTACGGCGTCGTAACGTAAGCGAATGGGCTTTGATGAGACGACGTCACTTGTTCTGAGCAGAAATGAGATTCGCGACGTGCTAGGAACGTTCCTGTGTGAGAGTTCGTTTGCCTTTACAATCACATTGCAGACGGGCGAATTAGATAATCGAGATAATAATTAGATAATTCCAGAAAAGTAACGGCGTTAAAGTACGGCGTTCTATGGAACGTTATGAGGGACCATCGCCACTTGTTGTACTGATTGTTAAGTGCCTGATGCCGAATCTAAGGAGAAACTCTGAGTTCAGCTAAAGCCCTCCCCCCCGCGTGATTGAGAAGCATTGCTACTCGCAGTTGATTTTTGGATTATTTGCGTGGTTCTAGCATATGCCGTGAGAGCCTTGTGCAATGCATTTTGAATTCGTTACGTGAATGTCATGGTCATAACATCAAGATCATCTCCGATATTGTGCTGTAACCGATGACTACCTAATTTAATACTATCTTAATAGTGTATTGCTTAATATTACTTCTGCAGCCACAGTAAAAAAAAACATTTTTGTGCTTTACATGGTTTACAATTCGTGAGGGAAGGGGTGAAGCAAAGTAACTTGCCCGCACAGCAAACCTTTAATTTTTGGGGAGCGAAGAGGAATCATTATGGTAAACATCAGAGGCTGCTCACTATTTCGTCGCTAACTCCTCGAAAAAAAATTCAAAACACTGGAGGGTTTTCAATATCAGCTGTTAGCTTTGCGTTAGCCGAACGCGCTTAAGTTTGATTTCCTTACGATCCCGTCTGGAAAGCAGAAGGTGGCTTGTGTCGCCGGTTCTTTGAAACGGAGTTATGCGACATTTACCAAGTTCGTTTCCGTTCTTCCCATGATGGCCTAAATCTTCCCAGAATGGTTCCTGCTAGATTTTCTCCTAGGATTAGACAGCATATCAAAGTCAATATAGCTTGAATGTAGATAGCTTCATTTCCCGTTTTTCCGACAGGATTGCTCAGCGCCACAGTTGTCTCTGCAAAAACGTGGGGTCCATGAAACTTGTCATGCCTTCCCTCAGGGTTCCTGAGAGCTCTAAAACACTGCTGTATAGTGCTGTAGATTGAGACAGAAGGATCTCCGCAACGCTTGTGCTCCCCCACGTCATTATCTCTAACAAGAAGATCATTGACTAACATGTTAGACATAACTGCGTATCACGATCGTACGTTTCTTCAGTGATCTCTAACATGTCGACCCATGATCTGCTTGCTGGAGAT
The DNA here is from genome assembly GCA_037903475.1 of Ancylostoma caninum. Lineage (NCBI taxonomy): Eukaryota > Metazoa > Nematoda > Chromadorea > Rhabditida > Ancylostomatidae > Ancylostoma > Ancylostoma caninum. The sequence continues at coordinate 521,675 of JBAJFG010000231.1, forward strand.
AACCATGTGGGATGACATGGAAGATTCTAAGCGTCGCGGAGATCCTTCCCTCCCGATCTACACGACTGTATTTATGTAGTTGTGTCTAATTATGTACATAGTAGTGACGAGGAGTGTCCTTATGTTGCATCAACAGTTTCTTCGAGTATTCTCTATTTCGGGACATAGTTATTTTATGCAATCTCGTCACTCGACTCGCATGAACAAATGGCCTGATTGGATTTCTTCCTATTTGTCTTGAGGACCGCAGGCAATTTGGTTGTTATCTAACCCGCGATCGGATTAGCTCAGAAAGTTGGCCAGCTGTTTTTACCTCTCTCTCAGCAACACACACAATCTGTATATATAAAAGTGAAAGTTTGTGTGTGTGTGCGTTTGTGTGTTTGTGTGTTTGTGTGTTTGTGTGTATGTTCCTTATAGAAATCGCGGAGGATGAACCGATCCGGACCAAATTTTGCATACAGGTTCAGCGGGGGCCGACGAAGGTTAGAGGCTACTTTGCACCTGGGATTATCGATTGGTTCATTGATTATATCGATTTTATCGATTTTTCACTATTTTTGTCCAGAGGTCGACGAGGATATGTTTACTAGGGTTCTTCAATATGCTGAACACGATTATTACAGCCGTCTTGCACGGCGGTATCGATTTATCGATTTTATCGATTTTTGGCAACTTTCGCTCGGGGACCGGTGAGGACATGTCCACTGGGGTTTTCGAATATGCTGAACACGAATATGACAGCCGCTTTCAATGACGGTATCGATTTATCGATTTTTGGCAACTTTCGCTCGGGGATCGATGAGGACATGTCCACGGGGTTTTCGAATGTGCTGAATACGAATATGACAGCCGCTTTCAATGACGGTATCGATTTATCGATTTTATCGATTTTTGGCAACTTTCGCTCGGGGACCGGTGAGGACATGTCCACTGGGGTTTTCGAATGTGCTGAACACGAATATGACAGCCGCTTTCAATGACGGTATCGATTTATCGATTTTATCGATTTTTGGCAACTTTCGCTCGGGGACCGGTGAGGACATGTCCACTGGGGTTTTCGAATATGCTGAACACGAATATGACAGCCGCTTTCAATGACGGTATCGATTTATCGATTTTATCGATTTTTGGCAACTTTCGCTCGGGAACCGGTGAGGACATGTCCACTGGGGTTTTCGAATGTGCTGAACACGAATATGACAACCACTTTCAATGACGATATCGATTTACTGATTTTATCGATTTTTCACAGCTTCTACTCAGGGGTCAGTTAAATAAGAGTCATTCAGGTCCGTCAGCATGCTGATCACCAAAATTATGAGCATTTTCAATGGATTCACCAGTAGTAGCAGATTTCCTCATCAGTGTGAAATAGCCAGGGTAGTAAATACCCGAGCGAAGCCGGGCATACCGTCTAGTGATATATACGTTTTTCCCGGAAGTCAGTGTCGGACTTTTTTCTTATTGAGAGGTTGGGTTTTAGAATCAAGGAACACTCTTTCATAATGTCAACAGACTGCTCATAGGGGGAGGTGCAGGAGGCCAGGCTCGTAGATCGGAATGAAACTTATCTGGATTGAATCTTTGTTTGAGAAGCTGCTACAGTATATATTAGGTTAATTGAAGTTAATTGCTGAAATGGACCCTTCTCAGGCCCCGGCACGAGCCTGTATTAGGGTCTTAGCCAAAACGAAGCCCCCTTTGAAAAATGCAGATTTTACGAAGCCCCCTCTGAAAATAACAATGGATAGAAGGGAATGGCCGCATCCAATGACAGCAATTCTACAAGCATTCTCCGTGATTGCAATTAAAGCAATTAGTAGCAATTAAAGGACGATAACCCATTGTGAAACCACAAAACATAACTGCAATAACCAGTGTAAACCGACAAAACATAACTATAATTCTCTATCGAGAGCAATCAATGAATGGACCATTCCACACTGCGGCAGAAATTATAGTGACGGAATCAGGAAACGATAAGGTCGACATTGGTCGCCAAAAGCCGAACAGAACAACAAACTAGTCGAGAATAAAGGAATAAAAACTCTGGAAAAAAGTAGAGACCAAACTAATGGCAGTAGCCTTCGTAGAAAAAAAAAAGGACCGAGGCTTTCAAAGGGGCTTTCAAATGATTCCAGTTCCCGCGCAGGCTCGATTGGGTCGGCGTTCCGCTTTGGAGTGCGGCTGAATGGCTTGCGATAGTGCCTTGGAGCAAGCGGAGAAGGGCAAATACTCACAACATAGGAGATGACAAGTGATAGTATGTGAGGCGTATGATAGCACATACCTACAAGTATAGGGGCATGGTAGGAGGTTGGAAACTTATGTGTTTGAATAGGGAAATTATGCCCCCAACAGGCTCAGCTTGTACCCCAGCCTGTCTGAAACAGGCTGGCCCCTTTACCGAGCATACAATTCCTGGATTCACATAAGTTTTGCGATCTGATGGCTTACATTTATATTGAGTGCTATGACGCTTCTTCACCCCAAATTTGGTGTCAATCGGTTAAGCCTCGACTTAACGGGAGAGCCTTGCAACCACTCAGACTCAGAATATGAGCGTATACTTTTCTAGTTCACATAAGTTTAGCTTGTCTCTCCCAAAATCTTCTAGTGTTCCCTTAGTTCTTATCTCACTGAAGATTCTAGCTCAATCCATGCAGATCAGCGCAGGAGTCGTTTAAGTCCTCCGGATTATGGGAACCTGTCCATGATCTGCTCCAATCGAACTTTACAACATCGATCGCTGCAATTGCTCTGCTAGAGCTACTAGCAGTTCTTTTGCGAGCCTTTTTCGTCTTTCATCGCCTTTATCAACGCATTTCTTCTCTTTGGACCAACGGACACCTCAAAGTTTTTCTGAAGCTCGGCCCCGAACCCGTACGAAGCCCCTTTTGCTTTTCGACCCTTTTACGAAGCTCAGCTTGCCCACCGAAAAGCTGCGCTGGGGCTTGAAGCTTCTGTTCAAAGTGTTGTAACTCGGCTCAAACACCACTTTTTTCATCCCCCTAAAGCAGGTAAAAACAAGCATTTGCTCACCACTGTCGACCACATCTATAACAGATATGCGGACATCAGCTCGAAATTACAATACTAGGACTCTGCTGTCAATACCTGACCAGAATGGAGAAGGCTGCAGTGGATCACACTATTACAGCACCCACCAGAATTTTTTATTCCTCCTATGTTGTTGGAGGGTTGAGGGTTTGAAACCCGTCATGCGTATGCGTCTTGCATTCTTGATTCTTACTCCACCTATGATGTTGAAATCAAATTTAAAAGGTTAGCAGCAATAACTGTATTTACTGACGTACCAGCCACGAAATAACTGCATTATTTTAAACGTAGTTCACTCCCTCGATTCGCTATAAAATTGCAAATTTTTTATTCAAAACGAGAAAGGGCTCATTTTTGAAAAACTTCATACTTTGATAGCGCTTACGCCGGGCAAAGTATCAAGTTACATCACTTCTCAATTATCACGATCAGTAAACTACGTTTAATATAGTGTACATAGTTATTTTGTGGCTGTTACGTGGATAATGGATAAAGATAGGTATTGTTTTCTAACCATTTTGATTTCAATAACAAAGGAGGAATAAAAAAAAGCAAGGATGCAAAACGGACGCTTATGATGGGGTGCAGATCCTCGATTCCCTGCCTGACGCTTCAATGTTTTCCCCTCTCGGCCACCCGTCGCCTGATCACGAATCTGACGGACACCTTGCACGGCGTGGTTATTGATTTGTTGATTTTATTGATTTTTCGCAATTCGTGCTGCAGTCGTTGCGGAGCCGCCCCACAAGGGTTTTTCACGACGCTGACTCCGAATCTGACGGCCACGTTGCACGGCGTGATTATTGATTACTGATTTCATTGATTTTTCGCGGGTTATGCTGGAGGCGTGACGTAACCGTACCCACAGGTGTTTTTCACCGTGCTGATCGCGAATCTGACGACCATCTTGCACAGCCGCTATCGATTTACTAATTATCCTTCCACCAATATTCACTGCCGGTTGAATGACTATACGCTGGTGCGGAAGAACCCGACTATTCAGACATTCTAGGCCATTCTGAATATGATGATCTCGCATTAGTGCCGAAGCGTTTTTGATGCTACAAGTGCGCGCGAAAAAATTAGATTTTCCTTTTCGTCATGCGTCGACGTGATAGCGACAAAATCAGATGCCATTAAGCGAAAAACACGAACCTAAATACTGGAAATACCGTCCGTCTTTTGTCTCCGAATTTCAGCTCTCATTTACAGTTGTAAGCACACTGCCGAACATAGCCACACAAGGCGCTTCGAATCAGTTACGCTTCAAAAACTCAAGCGGGAACCAGGATATTCGCGGCACTTGCTATCACTTCTCTGATAACTGTGCAGCACGAACACAGCCCCGATCGGCATAATGGTTTGAGTAGAAACCGTTGCAGCATCTGTTCCCAGTTGCTGCCATCCTCTCCTTGCTTGCTGCTCAAGCTTTCGTCCCCTCAGCAGCAATTGCTGAGGGATTGCTGCATGGTGGGCGGAAATGGCAACAACTGGGAACAGTTGCTGCTTGGATTTCTAGTCGAACCATTATTCGAACCATTACGCCGTTCGGGTCACGTTCGTGCTGCGCAGCTATCAGAGTTTGTGCACGACCATTATCGATTCATTGATTTTATCGATTTTTCATGCGTTCCGTTTGGTGGGACGATTTTCATTGGAGTTGTCTGGCATGCTGAACATGAATGAAGGCTTGAGCACAGTAAATCCTTGGGGATACATTGAAAAAATCAGTGAATCAATGCCTGCGCCTGCAATGCTCTTTGGTTACGCCAATTACATGAGCCTTGAAGGAAGTGCATATACGAAAATTATCGTGGCGTGAACCAAAACAATTTTCACATCTAATGTTTTGAGTTTCCAGCCTACATTTCAACCGGTTTGGCGAGCCATTTCTAACATCAAGCAACTAATAAAAATAAACCAATACAAGATTTTTATTTGTATTGTAAAGTAATTTCGAAATTTTGGATTATATATATATATATATATATATATATATATATATATGTAGGAAACTCCAAACGTACGTAGACAGGAGTCGAGATCGCGGCGCGGCTCTCATGGGCAGAGACACAGCCGCACACTATGCCGAGCTCCCGTGACTCTGCCCAAGAGAGCTGCCCCGCGTTCCTGATTCTTGACTGCGTCCGTTTGGAGCTCTCTGTATATATATCAGTGGGAACGCAGAAAGTGGGCGGGAGGGGGGGGGGGCGTGGGAAAAAAGTGGGGTCTCCGCCGTTTCGGGGACCCAGACGGAAAACAAAACCAATAAAAATATTAATTATAGCAATAAATAATTAAAAATTATATTAAAATTAATAATAAAAATAAAGAATTAAAAATAAACTAATACAAGATTTTTGTTTGTGTTGTGAAGTAATTCCGAAAATTTGGCCTCTTGCACCTCCGTTGTCAGATATATACAGGGGGGGCCATAAGTTATTGTACAACGTTTGCTCATTTATTTCTCCACCAGCAACACATGGATTATCCTGCTCTTTTCGCTGCCGAATAGAGCAGGGATCAAAGTATCTTACAGTTAAAACCCGGTTTCCCGGGAGAGTTTTGCTTTGGAGCAGTTGGACTTAGAACAGGTTTTTGAAAAAAGCGGGTTGATGTGGAAATTTTTTACGAAAAATCCACCAAATCTCTAAAGTGGGGTGTACTGCTTAGATGCATCTTAAAGAGCAAAGAATGCTCTTTCTAAAAATATCAAACTGTTTTTGTGGCTGTTTTGCTCGGAAATTGCGGGCAGAGTTAGTGCATTTTGCGGCACCGAAAGTCTGCAATGAATGTTTCCGATAAACTTTTTTCGTTATCTTGGAAGTATCCAGGAGGTTTGTGTGATCAAAAGATAGAGCAAATCCAGCTCTATTAAACAGTGCCTAGTGCGGCAAAAAATATTTTACTACTGCGGAGAAATGGGCCAGCAAACGTTGTACAATAACTTATGGCCCCCCCTGTATTCGTTGTCAGGGATTACCACCTAGATGGCTTGTCACTGTTCCTTTCGCTCCTTTTCAGGAAGTGGATCGTGCTTGTCAGGATGTGAGCGGTGCTCACTTGACATGGCGATTATTTATCGCATGTCATGGTAGTTTGTCTCGTTTGCATGCACATTTCATTAGACATTCATCAAAACATTAGGGATCCCTGGTGTGTTCGCTCGCGTTTACACTGTGAGGCTTCCTGCCGTTGGTCCGCTTCTTGGATCTACACATGGCAGAGTGCCATAGTGAAGAACCCGTCTTGTCTGTCTATTCCCCCATATCCTCCGCTGAGGAAATTTATTGCTGAACATAATACCAAACTTCATAAAGGCCCGCAGAAATCCGGAAAGCATCAGACAGTGATGTGGATGCGCCCTGACGGCTACGATCAGCATGCTATATGGGCGTTCTGAATCAAATAACTATATACATACATATCCGTGCACAATACTGACATGTGGTCGTTTCTGGGCAAATTCGCGTCTGTTGAGCTGCCATCATCAGCAAATTTGCGTCGAAGTAGGATTGATGAATTGCTGAGAGGCGCGAAGTTTCTTGAGAGAGATCTTTCTGCCTGAGTTATTAGTTAGTAGTTGCTCACGTGAATTTATCATAGTACAAGATAGTCCAGTGACAGTTTTCTTTTTTTCATATTTTTGAGTTGTTGTATTTTATTTTTCAAAGCTCCTAATATTTATTAATCAGAGAAGATGTCGTCAACTAGGTGTTTTCGTTTTTTTTTTCGGAAAAGATGGCTTGGTGATGGAAATGACTACTATCATTTCAATCGAAATTTGGTCCCTAAATATGCACATACAGCCTCATCTTGACCCTCGGTCAAGCTTAGTGTTACACTTCACTGATGCTTACTATTTCGAAGCTTCCCGCCGAGCACCATTGTTGAACGCGTACTCGAAAATGTTCACCATTCTCACAAAAATTTGCAGACATGTCAGAAATTAGAAATGTGACTTTGAAGAAGGAAGGATGTATTTCCCACAAGGGAAGGGAAATTGAAAAGTGACGAGGTGAAACTCCAGATCGACTCAAACTGGTCGCTCACGGAAATCAGACATTTCCTGCTCGACGGCCTGATAACTAGGTACTTTCCAATAGTGCTCGAAAACTGGGGGAGGAGGGGGTGGGGTGGGGAGAGCAAAGAGGGATATCCTCCTAGAGAGGCAAACAGAATCTTCATAAAATTTTCTATTTTGTAAAGGTAAATCGTAAATCATACATATTTAGGCAAATACCAGCTGTACACCCGCCCTCTCCTCCCCGGAAAAGTACTCGAATTTGCGGAATTTTCTGTTGTGCTTCCCGGGGAATCTCTATCCGGAAGTGATGCTGCGTAGGAAGTCAACAAATTGTTCCAGAGATTCTTAGCCATTTCTACCTACATTTTTGGGATTCCAAGCAGTCTACATAGAGACAATGAAATGATGTTAAGCGTTGCGGAAACCAGCTCGGCATTTCATTCAGGACTATATATTCTACGTCATTCGGCAAATTCGGTGATGATTCCCTTGTTTTAGCAGCATTTCTATTTGGTGAAGGGACAGTAATATGTATAGGCTCGGTAAGTCAATGAGCGTGATGCAGATATCCGAACATTTCTTCAACTCCGAATTTTCAAAGCATTTTGTTGTTCGAAATTTAAGTCTCTAATTGTTCCCTAGTTTTTTTTTGTAGAGGAAATATGTAGTTGGTTAGGTTTCAACATGTACACAAAGAATAGTTTCAGAGCTACCAGTAATCAAATTTCTAATTATTCGGAGAAATTTCTCGTTTCACATTTATCCTAGCCTGTCTAGAATGACACATTAGGAATCATAGCTGGTGATGAAAACAAGAGAAGCAGTTCCTTCCTTAGAGATCTTTGTTCGGGCAGGAAACCCGCGCTTGTTCCCGTAGAACCTGCGAGTGAGGCGAGCATTTCTGGTGGTATCCTGTCAATATGCCAACAACCCGCCTTTGGCGACGTTCACTCGAAAATGGTGGAGATGGGACCGTCGCGCTGCTCTTCCATTTATCGCCCGCCGGCATATCTTCAACAAATATCACCACATCCTTTATTGGCTGTTCATTTCATATCCTCAGTGTACTTTTGGTTTAGGGAATGACGCCGCAGATATTACCATAAGAGGTCTTTTTTTTTTGCAAAATTCCAGCATAGCTCTGAGGGAAGCGCACTGAAGTATTCAGAAATTAACGCTCTTGAAGATTCCACTCCACTTAGCAATTTAGTGCCAACAGTCAATTTTGCTTGATATCTGTACATTCCGTAATTGTGGGATGTAATAGAAATGCTCCTGGATTTGTAGCACTTCATCTTACCACGAGGCGGAAACTGGACATAAATGTCTTTTGGTTTTTCCCTTTTTTGTGGTTTTATTTTACTTTGACAGGGGATGCTTCCGAAGTGCTGCGAATAATCCGTTTTTTTCCTATAATTTCTCAAATTGTGTACGACTGTGATGTCGCTGATAACGCTGATAATAGCTTTCGTTTAATTCTAAGGAAACGAGTGATTGGCACAGGGTAATAGCGCCAGTTCCGCTGCTTTAGCAGCCAAAAACCACTTAAAGCTCAATGAGCATGGATGTGACTCACTTCTCTAGCGAGCCTCAACGGCTAAGCCGTATTGATTGGATACAATGGTTAACTTTCTTATCAGTTCCCAAGTCCGGTCGTCCTTGAACCTCGGCATGGTGTATCAGTTTAAAATATAGTTTTGTAGCCGAACACGAGGTTGTTAGAGACGCAGGCGCACACTATGCTGAGCTCCCGTCACTCTGCCCAAGAGAGCCGCGCCGCGGTCTCGACTCTTGTCTACGTACGTTTGGAGTTCTCTGTATGTCCCTCGACGTCATTGCATTACTTGCAGTGAGCTATACTTTTCTGTGCATTATTTCGGTTAATACCCAATTTTTAATTAAGATTGCTTATTATTGAGATGGAATTAATTTTCATAGTCCCGCAGAATAGGCGTGGAGCTAGAAATTAATTTTTCAGCTGCTGTGCTGTGTTATCTAGCGTTCACCTGCTTAGTACGTCTGCCAGGCAAAATACTCTTTCTTGAAAACGCCTGTAGCACTCAAATCCTGGGGATTTCCTTGATTTTTTGAGTACTCGAGAGAGTATACTAAAACAATAATGTGTCACGCTTTGTTTGGGCGAAGTTTCTGCAAAATGGGTGCACTTTCCTGCATACGAGGCTGCATTGTTGTCCTTAACCTTTTTAATATACATAGCGACAAGGATCCAACTCGGAAATTTTGTCTTCACTAAGGAATTTCCTCGTTTTTCTTTGCCTATCTTCATTGTCTCGCTTTGCTTGTGTATATGTGCATTTGAAGTAGCCGTTAAAGAAAGCGACAGGTAGAGAAACGAGTGACGAGTGGTGACGTCACCCTGAATGACATACCACGAGGGCATTATGGTGTAGCTAAAGTCTATTTTTGTTAGTCTACCGCTGGCTCAGCTCAGGTGTCTGAGCCACTTGCAACCTGAAAAAGCATCCCATGGCTGAAAACTATATCATAGAGCTACTATAGAAGGGCGAGTTGAAAAAAAAAAACAAGAATGAACTGCGGAATTCCGAATTTCCATTGATTCCTTCCGGGATATTCGGTGTCAGCTGTAAGAACATGTGTTTAAACTATGAGATAGTTCAAACATACGCTCGGAGGCACATATCGAATGTCAGATATTCGATCTACGCAGCGATTTTCCGGGATTTGTTATTTCTGTGAGATTTCATGGAAGATTGTATACAGTGCCGTTGCACCATTTTACACCTCTGATTGTGGAGTTACACTAAAAGTTAAGCTAAAGTTAAAGTTAAAAGCTAAAGTTGCACTTTTTGCTATAATTGCAAGGGTGAACGGATAATTTGTATGCTTCGAATAAACTGTATAATTACATATGTATGTTATCCTTATTAGAAGTGCCTCTCTAAAATTGCCGAAACAATCTGTGTTATGTAAACCAGTATATTTCAAAAATTTTTTGAAGAGCTTTCTGGAACTTAAGTCTCCGGACTCTATACTAGATTGAAAATTAGAAGAATTAGAATTATAAAGTCTAGAGAATATCTGCATCACGCCTTCTCCAAATGAGAGGATTTTATAGAAGTCCTTAAACACAGTGTTTTACCTTATATGTGCTAGGGACAGATTTAGGAAAAATTTTGTGTACAGGTTTGTTGTCCTTCGATGGGAAAGCCGTTAAAGCAAGTTCTAGGTATGTACATAGTTCAGCTGAATTACAGAACACTACTTTGGAAACGAAGCCTATGTACATACATAGCTTCAAGCACAACACAGTCAGGAAATTTTTCCATCTGAATAACGACAAGGATTGATCAAATTAATAACCAAATAGTTACTCTGTAGTGAAAAAAATCATGGAAGTAAATGGCTTGCAAATAATTACACAAGTGCTTGTGGGAGCTGTTAAACTAATTTATGGGAAGTGAAAATTCCACCATTTTTACTGGGTAGCTGCATTATTTGACAGCGAAGTCCATTCAAGTGACATATTATCATGGAATAATTATTTGAGCTGCTTCGTTTGCCTTGTCGAGCTTCTCAGAGTTTACAAAAAAAAAGAGTCAGGAAATGTTAATAACTTTGGGGACGCTAATGACATTTAGTTAACTTTGAAGGTTCTATCAACCAAAAGTCGGCAAGACATCAGAGTTTCATTACATTCATTAGAAGAATTATTAAGAAGCGTAGGTCGTGCCACCAACTATACTTCGGATAAAAATTGAATAATTCAGTTTATTTAATTATTCATCCATGTCTGGATTCAAAGAATTCAAAAGTTGAAAAAAGAGATTCTTTCTCACCAGTCCTGAAAGATTGTACAGGTGGGCGGTAAAAACAAAAGAGCGATCAGAAAACGATTTTCAGAGCAATTCGGAATATTATCACATGATTTATGTTTGCTAACTCCCAAGGAATACAATAGAAAAAGACATCTGGAAATGTCCTCCATCTGTTAGGAATCAGACCCTTAGACATCAAATGAAGTCGCAAGCCTCAGCGTGCAAGTGGTTACGCAGAAATTTATTTCCGGTTTTTGAAGTTCCTCTCTGGAAATTCCCAAGTCCTGAGGGGTTTCGAGGAAGCCTCTCAGGTGCCGTGAAAACTTATTAGCATACTTGAGTTTGTCCTGTGCAATTGAGTGGCCACTCCAAAAAACCAGTAGGTCTTGGAATTCACTGTTTCCTCTGTTCTAAACCAGACGAAACTGAAGTTGCTGAGCACTATCCCGGTAAAACGTCCGGAGACGGCCTCCCAACTGAACATGACATGGAACATCCTCGTTTGAAAGCAAAACACGTCTTGTTACCGTATTTGTGGCCCACCCTGGATTGATCCCTCTTTCTCAAGCATTCGAACCATAGACTTATTCGAAATCGAATTCTCGAATTGAATAAATTCGATAGGTATCTACTGCATTATTCGGTTCTAACTATACCACCAATACCACCAACGACGATTTACCGCATTAAGAGCGACCATTCGATTTGTCATCTACTTGAAACTCCGATCGCTGTGGATCAGGACGTAGCGTCAGTTTTCAGAAATCAGTGTACGAGCATCAGTGGCATTTGTTTTGAAAAGTATGTAGTTATGTGCACTTCGCTTCGCATGGGCTAATCGAGCCCTACAAATAGCCGTCTAGACCTCCGCTGCCTCGTCCCGCCCCGTACAGTGCACCCGTCATTTTCCCACCTCACCTGAATACCATCCTGTAATTCTTGATTGTTTTACCTCATGTGTATGCTTGTGGGCGTTCGCTTCGCCTGTTGTCGGCTCTGTTATGCCCAGCGATGCCAGCTGACCTGCAGGTGCTTTAAGCTTTGATTTTCGGAGCATACATATAAGTCGATCTCTGCACTGTTCTGGACGTAACTGCGCACGCCTGTTATCTTCAGTCCAAATACGTTCCATGTTTTCCAGGAAATGGCTCGAATTGCTCCACGTCTAGACACGATGGACGTGTTGGAGTTGAAGAATTTCCTGAAGCAGGAGAACAGTACCAAACTTCTGGAAGAGCTGAAACGAAAGCTTCTGGAGTTGAGGGCGAAGGTACGCAAACTAACTTTAACAAACAAACTAACTAACGAACTTTTATTATCTCTGGGATAATTTTTAAAATCAAATATGGCTGCAAATAAAGCTGCAGGGCAGAACAAGCCAAAGGGCACAGTCACAGGAGCATACACAAACATTTAAACGTTCGTATCAATAGTTATTTCATTAGCTATTTTGTATTTAATGGTTACTGCTACTATAATTCACACAATTGTAGTCCATTTTCTGCATGTTTGTCCTACTCAGAAAAACATGTCCCTTTACATAAATGCTCCCGTTATTGCACACAAAAGCAGCAGTCTCCTGCAATGATAATCATGTTCGTTACCAACTTCTCATCGTCTCTCTTTTCCTCTCTCTATTTCTCTTTCTCTTTGAATTTTATTATTCTGCTAGTTATTAACGACTTTTTCATATTCGAGTAAGCAGTGCTTCGACGGGTTCAACAGCGCGTTTCTACAGTTGTCTCAAACGTATTGTTAAACTTTGATTTGATTGCTGGATCGGTAGGTCGATGGTGTTGATAGATAAACTCCCGCTGCTTCAAAGATATGAACAAGAAGGTTCCGAAAGAAAAAAGAAACAACAACGGGTATTAGTAGAAATACACAGCACAACAGTCATTGGTCTTCCGCCACTTTTAGAGCAGGCGCTCGACTCCGCTGCTTTATAATTCAGTGGACTACGAGGCAAAGAACGCAGTAGGATTCTGCTGGAGGTCGTTGGCTTTGACAAATCGATTCTCATGAAATAAATGTTTATGTGATCCGATCACTGGTGCTCAGTTAGAGTCAGACTTGAGCTACAGAATGCGCCATCTAAAATTCCCCTATGAGCTCTTAGCATTTCCGGAGAGTTCGACTACCGAAATTAGAGTACGCTCTGCAGTAGGACGAATTGGTGTGATTCTCACAGTACGCCCGGAAATTTCCATAAAATTCTCAAAATGTTTGCAACTCGTTGATGCTTGTAGTCATTAGTTATATTGGAGAAACTCCCACTTCAATTCGCTTCAACCCTAGATAGACGGCATAATTAAGATTTTAGGTAATGGTGTTAGTGCTTGTATTTGATATCGCTAGAGGAAGAAAATTTGAAGGAAAGTACTAAGGCGATTGAGAATGGCCTCTAAACTACTTCGTAAATTTCTGCTGAGCCTCGCACAACTAATGAGACAAAACGTCGGAAGGACCGCAGCGGAAGAAGATCATGATCATGTGATTAATAAGCGAGAGATGCAGGGATAAAAAGGTTTGGAGGGACCGCAACAGAATTGATGTTTTTCCTTAAATTCTCATCTTTTTCCCTCTGAATTCTCGCCGTTTTGGTACCTCTGGTTTTCTTCGTGAATATTATCCGACTATTTATTTAGAGCCACGATCTCTCGCCCAAGCACACATAAATCATTAATAGGTGCTATGCATGCTAGCGGCGTGCAACCGAGCGATTTCATTAGGAACATGGAGCGGAGCGAAAAGGGGAGAATGACTGCAGAGGTTAATGAAATTTTCACTCCTTTTTCTAGTATATTTCAAGCACTTCCTTCGTATCTCCTACGGCTTTCTATATGTGTACGTGCAATCCATTAAAATACAAATTCAAACCGTTTTCTTCACCCAAACTCATAATGTTCTTCCGAATAAGCACGTTTTTGAAAGTGAATCGGCTATTCATGAGCTTATTCTGCTGCGGTACTTCTACAATAACTAGCTGTCACTCTCTTATAACAATCTTGTACTCTTGTTCGTGAATCTATTAACTACCAACGCATATGTTTCATGAAATTTTGATGAAGTAACAGGTGAAACTACGGGAAATGGTTGTGCAGATGACTCATGCGGGAACTCACATGCTACACAACGTAAACAAATAAATAACTGAATCAATGAACTAAGCGAACTTCTATGACATCTAGGCTTGTTAGCGAGATATTCTAAGCTTTTTTACTCGACACACGTCCATGATTAACCTTCGTAATTCGTGTGTTGTTCACCTTACGGCAGAAAATCAAATGTTCAGGTAAATGACGGGCCATAATTGGTTTGCTCGTTGTCCTTTCACTAATTACCTCTTTGTGTTCTTGTTTCTGCGTTCCTTTATGGGAAGGGAAGTTCAATGATATTACATTTTCGCGAGAGAATACGTTTCTTTTTTCAACTTGTTTCTTAGGTTGTAGATGAGTTTGAGAGGCAAAGGGCAATTTTTTGCTTCGTGCAAGTTGACATATGAATGAAAGGACAGTGCCTAATGGATTCATTGTGTTACTGATTGACATAGAGACGGAGTAGGTCGACAAATAGATTGACAAGTAGAGAAAAGTGACGGAATGGAGAGCAGTCAAAAACTTCACCAAGAAGGAACACGCGTGGAATAGAAGGCAGAAGGGAGCGTGACTGGGACAGTACCGTATGAAGTTGGATGTTCACGAAGAGAAGGAGAGAAACACTGAGCCAGGCAGGCAGACAGACAGACAAACAGAAGCATACTCAGAACCCGTAGGATAACTTGGCAACATTTAGTGAGCAAATTTTTGATCACTTCTGAAACTTGCTCACCCCAAAGCTTGTCAACAACTTGTTCGCACCTCTCTGTTCCAAAGCTTGTTGACAAATTGTTTTCGCCTTTTTTTGCTGACGGCCTGCAAGCCCTATAATGTTGCCGAAAATTTGCTTTCGCATTTTCTTGTTGGCAATTTCTCGGCCATTTAGACTTGTCGAGTACTTATTTCCTCCTTTAGTTGTCATTATATCGATAGCACACCTTCTTTCAACTGTATCACTGTAGCAACTGCCCCGATGTCCACAATGTTCGCATCGTGTATTACGCGTGTGGGAAAACTAGTCTGCAACTTACTTTGACTCTCCCTTGCTGGTAAGTTGATCGCCTGAGAGGTTGTCGATGACTTGCTGACAACTTTTGCAACCAGAAAGGTTGCAGGCAAACTGTTCTTATGTGAAAGTAGTCGACAATTACTTTTGACTGCTCCTTGTGAAGTTGTTGGGAGAAAATGTTGTTGACAAACTGTTTTTGGATGGTATGATGGTGCACAACTTGTTCACAGCGATTCGCTGGTTTTCATTAAGAAGATTATTTGCGAGTTGTTCTACAGCAAAAGTCGGCTGACAACTTGATGTGAGGTGCGTCAAAAGTCTTTGAACAAGCATAATTGCCCGATAAACCGTGAAGACAACCGCCGGTTGAAATTTTGGCCCTATCACTGGGTGCTGAACAATTGGTCCTAACAATTCCTAGTGTATTCAACTTGGATTACCAGAAGAAATAAAAATCCCGATACGTTTCTTGTGATCATTGATCAGATGAGCATCTTCGAGATGACGTGCACAGTTTCTAATTACGGATGAAATGAGGGTGAGATCGAGTACGCCTTGGCAAGCAGAGTCCTTAATTTATGTGAAGATGCTTCGCCTAGATAAACAAAAATTAGCAAATTGGGAAACAATTAATTTTAAGGATCTCAGCAAAAAAATGTTTCATGTGTTAGCACTGTGTTATCATTATGCTCTGCTTTTTTTTGCGTCATTTTCTATTTTACCCAGGGTAGCGTGCTCGGTTTGCTTGGCATATAGCGGCAAAAACACAAACTCAAAGTAGAGTTTTTCATCCTTTAGAGTTTTTGATTTGAGGTAATGATTTTGGAGTAGGTGCATCGCAGCCACAAAAAATCTCAAAACCCCTGTAGCGCATGATCGGCACTTCCCTCCTTTCCATCGCTAACCGCGCCACTGCGGAGTGTACTGCTCCGCGCGCCTCGACATTGGAAACTTTCTGCTATTTCTATTCGGAACTTATTTAGTGACCATTGAGAGATACTTGAGACTTGAACCACCACTTGAACCATTGAGCGTAAATTTCGCTTTTTTCTATTATTAAAAAAAGAGCTGGGAGCGTTGGTGAAGGAATGCGCGACGCTCTAATAAGAAATTTGAGATTAAACCAAGCGTTCACAGAAAAGAAATAGTGACGAAAAATTTTGCAAAATCATTATCGTCCATGAAGTGTGACGATGGTTGAATTGACGACGATTAACATGTTATGTACACGGGCAAACTCAATTTCCAAAAAGGCTTTTGAGGATTGAACAGTGATGGGTTGAAGGCAATGTCTATGGTAATTTTGCCTTCTCGATTTTTCTTGCTGTTATATTTGGTCTGTCACTTCTGAAGAGAAAGTGGGTAGTGATGAAATTTCTCGAACTTTAGGGTCTGTTAGGAAGTGATGACCCGTGGAAGCCTTGAAACACATCCACTCTGTTATTTATTGAGGATGCTTGCCTACGGTGGTGCAAACTTCATAGTACACATTCCCGTGACAGTTGTCCAGGCTCCAAACAATCGAGAATTGAATTGCAATGGCTGCCTATTGTATAAGAGCAACTCCTTCAATCTATGGAGCACTAAGAGTTTTCTCCATTGGCCTGTCTTCGCTCGCTTTGTTATACGAAATGACGGAATCCCTCTCAAAATTCAACACTCTCCCAGTTATATGTCCATGTTTCTCCTAGCGCAGGCAATTTCTCGCATTTTTTCAGTTCTCCTCACATCAGAGCATCACCAACTTAGCACTTCTGAACGATTCTGTTTTTATATACTCTCGATGCCTCACCTGATCCGGAAAATAATCCGTAACACTAACTAGCACTTCCGTAGTTTTCTATGTTTAATCTTTACAATCTGAGATTATGTCCTGGGCATGGCTTTTATGAAGGTTAATCCGAAGTTGACGGTATTACATTGCTTGACTTCGAGAATCCTGCCAAGAGAAAATGCTCGCCGTGATTTCTATGTTTTTTCCCTTGGAAACGAGGGAATTTTTTCCGATTCATCAAAAAAAAAACCCTCAAGTGAACTATAACGATGAACCCAACCAGAAACTGAACAGCAGAACTGGACTAAATAATTTTTTTTTGTTATGGAGATCTAAATTATATCTCTGCAAGGAAGTCTCACACCGCGTTGTATTCACGTTTGTACGCAATAGTCTAGTGACATTTTAGCAATGTAATAGATATTTCTGCATAAGAAAATCTCTATGATAAAATCATTGGATCAAATATTCGAGAATTTTCTAGTGGGAAAATTTGAAAAAGTGAAAGCCTAAATCCATTGAGAATCTCGGAAAATTTCGTTCGACTGGCCGAATTGTTCAAAAATTAACTGTGAGAACTTCCATACTGAGCAAATGTTACTGAACGTTTGTGAGGAACAAGGCACAACATGGCTAATTCCTTTCCCTTTTCTGTGTTTGGTCTTTTAGCTCGAATGGCCGCTGGGTCAACTTTGTCTGCAGTTACGACCGCACTGATTCCAACGATGGAAAGGCTCCGCAAGATACGTCTGGAAGGTATTTAGCAAACGGCAGTAGGGAAACATTAAAATGGTAGGAATAGCACCAAAAATATATCAAGAAGTGTAAAAACTCGATCAGTTGGCCGGCCCAGTGATGGGGTCGTTGCTGACAAAGTCGACCCAGCAGCCATTTCTGATCTACTTGACTGGAATGCAGTATGCGTGATTTTTTTTTTGTTTGAAAAGCCTGGTATCAAAACAGTTCTACCAGACATCTTCTTTCTGCAACTCAGCTATACTCAACTACCATTATATTAGGGTTTTGGTATATTTTGACTTTTTTCAACATTATTGTGCGAGTCCTCTCAATATGAATGCATGTTCCCTTCAACTCAAAGGAAGTCCTCAGAAATCCCTTTCTTGAGTTCGCCTACGTTTTTCGGAACAAATTTGCTCTCCCTCCTCTGGTCTCCGTTGCTGCTCGACAAACCCGTTGATCCGAACCGGACACCGGGGAAGATAGTGAAAATCCATTAGCAGTTCCTGCTTGGCTCGGTGTTCCGCTCGGCCGCGCAAAAATACTAACCGACTAACTGCTTTCTGGTCAATCGCCGTCGTCGAGGAAGAGTCGTCTTCCGCCATGCGCTCCCTCCCGCGACTTTCTCGCTTTTCTGCCGCTGAAAACAATTTTTCGAGGATTAGCCACCTCTACCTTGTTGTTTCCGTCATAAGCTGTCGGCTAATGCTTTCTTAAAGTCTAAACACCAATTGAACTCGTCGCACTCTCGCCCTTGGGGGTCTCATAACATAGCTAATTATTTTTAAATAGTCTGTTCCTTGCCGATCAACAGAGCTGAGGAGCAGTTGACTAGGTAGGACTTGAGCAGAACTGCGGCTACAAAATTGAGTAGTCTGTGAATAGTCAGCGGATGTTTGGTCGTTATCTTGGAAAGAAGAGATTGAAATTACGAATGCTGTACCCTTCGATGCACCCAGATGGCTGTTTGCTCGGAATCGGTGGTGCCTGATCGGGAACTCAGTTTCTTTCACGTAATCGTTGTTGTTGTTAAGCGTCGAAGTGAGCAGCTGCTATGAACTCTTCTTTGTTTGGTGCTGCCAAAACACACATTCCGTCAGCTTTTGTTGGTTTGAGGGCCGTTTTCTTGCCTTTTCTGGTTGTTCCGTGAAGCATTTTGTCCTTTAGCTACTGCTAACATACCACTCTAGAACCTTAGCTACTGCTAACATACTCTACTGAATTATTAGAAGAACAAAAATTAGGTTGTTGAGGGAGTGTTGTCGGTTTTATAGGCCAAAGGCGGGGCAGGTGTCGAACCAAGTTGCTTGTAGTCTACGTGGAAAACCACACGAAAAACGGAGGTGCCTGTACGTTTTCCGGTATTTCCACCTCATAACTGCTGTGAACACCTTTTCACCTAGAGCAAAATAAGGCAAATTTGCTGTACAGGTCCATTACCATATATCCAGATTTTACACTGCATCCGAAAGCAGTTGTAGGCTTTTGGAAAAAAAATGCAAGAAAACTTTTGCACCAATTCAATATTTGTACTATTAGGGTGTAAAACTATAGGTTGCGCGTTTTTGCTCCAAACGAAATATATTCTAAACACAACACTTACTCCCATTCACCTTTCCTGATCCTCCACACTGAAAACAAGGTTCCTATTTGAATAAGTAACTGCGCTGCGAGTCGGGCTAGGTGCGTGCCGGGACCGTGACTTTTTTCGCTGCTTTCGCGCTTTTTCGCTTTTCGCTTTCGGTTTTCGCTCTTAGTCAGAATGATGCTGTAGTCTGATAGATTAAGTTCTGGGCTACTTGGCGAACCAAGCTGGGCTTCTCTTCTTCTTTCCTCAATTTTTAGTTGGTCATTTTTCCGCATGTGTGGCTGGGTCTGGTCGCGGAAAATTTCTTCTAGTCGTTGTTTTGACGAGATGTGTATTGGTGGTTTGTGGATGATCTACGTGGCTTCGAATGCAGTGAACACCGGCAGTCCCTGTGCACACTGGGATTGCTTTTGATTGCATTCCTCGAACATGTTCGAGAAAATCTCAATAATTTATGTGTCTCAGAACTCTGCTAAGAGCCCCTTGGATGAATATTATAAGGGCTCAAAGAAATCCCTTTATTTCTTTCAAATTATTTAATGAAATTGTGCGGAACCTTAGAGCTCTCGAGAATAGCCTTATTCATTTATTAATTTGTTAAATACACTGAAGAAGATGGTGGGCCAAATGGTTCCACCGTTAACCCGATGAGTAAAGGTCTAGTCATTCGTATAAACTGGCGAGAAAAAAGACGAGTGTGAGGTACACTTAGGACCGAGTAGGAATGGAATAACTCAATTTTTTGATTATCCATTCAGGACTAGACCCGAAAAATTCAAATATCCAAAAAACAGATGGACCTAAGTGGTTCCTTATCATTCCCGAATAAATTGCTCCCTTTTCTTCAAACATCCGAACTATAGACTTTCTCCCAATCGAATCCTGGAATTACGAATAAATCGATGGGTTCTTATTGCACTATTCGGTCCTGACTATAGTGGTAAACCAGATATATGTACTCGTACTAGCCAGCACCTTACTATGAAGCAGTAAGCTTCATGAACATGTTGGAACTTTGGAACATATTAAACGGTGATAAGAATGCGTAAGAGCTGTGTTGATGATATAGACGAACTTGTATGTACATGTAATTGAAGTTTAATTTTTTTTTTAAATTTCTGGTCGAAACTGTGAAAACGAATTCCTCCTCACAGATAAGGAACTGCCCGAGTTCCCATCTGATGTGATGCATTAAAGGGCATGCGATTTCATTTGAAATACGCTTAACCTTTTTCAACCAGTATGTAGCTCAACGATTTTTTATTCTTCTAAATCAGAGTCGTGCGAGCGGAATGTCCTTAGCAGTACCCTTCGATGTTTTTGGTCAAATTCTTGCCTCTTCGGTCCAAAATTCACGAACTTGCCCAGTAGAAACGAGTTTTTTTCGCCTGTGATATTAGACCCACCTTGACACTTATTCCCTGTCCACCATAGCTTGCCATTCCTCATTTGGTAATGGTTGTCCTGTCTATTGAAAAATGCTGCTTTTTATACGTGGTTCCACTCCACAATAACGAGTAAAGTTCGTAAAGTTCCTATACAAGAGCCTCTTCCCTTATTCCAGAAGCGATTATAAGAAAATAAACCGCCCTTTCATTACATATCATATGTGTATGCGCTTGCATATTTTCACACGGATTCGCTGTATTTCCCTCTGTTTGTTGCCAAGCGCCAGATTCCTCGAAACATATCTCGAAAACTGCCTAATAGCTCCAATAAGCTGCCCAATATCCTGTGGTTGTGTGTGCTCACAAACTCCAATCTCTTCGGGCCAAATTACCTCATCCTTTCGGCGCAAGAACTAGAAACAAGGAGGAACTCAATTTGTAGTGAAGTGCCGGCGCCCTCCTCAGCACCTCTTTATAAGCCGAGAGCCCGACAGATTCACCTGCGGCGATCCTCTGCGCCAAAGTGCACGCAATCGTGGAATTTTCAGCGAATTCCGCATCCGATTCTGAGAATCCATTAATGGATGTGCTTCCTGTTCCACTCGCGCTGCGTGCTGAGCAACAATCAGGGCGAGCAGATATTATGTGTTTTCCAGTGGCAGTGGAGAGCGCTTAAAGGAAAATAACCGGTAGGGGGCTAAACGATCGGTGCGATGATGAAGAATTCGATACTTATGGTGTTTCAGCTGCAGACACTACGTATTACTTCAACACGAACAGTCTTTCCCATGTCGAAATCTCACCATTTTGGATGCTGTATGGAACTGTTAGACTCCCTCTAACATGCCACTAATTTCGCTTAGGCTCTATATTCTCACTAACTCTATACCCTAAATAATTTCGCATCAACTGTATTGATATTTAGCAGATCAGTATATTATTGCGTTATTTCGGTTGTATCGTTTCCGCAAATGCACTAAAGGCGCTTGTTTGTCGACCATGGAACATGATTGTAAGCGTGATTCAATTGAACCTTCCTTCGCCGGAAGCGCCTGCTATTCATGAATAATTCACGAATAGGAAGAGAAGTGCGGGAAAATACCAGGCAAATCAAAAAGACACCATTTCTTCACTTACCTATAAAATGCGAAAATAGTGTCCTCCTCTGAGCGCGCAATCGCGCCCTTCTTATTTTTCCTCAGCAAGGCTCTGTTTTTTTCCGTGTTCCTAATCAAAAACGCTCGGAGTCTAATCCCGCAATTCATTTTCAATGACATGTCTTAACAGAAAACAGAAACAGCACGGTTCAGAAACCACAAATGTTCAGGCGAGCGTTCAGACTGCCACCTTTAGTGTAAACCTGCCGTCGCGTGTGTAGGTATTTAGCTGTGTTATGGACCAATCTGTGAAAGCCATGGCTTCGTTGTCTGCTGTTATTGTGTGCGTTTACGGGCAGATGCGAGTTTCCTGTGTAGCTATTGTGTCAAGACGCTTCGCTGCTTTCTATATAGGGTGTGTGAGAAATTTTATTTGAAAACTTCTGGATAGTGGAACGTGAAGCGTTCTAATATTGATATAATTCTGTCGCGTATAGAGTAGAGGACATTTCTGTGATATTGCGATTTCTGCATGCACAAAATGTGTGCAGGGTTTCCTTTCCGATCCTTTCCGATCCTATTAGGGAATAAAATGAAAAAAAGATAAGATACCTGAGCTCCTTTCCGATCCTACACTATACGTAGACAAAGACAACATTACCGGAATCCATCAATAATGACTGGTGATCTTGAAAACTAGAAAAAAAAACACAAGAAATAAATCAACCTGTTCTGCTGCCGATTCCTGCATTTTTTCCTGGTTGTCCTCGGAGTCGTAGCGGTCGGTTCGTGTGCATTTTAAATTGGGTAATTAAACCTATCAAATGTTCTTAGTCCGAGCGCGAGCTGGACTTTCTTGGTCTTCATCTTTAATGCGAGTAGTTTTGCTCTTCTCTAATCACCGTGACCGTGAATAGGTGCTGCAGTAGTTTGTCTAGTGCACAAACTCTGCTCGTTCAGTTTATTTTCTACTCTTAAGTCAAGCCGCTAAATAAGGACATGCTGACTAAGCTTGTTGAACTTATTGACTGGCCACCAACGTGTCAACAGTTAGTCAGTTGCTCTTGTTGCGCCGAAAAAAAAAACAAGCTTCTTAGACCCCTCCCCCCATCCCTACAACCCTTACTGACGTCCGCAGTGCAGTCACTTATGCGCTGGCGAGGATGAAATGTCTTGGCAAGGAAAGTTACATAGAATGCTTGCTCCTAGACTGGCAGCATGTTTCACGGATAGAAAAGAAGTTTTGTTTTTGAGCCCTTTGGAAGCATTATAGCGTTTTTTTATAGGATTCTTCAAGAAAAAAAAAAAGCTGTGAAACATGCCATGGGCTTCTCGCCATGGCTTCTTCTCAGACGTTTCACTCGCTTTGGCTTCGATGTGATTATCCTTTTTACAAAGCTCTCGAAAATCTCAATTGTCGAGAAGTAGCCAAAGCGTCGCTGTGTCACTCTAAGATCTCTACTTACTTCTATTGTCAGAAGTCGTTGAAAGAGCGCTCATCTTCATGTCATAAGGGAATAACAAAACTTCGCACTAATCTCGTTAGATTTTTGGTCACCTAGAGACGTGAGAGGGCCAAACCAATAGCCGTCGGCCTCCGACACTGTCACTTCTTGTCACTTAAGCATTGAAAGGCTGAGTTTTCGTTGACTCTGTCCCTTTTTATAGCAGTTGTTCAATTTGTTTTCGTTGTTGAAGCGAGCAGCCTTGAGGAAAAACACTCATTGTATGCGTTGTGGCCCTAGAAAATTGAAGCAAACGACGAAATGTGAGATTCTGTTTACACTTCCAGCATCTGGGTTTGGGAATAAATTTGCAGCATTTTCTCAGCAATATTGAGGAACAGTTGTCCAGACTATCTCACTGGAGAGGATTAGAGACCAGTTGCCCGCTTCTACGTCCTTTCAATACTAGCTTGGATGAACTCACCTCAACTTTTTAGCAGTGTTAACTCCAAAGCAGCTGCCATTCTGTGTACAAGATAAAGAGGGGGACTTTAAGAGGCAGTTTGTAATGGGAGAGACGCAGACACTAAGAGAGGAGCGCGGTAAAGTTGATGTCGTGTAATGGAGGGTGGTAATGACTTTGCTGTCAGTTTTCCTTCAGATTTTTGCCATTTTCTCCGTGACCACAACCTTATATTCTCCGACATTTATTAATTTTTCTTTGTTGTAAAGCCTCAAACTTCCCAGAGTTAATTTCATTTTATTCGCCTAGTTGCTTAAAACCACTGTTGCCAGTGTTTTCTGGTTTCCAATGCGAATTTTCGACGAAATTCAAACGTTTCTTAAAGCTACCGCTTACTTTTTCTACATATCAACTTATGTAGAGTTTTCCGGATCCCAGCCATTTGATCATTTCCTCACTCATCCCGGATTTGCCTGAACACGTGAGCTGCACTTAATTCACAGGCTAATAGAATTATCAGCTTAAAGACATGCCATTTGCTGTTTTCCGTCGGAACTTCCACAGTGCATTATCGGAAACATTATGGGTAACAGATGTTTCTTTGCATATTCAGAAATCCTCTTGTTGTTGGCGTTTACTTACCTTCAATTGACCCCACACTGGATTGAGACCTATTTCTTCCTCGTTCTTGCACTGTGATTTCCTGCACTTCCTCTACACACTGTGCTACACCCGATCTCTGCTCTAAAATGCGCATACTCCGGCGGTAACACGAGTTGTCGGCGATGTTTTCTTTGTTCTGTTGTCTGTCTGGTGAAACTCGATAGCCTCATCACGGATTGTCTTGCATGACAACCTGCGCTGGCATCGCTGTGAACTCGGATTTTCTGCGGTTATGTGTCTGTTTCAAGGACCATGTCGGGTTTCGGACATAGTCAAAGCCTTGTTGGTTTTCTGGTTAGCGAAAAGCAGAAAGGCGAGTCTCAAACATCTGCAAATAGCGTTTTATCGACCTAGACAATAACCGAATTTGCACTTTTAGAGAGCCTTGTCTCTGGGAATATTGTCTGATAGGCCTCAGAGATTTTTTTTCAGGTTTTCTCTAAAAACCCACCGTTCGAATTCTTTCCGAGAGCCTCATAGCCTTTACGACTAGAACTAATTTTCCGCATGAAAAATGTCGTGAAATTTTCTCGGAATCATTTTATGTCATTTGCACTGATACCGCAGATCCTCAGACATTCCTTCGTACGTAGATGGCTATCTTCCCAGCAAAAAAGGTAATTCTCATAATTCTCGAAGATATCCTTTTATGGGTCAAACAGCCTTGATTGGTCCATGAATAGGCGTGTGTTGTTTAAAAAAAAACAGGTAAATGGGCAGTGTGAAGAGATCAGTTCTCGTATTGTTCTTAGTTGTAGAGCAAAAGAAACCAAATTTCAATTATGCGAAAGCTGGGTTCTGTGGCTATCATGCGTACGGCTGCTGACGCGACATTAGCTGTAGGTGTGAAATATCTGTGTCGAATGCGCGATGTGGCGTCAAAACTTTTCTGCTGTGGTATTGTGCTGCGCTAATCCCGTTTCGCTCTCTGGAAAAACCTGACGTTTTCTGGAATCGCCTCTCTTAGCACTTATAGAAGATCTAGTGCGATTTCAGCAGCATGATAACAGTAAGTACTCCGCTAAGACCATTATTTTGCCCCGGAATTGCATCCTAGACCCCTTTTGTCCACTCTTCTTCCTTTGCAATACTTCTTTCTCCGTTCTGGGTTTTTGTCCAAGACTCATCATTGAAGTTCGAAGCATTTGTCCCTTAGTTGCACTAAAAGCTATGTTTATGTTTCTTAGAACAGTGTAGCTAAAACGCACGAGAGTTCTATGAGTAATACCTTCATCGCAGCTTTTGTTTGGCAACTATTTTTCCTCACAATTTTTGGATAACTCAGAATGGTGATATATCTTTGCCTAGAAGCATTCATAGCCGTGCACACAGCGTTAATTTAGCGTCTACACGTCGTCTCCCATTATGAAATCCCATTTTCAAGCCGAAGAACCGCTGTGCTGCTTTAGGATATGCTATTTATTATGAAATACCACGTATGTATTCCAGAACAATAAACCTCTAAGCGGATTTCTGAATCTCTGTCAGAGTGGTGAACTGGGGATGCGAATTGGCTTTTCTTGTTAGCATGAGCATGTTGCGCGACTTCTTTTCCGAAACATTTAGAGTTGTCTAAATGAGCTATTCATGTCGCATTTCTGATTGTGATTTTTATAAAGTTCATAGGCCTACAGACCAAGGTTATCTTAGGTAAAACACAGCATTGAAACACTACCGGACCTCATGTAACGAAAATGGTAAATATTTGCCGCATCAACTAAATAGACCCATGCATCAATCGAATTTTTGAAGATGGTTCCAAGCTTGAGTAATTGAACTGGAATATCGAAAAATATTCTCTTGACTTGTTGAGACTCTTTTCGATGTCTTCATTTCTTTTTGTTAGCTTTCGGTTTTTGAAGCTGCGTAGAAAAATAAGATGGAATATATACTTATAAAATACAGATTTTATGATAATATATATTAATAAAAGAATTGATGATACGGTGAGACCACCACGAAGACATTTGGACGAACACGGAAGAGCGCAGTCATAACCTGATTCCTACCCAAGGCAAAGTTTTCCGCGGCATCGTACCCTAAGACACACGAATCAACAACCTCCAATGTTCACGGTCCGTGGGCTGCATCGTCATCTGACTAAGTCTTCAGAGAGAAAAATAATGGAAGCTAGGGGAATCAGAAAACACGAGCCAGAGATTAACAACAAGGACGAGCTAAGGGAAATATTAAGATTAATCTCTTGATTACCATTCTTCGACCATCCAAGGAGCTCTGTCTCTGATATCCCCCACTCTACCGTTGGAAACCAAAGTTGTTCTTCTGTGCAGCACGCTGTTCTCTATCCTTCTTAATGAGAATTCTCTGTATAGGTCTGCGTGCCAAGTTGGCAGAGTTATCCTCAACATCTTGCCGAACGGTATTGTTGCGAACTAAATATTTGTATCTGATGTTGTTGTATTCGTTCTGAATATTAAGGTCTGACGAAGGCTTTAGGACCCGAAAGCTAGCAAAAAAAGATAACTGCATCAAAAAGAGTCTCAACAACTTAAGAAATACATCGAGCAATGACTCAATCAATTGATTGCTCTCTTCCTCATCTCTGGAATTGGAAATCCTGCTCGTGACCTCTCTACAGCATAGACTTGGTACTATAGGGCTTCATTGCTTCCGTAGACAGGGGTTTAACGGAGGGAAACTCTGGAAACTATGACGGAACCAAAATTGGAACGAGCCCTTATTTTAGGCCTCTGTGTAGCGACATCTAGGAGAGCAGTCACTAACTTTAGATGAAATTTAGATTGAGGTGTTATTGTATTCTTCTCAAAACGAATTTAACTTTACGCAGACGCAGAACTGCGCATTCTCATTTTACCACCCTAGGCCATCTCTCGAAGGGTGTATGGGAAGTGCGAGATATTTCTACTATTCTTCATATTTAATTGATTGTCCTCATATAAGTACATATGTACATTGTGCTCTGACTTCTTGTTCCGACTACTTTCCCATAATATCTTTACCTTACCGTGTTCAACCCCTTTGGCACTAAATACAAACTACTCGTCTCATATTTCAGTAATTATATCCCTCAAAAACGTACCCGTTTGAACCACCACATGCTCAAAAACCATCACCTTTCATACGCGGAACCGTTCAAAAACAATAATAATGTGGCGACAAGAATCACTACGTTTTGCCTACAATTCTCCAAAAAACAAATTCTGCAGGAGGTCCGTTGTCAATCAACAGTGATGTAGCGATATTGCAAGATTACTTAGTAGAAGAAGGGAATAAGAGTAAAGTTTTACGTTGCTCATAAAAAATTCATAGTGACTTCTAAGAATCTAAAGTTCTGAAGAATTACTCCATAAACGGGTGAGTACTGGAAAAGCCAGGTAGAGCAAACCATCGTTTCTGCTGTCAAGAAGGTGAACATCTGCCAATAAATTTTTCCTTGGACTCCTGTGGATTTGATCACCTCTGCTTCATTTCATCTGTTGTTGGGCATGTTTTGGTATAGAATCCCAGAAAACAGACGGATTCGATGGAATGTGCTCGCGCTTCATCACAAGAACCTAATGCCTCTTCCGGATTGGGCTGTAGATCGGCTGTCTGAGAAATTGTACTTGTTTGCCGGAGGTCGCGCTACAAACGCATCCGCAGGCGCACACACAGCTCGAGGCGCAGTCCATTCGTCGTAATTATAATTAATTATGGCTGCTTTGTTTGCTGATAGCGCAGTTCCCAATGAATTTCTTCATTTTCGAAGATTGTTCGAATAATTGCCAGGGGTCTAGACTTTTGCCAGCGTCATCTTCGTAGTAGTCCACTTTTCGTGCAGTTATGCCGCGGTTAAAACTATTGTGTCACTTGTAGGTAGAATTAAGAACGAATTGCTTCGTTTCTTCCTCCCACGCTGAAGCTGTTCGGCGACTGCTAGTGATTTGCTCTCTAGATAATTTCAATAGAATTCATACTTCAACTCATCTACAGAGAGCGTCGATCACGACTGCACCTCTCCGCGGCCTGAAGCGTCGCACAATCTACGCGGCGCGTGCAAGGCAACACCCGATATCCACAGCGCCCGGCCGCTACGCATAACTGGTGCGCCGCTTCAGGCCGCGGAAGGTGCAATCGTGATTGACCTTCCCGCTAGTGCGCCTACCCCACTCACCAGACTCTGCCCACAAGGAACGAAGCAAAAACTTTCAATTGCTCAGGAAAATGTGGTTTTTTCCTACTTACAATTCCTCATTTCATTATTTTTTCTCTGGTTTCGATTCCATCCCACTGTTTTCATCTCATTTTCGCGTTTAATTTGAAGCTGGCTCTTTCAATCAAGTGCAATCCAAGGCCAATATAAAGTCTTTTTCATCCATAAATCCACCTTATCCTCCTACGGTCTTTCTTCTCAAAGAATAATATTCACTGTGTCGAAAGGAATGAGAACAAACTTGCGTTTTTGAAATTAGGTGTGCTGTTATGCTAAATCGACAATCGTCCGTCGCCATGCTGTGTGGACTTTCAGCCCCGTTCATTTCTCAGTTATCAAGGGGGGGGGGGGTTATGACTTATCGAAATGCTTCTTCAAAAACTACAGTTATCCCTGAACTTTTTTCCATGTCTCTGTTTTTCTTGAAGGGCTTCGCATCATTCCAAAGGAAATTATGATCATTTCCATTGAATATTGGAAAGAAATTCAACACTGAGCTACTGTGGTAAAGGAAGAAAACTGATTCTGTGGATGAAAGGTCCCACAACAGTGCGCAAAAGACTGGAATTTCTCTCAGCTATGACCCTGCAATTATCAAGAACTAAAATATTTCAGTTCCTGTTTTGCGCCCCCTCATACTTGCATGTATTAGGTGTTAACATAAGTCCTTGCGCTTTTTTCCGGATGCACTTTTCTCTACTTACTTGTTATCTTTTCGCTACGAGCCGTATACGATTCGGAAGAGCTAATCCTCTTCTACATGAGCGTTGTAGGAAGGGTTTTTGAGAACGACATTTTGCTTGCGTTTTGAGCCCGCGAAGTGGAACAGTGAGTGAGTGAAAATACCGCAACCGACAGCTACCGATCCTGGCATTCAGTTGGAGCTCAAAAGGCTATCAAAACTGGTCATGCCACCTGTACCAAGTATGAAAGAGACGTTTTGCTTAAAATGACCAATCATTGGGGATGTTCTGAGCTCAAATAATACATATTTGTTCTCGGTGACGCCATCCAATTTGATCGAACAGAATTCTCTGGCGAAGACGTGCTAGTTGCTCCAGAGGAATGGCATGATCTAGATATACATCATACTTCTCAATGCTACCAAATAACTAAGATAATTGTGCAAAAAAATCAATTCGCAAGGGTCTAGTCATCTTTCCCCAGATAACATCGGACCCCACCCAGCATCGCTAAAATGGCCATGCAAGAGTTTGTTAGTGCTGTTCTTCCGCATATATATCATTCAGGGCTTATACGTTCAAACAGTACCTTTCCGGTCCTTATTGAATACCAGGAAAAAGTGGTGTTTTCTCTCATATTGGCGTTTCTCTTCTTGAGTCTAAAAATTAGGAAAATTAAAGTTTCTGAGAAACTACTAAAGTTTCTGAGAAACTGCTTGGTGACAGTATTATAGAGAAAGAAAAGAGCTTTAAGAAGGTGTAGAGCTCTTTACAGAAGTGCTAGAAGCGTGGAAAAATCGCCACTGAAAAAAAAGCGCAAGGACTTACGTATGTTAGCACCTAATACATGCGTGGACGGCTTCCGAATGTCAAATGCTTTTTCCCTTCAGATATTTCTGCCTCTTAAATCCAATCTTCCCCACATTATTTGGATCGCTGCTGGGTAACTTCACATGTTGTTTGTTCCAACTGTTTTCGG
The DNA here is from genome assembly GCA_037903475.1 of Ancylostoma caninum. Taxonomy (NCBI): domain Eukaryota; kingdom Metazoa; phylum Nematoda; class Chromadorea; order Rhabditida; family Ancylostomatidae; genus Ancylostoma; species Ancylostoma caninum. Next base: position 551,661 of record JBAJFG010000231.1, read on the forward strand.
CAATAGACTGAGTTGGGTGATTAGGAGAGTTCAGAGGACCAGGCCACGTCTCTGACACTATGTACATACGTATTTGCGTCGCTGCCGTCGATTCTCACGAGACAAGCAGCGTAATGCGTCGCCGTGGTCTCTAAGCATTTATAGGAACAAGTACTGACGTTCACTCCCACAACGATTCCTTTGACAGCAATTACTGCTGATGTCCATTGAAAGCGCCTCGTTTTCTGAATTTCCTAGCAATGACATTGAGTATGCCTCGTCCGACAATTGCGCAGGATTGGTTCTGTAGATGCTTCCGTCTCGAAAAGCCTTACCTTGGTTCGAGTGAAGATTAGAGTGATTAGTGGAGGTATGCTTTTAAGCGCATAGTTGACCAGCATTCAGTTGCAGTGTTTCAGTGGCACCGAAGCATTGGTTTGCTGTGGGTCAGTATTGCCTCAAATTAACACCTCTTTTCAATTTTCTAGTTTTTTTTTTAATCTGGAAACATAACGGTGGACGAGAAGACAATGGGGTATCGATGTTTTAACGATTGGAGAACTCACACTCTTGTCACGCCGTTTCGTCTACTGTCTTGGTTGAATTCTCATCTTATATAGTGCAAACTGAAGTTCATAACAAATGTTCAGGGATGATACATAGATATTTACCCATTACCATCTATCCACGGCCCGTAGAGTTCTGATCGATTTATCCCCCTTGGTCGTAGACGTCTGCTTGGTTTTTGAATGGTTTTATATTTCTTATCAGGAATTTTGTGATCTACTTTTTCAAATGATATGATGCTTGGATTGATAATAAATAATGAATTATCTACCAAAATTTGAATGCACCAGTCCCAGAGCAGCAACGCCCACTTTTCCTCCCACTGCTGCACACCCAACTTTCAGCAATTAATGGCTGTTTACTGCGACTGCTCCATGAACATTTTCCATGAAAGTTCTAGAGACTTACACTTCAAATTTTTGAGAAAATATGTAAGATTCAATGTGTTGCCTTCCAATAATAGTTATCAGGTTGATTTACCTAGCAGTCCCTCCTCAGATCATCGCACCACGTCGGGCCCCGCCGCTCAAGTCGAAACCCTGCGAAGATCTTTGATTTCTAAGCAGCACCGGCGGGTTTCCGATGTGAGTTAGCAGCCAGCCCGCATTCAGTAGCGTCTCATTGGGCCACGCAATGATATGGCGCCCCTGAATAGAGACACCATTCATTGGCGTCTAATTAGACTACCGCAATCCTAACGCGGATTGCTCCAGCAATTACGCGGCTTTCAGCTGAAATGCGACTGATCTTCTTTTCCCCTCATCACGAAGACTCATCTCACTAGCTCAGATTCCGCCTTCTCTGTTTGGATAGGTGTCTTCAGCTCGTTTTCTTCGAAAATTTAAAGTTTTATTGAAGCTTTCGGCTGCAGAAGCGTTGATGGTAGGACTCATGGAAATTTTACCTGCCAAAGCGTTTGAGCGTTGTGAAAACCTGAAAAATTGTCCTAAAAGATGCATGGTGGCCGGGTTATGAACTCCCCCTTTTCTATGAGGTCTCAAACGCCCGCCCACCCGTCAAATAACCATCTTGCAAGTAGCTTTAGTGGAAAATTGATTCTTGAAGATTTTGACTAAGCTTGCACGTCGCTTGCACGCCATGCACTTTGAGGGTGGGATGGAAGAATATTCATTCTCACCCTCAAAGTGCTTCCAGTCTCCCTAGTATAACTTGCGCTGCAAGCCATGCATTCTATTTGGTGAATGCCACTAGTGCACAGTCTCCTGTTCTGCCGTACTTCACAATCTTCAGAAATGCACTGTCTGCCCTACAGTCAATTTCGAGCATATTCTGGCATCAGTATGAAATATAGTTTTGGCTTCGCCTTCGTCGGGGCCTGAAAGTGTCAAACTGATTTATTATTCATATTCTATGAGCATATTCAGGCAATTCGTCTGGAAAAAATCGAAAACTTATGGTTTTCTACCTCCATGATTTTGTGATGCACTGAAATTATGGTCTCCTTCCAGAGCTCATGACCTGTTCTAGAATTTTTCATCAAATGCATTTCGCCAATCCATACAGATGCCCTGTTTTCATCCGAAAGTTCACCTAGAAAAATCAGAAATTTGGAACCTTTAATCCACTGGCTCCTTTTCGGTGAATAATTGTTCGTTCCTTCCACCCATTCTGCCCATTCTGTTCCTGTAATTCGGTGTTCATAACAGCTCAAGCTTTTCCTCGATGCGCTACGACTCCATCCCTTGAAAACGAAAGGCTTTTGCTGAAAAAACTTAAATTTTGTTTACCGTAGCATCTCAGTAGTGAACTCCTCACTATAGCAAAACTAGCAATAGGCGCCTGGCAACAAACAGTATAACCACTCTAGTTTACACATATCCCATTTTATGTGCTTATATGAAATGGAAAAACCCGCCGAAGAGCTAATATTGTTTGTGCGAGAGGGTGATGTGTGTTGCTCGCGCCGATACTCCACATCCATAAACGTCTGGCAGAAGTTCTCTCCATCATTATTTTTCTTGGGCACGATGTTTTCAAGAGGGAGGGGGTTGATGCTCTCAACTCGTTTGGCAGCTGATGTATGTAGTTGTTGTTGTGGTTTGATGGTTGATCTGGAAGAATATTTCTATGCCAGATCTCGTGCTTCCTTGAATTCCTCGGAGACGAGAGGGAAATTTCTTGGTTTTTGAGGGGTAGACATTTCCAGCCGATGATGTCTTTTGATGTCGATTTTTCGCTCTTGACGCTTTGCGTGCTGTACTTTCCTCTGCAGCAGCGGATTGTCAAATTGACAATATCTTTCAATTCTCATGGTTTGCTCTAACAACGCTGCATGTGTACATACGATCGTAGGTGCGTTTGGTTAAGATGAACTTCTATTCTGAAACTATTTATATAAAAAAAATTTTTTTTAAGTTTCAAGAATAAGTTGCTATACTGAAACTATCCAATGGTGAAACAAGCACTACAACCTACCCATTGGCTCATTTCGCCTACTACTTTACCGGACTGTTCCTGTCAAAAATTCCTAATTTATTTGGGATGAACTATAATTCATAGTTTCAAGCTAGGCTAGAGAACTTGTCCACGCCCTTTACCTCCTTATCCTCGCCAGTTAGACATCTCCTGCAACAGTTTAGTATACCCGAACTACCTATCGGATCGTTTCCGTTCCCCACGTATCAGTGAGTGTCCCATAACCTCGTGCTAGATACCGGTGGCAGACACAAAAATGCTGGGAAAGAGGATGGGGGGAGGGGTGGGCCGTGGGAAAAAGAATAGTAATTTTAGTTTGAGATCACCAAAAGTAAATATTAAAAAAATAATAAAAGTAGACATTCAGAAATAAGCTATTTAAAATCATACACAACCGTAGAAGGTTTTCCGTCATTACTTAATCTGATTGTGGCTTCCATACTAAGCCATATTTAGAATGAACAACGACGGAATATGTTCCACCTTCATGAGCTTACGGATTCAAAAGAAGTAGTGAAAAATTGCATCTAGAAACCCAACAGAATATAGGCTGACCTTCTAGGGCGGAACTGTGACAGAATTGAGCTTCAATTAATTCATACATTGTTCTGAACATCTAACATATTTCCAGAGGACGCTTGCCTGCTGCCAATTGCCTTCTCGGGCGCCATGAGCGGCTGTTCCCTGGAAGAACTTCTAGTTCAGACAATATCATGGCCAAAGTTCAACACTCATGTACTTGAGTGAATTTACGAACGGTACTTAATGACTCCTAGGAATCTTGAACTCAATTTCCGCAACTCAGTTTGTCTCGTGATAATTTGTCAGGGGGAAATGTTTTACTTTCGCGTTACCCTCAGGTTGGGACTTTTCTTGGCGAGAGATATAATTTTATACCTTTGCGTTCCCAACTTTCATCCACTCTCAACTTTCATCCACATCTCACACAAGGCGTAGCCTGAATTGGCAAATTACTAAGTTTTTCTATGATTAACTTTTATTACGGTCTATGCAGCATTTTAACAAACTGACCGACATATATCACAGCTGTGTGAGCTGTGTTATTAAACAGCTGTGTTATTACAATTTGTTGTACTAGAAACGTCTACAATGTTATTGCACGACTATCAGTCTACAGCGTTGTTGTGGAAGCGTCATGTTACTTTACTTGATGTACAGGATGCGTAATAATTACCAGTGCAATTTTCATATACCATTTATAGATGTCTATAAACAATCACCATAATGATTCTCCTGTGCGTGCGCCATAAATTTCTTCATATATCGTGCTTCTATGAAGATGTTTGAAAAAAATGCACAATTCTGCAGAACACGGCACGTGCCAGGAATGCGCTGGAATACAGCAGCAGCTTAATTTCAAGCTTTATTGCCCAAAGAATCTCTCTTACGATGTCTAGAGCCTAACACTTTGAGCTCTCGATCTGACGCCATCTTTGGTCAAAACCTGCTCTATCTGCTACTGCAACTTCAATCCTTTGAAAGCGATTTTCAAAAGGGTGGTCATGGTCAAGAAGAACATGGTCAAGAACTACCTGCGCATGGTGAATTTCTGAAGATTCTGAGTGGCAGTATCTACGTTGAAGAGCTTGTGTGAATGAACATCAGCAAAGGTTGTTATAGTGCAAACGATTGAAACAACATTTTCCCATTTTCTTCTCTTCTTCCGGTTTGTTAAAAGCCAACCTAATTCAAGAACATACTTACGTATGTTCAGGTAATCTTGGCGCACCTCATAGTGTATTGGGCATTTATAAGTACAGAAGAACAAGAACGTTAATTATTAGCATACTATCGTTCGCTTATATTGTTGCGGAGATTTAGAAATGGTGAAAGAATCGTGCAGTCTGTCCTACGGTTTTGTAAACAGATTAACTTCTATGGATCAGATCCTACTAAAGGCATTTTTTCCCGTTCTTCTATGCTTGTTCTGTTTGCATCATCACTTCTCCTACTATTGGCAATTGCAAAGATATTAAACAATGGGTTACAACTGCCAATTTCAATACGTGATTTTCTCTGATACCATCTCTTTTTTCTCCATTTTCTCTTTTGCTACCCGTCATTGGCGGAGAATTGTATGCTAATGAAGGGACCAAAACGCCGTTATATGAGGCACTCTGAAATATGCGGAGCCCACAATTCGCATTTCCATTTACTTGCATTTACATTGCCGGATGTAGGGATACTTCGGTGCACGTTGCTGCACTTTTTGAAATGTGATACAGTAAACAGAGCAATTTCTCAGAATACTCGACCGCACTAGACAAACGTTGGAGTTAGAAGTGTCTTCGAGTAATTTGAGATGAGAAACCGATCTTTGATTGAAGCCTATAGTATCAGATTTCGTTGAAGGTTGCACTTTTTCTCGACGTCTATAATTGTGCTCATTTCGCGCTCATTCTTTGACATCGTCGGTGATTTTCCCGCCCATCCTGGCAATGTGATCGTATTTGTGATACTTGTGCCACTTTTTTCTTGTTCGCCACAACATGTGACTCCTTGAACAGGGAAGACGCGAAAGTTTCTTCTGCAGGACAGCTTGAAACCACAATTCAGTGTCTGTGTCTGCGGGGCAGTAATCAGTCGATAACCATCAGGTTAACAGAGTTTTAACCGATTTCCGCAAGAGACGCTAAGACATACATAGTTTCATCGTGGATTGGAGACTTCCGGCTTTTCTAGAGAATAATAAGAGGATTGTGGAAAGTCTTGTTTGAGTTGGGCTGGCAATCACTGGCATCTGCTAACATAATTGCTCATGCAAGCAGAACTACAGTGAATTCCAAACGGCCATGTGCAGGGGGCGGGTACCGCGCATGGCACTCGAGTTCTCTGCTGCTGGCAGAGGCAGACAACCAGAGCCAACATGCAGAGCGCCTGTATCTCTACCCAAGAGAGCCGCGCCGTGGTAACGCTACTCCCACGTCCATTTGGAGTTCCCCGTATTTGGCTCCCTTTCTTGCCTGGGCGAGTTTTTCTGATTACTGCGAGCGTATCGGATAATTGTATCGATAGTAATGATTATATCAACCCCTGTGTGGTCCAACTATTGATAGTCTCCTTACATATAAGTGCGGGCGTGGCCGCACATTCCTTGTCTTATTCGCAGCTTGATTTTGAAACTGACCAGACACGAATTATACACTCTTCCTAGAATGGGCATCATGGTTTCGCTTCTGCCCAGACGTCTGGGATATCCAATGTTCCGTTCAATACTTCTACCTCCGATATCCCGTTCCTGAATACAGGAACGTATTTCTCCTGTATTTCTCTGGAGAACATCGCGACCGGCGAGAATAATTAGTGGTTTTGAGCGAGTCGACGGTCAACTAACTGTCAACGCTACACATCATGCTCGAAATGATCACTAGCTCACGAGGTGACTCCTTATGCTTCGTCGAGTCATCGCGCGTCACGCGTTTTCGCGACTGCTCTTGGGCTCCTATCTTAGTCGAGTCAGCTCGACTCAGGCGACGCGTTTAATTAATGCTGATACGGATCTTTCCAAGTGGCTGAGGCTTTTCGAACGCTCACTTCCGGATACGATTTCGAACGTTCTCCACGCTAAGAAACTATGGACCTGGAAGATCGCGCAGAAAGCTTCAAGGAACTGAACAAAGTCATCCAAAAGATGGGCGGCTAACTAGGAATTTCCGCTTGTAGAACGCTTTCTCTCTTTTGAAGAACGATATCGGAGAGATACTCCATCTGAACTGCATGCGAATTGAGTGAGATCTCGCACACATTTCCTTCTTTGACGCGCTTCTCTTTAAAAACGACACCAGCTGGAGTACTATGAACTCTATACTTTCGCTTCCTCACTTGGAAACTGCCTAGTAAATGATCCTACGACTCCATTCTTCTTTATTCACCTTCTTTGTTTTCGTACATGTTTGTAGGGCTTTCTTTGCAATGTCTTACGAGGAATTTCCTCAGAAATGTAAAAATACTCACTCTTCGGAATACTTGGTTTCTACTCACCCTCCGAATGGATCTCACCCACTTAGGACATCGGCAGCTCACAGCAACTTCTCCAGAAAAGCACAGATACTTGCCAAACAGCAAATGTAGATATATGCAAGTTTTGTGCTTCTGCTGGTCTGCATTTCGACGATTCTTAAACCTGTTTTTCCAGTGGTATTTCGCCAATTTTCTGCTTCTCTCTGTCCTCTAACATTGATCAGTGATTCTCTCCATAGATTAGACCTCGTTATTAGGTTGTTCTGAGATTAATGCAGTATTTCCAAACCCATTTTTTCCCACATATTTCGGCGACAAATTCTTTCCATCTGCAATGCTACTGTGCATGTTTGCTATGCTAATCCCATTATTCCATTATCTCGCTGAATTGAAATGTAGGCCTCAGCTCAGCAATTGCAAGTAATTTACTCCTACTAATCCAGACTTTGACGTCGTGCGGAACATGTGGATAGCTGGGAACATCAATGCCGTTTGGGGCCAAGGAATTATCACCGAAAACACGTCCAAGGTTGACTCCAACGGTTCCGTCGCGTAGAATTCTATCTTGAAGTTTTGAAAGGTCGCGGACATCCTTTTGTTGTTGACAACTATGTATACATAAATGAAGGCCTTGGTGAAGGAAAATACACGCACTACAGTTCCACAACTTGCAAGAAGACAAATTAGACACCTGAACTGCTTCGAAGCGTTTCGAGACCACTCTGTGAAACTCTGCTCCATCCATCCTAAGCACCGGGCCTGTCGCCCGTCGACTACCAATTTTTCCAAGCATCTCGACATCTTCCTTAACAAGAAATGCATCGATTTTGCTGTTCAAGTCGAAACTGCTTTTATGAACACGTCGACTCCAAAACTTCACAATTCTAAGCAACAGGCATAGCCTGCTGACATAGTAGGAGATTCCTTAAGGTATTATTCTGTGGCTATTGGAGGACCAGGGACTGCTTGTTGCTGCAGTTACGCCTTCAAATGTGGAAGGACGATTTTGACCCAGTCTCCATTGTGAGTTGCTCTGCAACATTTGGCAAGCACTGGGGTCAATAACAACTGCACTGCAATCAAGGAGGGAGTGGCTAAATATTTCACAGTATACGACCGCTCCACTTAGTTCGAGTCTCGAGATATGGGCCTTTATGAGAAATCACGCTTAGAACGCTCTTACGTCAAAACACGATGGGATTGCTGCGATTCGAATTGCTCCCGCAAGGCAAGACAGACACGGCTATCGTATGGGTAGGCCAGGTCTAGAAAAGGAACCTCTGGAGAAAAATGGCAAAAACGGAAGACCCTGCTTCAAGCCACTCATTTTACATGCCAATTTTCCCACATTTTTCCTGTCCCAGACTAACCGGACTGTCCTGCACTCTGGTACTTACTATTTCTACTCTCCTGCCTTGTCACTCTCTGACCACTATCTCGTCTCACCCCTTAGTTTCTTCTTGAGCGAAAAAGAGCCCGTCGATTTCGACTATTTTTAAGCAGAAGTCCCTTGTATGACCAGCCGCAGCCTGAGCAATTTTGAGAATAGGGAATTGGCGTTCTACTCATGCGCTGGAGTAATGTTATAGATTTGAAAGGTATATACTCAATCCAATGAGAAAAACTCTCTCAAAAGTTAGAGATAAAAATCTGACTTGGATGCCACTTCTTCCATTACTCTCTCCTCAACCTAACATTATATACGCACATACCAGTGCCAGATGCAGAAGGCTAGCCAGGAGGGTGGGGGGGGGGGCATGGAAAAAAGTGACAACTCCGCCATTCCGCGAACCCAGATGGGTTAATACAATTATTAGGAATTTTTTCGATATTTCGATGTTCGTGTTCGTGTTAATTTTGATATCAAATGAATGATAATAAATGCTTTGACACCAGTAATGAAAAATAAGCTCACACCACGATATTTTACCTACTCTATAGAGTAATTTCAAAAATTCGGCAACCATTCTCGGATGGTTGGGCGCTTACCTCCCCCCCCCCACCTGCGTCCGCGACTGATACATAGTGCCCTCCTCCTGACAATGGATCGCCGAGTTTACCAAAAATGCTTAGCATATTATATAGCTCTCATTTTAACAATCTTACGAAATAATTTGATAATTTACAAAACATAATTATGCTACCTGCCCATCTCTCTTGACTCGTCCATTGCTCATCTTTATTTTTTATTTTTATAAATTCCTGCAAATGAGAACGAGTTAACAGTGAAGGGCGGGAAGTGGTGTTTGAAACTCCAATCGTGCGGTTCCAGTTCAGCCTGTTCTCCATCATAATAAAACATTCTCCTGAGTTCGCATTGCTTCTATCAAACCTGACAATTATTTAAAGCTAAATGCACAAGCTGTCGTTTGATATGTCAGGCACAGCTGACCTTCTATTAACAATTTCGAACTTATTTCCTGATCATCTTCAGATTTAGATTAATACTCTGAGAGCCTTCCTCTTCTACATTTCCTCTTCATGTTTTCCTTATCGAGCTCTCATTCATCTATCCCTTACTCCACTTCTTGGGCGCTAAGCCCATAATAATGCAGTGAGGAACTCGCTTCTTAATTCCAAAATTGTTTCCAAGGAAACATCGCCATAACGGTCATTTTGGTCTGGTTACTTCCTTGGTTTTTAAACTTTGAGCCGCACCTCGCTTTGAGAACTCAGCCACCACTATCGCGCTAAGTCGTCATTCATTTCAGCTAATTGACACTACATCTTCCTAAACACGATATTCCTGACGTTGTGTTGGTAAAGTACCTTATAAATACTGCAAAAACTATATAGAATCGAGCTGCGGGTCACGTGATCTGGCACCACCAGACAACTAATGCAGTCATGTGTCAGATGTGTTTTCTAACCTTCTTAAGCTGTTTTAGCCGGTGGACAAACCAGGCGGTGGGCATTTGTTGTTCCGTATCAGGCCAGACACTTCCTCATGCATTTCTTTCTTTTTGCATCGCAGCACTGTTTTTTGTGTGTGCTTTTGGACCACTGATGTGTGACCACTAGGTTATCGCATGTGGACCTATCAAATACATTGGAATTAGGAGTGATGGGCGGGTTAAGCGGGTTATCAACGCTCCAAATGAGCTCTAGCTTCGTTCTGTTGAGGTGCTCATCGAGTTCTTTCTAGCGTTTTCCGTTGTATTAGCCGTTGTGGCATGTCAACAATACTTATACATGTACAGTACCATTTTATAATAATACAGAATTTGTAAAATAGAATTTATATCTTGTAGTAGAATTTTTTGGAAGTAATGTTTGGGATAGTGTTAATTCTCTCATTGTAAGGTTCGCCTTTTCAAGAACTGTTCTAAAACTTCTTCAGCAAAATTCTAGTCTCTCCGATCTCCTGTTTATTTCTGTTTAAATAAGTGTTCATATTTATAAGAACCTCTCCCGTCTGATAGTCTCGATTTCTTCGAGAAGGGCTTTTCATCCTTCCCTACACGTCTAATCCATATGTATGTGCTTGTCACAATTCTTTTTTCAGATGGCGAATGAATCGGACGCCAACTTCGTGTGCCATCGATACGTGGATGACCACCCAGATCTTACAAACGAACCGGTCGTCATGTTCATCTTTGCTGTACTCTACATCCATATCTTCATACTAGGCATTGTCGGAAATGTCGCCGTGTTGTGAGTTTCTACGGTGATTTGTTTTACAAATACATGTTTTTGATTAAAGCTGCTCTACCTTCGGGGCTGAAAATTACTCTTCTAAGCTTTAGAGAAGTGAGAAGCTCTTCTGATGAAGAACCTTCAGAGCTGTTTCACATTTTCAATACAGTTACAGTTTATAGTGGAATCAATTCATATTTGAATACAGAATTGCGACCTGACTGGAACAGTCACATGTCATACTCCACCAGCTTCGCCTGACCTTTGATAGTTCTTTCATGCCACCAACAGGGCATATCTAATGCCTCTGCGATTCTAGGCGAACTCAAATACGTGGCACATTCCACCAACGGGATTGATTAACGCCGCCCACTTCATCCTTATCTTTTAGCCATTCGCAACCACCACATTTCTATCATAGGAAACATTTACATGACAACGAACAGTACAGTTCAAGTATTATGAATAGCAGTGGAAGATGGAGAAAGCCACAGTCACCATTTTTTCAAAAAATACTTCGTGAATAAACTAAAAAAATTAAAAATAAAAAACTGGCCCAATCTGAAAGAACGTTTTTCTGGCTGCAATTGAACGTAACCGTTCTTTCCACTTTTGTTAATTATACATACCTAACCTAATTTCAACCAACTTTTCCGGTATTTCAGATATCTTACCCTGAAAAACCGACATCTCCAATCCGTGCAGAACATTTTCATCCTGAACTTGGCCGCCAGCGATGTGCTGATGTGTCTTACGTCATTGCCGATAACACCGATCACCAACGTCTACAAGACGTGGTTCTTCGCGTCTCCCGTCTGCAAGCTGATCCCGCTTGTTCAGGTTTGTTTGAGCGTTAGCACACTTCTTAGGCCTCTCCCGCTGTGCTCATGCGCACTTCGTTACGCCATCGAAGTAATCACCGAACATACTGCTGAATTTCTAGCGCGTCGAAAATGGGATTTTAAGAAAGTACTGGGAAAGTTCCGAGAAAAACCCTTCAAACTGCATGCCCATTGGGAGAAAATTGGATTTCTCAACACGTCTAACAAGGAAGAACTGCTTCAAATTTCTGATTAGCTTCCAAGTCGGAATTCATGTTCGGTATGAACATATAGGGAACTTCAAACAGCCGTGTGCAAGGGGCGGAATCGCGGCGCGGCTCACTTGGGCAGAGACACATGGGCTCCGCATGCTGGCTCTGATTGTCTGCTTCTGCAAGCAGCAGAGAACTTGAGTGCCGCTCCGCAGTTTCGCCCCTTGCACACGGTCATTTGGAGTTCCGTGTATGTATGAATCATCTGATTCTATAAATCAACTAATTCATTTCCCTTGAGATACTCGACGAAACACTATTTTAGCCTACCTCAATAGAACTTCGTTATGTTCCTAGTCCCCATGCACTCAAACTGTGCCCAGTCCCTCAGTTTTTTTATTGTCTGGTCTGTGCAATCTGCGCTTTAAGAGTAGCAGAGGTACAAAAATTTAGAATTCCTGGCTGCTAAAGTATGCAGTTTTCCCAATTTTTTTTCCTATGGTTCATTTACGTCGAAAATTCTTGAGGTGCTTACGTGCTTGAACAATGCATCTAACTGCTGAACACTATGACATCAATGCCTCCTGATTCTTGGTTTAATTGCTCAATATCCGGTGAAATACGACTCGCTAGATAGTGTTCGAGCGTCTCATGAGGGTACGGCAAGAAAAAGTCGTTTGAATGGCATGTTCACAGCACAGGTGCTAAAGCTCCTTCAAGAAAAAGGCAGTTCATTGCCTTCGCATATGCTGTGTTAGGTGGAATGTCGAGAGAAAGTTTTACAGTAAATTTATTGCCTGCACAGCTGACCAATACCGCGGCGCTGTGGCCACTGCAGTCATAAGAATTTTCCATACCTTTAGTTTTCTTCACTTTATTTCGCAGGAGATTTAAGCAGAGTCTTTTCTTTCCAGGGTGCATCTGTATTTGTTTCGACGTTTTCGCTCTCAGCCATTGCCTTAGACAGGTACTTTTTGAGAATTTTTCTGTGCTTACCCGAAGGAGCTCCAGCTGAATCATTTCAGGTATAATCTCGTGGTTCGACCACATCGGCATCCATTGAGATCCCGAGGAGCTTCTGTGGTAGCGTTGTTGCTGTGGATAATATCCGCTCTAGTCTGTATGCCTTACGGATGGTATATGGATGTGGAGCAACTACCTGGAATATGTGGAGAGGTGGGCGCTTCTAAGCAGCGTTCACTTTTTTGTATCCGCAACTAAAGAACATACATATATCGGATCTCAGTGAATTCTTACCCCGAATTTTTGTCATGATTTCTTGCGAGATGGGCTGAAATTTATTAGTATGATGTACTCTACAGCACAAGTTGCACACACTTCGGTATTTTGATCATTTCGCGGTGAAAATGCATTCTATGCTGTTATAGAACTGCACTGAACTTAGCGTCTTCTTCATGCTAATAACACACGTGTTACTAAATTGCTTCCTCTTCAAAAAAACTTCTCGAAGGTTGGGCTAAATCACTATTGTTCAAACTTTCAACTAGGATCATAGTGAAATCCTTTGCGCAGTAATCACTTGGCATTAATTCCGTTTTTTCGAAAACTCTTCTTTTCTGGATTTTTTCTTGTCTGAAGTTTCCTAGAATCAAGAACAAAAAATTAAATAGGGGAGTAATCCTAATACGTGTCTAACCTATACGCCTTTGCCCAGCTTCCCTGCAAAAAAAGTTTATTGGACATTTTCTCTAAATTTTTAGTTCTGCACGGAAAGATGGCCATCGTCAGAGGTACGAAAAGGCTACGCTCTGATGGTCCTAGTGATGCAGTTTATACTTCCATTTGCGACAATGGCCGTTTGCTACTACACGATCTTCGCTAGGCTGAGAGAAAGGTGAGGTGCTCTTGTGAGTTTTTGCTGCAAGCTAGCACCCCACTCCTAGAAGGGTCGCCAATTTTTACAAATTGCTCTACAAAATAGATAAAAGTACTACATAAGTTTATTTTTATTGTTCATTTTCACTGTCATTTCTAAAATATTTGCTATTAATTGAGGAATATTAAAGTTAATATTTTTAGTAATGTTATTAGTCCATTTTGATCCATGGAATAGGAGTTGCCGCTTTTTCCCACGCTTCTCCTTGGCTAGCAACTTCTGCGTCCGGCACTTAGCGCTACTATATATTAGCGGCCTTTCAGCTATATCTCACCAAATAAGATCATTATGACATATTCAAATAAAAATCAGCAGGACGAAGGCAGATGAAGATTAATTTTCATTGACATGTGCTACATAACTGCTATTATTTTTGTTAAGTCCTAAAGAATCCATATTCAACAAATCTCTCAGTCGAATAAGGTCCTCGATCTTTCGCGTAGGCGTGACCGCATTTACATATGCTGCGCTTATAAAATTACCGCATTGTGGGGAAATGTTGAAAAAACTAATATTCTGTTCAGGACCGAATCTAAGCTCAAGAAACTCACCGAAAGGACGCAACTGCTTGAAAGCACTGCAGGGAGCTCCTCACCATCTGGCAAAAATGTAAGCTTAACTCCATCAAACAAAAGGGTTCTTCTTCGTTGAAAAGAAGAAAGTGCAAGAAAATCAAAATCTTCTTAGTGGTATGCACTACTGGGTGCACCACCACTAAACGTCGATGGAGGTGCGTTTTCCGCGGAATCGGGAAGCACGTGGCAAGCTGCGAAGCTCACATTGGAATTGCCGCCGTAATAACAAGTCAAGATTTTCCAGAGTTTTTCATTCATCACGAAAACTAAATAACAACCAGAGAACCTTATAATTTGCTATCACGATTCCAGCGCGAGCGACGCGGTCGCGCGGCGTGCTTTGCCGAGTCCGCAAAAAACGCCCTTTCATCGATGCTTACTGTACTACACTCAGTCAACATGGTTTCCGTAGTGTTACATCAGTCAATAGTGCAGTGCAGACGACTTTCCACACTTTCATCGCGACTGTCTCCTCGCGCCGCATAAAAACTGTAAAAAAGCCTCGAGTAGCATGTTCTACATTGTTCAAAAACCGTCGTTCGAGCTTTCGAGCTGGATCGGATTCCGTTGTTCTAAGTAACATTAGGAACCACAAAGCATTCAGGGCCACAGAGTTCCCTAGTCGAACGCTCCATCCCCAGATGAAGCACTGCAGTTCCGTTTATACTAGGGTACTTATTGCCATCGTGGAAAATTATTTTTTTAGGAAGCCGGCACTCATCCGTGCAGTTTTGAAGAACAACAACGTCTTTCAGTACTAGCTTCTCAACGCAGGACTACCACAATTCTCGCATCTATGGTAAGTCTTGCCTGTGAATCTATGACAGTGGTGTAATTAGGGGCACCAGTATATACGGGGTCTTTCGAACACTTTTTGACTACTTTCTCCAGCCGACCAATTACACACGGCACAATCTCCGCCCATTGTGCCAAGATCCAATTTTTCTTTCAAAGGAAAGGTTTCGTTTCGAGCTAAGTAATCCCGAAACGGCAACTAGAAGAATGGCTAAAGACCAGCAATGATACCTTAGTTCTTCATCTTTCAGGTATTGTTGTTTGGTTTCACCTGGCTTCCACACAACGTCTACACGTTAGTATACGAATATGATGAAGGAATATTTCTTAACGGAAAAACTGACAACACCTATATCGTCTCAATGGTCGCTCATCTGTAAGCTCACCAATTCGCCCAACCTCGCCTTAATGATCATTTCCAAAAAAAGTGATCTTTACAGAATCTCGATGACAACGAATGTGGCGAATCCGATCCTGTACGCATGGCTGAACCCGTCGTTCAAAGAGATGCTGCTGAAGTCAATCAGAGGAAAAATGAGGGCGCCATCGAAGCTCACGGCGAAGGAGACGATAATCAGGGTACGGCAAGATTGGAACAGCTCATACGACATCATTATTATGCGCCAGAAATTGAGTTGTATATTTTAGGTTTCAAGGAGCGACGCAACTCAGGAGAAAACCTTCTAAACAATGCTCAACCAGTGCTGTACAAACCCTTTTCAAAGATTTTGTCCGTACATATATAAAAATTTCCGGGAGCATTTTCTTTTTTCGCTGTTTTGGTAGCCTTTATGCATGTATGTTTTACTTCCTTTATAGGCATGCTGTTTTCATTCCCGTGATAAAAGCTGTTTTTAAATCAATTATTGGTAATAACTACTGTATCCTCTGCAGTTGTTTGCCTTATTGCACAAGTTGCGTCGGACTTTTTTTTTAAATGAAAATCTCCTGAGCACAGAAGATGATAGTCGATGAAATCACGCTCAACGACGGGTGCCATCCTCGAAGAAGACTCCTCCGTCGATATCGCAGTATTTCGAGCAGATACCTTTTTTGCAGGACGCTTCTGGAGGTCCAGCTTCTCCTGGAGCTCCGGAATTCTCCACGCATTGTTGTTGGTATGTTCAAAATTCCACATTGCTCGTGGGTGAAATGTCTTGTTTCCATATTCTTATTGTACTAATGTGTGAGGCACATACGACTACGTATTACTGAACCCATCGTGCTTCAACCAGTCAGCACCAAATGCGGTTTGAAATTATCCAGTAATAGACCAGTAACTGGATCCTCAAAAAAAATCTCTATATTGACCCATGGTGAGCACAAATGTTTCGACTCTTGCGCTACTGCGATTCAGAAGACCAGGTAGTGAAATTACTTAGGACTACGTAAAAATGCGCGAATCAGAAATTCGTGAGACCCTTCAAAGGCGGATTAGAGTACTTGCGTCCATTGCTCTCCAAAAAAAAAACGGTGAAAATCATTGCACATAGCTCCCCTACGAAGATGACAACGATTTTCTCCATTGAACCTCTCGCAAAGCATTCCGTGATACACAGATGAATCTTACTATCCAACGATGTACATATGCTTTGTGTGATTCTGAATTCGGAAAAAAATTGAGGTATATCCGTTTTGCAAGGAAAATCCAATTTTCAAGCTCATCTCCATGTATTTGAATATATAAAGAGGCAAGCGTGTGCCTAAATGATGGTGGAAAGAATTGAAGAGATTCTTTATGAGCGAATCTTCTGTAGAGAATGCTTGTATGGCTGTACAGCAAATTCTTATCGACGAGTGCCATCCTCGAAGAAGACTCCTCCGTCGATAGCGCAGTATTTCGGGCAGATACCTTTTTCGCCGGACCCTCCAGAAGGTCCAGCTTCTCCTGGAGCTCCAGGATTTCCATCGGCTCCAGGTTGACCATCAGATCCAGGAGGACCCTTAGGGCCCGGTTGTCCTAAATTTTACCAGGATTATTTTGGAAGTAAGCCACTGGGACGTATAACTACATAGTGGAAAACTCACCGGGCTGCCCATCGTAGCCAGGCTGTCCTGGTGGACCAGGTGGTCCTTGTGGACCAGGCTCTCCAGCTGGTCCAGGCTCTCCAGGAATGAGAGGCTCGGAAGCGGCGTCCTGTCCAGGCTGTCCAGGAGCACCAGGAACTCCAGGATTTCCGTCAGGTCCTGGTGGTCCCTTGGGACCAGGTTGTCCAGGAGTAGCATCATTACCAGGTTGTCCTGGATTTCCATCTGGTCCAGCATCTCCTGGTGGTCCTTGGGGTCCAGGAGGTCCAGGTGGTCCAGGTGGGCAAGGCTTGCATGGTGGAGGAGTGACAGGATCGCATGGAGCCTGAGGAGGACGTCCTGGGTTGCCAGGTAGACCTGGAGCTCCAGGCTTTCCGGGACGACCAGGCTTGCCGGGAGTACCAGCTGCTCCCGGGGGACCAGGCAAGCAGCATCCACCGCACTTTCCGCCGCCGCTAGTGACGGAATCGCTTGCGACTCCGGCATCGTATCCGGCCTGACGAGCAGTTCTGTTCGAGGCAGGCAGCTTGGCGAGGCTGTTCACCTCGGACCAGATGTCTTTAGCAGATCCACGACAGAAGCTGATGTCAGTGTTGATCTGACGCTTCACATGGCTCACGTAATTGTAGACCATCGGTAGGGTGAGACACACTGACAGCACTGCGACCACGGAGAAAGTGACGGCCGCATAGGCGACGAAGCGATACGCTTTGATGCGCTGTTCGAGATCCATTTTCTGAAAGACCTGCTACACTCTCAGCAGCTCTCCACTCTTATAGGACAGCGGACCGAAACACGCGCGCGAGTTTCACAACACGTGCGACAACGAGTTTTTTCATGTGAAATGACGTTTTCGCGCCGTTTACACGAAGATCGCATAAACGAACATGAACTGTGTACAGTGTTGTATTCTGTGACTATAATTCTCTAAATATAATATCTATAATCAGTATACGTACGTCATCTTTATCTCAAAAAAAAAACATGCAAGACAGAAATTCCAGAAAAAGGTACGAAGAGATCAATAACAATTCCGCAGTTATTGAAGAAGTGAATTTAATTGAGAACAGAGCACATGGAATACAGAAAAACAAGTTGAAAACGACAACATTATGCAGAGCGAAAACGAAAATTTTTCTTATTTAAAGAAAGAACAATTACTCCTCAAAGAAAAACGCTTCAAACTGGAATAACTAGGAACAAAAATAATAGATGCAAGAAAATGACAGGATATCGCTGTATTTTATACAATTCAGCAAAGCACTGGATTGACACGGCAGATGATCTCATGGGAATGTGACTGTTCACTATGAATCGATCTGAAGCCGCCATTTAAGAGCGAACAAATAGATTTCAAAAGGTGAAATTAGGTATTTCTTCACATCTGGAAGCATACTTCTAGTGTATATGATTAAATAGCATAACTTTTAGTGTATATAACTAAGTAGAGCCACTGCATCCCCAGCAATCGGGTTTGTAACGAATGCCACCTGCATAGGTACGATAGGGGTGAGAATACACTTGCCCAAAAATGAGGGGGATGAAGGCCGGTTCATATTCGGAAAGTAAAGAATGTCGAAAATGGGAGGAGAGGCGAAGACGTACAGAATCAAGTTGTAGGAGGTGAGTCCTCATCGAATCTGTCCTAAGTTCTCCCCAGTTAATACTGTGTTAAACAGAATGGATCGTGTATGAATCATGCAATAGCACATTGCCGCAACGTTGTTTCAACAAGGAGACTCTGACATATCGTTATTTATTTTGCTTCGATAATGGTCAAGGCTGACAAACGGCTGTGTATGGACGCCAATAATCATACCATGCGTACTTTTACTAACATACTAGACGGCGTACCCGGCTTCGCTCGGGAGTTTTACCAACCTCAGCTTCTCACACTGATGCGGATTGTTAGTGATAGTAATATGTTCATTCGAAGGGCTCATGATTTCGGTGATCACATGTTAGATAATCTCGGTGACCATTTTTTCTCCTGCATGGGAGCGAGAAAGTCGCGGTGCTATTCGGCTAGTTCTGCCTCAAAATGTCAAAGCAAAAATTTTCGCCCAAACTTTGCCTAGATGGGTTACTTGAGGTGCTGAACACGAATATCGTATCCATTTTGTATAGTAACTCCGTTTTTGTTGGGTTACGGTAGGTATACTGTAGA
This sequence comes from Ancylostoma caninum, assembly GCA_037903475.1. Classification (NCBI taxonomy): domain Eukaryota; kingdom Metazoa; phylum Nematoda; class Chromadorea; order Rhabditida; family Ancylostomatidae; genus Ancylostoma; species Ancylostoma caninum. The sequence goes on from JBAJFG010000231.1 coordinate 570,755, forward strand.
CACGTTATCTCACAGAATTCTCTCAAATTTCGCGTATAGGGGTTGTTTTAGACGCTGATCACGATTACAAAAATTATTTTCCATATACTCTGTTTGTTTTCTTCCCGAAATCGGCTTTTTCTTTAAATTTCCTGCCGCACACCTGCCGTATCCCCACGAAAATGTGGTTTCGGTACAATATGGATATGATATTTGTGATCAGCGTCCAAGACAACCCCTCTATGCAGAATATGAGAGGATTCCATGAGATACCTACCGTACATATAGTACACCTACCGTAACCCTGCAAAAACGAAGATATGGCACAAAATGGATACGATATTCGTGTTCAGCACCTCAAATAACCCATCTAGGCGAAGTTTGAGCGAAAATTTTTGCCTTGACATTTTGGGGCAGAACTAGCAGAATAGTGCCGATATGTATCTACCCGTCTCCTAGCAGAAGTGGAAAATACCAATAGAATCAATGAATCGATATTTTGCAATATGATTGTCATTTCCATATTGAGCGTATTGAGGAACCCCAATAGACCCTTGGGAAAAGGTGGAAAAATCAATGAAATCAATAAGTCGATAGTTTGGCGTAAAATGATTGTCATTTTCGTTCTCAGCGCGACGAGTAACCCTATTATGCATGTCCTCGCCAGTCCCTGGGCAAAAATAGCAAAAAAAAAATCAATAAATTCGATATAACACGGTATGTTGGTCGATAATCCCCAGCGAAAATTAGCCTATAACCCCCGCCGGCTCGTGATGGACCTGCATTGACCTGCATCAGTGCATTCTCCGCGCAAACTTTCACTTTCATACATACAGATTGTTAAAAAAAACTCACCGAACATTACAACATGATAGTGTCCTCACAATTCGCTAGTGCTAACTGCTCCAGACATTCCACAAAATCCTGGAATACATTGGACAATTTGAAGGTAACCTCCTTAAACACTCGCAACCTTATGAAAATGTGAAAACGCCCCACCTCAATAGCACATTTTCGAAGAACACTGGATGGCACACGTTCAGTCCGCTTGTCCTTAGGCTCACTCCCTCTGTACTGGACGGTGTACAGAATCTCAGGACCACCAAGCTTCACTCCTACTATGGCTTCTATCTTCTTGCCATCTTGAATTTTATACTGATGATCATCTCCTAAAAGAAAGTACAAAGCCTGAGAACTTATGTTCGCTACAGTGCGCATTACAGTCATTTCAACAATGCGTGTGTGTGAAATTTCGTGATCTAGGGTTTTCGGACACGCTGAGTTGATTCGTCACTGAAGTACTTGTCAAAAGTCCGCCTAAAGCTGAAATTCCGCTACTTTAGAGCTGCGTCTATATTTATGATACGCACTTTATAAATTGCTCTCTTGAAGAGTCGTAATGTACTCAATTACTCACAGCATTAAGAAGAAACAAAGCGCTTGAAATTGAACCCAAAAGCAGGTGTGAGGGGAGGGGGATACGGACGAGGTTGGGTGTCAAGAAAAGGGTAAGTTGAGAAGCGCTACGGCACAAGGGGAGAGGATGTCACGAAAGGGGTTCAACAATAGCTGAAAGGCGCATTCAACTTCACTGTTCAGGAAGTGATTGGATCCTCAGGAGAAAAGAAGCTAGGTAAATACTTGAAGGGCTCTATGCGAGTGCTCCGGAGTCGTGGGATGTCCCCTGAATGGTGGGGTGGTGCAGTAATGGTGATAGCGTACAAACCTAGCTTAAGGATTTGATGCTTTAACTCTACGGAGAAAAGAAAAAGATGGGGCATGGTTGTAGATTAGGAGATACCAGGTATCTGTAGCGCATCGAGGCCATAAAGCGCTATGGAACCGTAGGGATTGTAGCCTTCTATAACAGCAGATGTCACGATATGTAAGCGGTAGAATTAACGCAGAGCAGCTGAAGTAATATTTTCTCTCTTTACAACCTCATAAGTATTTTTCTTTGGAAATCACAATGTCGTGCTGACTCGTTAAAATAACTGAGCAGAAGTTCAAATTCAAAGTTCAAGTTCATAAAGGCTTCTCAAGAAGGCGGAGATAATGTAGTCGTTGGCTATCAACTTGTGCTGCCTTTATCCAATACTAGTATTCGCACGTTCTCGAGAATGAAACTAAATACTTTTAGCGGCACAATGTCGCCTAGGCGAATCCTTTCCTGACGTAGACGATGATTTCGTTGAAAAAGTATCGGTGGGCAGAGTTTTAATAGTACAGAAACTGCACTAATTCCTCACAGTCTATTTATAAATGAAAGCATCTGTTTTATGGGAACTGAGCATAGTTCATTAAGCGAACAGGGCTAGCAGATCACCAGAAGGCATAGAATTATCTTCTCAAGCAACACTATGATCCCATTTACATCGAAATTTATGAAATCAACACAAAAAATGAGTTCTCACGTCGTCTCCCTGGTGGAGATTCAGCTTTTCCAGCATTGTTAGTCAAATACGCAGAGCTGCGAGTAAGGCGAGCACGTGGCTGAAGAATCGAAAAATTAGGTGATCCGTTATGCGGCTATGACTAGACAACTCGTGATTTCCTATTGGCACGTACTCGGGGTGGTTTGGCCTTTCTTCGGAGCGTGTAGGCGGCTGTCGTTGCACTGCAATTACTGTTCTGACTAGTGAGAAATTGCTACAAACCATTTTCCATCACTATTCACGTACAGAGGAGTTAGACTACCCCCGGAAATACCAAATTTCCAAAGGAATTAATCTTTGAACTGCTAACAGCTTCTTACCTGTGTGGTTTATCGAAAATGGCAGCTCTTCTTCTCTTGTAATACTCGGCAATAGCATCGGGGCATTCCTGAAAGTAGTTGAAACGCTACAACCCAGCCAAGCGCACTCCTAATTAGGGAAGCAATACTCAAAAAGAACTTACACAGTGTTTAGCTTTTTCCCAAGAGGCTTCTTCTATCCCATAATCTTGCCAAAGTATCAGGTATTCTCTTTCTCCATTCACTTTTCTTGTGTCCAATATCTTCTCCACAAGATATTTCACTCGCTTCTCTAAAAGCCCAGAAAGACAACGTACACTTACAATGAAGTACCACTCCCACTTCTTGCCAAAAAACCGTCAGAATCATTGGTTGTGAGCAAAATTAGACTTTGGAACGACCATTGGAAAGCATTCGAGCTCCCGATTCGTCTAGGTATTTTCGAATTTTCTCCTTAAACCTATCATGTTGTTCGTGAAAATTGTGAAAATTACTCGCAGGTACTTCCTTATGTCCGACGCTGTCAAACCAGACTCCAGCTTCTGCCTGCTCAGGTTAACGTTCATTGAGAAGCGTGCATAAAAAACATGACAGTACCCAAAAACATGACAGTACCCTGTCAAAGGTTCCTCCTGCGAAAGGTCTTCCTTCTCCTCCGTAACCTTGTCAGTAACTCTTCTGATCGCAATCATTGCCAATCTGATATTTGGCCAACGGATTAATTACTGATCACAGAACTTGGAACAACTTTGGTCATTTCCTCTATGAGATTTATCCACTTCATTTGATGTGTCCCTGCCTATTTCGCGAAGAGTAGACACTTACAGTGGACGGCAACGACGGTGGCCCATTCGCGGACTCAAGAAGGACGCAGCGCCACCGCGCCGCGCGCGCCGGGATCGGTGTCGTCGCCGCCGGAATGCTATTTCTAGGGTCTTTTCTTCCCGATTCGCTCGAAAATCCTTAAAATCGGGTAGAAAAGCTGCTAGAAATTGCATAACAACAGCAGAATACATAGGTTACAGCGTACGCGGCGCGGTTGCGCGACGTCCTTTTCGAGGCCGCAGATGGGCCAACGCCAATGACGTCCACTGTATGTACGCAGGCAGAGGCCAGAATCTGATTAGACAGTGTCGGATATCATCTATGGGTAACCTCCACTTACCTGAGCAAAACACAGGTTTTTAAAAGGAAATCTGGGAATGCCCCAATGTCGGGTGAGTTTCCACCAACTTTTGTTAGGTGCCCAACCTCCCCCCACCCCATACCGCTCCCTTTTTCCCATACCTTCAAAACATTCAAAAAGAAAACCAGTCGTATCCTACCAGCTTTCGAGCAAAATGGAGTTAGGGGCACCTACCAGAAGTCAATAACTTGGCCTGTCCTCCACGTTCTGACTTGCTAGGTGACACGTCCAAAACACTCTGACTTGTTACAGAGGACGTCAATGGTGTTGATCTATCTGCGGCCTCGAGAAGGACGTCGCGCAACAGCACCGCGCGCGCCGTAACCAATGTTTCTGCTGCGGTTATGCTATTTCTAGCAGCTTTTCCACCCAATTTTAAGGATTTTCGGCCAGATTGGTAGAAAAAGAGCCTTGAAATAGCATTCCGGCTGCGGACGCAGTCGCTCTGCGTCCCTCTCTAGGCCGCGAATGGGCCACCGCCATTGCAGTCCTCTGTAGCTCTCCTAACGTGCAGTAATTATCTAAAGTGCAAGAAGTCAGAACATGTAGAACAGGTCATACTATTGACCAATGCCAAGCATCCGCCCTCTTCCCCCAACTACATTTTACCCGCATCGAGTATCATGTGTAGGGTGGCTCTACCAGCCATTCGCGTGTATTTAGGATTTGATTCTCGTATGACTTCCACCCATGGAAGGCCAGAAAGTGTCCAACGTGAGATCTCGACTTCGTGCAAACACTCTACACCGTTAATGGATCTGTGCATGGAACAGAATCGACTTAGACGCACCTGTACGAGGAGCCATATCAGTGCAACAGTCGATGGTCGAGCCCGGATCACCTAAACGCTGAAACTATGAAAAAAGGAAAACGGGCTAACCCATAAACCGGTAGAGAGAAAATGAGATCCTCAGATCATGCGTGTGCAAAGTTGCAGGCCTGCTTCGTCCTGCCACGTGGCACCAGCACTTATCGTGTCAGGACCCAAACGAAGACATGAGCGGAATTACGAAGTCGTTGCAATGATCTCTGATGTTCACTGGCGATACACTTGGCGAGGTTTGTTTGGCAACCTCGCTTTCAAGGTTGTAAACACGACAATCTCCTTGTCCGATGTCTTGAGGTGTTCGAATCTTGAACAATTGTTCCAATAGTTCCACGGAATTCAAAAGGGGTTTTTACAGTTTTAAGCATTGTGAGGCGCGACACGGCGCTAGAAGTGAACCGCTGCGAGTTTACTTCTCGCCTCGAATGAACTTCCAGTTTGCTGCGTTGCCACAGCTCAGACAATTTCGGGGGCGGATCCCGTTCCAACCGCCGGCAAATCCCCGACGGAACGTTTGAACGAGGACCAATCTCAGAAGTTTTGAAACAAGTTGTTTCCAACTTATCATGCCCAAAACAAGTTGTATTCAACTTATCGAGAGCGGAAACAAGTTGTGTCCAACTTATTGAGGTTCAAAACAAGTTGGATACAACATAGCTTCGGCTTAGCCTCAGCCATTACATGTTGTTTCCAACTTATTTCGTCCGAAACAAGTTGGAAACAACTTATTTCGTAAGGGACGAGCAATGTGGTAAGTTGTCTAAAGCCTTCAGACAACTTGCCAGATTGCTTGTTTCCAAGTTGTTTCGGAATTTCTGAGATAGCGGACAAACAGCGGGCGGAACCACGCATGTTGCGGGCCAAACGCGCTGTCGGGCGAATCGCGGGATGAACGCAGAGTCATTCCGGCTAAAGCACCACCGTCGGGGTTCGGAACGCTATGTGAAGAGTGTCGGGCATCGGCCCGCTTTTCGCGGCCACTGACCGCCGGCAAATATCTCCAAAAAGCGGCCTAACGACTACATATTTCCACTCAATAAGGAAATGACACGGTCGGAATGGTTGGTTGGGGATAGTATGGGCGCATAAAGGATGAAGGCAACACCGGTCTGGAAGAGATCAGCGGCATGGATGGCCTAGTGGGTAAAGCAGCGGACTCTCAGTCATTCATAAAGTTCGATCAGGTTGGTTCGAATCCTCTCAGTAATAGAAGAAGGCTAGCACTACAAAACCATGGATGGACCTTGCAAACAGTCATCTTTTCGTATTACTGATGTGAAATTGCGTATTTATGTTGTTTTTATGCTCCTATGGATCACTGTGGATCCGCTATGGCGACGAACCCGCCACTCATCAGTCCGAGACTGTGTGCGAGGTGTGACCGATCCTCGGGTGTTGTCACGGTGCCGGCGTCCAATCGAGAGGTAATTGTGGAGAATACTGCCTTGGGCGCTGGATTAGGAGCGGTAGCGCCTGGTGGTTCGCGGGCTCATGGCGGCCTGAACGCGGACAGTACTCGGGCGGATAGGAAGGCGCGCGCCTATCTCGCTCGGTGGACGCGCGCGACAAACTCGCTGGGCGCGCGCCCCCAATCTCGCTTCTGCTGGGGCCTTACCTGCGCGGCCAGCGAGATTGTCGCGCGCGCCCAGCGAGGATTTGTCTGAGTAAGCATAGGTAGCGTCAACGCAGTGCGAGCTCGCAGCTCGCAGCGTCATCGGCCGCAAGGGGGTCCTTTCACAGTTTCTGCCGCGGCGCGTTAGCTTGCGAGCTCGCCCTGTGGGCTGCGGCAAGGAATGCTTCGTGGTATTCTTTGCCGCTCTCAGACAATTTCGGGGGCAAATCCCGTTCGGAACGAGCGGGGGGCGAGGGTCGGAGCGAGCGTTTGGGTGTTTCGGGGTTGGGGCGAGGGTGGCAGTGTACGTTTCAGGGAACAGACTGTACTATACTTCGGACCGAATAACGGATTCGAATAAAAATTCGAGCAAATCTTCGAATTCGAATAATTCGAAATTCGACTATTCGAAAGGAGTCCATTTTCGAATTCATTCAAAATTCGAATATTCGACGAAGGTGCAATTTCGAATTTATCCGACATTGGATTCGATTTCGTTTCGAATAATTTCGAATATTCGGGGAAATTGTGTGTCTGTGAAGTTCTTCTTTCCTAGCTCCCAGACTTTGCGTAGTAATATCGGGCAGTCTACAATGAACGAATGATCAGCATTGTTTTCGATTTTGTTCAGGCTTCATTCATTTGATTTTTCCATTTTTCTATTCATTCGAGTTTTCTATTTGAGCTTTTAGCTGCATACGAGATAGCAATGCAATCACTATGATCCAATGCTCGTACGTTCATACCCTGATCACCAACCACTTTCCGTATATGTCCCTAGAGTACTCGTTTTTGTTTCACGATTAGCTCTAGCAAGCAAATAAGGACAGCATCCTGATGTTCTCTCATATTATTTATTTAGTAAAGATAGAACACTGAAATAGTGTTTCAGGAAGGTATTGGTTGAAGTGGGACCTACTTGCAAAGCGTCAAAATTCCCAAGTCTTTGCTAGTTATACCAATTCCGGATTAGTCACATTACTCGAATAATCCAGTAAATTCAAAACCGAATTTCGAATTTGTTCGACTATTCGACGATAGAAAAACCGAAAATATTGGAAAATTCGGTTCAAAGAGAAAACTGAATAAGTTCGGGATTCGATTGTTCGAAAAAGTTTCGAATCGAATAAATTCGAAATTCGATTATTCGAAAAATATAAAAATCGAATAAATTTGAAATTCGATTATTCGAAAAAAAAAATTCGAGTATTCCGAAGTATATTATGTACAGTCCTTCTCAGAAATACTTGCCTCACGCTCAACTGCCCATTTGCTAAGCCGCGCCACATTACCTAGGTACAGTCTTTCTCAAAAGTTCTTGCCTCACGCTGAACCGCCCGTCAGCATAGCCACGTCACACCACGTATGATAATACATACAGAGAACTCCAAACGGACGCAGTCAGGAGTCAGGACCGCGGCGCGGCTTTCTTGGGCAGAGTCACGGGAGCTCAGCATAGTGTGCGCCTGCGTCTCTGTCCATGAGAGCCGCGCCGCGATCCCGACTCTTGTCTACGTACGTTTGGAGTTTCCTATAGGTGATGCGGCGCGGCTCTGCAGATGGACGGTGAAGCGTGAGGCAAGTATTATTGAGAAGAGCTGTATTATCATACGTGGTGTGACGTAGTTAAGTTGACGGGCGGTTCAGCGTGAGGCAAGAATTTTTGAGAAGGACTGTACAGGGCATTCACCTCGGAGCGCGAGCTGATCCATTCCATAGATCAAATTCTCAATCGAAAGGCTACGTCCGAATCGCTAAAAACCACTCGCACGTAGCATTTTGATAGAGAATTTAATCTACTGGAATGGATCAGCTATTATTAGCGTATTCCAACGCGATGTTCACTCCTAGATGAATGCCCTGTTTGGTCTATTAGCTCGCAGAGGGCGCCTGTTTCGACTTTGTCTGCAATTACGACTTTTCGCGCAGAATGCGTTTGGAAGGATATTCGGCTGATATTGGCACTATTCCATTTGTTCTGCACCAAAATCTCAAAATCGAAGATTTCTCTGAAACCTCGTCCAAGGGAGTTATTCGACATGCTGATCACGAATATCACACTCATTTTGTACCGTAACCTCATTTGAGTAGGGTTACGGTGGGGTTAGGGTATGTGGGGTATCTCACGGAATCACCTGAATTTTTGTCTACAGGGGTTATTTGACATGCTGATTACGAATATCACATTGATTTTGCAAATTAAAAGCGATTTGAAGTCCTCTGGACTGTACTTCTCCCTAACACAAAACGAGTGTGGTATTCGTGATCAGTATATCAGGTAACCCTCCTAGAGAAAATCCAGATGATTCTGTGAGATACCGTACTTACCCTAAACTCACCGTATCCCTACCCAAACGGGGTTACGGTGCAAAATGAGTGTGATATTCGTGATCAGCCCCTTAGATGAAGTTTCAGAAAAAGTTTTTGATTTTGAGACTTTGGGGCAGAATAAGTGGAATAGTGCCGGATATTTTAGCGAATGGCGGTTGGGAACGTCAGAACGGAAGGAATCGCACCACATATATACCAAAAAAATTGTAAAAATTAGATCAGTTGGCCAAAAAAAGTGATGAGGTCGTAATTGCGGCCAAAGTCGGATCGGGCGCCCTCTGTAAGCTTATAAACTGTACATGAGATATGATGAGTTTTAACGTTTTAACGGTGTGAGTTGTATAGTCTGTTTCAAAAACGATGATATTGAGCGTTTGCGCCTGTGATCTGCACATCTCACTTGCCTCTCCGAATAAGGCACTATTCCTGTTTTTGTTTATAATCAGACTCCATCACCACGAGAGAGTGAGTATCGCACTAACCTAACGCATGTTCTCAGCCTACTCCCACATAGTTTCGGAGCCGTTTTGACATGTTAGAGAGTTGAAAATCACTGGCACTAACAAGTCATAACGTGTATGACTTGCCAATGCTCACTCTTTTCTGAACCGTTTTATCTTCCGGAACAACTAGACCTTTTCCAACGGGCCAAATTTTACCAACCAAAACCATCTTATCAGGAGTGTTTATACTTTTTCGCGACGCGATGGAGTCGCGGCGACAGCCACAATACGCGCGAAGCGACGGGTAGCGAGGCCGCCATGCTGAACGTCGCAAATTCTCTTAGGCAGAGACATGGGCACTCAGCATGCAGAGCACCTGCGTCTCTGCCCAAGAGAGCCGCGCCGCGGTCCCGACTCCTGTCTGCGTCCGTTTGGAGTTAGGTGATGCGGCGCTGGCATAGCAGATGGGCAATGAAGCATGAGGCAAGTATTTCTGAGAAGGGCTGTATATAAAAAGCTCACAAAATCACTACCTAGAACACATACGACGCGTCCAAGTTCGTTCACATTCACATCTCCAACTGAGTTCGTCTTATTCCGTAGGTTTCGGGCCAAAACCACTCGAAAAACTATGGAACAGCGGTGAACTCCAGTCCGCAACATCAGCGACACCATCGCGTCGCGTCTGCTCGCAGGCGCGGGCCCATCGCGTCGTTTTTCACGAAAAAAAATAAGCAAGACGCAACGTATAAGCAGAACGCGAGCAGAGTCGCTCCGCGGCGTCGCATCGTGATGGGAAACGCCGACTACCACATTCCGACCATTGTTTGCGCATGCATCCACTCGGGACCCATCGCATTTAACAGTTTGCTGGGACGCGACGGTCGCGTGAGTGTTGAGAAAACATGGTAATCAAATGTGCTTTCACCAATCCTTAAGCTAAAAAGTCAACAAAAAAGCAAATCCACACTCTGAGCGATAACTCACTCCCTGCTGTATGTTCCCTTTTCCGAGCTCGAGATGCAAACCTGCGACAACAGCAGGTTGCTAATCTGGGGCCTTTGAAACGCCTTCCAGAAGTTTGTAAATTCTTAGGATTTGAGTTCTGGTTGTGGAGCCATGCAATCTAAATTATATTGTTGCGAAGGATCTACGAACTGAACGTGTGCAAAACCGATGAATAAAATTGTGATTGCCTAGTTATAACACTCTGAACTGAAGTGCCCATTTCGGAAATTAATTTCGCAACAACCTGATATATTCGAATTATTAATCCAAATTCTGGAAGAGAGGTGGAAATAGAAAAAAAACGCTGCGATGTGTGGGGGTACACGGGGGACGCAGCAGAGATAGATAAGAATTATGAACAGGCAAATTTTTACTACAATTGTTTTTAGGACAGACGATGTCGAGATGCAGAACGGCAATAAGAGGCGTGTTTAGAATGCGACATTTCCATGTACATAACTAATCGAATCCTAACTTATGTCGAAAACTACTGCTCCTACTTCCACACTGGAAATTATACACCGAAAAATACTTGTGTATGTCTACATCTATCAGTATCTTCAAGTACGGAAATGCAGTTGCGCATTCGTCCATATATTACAGAGTGTACATAGGTGATTTCTTCCGAAATTTTACAATCTTCCAGAAAAGTTAGAAGAGTCAATTCTCTCGATTCCTTTGAACGATTTCCTTGTAATGCTTCTATTGTGAATGTATTTCAACTCATAATCAGACGTTTTTTCCCTCACTTGCGCTCGTTATAACATGCATTGTTTTGCGATTTCGAACTTATATTTAAATGAGTTGTTATCTATCGTAATAAAAAAAATTGAAGCCCTGTCGTAATGAGTCATTCTCATGCAAACTTTAGCATCAGTGATATAATCTCCAGCACAATTTATTTTCGGTACGCGAAAAAGTGTCGACACGAAGAAAAACCTGATGCAGCGCAGGTTCCATGCAACGGCAACACTTGCTTGCAACCGATCCAGTGTGTCGCCCTATAAAAGTGGTGGGCAGCTAGGTTAGTGGCAGTTCCTTCCGGAAATGGATCTCGAACAGCGCATCAAAGCGTATCGCTTCGTCGCCTATGCGGCCGTCACTTTCTCCGTGGTCGCAGTGCTGTCAGTGTGTCTCACCCTACCGATGGTCTACAACTACGTGAGCCATGTGAAGCGTCAGATCAACACTGACATCAGCTTCTGTCGTGGATCTGCTAAAGACATCTGGTCCGAGGTGAACAACCTCGCCAAGCTGCCTGCCTCGAACAGAACTGCTCGTCAGGCCGGATACGATGCCGGAGTCGCAAGCGATTCCGTCACTATCGGCGGCGGAAAGTGCGGTGGATGCTGCTTGCCTGGTCCCCCGGGAGCAGCTGGTACTCCCGGCAAGCCTGGTCGTCCCGGAAAGCCTGGAGCTCCAGGTCTACCTGGCAACCCAGGACGTCCTCCTCAGGCTCCATGCGATCCTGTCACTCCTCCACCATGCAAGCCTTGCCCACCTGGACCACCTGGACCTCCTGGACCGCAAGGACCACCAGGAGATGCTGGACCAGATGGAAATCCAGGACAACCTGGTAATGATGCTACTCCTGGACAACCTGGTCCCAAGGGACCACCAGGACCTGACGGAAATCCTGGAGCTCCTGGTGCTCCTGGTCAGCCTGGACAGGACGCTGCTTCCGAGCCTCTCATTCCTGGAGAGCCTGGACCAGCTGGAGAGCCTGGTCCACAAGGACCACCTGGTCCACCAGGACAGCCTGGCTACGATGGACAGCCCGGTGAGTTTTCCACTATGTAGTTATACGTCCCAGTGGCTTACTTCCAAAATAATTTTTGTAAAATTTAGGACAACCGGGCCCTAAAGGTCCTCCTGGATCTGATGGTCAACCTGGAGCCGATGGAAATCCTGGAGCTCCAGGAGAAGCTGGACCTTCTGGAGGGTCCGGCGAAAAAGGTATCTGCCCGAAATACTGCGCTATCGACGGAGGAGTCTTCTTCGAGGATGGCACTCGTCGATAAGAATTTGCTGTACAGTCATACAAGCATTCTCTACAGAAGATTCGCTCATAAAGAATTTCTTCAATTCTTTCCACCATCATTCAGGCACACGCTTGCCTCTTCGTATATTCAAATACATGGAAATAAGCTTGAAAATTGGATTTTTCTGGCAAACCACTATATCTTCAATTTCTTTTCAACTTAGGAATCATACGAAGCAAAGATCGTTGGATAGTAATCTGCGAGCGTTTCAACGCTTTTGACGATTGACGTTCCCTGTTATCAAAATCAGAGCTTAGTGCGCAATGAAGAATGTCATTGTCATCTTTGTAGGGGGGAGGGGGGGGGGGCTATACATATGTAATGATTTTCACCACATTTTTTGGAGAAAGATAAACACAAGTGCTCTAACCCGCCTTTGGAGGGTCTCACAAACAGGGATTCTTGTAAGAGGATCCAGTTATTGGTCTATTACTGGTTAATTTCGAAGCCCATTTGGTACTGATTGGTTGAAACAGGATGGCTAAGTCTAAACATACTCGCAAGAATACGGTGAAGTATCCCTGTGGGACCTCATAGCCTGTTGCAGGTAAGAGGTTCGACTTTTGCCTAGCCAAATTGTCGAACAGATAGGAAACGAGAATCGCAAGAGGAGACATAAGGGGCGCAGCCGCAATGTTTTCGCACGCTCTGCTGATCCTCCGGGTGATAAGGTTTGGTCGGACATTAGATCTCTTGTGGAAACCACGTAGCGCGGACAATGTTATAATAATTAACACACTCGTGCTTCGAAACAATAAACCAAACTGGTTCAGGATTCACGAACTCATAACCGAGCGGAAGCAGGCTAGCAAACCAACTTTTACGTCCTGTGTCTCCTAACTCACGCCGCCTATAAGCTAATCAATCACGCTTACCATCGTAGGCTTGCGTGGCTAATGTTTCAAGAATCCCAGCCCTGGATTAGTTTTCAATCACACACATAGAAAAACTTAAGATAGGTGCGTTTGCTCTAAAGGCTACGATTTTCTTAGTCTATTTCAAATATACTGAAGGCTGAGAGTGCTTCAGGTTGCAATGCGAACGCTAAGAAGCACTAACTGGCTGCTTCCCTTATCGCGTTGCTCAGCGATACAAACCCTTTCGCGCTTTTTCCCTTTCTGTTCTCTTCAACACCCGCCTAGTGAAACTGATCATAGCAGTGCCGCGCGGGTTCACTGATCAGTTGTTCGCTCGGTTAGGCATCTGTAGCCGGCCAACTAAACCTCGCTTCCGAAATTGGCGGAGACCCCACTCTTTTTCCTAAGCCCCCTCCCCCCACGCCTCCCGCCTTCTTGAAACAGCTGCGAATTTTGCCACTGTGTGGACGCTGACGCAAGCGCAACTAACAGGAGTTACTGAAATGTCGAGCCCAGAGCTTAGTAGAGTTAATTTCAAATTGAAATCGGAATTGCAGCTAGGTCTTTAACAAAAAAAAAGAAAAAAAAACAGAATTAAAATGAAAGTTGACATCTTACCTTCTTCCATGTTTGTAGGCGTAGTTGTTCCGTAGTAATCTGCAAATTCGCGGTAAGCTTAAATTTCAACCAATTATAATTAATCTGATTTTTTGCTGATCAGCATATGAAGGGACCTCTGCAGAAATTCTATGATTTTGTTAAGCACGTTTAGATTAATTAATGAAATGATGACATGTACCCTCGACGCAAAACTAGAGCATAGACTCCGCATCTTATGAAAGAAAATTGAAGGTGACACTCAGCTTCTTTTCGTTGAGAACATTATCATTGTCCTACACGCATTGACTATTACACTGACATCTTTAAAATCGATCTGGTACGAAAACTTTTATATATTAGGTTGGTGCGAAATTAATTGCCGGAACAAACACACCAGTTCAAAGTGTTATAACTTGGCTTAAACACAACGTTCTTCATTAGTTGTTTAATTTGCCAAATCTTCCCCAACAATCTAGTTGAATAGCTCTACCTCCGGAATGAAAACTGAGATTGCAAAAATCTAAAAACCTTTGGAAGGCGATTTCGGCATACTCTAGATCAGCAGTCTGCTGCTGTCGCAGGTTTGCATTGCCACTCTGGAAAAGTGATATACAAAGAGGGAAAGATCTGACGAATAAGGAGAATAAAGAGAACCTCGGTGCCTTAATGCGCCAGTTTTTGCCGGGTGATTTTTTTGAGCGAGAGGCTCACCCCTACCCTGGAGCAGGAGAAAATCTGATTCCGTTCAGCACTGCCAACCACATCTAGCGCAGATTTTCGGAACTCAACTCGAATTTACAATGCTAGGCTCCGCTGTCAATGATTGACTAGGTTAGAGAAGGCTACAGCGGATCACACCCTTACAGCATCATCAAACTCCTGACACGACCTCCCTAGAGAGTAGATCTGGTTCAGAAAAAGTTAGAAGTGGGAAATCGTCTCTAACCATGCCCAATCGCATTTCTTGTTATTCCACAGAAACCGCGCTTTACTTACATTAATTACATGGTCTAGAAAATGGGTCGTTTTGGAACGAAAAATTAACTTATAAAAATGTTACAGTGGGTGAGACAACGGTCGTCAGTCAGATCGTGGAGTGTTCACCTCCGCACCTTTCTTACCATGTCGATTAAAGTCAGATGTTTCGAAAATGTAGTACAATGAGCATCCATCCCTGCTCTCGTCGTCTGGTTGGTAAGATCCGGTTTAGGTTCTACATTTGTCGTCAACGCTTGATCGTCCAGCGACATCCCACGACCATGACCATAGTTGCATTTGAGTTTGAAATCGTAGGAAGAAAACTTCGCGAACCCGAGCTCATTGTTCATTGTACATAAAGGCAATCCCAAGATAAAATAAATGCAAGATTACAGCTTACGTACCTTCCACGGAGAGTGATCGAGTTCGAAGTCGTTAACCATAATCACTCGAAAATCGTGTCGACTCATGATTTGTTCGCGACTTCATAAAAATCCTCAGGAAAGAGCTAGCCAGATTATTTGAGAAGCATTCGAAAGAGGAGGAAAACCCTATCAGAAAATTACATAGATTTGGCTGAAGTTGCTCAAATTTGGAAGAAAAATAAATTTGTTTGTGCATACAACAAAACGGCAACTAATTTCGCACCATCATAATACGTACTATCTCTGTATTGGAGCAAACAGTCGATATTAGGAATTCACAGCCTGAAGCGAAGTTGCTTTGAACTTAATGCTCGGGTGGAATTATCCCTTCATTCGGACTCCACAGAATCCATGACATTAGAACTATTCATTCATTCGGGCAGTCAGAAAAGTCCAATGTTCGAATATTTTTTTCGAATACTTGAGGAGATGTGTCATTCAAATATTTTGAAAGCTCGAATATCTCGGAAAGGTCTCAATTATCTCAACATTTTCTGACTATTTGTATTTCAAACATTTGGAATTTCTTGACCCCTGAATTAATATAATTCAGACGTTCGAATTTTCTTAAAATCGGCGGATATTCTTGGGTACATATAACACGTACACATACATAAACTTCCACTTTAATACACAGATTTAAATTTCGACTGGAATACATGAAGAAAGAGTGGATGCAGTCAGCTGGGCAGCAGTGAGAAGTATGACCCGCGCTTCGCTGGCCTCCATAGCATACGCTGCTTGTTTTCCTATACACATACGCTGCTTGAACTCTTTTGTTACACTCGATGGCTGGGCTCGGTCCCGTGATGCTCTAGGCTGCAAAGGGCAGCGGCTTCACAACAACCCTCGAGAGCATTCAAGTGCATTGTGCACTATGATTTCAGAACAGTCTCAAATTTTCCTGTACCAGCTCGTCTGCATTTAGATGAGACCGACTGCGTATTTGACGATTAGTCTCAAATATTTATTGGGGCTGCACACAGTTAACAGCAAAAATGAACGGTACCAGTTAAATTCAACATTCTAAACTGAGAATTTATACTTCCGGGAAGATCTCTGTGTGTGATGATGAAAGCGTCTTGTTTGGCTTAATTTCTTGACCAACTGCGGATATTGGTGGATTAGCCGCAGGACCTGTCGGGAGAGGTCCGATAACCGGAGACGTGTCTCAGCCCACCATCACTTCCGATGGTTTTCCAAAAGGGTGGCGGGACCTCCACCTATGAGGATGAGGGTAAATCGGTCCGGAACACAGTCCCGGACACAGTATCTATTTTTCGTACACACTAAAGCTAGAGGTTACACAAAAGACACCACCAGACGAACAGGACTTACCAGGACGTAAGATCATTAATCAATGCGATTTCGACTCGATTTCACGGTCCTGCTTTTGACCTGTTATGACTACTGTGATAAATCGACCCATTTTCTCGTACCTTTTGTCATTTTTAGCAGTTTCGATGCTATTAATGTGCGAAATTCCCCCATATATAACTTCAAAATTTTAGTGATCCTGTCGTCCTGTCGTCTGGATGAGTGTCTCTTGTGTAACTGCACGCGAGGCATATCTTATTCGACGCCCTAAAATACAGGCGGTTCGGAAATGAGTCGGTATTGGTGCATTTTTACGTAAAGAGATCGGAGGGGCTTTTGCCAAGTCGCGCATGTTTAAGCTTGTTAGTCGCAGTAATTTTTAACTGCTTAACATGTTAGAAAGGGTCCCGGAAATGATGTGGAAGTACGTGGAACACATGACTCACCTCAGGTCCGTGAATGCACCAGTACCGACTCCTTTCCGAATGCCCTATATACTCAGACAATGAAGCGGGCTGACCGCGGTACCAATATTTGGCGGACCGTAGCCAACTCCGCGGTCAGCCAAGTAACTGAGCGCGGTCGGCCAATTATGGGTGCGCGGTCAGCCCGCGAAAGGTCCGCGGTCAGCCCACCGAAATGATGTCGTGGCGTGCTGATAACGGCAGCAATAGTTACTGATGATGTGTAGATGACATTTTTGCGATGAAATCTAACATCAGACAAAAAATGTCCCCTTTCACCGTTGGAAATTGCACAGTACACACAGTTTTTGAAAATAGAAAGGCCAAAATCGCCAGGATTCATTCATATTCTTCAGATAATGTGCTTAAAGGTGTTTGCTTTTGTCGCTGTCCACAAATTGCATAATATTAATGGCACACTGTCTTAATGAGAGCTCCACTCCAAAAATATCTGAAGAATGCCTCCACCCCCCGGGAAATTGGGGAGTGGTCCCACTACTTCAGCAAAGAATGGATGCGAAATACCTCTTAATCTCTTCACCATCGTCAGAGAAAGACGGTCGTTTCATATACATCCCACCCATCACTGCCACTATGTTCACAAAGGTTGTATCGTACATTGTGCGGGTCCTACGGGCCGAATTTAGCTGACCGCGGACAGTACCGCGGTCGGCCAAACTTTCAAGAAAGGACCGCGGTCAGCCAAACTTTTGGCTAAGGACCGCGGTCAGGCAGTTTTCTGTCCGCGGTCAGCCCGTTCCGCATCTCATGGTACCGCGGTCAGCCCGCGGAACACACTTTGGTACCGCGGTCAGCCCGCTCCATTGTCTGAGTAGTATATACGGTCAGATTGGCTGTGATCCTCCGGAACCTTCATGTTGCGGGGTGCTCTTTCACACCGCTTCCATAAATTCATGCTCCAGTGCAGATTTGTTGACACTCAGATAACGTCTAGAATCTTGCTCAGGTCCGCTCCAGGAGTCAACGCTTGGTGTGAGCGTTTTCCAAGCATGGCGAACCATGCCGATTTCCGTAATGCTCACCCTCTCTGCACATATGGCGTTATGAAGTTATTCATGCTTGCGGCGCGTCAAAGTTTACGCGCCTCTACAAAACTTCACAAAGTTTCGCGCTGTATCGAAGCGGCAAAATGAAGGCGCGATTTGTTCACGCGGCAGTCGTAACAGAATCAGGAACATTCCTTACCTGCCAGGATTTCTCTTCTACCTTTCTCTTTTGCATTGTGTATAAGCGCGTCAACTTTGCAGTGCCGCAAGCGTGAATACATAACGTCTATAGTTATGAATACGGATTGTACATGGCTATGTAATATGTACGTAACCTCACATTTTCGTACCTAGTATACTATATTTCATGACCCACTGATAGTTGTACTGTTACCAAAATGGTGAGAAGATCCAATGGCTCCGCGAGTGCAACAGCAGACGAAGAAGGCAATTTTCGATCGTTTCATGTTATTTCACTCTTTTTCCCTTCTCATCATGTCTGTTCAGGATGTGAGGCCTACATGGTGGAGAAAATTCTCAAAACACGCAAAAGAGCGGGTCGACGGGAATTCCTGATCAAATGGGAAGGCTGGCCGCTTGCTCAGTCGACATGGGAGGCCGAAAGCGATTGTGTAAGTTTCTAGGTCATCAGTAGTACTATAGAGTACGCAGTTGTCTGGTAACTGTGCGGCACGAGCGCAGCCCGAACAGGGTAATGAGCCCACTAGGAACATTAGCAGCATCTCCTTCCAGGTGCTGCCATCCTCCCCTCTATTGGTGCCATTCCTTGACAACTGCTGCTTTGAGGAGGAAAGGCTAAGCAGCAGTTGAGAGGAGGATGGCAGCAGCTGGGAGGAGATGCTGCTAGGGTTTCTACTCGATGCATCATGCCGTTCGGGCAGCGTTAATGCCGGTGTGATATTATTTGACGAAGTCGTGCATTGTTGCGAATAGATAGGTTGTTTTAGGATTGCGAAGAGGCGATCAAGGAGTTCTACGAAACCAGTGGATCTCAGTAAGGATTTTGCCTCTTGCTATAGGTGAACGACAAACGTTTAAAAAGCGGTTCCTGCTTTTTCTCTTCCCACATTGATAATCCGTCTGACGACTGCGCAACACTTACAGTCTCTCTCAAAAATCCTTGCCTCACGCTGCACAGCCCATCAGCTGAGCCACGTTCACCACGTACGGTAATACATAGGTGATGCGGCGCGACCCAGCAGATAGATGGGCGGTGCACCGTGAAGCAAGGATTTTTGAGAGCGGCTGTACGTTCCCTGAGTTGAAAGCGATACCGTAGATCAAATTCTACAGGGAACTCCAAATGTACGCAGACAAGGGTCGAGACCGCCGCGCGGCTCTCTTGGGCAGAGACACGGGCGCTCTGCATGGTGAGCGCCTGCGTCTCTGCCCAGGAGAGCCGCTCCGCGGTCCCGACCTCTGTCTGCGTTTGGAGTTTCCTATAGTTTTCGGGAAAATTCATACCTATTTTGTGAAAACTTCCTCGCGAAGGGCATCAGCTAGTCATGATGTATCAGAAAAAGTGTAAAGGTTAGTTTGTTTCGCCGACTCCGAGATGAAGCCGTAATTGCGATTAAAATCGACCAAGCGGCCATCTCTGAGCTAACAGGCTCTACAGTCTATTAGCTCACAGAAGGCGCCTGATCAGACTTTGGCCGCAATTACGACCTCATCACTGTGTCGTTCTCCACCGAGAAGGGGCCGCCATATCTTCGAAATTATTCTATAAAACAAAAATTTTGTGCAAGTTTATTTTTCACAATTGTTTATTTTTATTATTTAATATAGAAATGTATAGAAACAATTTCAGGAGGGATGGTAAGGGAAAACGAAGGAGTGGAGTCAGTGGAAAGCTTCAATCGTCTAGCCAAGAATCGCGTGGTGCTCGGAGGGCGACTTTGGAGGAAATCAAGGGAGTTGTGGTACGAGCTTTCACAATGTTTTTGTCTGCTTTATTTTCCTGGTGTATTTTTAACACTATCGACAATTTTCCCTGTTCAGCCGGAGAAGAAGCGTCGAACAATGCCCAAAGAGAAGTCTGATACTGGATCGAAGGGTGCTGCTTCTCTAGTCTCTGCTAAGCAGCAAAATGGTGTGAAGCCGGAAAAAGAGCCAACTCCCAAGGTTGCGTCACTTACAAAACGAACACTATAGGCACACGGCGCGGTCGCGTCACGCCCTTCCCGCTGCGATTCCGCTCGTGCTGGAATCCTCGTCGCATCCACAAGCTATAGGTTTTTCTTGATAGTTAGTTAGTTTTCTTGGTAGTTTACACCAGATTTGACAGAAAAATGAAGTGAACCCTGGTTTGCCCACTCCGGCGGTGATTACAGCGCGAAAGACGTGGTCGCGCAGCGTGCTTCCTGTGTCTGCAAGTAACGCAACGCCAGCTCGACGCTAGCTGAGAGATTTACCATCGCTGGCAACAATGCCACCACGCCATATGCTGGAGTCGCTATCTTACGCTGCTACAGTGGCGTAAAACCATCAAATACTATGAAAAATACTGAATATAGCTATAATTGGTGATTACGGCAGCAAATTGTTCGCTCTATCGACACCTACTTTATGTGACCATCGATAAAGTGCGGCAGCTGCAATGTGAACCATTAGTATAGGAATAATTGTGTTGCAGGTATTGTAAGCACATTTCTCTTCGATGCAGTGGTATTTGATACATAGTTCTACATTCTTAGCTCATTGTACATAAGATGGTATTTCTCGTTCTAATTTATAGGAAGAGAAGCCCCTAAGCCCTGTCAAGGACGAGCGAAACCCACCATCTCCTGTCAAAGACGGAACAAAACGATCAGCACCAATCAAAGAGGAGCGCCTGAAGTCTCCATCTACGGAAAAGGGGACAAAACGTGAGCTGATGCATTCAAGTACCGAACTAGTGTGTATGTTCACCATTTCTCTTTCTGTCCTTTTATTTTCATATGAAAACAGCTATCGTAGGATGCTGGGAAGATAACGGCATATTACGCGTAGCTCATAGATACTAGATAATCTCGGTGATTGTTCCTTACCTTAATCAGTTTATGGCATAAAATGTCAGAAAATCCTGATGCTGTTTTGTCGTGTAAATCACGAAAATCCCTACCGTGCGATTCAGTGTAACGTATTACACTGAATCGCACGGTAGGGATCTTTCGTGATTTTGTGTCACAGGTCAAAATGTTGTTATTCAAGTACTGTCGATTTCAGCAATCTTGCGTCCCTGTAGTCAATTCGCAATTTTCATTACACGCACGTCTGATTTCTCGTCACTTCCTTGACTACTCCTATTAAAGGCAGCACTCACGGAAATTCTCACTTCTGAAGTGAGTCGCTTACCATGTATCCGGCCGCTTTACAATCGCGACAGTACAATGGACGTTAGGGACAGTGGTTCATCCGCGGGCTCGAGAAAGACGCTGCGCGCACTGGGAGACATTAGAACGGGTAGAAATGTTGCTAGAAGTAGCATAACCGCAGCAGAGGACATCGGTTGTGGCGCGCGCGGCGCCGTTGCGCGGCATCTTTCTCGAGCCTGCGGATGGGCCACCGCCATTGACGTCCACAGTAAGTTGAACACCGCGAATGGCCGCCTACCTGCGAAGATACTGCCGTGGACACATCTGCAGCTTTGACAAAAGGGGCTTCGTCGTTCCAGCTAACGCCATCGACTGGGTGTGCGCATGTGGTTTAGCGCAGGGTTTTGTGTGGAATGCGTACCACAGTCAGGGTTTCGTGACGGGACCCATAAGTGGAACACTCGTCCGCGCCATGGACACACAGGAAGTACCGCTATCATTTCCTGTATTTCACGCTTGTTTCACACTACTTCATCGTTGTCGATGAGTTCATCGTTTAAAAAAAAACACAAGGAGAAATCTTCAATGCAGAAATTTCCGTGAGTGCTGCCTTCAAATGAATGTCACACTTCGTTTGGGGAGATGTAATACTGCTTTTGCTGCAGTCTTTCTTCATCTGTCAATGTTTAAACCCTTGCAGCTTCAAAACGCCACTCCAGTGAAACGAAAGCCACCCGTTCCAAACGCGTCAATGATCTACGCGAGGCTAATACTTCACCTGCTAGAGGTGTCATCTCTTTCGTTTGTCGTCCCTCTCGTTTCTTTCCTTTGTTTAAGGTCTTTTGTTTATAAACTTTTTAGCTGGATCTTACGACAGTGACGAAGGTTCGGCACGCGTTCGTTTTCTGAGATTGAAGAAGAAGAAAGAAAATGTTGAGGTTGCAAACAGCATCAATTCTTTGTCTAGTAAGTAAACCGTATTTAAGAAGAATGACTCAGTTACGATGCTATAACTGGAGTTCCTACCTATTTGTTCAGCTGATGAACATCGTGTTTACAAACTGCAGCAAGGGCATGAGATCGAAAAAATCGTAGGAGTGAATAGAGAAGGGTCTCGCCTCCTTTACGTTGTTCTCTACAAAGGCACATCTCCGAAGCATCAGAGAATGGAGTATGTACCTTCGAAAATTCTACGCAGCCATGCTATGGAGGTTGGTTTCTGCAAGGTTTCCGTCTTTTCGACTAGGATCTTCTTTTATATTCGTTATGCCTTCAGCAGCTCTTTTAAAGGCAGAACCCACGATAACTTTCATGTCCAGGATTTTGAATGTTTTGGAGTATGGACGATAGTCCCAGTAATTCTACGCAAGTTGCACTGCCGAAGGTATCGGCGTTTCCAAGATTTAACAAGTTAGACTTGGTATCCGGGTATCCGCGGGGTGAGATGTGGCGCGATCCGGATCAGCTGATTTCTGCCGCAGTCACTCAGTTTTCCTAAGATAAAGTTTATTTTCCATGCTCATTTCCAGAAGTTTTTCATTGTGATGATTTGATTTCCCCACCTACGCTCTTTCAATTGTTGTTAGACCGTACGATCGCTTTTCTCTCAGAACTTTCAAATTTTCAATTATGATATAAATTTCTGTTCGTTAGCTCTTTACACTTAATTATAAATTTCGTTTCTTTTCTCAAGGCATGTCTCTGTGCTGGACATTCTATTTCCTTTTTGTTTGTGCTTTTTCTCCTCAAGAAAAGCTGGAAAATTAGTCGATTATCTAGTTGCGCCAAGAAATCCGTTGACAATAAAGGCAGCGTCATCGACTTCCTTCATCTACTCCACCAGCGTAACTCGGCCCAATTGCTATAATGCAGCAAATTGGAAGCATCCAAAAACCATTTTAACATGAGTTCTGACAGAATTGAGCACGTTATTCATGCTCCTCATAGTCAGAAACCCAAGATTGCTCTAAAACCTGAGTGACGAAGTTTTCCGTGGGTGCTGCCTTTAATTAATGCGACAGTACTAGGTCATTTGTAGTGCCGTCCGAGCACGTTATTTTATTGTGCGCACAATTCGTGGAGTGCTGAAAATGCTCCAAGAATGAAGTGAGAACGAAAATACTATAGAGTACGAGGACGACGAACCTCGAGAGTGCTCTTCTCATTTCTTCTTTCGATGAATGCGTTGATTGTCGCCAATGTGTGAAGCCTAATATTATAGCACATATCCCTAATTAATCTACCGGGTAGATCGCTGGACAATTTTGCGTGCAAACTTGAATTATTGCGTTATCTATGAAGTTACCAATCTGCTCTATCAGCTGTACCTCTCTGAGGGAACGTTCCTACTATGGTAGGAGAAGGATGAACTTAGCGTATCTCAGCCGTGATTGTTAGCCAAGAATCGTAACGGGTGACTATTGTAGGAGTTAGGAATTGGAAAAGATGTTAATTTGCGCAACAACATTCAAATAAACCTTGCTCCGTAGCTCATTTTTTAATGTTTCTTGCAGACTTTTGTGGATTTCCTTGAACAGTTGGTAATCCAAAGCACTACCAGCACAGAAGTCACTTTGTAAACACGAAGATGAAGCAATTTTTACTCAATCCTCGTGATTTTTAACTGTTTTGTCATACTTATCTATGTAATTTGTATGTGGTTCTTAATGTAACTAATCCTCGATTTCTCATCGTTTTGTAAAGAGTATTTCATGATGTTTTTCTAACAGGAAGTTATTGCTTTCGATATTTTGTTTTCTTTGTTTACGGGATCAATCAGATCTGACCTGCCGTTTGAGTGTAGCTTTCTCTAACTGGTGATTTTTTGTTTCTTGGTTGTACTTCTCGTGTTTGTCATTGCCCATCTTTGCATCACGTTTTGTCATTAAAGTGCACTTTTTATTACTAATGAGGATTGTTCTGTTATGAAAAAAAATTTTTCGCACAGAAATAGCAGCATAGACTTATGTTGTTCACCTGATCCTGGTTTATCGACTCACAAGTAAAAAGTCGATAAAACTGCATTAATATTGTCATATCCATGCTCAGCAGCAGGACCGCGGTGGATACGTCTTCACTAACTTCAGTGCGGAGAAAAATCGATGTTATTAGGAAATCTAGCCATACGGGAAATTCCTGCTGAGTTTGCTGGTTACTGGACCGTTTCTCAGAAAATTGTCGAGATTTCACCAAGCTTTCAGAAGTATTAGGTTGTGTACAAATTAATTGCGTTTTTTTTGCAAACCAGTTTTTGACCTACTGGTTTTCGTGTATTGCTCATGTAACGTTCCCAATGTTTTATACCATTTAGAAGCTTATCTTTCGCTCATTCATTTCGTGATGTTCATTTGTTTCGTAGCTCACTCCTGGCTTGGTTCCGCCCGTTATTCAAGATGCTCTCCAAGGTACAAATTCGTATCATTTTGCTTCATGAGTTCAAGCTTGGACGGAAAGCAGTGGAGGCTCACGAAAATATCGTGAAAGCATGGGGACTAGATGTCGTTTCAATTCGCACCACTCAACTCTGGTTCCAAAAATTCCGATCAGGAAACATGAGCCTTGAAGATGAACCAGGTCGAGGTCGCATCCGTGAACTTGACGACAACGTCCTGAAGTCTGTGATGGAGTCGGATCCACGAAAAACTGTTCGTGAGATAGCGGAAAATCTTCAAGTATCATTTTCCACCGTCGCCAAGCGTTTGGAAAAAACTGGAAAAGTGAAGAAAATGGATCAGTGGGTGCCACATGAATTGGACGCTGAACAGATGCTCAGGCGCTATCAGATCTCATCGGAGCTGCTTTTACGGAATAAAAACGAGTCTTTCCTTGATCGAATCGTAACCTGCTACTAGAAGTGGATTCTTTACAATAATCGGAAACGTTCCTCGCAGTGGTTGGACAAAGATGAGCCCCCAAAACTTTTTCCGAAGGAGAAGTTGCACCAAAAGAAGACTATGGTCACAGTTTGGTGGAATTACGCAGGAATTTTACATCACGAGTTCCTAAAACCAGATGAAACCATCAATGCGGACAACTACTGCCACCAAATAGACAAAATTCATGAGAAACTGGCACATGCGAACCCAGCAGTGGTGAACAGAAAAGGTCCGATTCTTCTCCACGATAATGCCAGACCTCATGTTTCAAGAAAAACGCTGCAGAAGTTAAAGGACCTTGGCTACGAAGTACTGCCTCATCCGGCATACTTACCAGACCTTTCGCCAACCGATTATCACTTTTTCAAGAACCTCGACAACTTCATCAAGGGAAGAGTATTCAAAAGTCAGACCGATGCTGAAAATGCCTTCAACGAGTTCATAGCCTCCAGAAGTTCGGACTTCTACCGCAAGGGAATTTATGATCTTGTGAAACGTTGGCAAAAATGCGTAGATTCTGATGGTTCTTATTTTGTCTAATAAACTTCCGTTTGAGCCGAATTGTAAACGTTTAAAGTTACGCGTCAAAAAACGCAATTAATTTGTACACAACCTAATAGGTTTTGGTCGACTGCTGTGGTACCGAGGTTACGTCTTCGGTCATCTCGAGCGTTTTTCTAGCAAACTGCTCTCGACTGTTGATAATGGTTTTGCTTGAAGAGCACACAGAATTTCTAGGAATAACAAAGAAGTGCATCGAAAAGTGCTCCATCTACGTTTCTTCGGCAGCGAAGTCGTCGCATCGGAGCGCACGTGAAGAGTGGGCAATGATGTGGATTGTAGTACTTGCGATGCTAGAGGAAAATCTATCAGAAATTTAAGAACGCGGTTCCTAGGCATTTTTCTTATTCGACAACTCTTAAGTGCATCAGACATACATTGCGTTTCATAACTATACGACCACCATGTTTCTTGCAGTTGTGCGTGATGCAGCAACTTTGGAATCCTATGGTTGGCAATAGATTCATCCTGCAAAATAACCATGGTGCACAAATTTCTACACCGCACACTTTTTTCCTGAGTTTTAAAATGCGGTGTTACCGACTTTCCCACGTTTCATATCTATACGTCCACTAAAGAATAATGAAAATTAATGAAAGTTTGTCGCCCGAGCTTGGGTGTGAAGAGATGGCAAATGGTAGGTCTCACATTTTTCTCAATATCCCTCTCGATACATCCCTAAGCACAGATGAGGAAGCTCAGTTCTGGCTTCTTAACGATGCAGGACTAAGTGGTTGAGCTATCGGGATGAAGACTGTGCTCACTGCCTCGTTCCCACTTATTTTCAGAATTCCGATGGACACAACAAGAAGAAGGATATCAGAAGCCAAAACTTCTCACAGCTAATGACGAGAGGAAGATCTGCGGGCAATTGTCCAACCAATGCTTGTCGCTCAACCAGATCCGAGCAGAACTGAAACTCCCTGTCTCGAACAGCAGAGTGTGGAGAGCGCTACACCGCAACGGAAATGTTGTAAGAGAAATTACGAAGAACGCTCCACGTCTGATTCCTCTTTAAAAGGCGATTCAGCAAGAATTCGCTCGAACATGACAATAGATTGGAGCAAACCAGTGATAATTCTATAAGCCGGAGTAGTACGAATGAAGCATTGAGAAATGCTCTCAAATCATCTCAACAGATGAGCAGAAGTTCAGTTTAGATAGACCTAAGGACAGGAGAAGCTATTGAAACGGTTTGCGAGAAAACCCCACTACCGTAAGTCGCTGCAACTTTGGAAGTGGATCTTTCATGATTTGGTGCGACTTTTCTGCCTTGGCAGAGAGGTAGCCTTCGTTTCGGGTCCCATGGACTCGATGGGGTACCAGGACACTTTACATAGACATTTACTGCCATTTTTGAGGATTATCTTCTACAGAAGTATACCTTTCCGTAGGTCACCGCCGCAGTGCATGCCAGCCAGCTAACCAAAAGCTAGCTCTCAGGGAGTGGAGCGAACGCATGGATTGGCCCACATGTAGCCCGGACCTGAACTCAGTGAATAATTTGTCGAGCATCCTGCACGAAGGGTTTATTGCAATCATCGCCAATTTCAGACGATTGATGAGCTGAAAATAACAATCATCGACGCCAGAGAAGATGTGGAGAGCGATTTCCTGAACAACCTTATGAACAGTGTGCTGGATCGCCTCTTTGAAGTGGTTTCAAACCGAGAGGGTTTGTTGCCCATTAAATTTGCTGTAAATGATGTTGTTTCATTGCTAGATTATTAAAAAATTGAAATGTTCACTAGTTGTGGAACGTTGAGGAAATTGATAAATTCGAAATTAAAAGTTAAGAGGAAAACTAGTGCAAAGAGAATTGATGCTCAGAGGATATTCTTACCCCTGAATCTGATGAATATAACAGGAATAGTCTTTCTTGGCTGTACCTATTAATACTGCACAAAAATAGGGTGGTTGCATAGTTATGAAACGCGCTTGCTCTGCTCTGTGTAGAAAACTATGTAGACGGCATACCCGGCTTCGCTCGGGTGTTTTACTACCCCGGCAATTTCACACCAATGAGGACAATTGCTAGTGCCGACAAATCCATTGCGGATGCCCATAATTTTGGTGGTAAACATATTAGCAGGCTCATGTAACCCTCTTCACTGACCCGTAAGCGAAAAGTCAGTAGTGTTATTTCAGTGTCAAATTCATGGAAAGCAGTTGCCATATTCGTACTTAGGGTTTAGCGTTTTTGGTTGATCCAGTGAACAAATTCTTACCCCGTCCCTTTCCAAAAGCGAGGAAAGAACAAAAGAGGTTATAGAGTCGATATATCCGTAGAAAATGATTGTCATATTCGTGTACAGCGCAACGGAAAATCCTAGTAGACACGTCTTCACCGATCCGTGGACGAAAATGGCGATAAATCGATATTCAGTGCAAGACGGTTATCATATTTGTGTTGAGCGCATTGACAAACCCCATTTGACATGTATGGGCAAAAGTAGCGAAAAATCAATAAAATCGATACAATCGATAAATCAATCGATGATGCTCCGGCACAAAGTAGCCTAAAACGTCCGTCGGCCTATGAGGAATAAGCGTGCAAAGTATAGTCCCGATCGGTTCTACCTCCGCGATTCCTGTAAGGAACTTACACACAAACATTCTACTTTATATATACAGATATGCTATGTCATACCATGTTCAATCAAAGTTATACAGTTTTGGAATGAAAAGTACCACTACTTCTGTGTCAACCTAATAGTTTCGGCCATTTATTTTTGAAAATTGCATTTCTCGCAAGGGAGACTCAGGGTGAGCAGATCAAATCGCCGTAAGAGAGTAGAGCAAGCAATGTTAAAATGTTGGAGACCAGACAATGTGCCCCTCCGAGGTCTTCTAGTTTGTTTTAGATCTTTCTATTGGAAAGAGTAGAACAACTCGTTTGGAAAATGGGTGGGATGGAGCAAGGATTTCCGTCCTTGCCGCTTTTCCTAGCTCATTGCTCGTTTCTGGAATTACCATGCTCAGATAGTAGCCATGGCCCTCTTGCGGGAATGGCTCGAAGTGCAGCATTGCCCTGGCCTTATGACGTGGCTGCTTCTAAAAGCGCGTATTTCCAGATGTGAAGCGTCTGAATCAGCAAGAAATATGTGAAACACTCAGCGATACTCTTTCATTGAATTACTGACGTAGAAGACCCTAGTGGCCGTCAAGGAGCCCTACAATTTCTCGAAATAGGAGATATGACCAAAAGTGCCTCTACCAATTTGGGAGCGGGCTGAAGCCAGCCGCACCCCTGCTGGCCTTACTCTAGTAAGTTGGATTTCTAGGATGAATCAGCAACAGGGTAACAATGGCGTTTCTCGCCACTATCGCTATCAAATTCGTGCGTGGTGCAAAATGAAGAGCGCACTTAACAAGTCGCCATGACAACCAAAAGTACTCTTTTATCACAGCGCTGTCATTTAGGCTGATAGCATTGTTGCTTGCTTAAGCTGGATGCGAACAAACTGATGCTTCTTTTCTCTTCGTAGCCCAGTCTTTCTGCATGGCGTTATACTTATTTATTTGGTGAAGTGTGAAGCGGTATCAAACGTACAGCATTGTGTAGCACACACTAGTACAAAAGTCAGTATGAACGTCCTGGAAATTGATATTGTATGCTGAACGCTATTAGTATAATTCTCGTGTCTTGCTTTTATTAGCACTATAGTAACTAGTTTTTGCTGATGGTCTTAGTTGTAGCATTTAAAACGCTAAGAAGAGCACGCCTTCAACACGAGTCGCCTTGTCAAGGTTATCCTTATGAATTGATGTTAAGCCTTGGTTATGAATCATTATTTCAACTCCTTGAGAAAATTCCTGACATTTTTTATGATCTAGGAGGATGAGATTATAAACTAGGGAGCGAACATTCCTGTAATCCTGTATTCCACTGCTCGAGACCAAGGATGAGAAAAATCATTTGTGATTCCTCTGACATTCAAAACTCACGGTATCCTGGGATTTTTCTGGTTTCGAGTTTCGACTCGTTCCTCTTGGAAACCCGTAACGAATACAAACTTTCGGGAAATCTGCAGAGTTTGGTCGACTCTAGCCTTCTTAGGCTTTACAGGGTGCGGCAAAAGTCTTTAGACAAGCATAATCGCCCGCTGAAAACATACGAAAGAGCAACCTTTAAAAATCAGTGGTCATTTTTTGTTTGTAGCCAAGTTGTGCACATAAATATTATTCTTGATATTAAGGTCCGCTCCTCTCGTAGGTACAGAGACTTCGGGAAGCCCAGGTGAGACGTGGACTCTGACGCGCAGATAGTGGCGGTCGTTTTGCCTCCACTACTTCTCTATCTATTTGCGAGGAGATCCCAAATTCTTGTGGAGTTAGTAGAAGACTTCCACTATGGAAACTAGGAAAATCTATAGAAATTTTGAAAAATAGGTAGGGTATCTCTAGGTTCATTCTTAGCTTCGATTTTAGCAGTGGGTCAAAAGTTTTGCCAACAAACACGGAAATGGCGCTATCATACCTATATTTGCTTGTTCAGCGGCAATTTCACCGCTGTTTTGTTATGGACTTGCTAATTCGCTTTTTCTTCACATACGTATGCTATATTGGGATTTATATTATGATGAAATTGCTTCCTAAAGTGAGTACTTTTCTCTACTACAAAGGTGAGGATTAATAATCACCTATCGAGGTCCTACATCTATCTTGGAAGTTTCTGTGATGTTTCGAAGATTCTATGGGCCAAAGCTTTCTCAACATCACACGGAAATTTGGACATGGTTCCGAAACTTTGGAGGAGGCTCGAGATGAATTTCACTTCATCAGAGTGCGTCAATCTACCATTTCCCAAGCCTGGGTCGCTACCAGTGAAGGAAATTTTAGGATCGAAAGTATTATTTCTGTCCACAACTAAATTGCCGACCTATAACAACTACCGATTTTTTCAATTTCTTCTTCGCCATGTTTTGAAGATCGAGTGTGGTTGTCCAAAGAATTTTGCCGCATCCTGTACACACTGGCGGACGCATGGGGGAGGAAAATGAAATGCTTTACAAAACAAGCAGAAATTTGCATTAGTGTATTTTTTACTGCTTATTTCTAATTTTTTAAATACTCATATTCTATTATTTGACATTAATATTAAAATTATTCCTGCGGAGGAGCGGTGTTGCCCCTTTCTCCCACGCTCTCTGGCCTGCCAATCCTGCATCCACCGCGTATCAGTAGCTGGAAATACCAACAGAAACACGCACACATGCTAACATTAGGAGCTCATAGGGTGTATGCTGAACGAAAGGAGGCATGCTCGTTATCATTAACTTCACTGTGACAATTGCGTTTTCCAACCATTGTGATGTCGACAACACTTATGGCAAAGCACACGATGGCTCTACAGTAGGCGTCGATGGCGGGTGCGTTTTCAAGGTCTCGAAAAGCATGCCGCGCGACCGCACCGCTCACGATGGAATCGTCGCCGCAATGGCCAATCAGGGTTTTCTTGATAGTTGCTCATCATATTTGATGTTAACTACCGAAAAAAAAACCAACTAACTATCAAGGAAACCATGTTAGATCTCAACACCTTTTTTGTACGGTTGCAATAGATACCGGGTAGATACGGTGTCTTGAAGGATCCTTCTGAACCGTGCTCAAGCGAACTTCTTTGCAACGATTACCGCTATCAAGACTATCTCGTATTTCCTTACCGAATACAATATTTTTTTTACTGAAATTGTGATTTTCTTGTTGCTGCCCATAGAAACCCCATCGCAATCACATAACAATGTCGCGGAGCTAAAAATTGTGAGGGATGTTTGTGCTCAACATATCAAATAACTCGTTTTGAGAAACCCAGTTTCCACCATGTAATTACGATGATCTTTAAAAAATGGAGCTACGGTATTACTTGGAAAATCGTTCGAGTATAATGAAATATTTGGAAAACCGAAATCTATCAAATAACTCTCCCCCCCCAGCCCCCGCCCCCTTTACAAAATGAGTTCTCCCTCACTTTGTTTAAATACTACGGGGAGGCCACAGATAAGTGCGTGACAAATGTTTTCCCAACAATATCCATCTTCTAATTCTGTTAGTATTCAGCGAAAAGCCATGGTCGTTGATGTTCACCTCAGGCTCATTTCGAAAATGCTAACAGTACTCTTATCAGCTTATTGTGTGGAGAAATGCGCTTTCACTGGAGAATGAGAGTGTTATCACAGCAATTAGGGATGATCCATAATTATCCAGTTGAACACGACTTACAGTCTACTCAGCACTTATTTGTAAGCTGCGCTTTTCCAGTTATTAATTAAACTAATGTGCTCGAACTTTTGTAACTCTCTCTCCATCGTAGTGCAGTTGTTCTGAAATCACTTCTAATCAGTCTTTACAGAATATATTTGTCTGACGATCGTCCTCTACCTAGGAAGGCCCTGCTTGCACTTTCTGTTTTGTAGAAAAGGGCAAAGTTCTTCAATGAGTACAAACCTTCTGCACTTTTAATATTCAAATTCCACTAAGTTGAGCTAACATTGGAACAGCTAGTGTTTTAATGAGAGATCTGCACAGACCTCTGTGTCTCGTGCTGATGACGAGTGTTACTGGTTGCCCTCCCATTCTAACCGTCATCATTGGACAAACTACGTGAAAAGGCGGAGCAAGTGAAGGCCGAAGTGAACGTACAAAGAGTTCCAAACGGCCGTATGCAAGGGTCGGGACCGCGGCGCGGCTCTTTTGGACAGAGACATAGGTACTCTGCATGCTGGCGCTGTTTGTCTGCTTCTGCCAGCAGCAGAGAACTCGAGTGCCAAGCAGCGCCGCGGTCCCTCCCCTTGCACACGGCCGTTTGAAGTCCCCTGCATGTCTGTCGTCATACGCGTCACACGTTCAGGTCACTTCATTGCAGTTTTTTTCTCCATCTAATACCACATTTCTCTACACACACCATTTTTTTCTCATTTGTTGAGACCAGTGATGAGTAAATCACCTGTCTGGCTAACTCTAACCTTTCATACCAAAAACCTCCAATTGACAGCTCGAGTGTGGTGCGTTTCATCAGGAGAGAGAGCTGGAGAGAATTAGGGGAAAATAGGAGGGTAAAGCGTGAGGTATTGAGGAAAATGTAGAGGAAAGAAGTTTAAGGTGGTAAATTGGGGATGCGCGCTGAACTTCAGATGTCTTCAAGAACGTGATGCAAAACTCCTCTTGTCAAAATTGGTACTACCTGAAAGAACAATCCATAGCAAACTTTTTGATACACATGTTATCAGACAATCCTCCATTCCTGATCTTTGAAGAAACTTGTAAAAAAACAAAGAAACTTCTGGAACTGAAATTTTAGAGTTTACACTCTCCTTTTTTCATGTCGTTGAAGAAAGTAAAACGGCAGCAGAGCACTACCATAGATCATGTAAGAGAGGTTTTGCTGCGTCATCGGACCAAATTCATGCGATAATCGATTAGTGAAAAAAGGCCCTAACTTTGGCAACCTTGGGTAACTGAACCAAAACTGTGAATAAAAGACACGAAGTTTTAACCAGCGTCCCATTCGAAACAGACAGTAGATAAACATTTAACTCCCTTGGAAAACTCATGTCAGCTCGGCGAAGGGATCAAAAACACTCAAGAAGATAAGCATTTGTAATGTCTCTTGAACGTCATAGCAACGTGTATAGTCCTTTACTACATCGACGCATTTCCACTAGTCTCATCCAGATTAGACAAACCCTACTGATCACTAGAAGGCTATATATGATAAGCATTACAGTCATCTTTCCATGTACGCACTTTCCGGACGCATTAGCGTCTATGTCATCTCCTCATCCCGCCCCTAAGCTCTGTGAGTTTTGATATGGATGCAGGAGTATCCAACAGTCAGTTCTTCTCTTCGCCTCCACCACCTTCCGATCCGATGTCAATCTCGTACGACCACATGAAGGAGGAGTCCGACACAAGCAACGTAAACAGCGGTGATGTGCCGCTGTGCAGAGTCTGCGAACGAGGATACGATGGTTCGCAGCATTTTGGCATTGAGGTACGATATTGCTAATTCTGAGATGATCTGTACATGTAATGGCCAATCCATAGTCGGGCTTGCATGCATTTCCGTCAAGGGGAAAGGGTAGGAAAAAACGTTATACGGCGTGTGTCTCACTTACATCTGAGTTATATCAGGGCTACGACTGGGCCTTTCCTTCATCACTTGGATGAGCGCAAGTCGAACACACGTCTATTATAACTTGCCTTTATGTCTACTTTTGATTAGTTGCAGTGCAAAACGCTTGCAACGGGAACCAATGTGCACCTCAGCTTCAACAACAACAAAAAAAAACGTTCGGCGAAAAACTACACTGCACCTCGGCCGCTCGCATGCAGCTGAATGGGCCGCTGGTGGAGAGCCCCTTAAACTTGGCAGAGATCAATGGTCTCTGTTTTGGATTTTGCACAACTAGGAATGAAGAAGGATCACTGCTTAGAACGAAGAAAGATCACGGTGAAGAGCAATTGTTACTGCACTGCATGAAAAGGCGGCGACTCTCTACTGGTGCAGCACTGGGCCCGCATGCATCGTTGACGTTACCCAGGGTAAAGGTCTCAACGCCACACAAATTCACTAAGCCTAAGCCTAAGCCTAAGCCTAAGCCTAAGCCTAAGCCTAAGCCTAAGCCGAAGCCTGAGCCTCATTGTTAAAACAGGCGCCAACACATTCACCTGGGTAATCTCAATGATGCATCCAGGCTGTGGAGGTAGTCAGTACGCCGTGAATCTCGAGCGTCAGGATTGCTATTTTCTCACTAGCACTCCTGTGCTACAGAGGGAACTGCAAACGGCCGTGTGTAAGGGGCGGGACCGCGGCGCGGAGTGGCACTCGGGTCGCCTACTGTCGACGGAGGCAGAAAAACCAGAGTCATATGCAGAACATTGGTATCTCTTCCCAGAGCCGCGCCACGGTCCCCACCTTGCATATGGCCGTTTGCAGTTCTCTGTAGATGTTTTGAACAGGAGTACTAGGTGGAAGACAATCGCAGCTCTGTCAGCTACCCTCGAGACGTCCGACCTCATTCCTTAGCAGCAAAAACTACATATTGCCGTTCCCTATGTATTTCGCATGAAACGACAGAGAAATCAAACTAGCCAAACAGTGGAGATCCAAGAGATAGATATAGGGCAGCCTTTATAGAATACGTTCGTACTGAGTATCACAAGGAAAAATTTATTGCAATGCTTTTCAGGTGTGCCGAGCATGTGCGGCCTTTTTTCGTCGCGCGATCGAAGGTCGAAAGAAATTTGTTTGTCGCAAAGGAGGTGACCGTTGTCAGCTCAATGGCAAGCTTTTTATCTTTCTTGCTATATAGCTATGTGGCTCCGAATTTCAATAATGAATAGTTGTTTAGTGGTCTTCATTTACGCACTCCTTAATCAACCCGTTTTCAGCGCCTCGTAAAGTGACTTGCCAAAAATGTCGATTGGCTAGATGCCTTACTGTGGGACTTCAACCCGAATGTAAGCCTTGTTGAATTTTATAATATAGCACCTATATCACCTGTACCACAACAGTTCCTCGACTGGGCCAACTTCAGTTTATCTATGTAAAAGTTGCCCGAAGTGTTCTGATCATTCAAGAGACACGAATTCATTATGGCTTTCATTCATAGAATTCCGTGAAGAAATCTGACGATTGTTCCATCGTCGCTTATGGTCTAGTCACTATATGTATACATATATCAGAGCAGGAGCATGAATGGAAGACCATGAACATCGTCCTACTTGGAAGCTGATTTTTCGCAAGAGCTGTTGAAACCATGACGTGGAGTGAAGTTTCAAATCTCCTAAAATTGGATTAGAAGTACAAAAATGGCCATTGAGTCCATAAAATGGGATGCGTTGAAAATCGAAATAAGGGTTTTTTTTTTGCAGTTTTGGGTTCCTGACGGAAACTTTAATACTTCAAGATCTTAATGGTTCGAACGATATTATCGTGGAACCATATTATTATTGATATATTAGAACATTGGTTGCCAGATATTTTCCCCTTAAATAACGTTTTCTCAAAGCTATGCGATGGTTTCCACAGCTGGTTTACTTACTGACAATTTCAGCAATAAAATTATAATTGAAATTTGAAAGAATCTTTTGCTTTTCCACCGTAAGTCGCAAGAAAATGCTTGCTAGGTTGTGCCTTTTCGACATCAAGCAGTTCTTTTTTTCTCTGAAAAATGTTACCATATTGTTCGTTAAGTCGTATTATATGGCCCATTCAGAGCAATTACCAGTCCTGACTACCTCTGCGTTCCAATTCGTGCGTCCAACATTAGGTTGAGGAAGTATAAACGTCCGCTCGAGCAGCTAATTGAATTTTTTGTGAACGCAAAACTTCTACAAGTCAATACAAGAGATTACTATTTTTCCTAAATGCTGACGGTTCCCCTTCTTCCGTACAAGCAAAAGATGCTCTCTTAGGGTTGTCAAAAAGTCAAAATATTATACATACATAGCAACTCATACAGATTTTGCTTCCGCCAAAGTTTTTGAACTTTTCTCTAACAGTAAGGAATTATTGCTCCATAGGAACAAACAACATTCTGGTAGTGTTAAGTATTGGCTATGCGGAGGATGTTTGGTGAGCAATTAAATTCAAATCTGGAAATCTGGAAATGGGAGCATTTGAAGTTTCGAGAAGTTGATTTCTGCACAGATGTAGTCGAATGGCATAGCAAATTTTATGTGAAGCCATTACATGAAGTGAAGTTGAATTCTACCGGCGAATTTCTTCGTTTTAAAACTTGAAACTGTACAACATGAATATCAAAATCCCAATTTCATTAAAAATGCAAGGTTGGGAGAAACAGAGCAATTCACATATCGGTAGGTGCAGCATGATCATCCACTGTTTAAAAAAGTATATAAAACCATGGCATGATTGCGAAGTATAGCAGCGAAGGCAGCAGATATTTGAATTCCCTCGGACTATTATTTTCTGTTTAAATGAGCTTTTCATATTAACTGTTAGTAAAGTTTTCCATCGTGACTCAACCTACTCAAGTGAATTAACCTCGTTAAGTGGTGCAGTGCAAGCGGCCAACTCACAGAGACAGTCTCGCCAGTTACTCTCCAGAGTTCAAAGTGGACGTTCCATCGACTTCAGGAGAGATGATGCCATTTCGCGGCAGTATGGACATAGCGAATGATGTGAGCACAATAATTAGAAGATAGTTTCCATGGTATTTCTTAGAACATGGGCATTGTCTAATACGAACTGGTGTACTGTTGTGCCACACCAGGCCTTTAGTGGATACATCTATTTTTCACCTGACTTCTCCACATAATCGTCGTCTTCCGAGGCGTAAAAGTGGCTCACAGGCCTTGATCCGTGGTCTAGACCATTATAGTGAACGAATGGCGGGGTGACTTCGATGTCTAAGGACATGTGAATTTGAGATTTCAGCTAGAAAAGCGCTTAAAACTTTCTGGATTAGTGTGAGGAATTCAGAAATGGATAGAAAAATGAGTGCTAAACGATGGGACCGAACGAGTGATTATTTGTCCTGAACAACAGTTAAAACCAGTAAGGTCTTTTCCGCGGCAATGGTGAGTATAAGGTAGGTTTTTAATATAGGGTAGTTTCATCTTTCGTCCTTCTTACCCACTCGTTGAAGTAGTGAGCTGGAGAAAGGGTTGAAAAGTAGGAGGGTGGGAGAAGACGTTCGACAGTCCAAAACACAGAAAGCTGTGAGTCAGTTTTGGGCCCCCGAAGACGACAACTATAAGACACATACCAGTTCATAATTAAAGGGAAATTATTTTGGAATGAAAGACAGTACTAACTACTTACTTCGTTTAAGGGCACCATATTTCGCCCAATCCCAACAGTGAATCCGGTCTTTTCTACGCATTCCACATGTTCGAGAGCGAACCTCATCTACAGAGTGCTTCAAAATTATAGGTAATACCTATTGCCGCACTCATGTAAATTTCACACTAACTGCTAGTATTTTAATCACACTATAGTTGAGCCACAAAAAGAGCAAAACTATCTGAAATCGTCATTACAAGCTTTCCTCTTGGTGATTATGAATTTCTAGTTTTTGACGAATGAACTGCAAAAGGATCACATCTGGAACTGCATCATATATATTCACCTATACAGCGGGCGTCGATGGTGGTGCGTTTTCTGCGAACTCAGGAAGCACGCGGCGCGGGCACGGCCGCACCGCTCGTGCTGGAATCACCTCCGTCGGAGCAAATAAGGGTTTTCTCTATAGTTTCTCGTTCTATTTGATGTCAACTTATCTCTTTTGATTTGATGTCAACTAAGTCCTCGAAAAATGCACCTCCTAACGACGCTCGCTATATCTATCTGTCATCCAATTACATCATTTATAACGGATATTATTACAAAGGAAAACTACTTACAGAGAACTCCAAACGGACGCAGTGAAGAGTCAGGACCGCGGTGCGGCTCTCTTGGGCAGAGTCAGGGGAGCTCAGCATAGTGTGCGCCTGCGTCTCTGTCCATGAGAGCCGCGCCGCGGTCACGACTCTTGTCTACGTACGTTTGGAGTTTCCTATACATTATAGGAAAATGTACGATGATCGTTGGGCCATGGAGCTAGAAGTACCTGGAGGAGAAGATGCACCTACCTACAGCGCGGCTGGCAAGGTACCACACCCATATTTTGTTTATTGAAATTTCATTCATAGCTGAAGAAGTACAGTGGACGTTAGTGACAGTGGCCCATCCGCGGCCTCGAGAAGCACGCCACACAATCGCGCGCGCGCACCGGGATCAGTGTCCTCTGCCCTCGGGATGCTATTTCTAGGCTCTTTTCTTCCCGATTCGGTCCAAAATCCCTAAAACGGGTAGAAAAGCTGCTAGAAATAGCATAACAGCAGCAAAAACATAGGTCATGGCGCCCGTGGCGCGGTTGCGCGGCGTTCTCGAGGCCGCAGATGGACCACCGCCGTTGATGTCCACTGTACGTAGATTTGTAACTAACTGGAGAACGTGAAAATAACTCCTTACACTTTTGAAAAGGTTCAGAAGAAAGCATTCATGCCTGTAGGACGGAATGGACATATAGCCTAACGCTACGATAAGCCCAGATTAGTATAGTGTAACGTTTTCTCGTTCTGTTTGGCTGCACTTCATAAGCATCTATAGAAGGCAATGTTCCACCTCAATTCCGTGTTTGAGCTGTTGGCAGATTCTGCATCTCCCGACACGGTCATTCAAGCGCTACACACGGGACGTTTCGAAACAGTCTCCAATCAGTTTTTGAGAACGGGGCCTGTAATACTCTTCTGAATCGAAAACGTGTGAAACCGTTGGTCTCATTGATCCCATCGATCGGACACGGTAAGACTTGTTAGCGAACATTGCGGCCGTGACAGGCATCGAGCACGCATACGAAGCACTCCGCCTAAATAGTCCACGGAATCGACACATTGGCAACTTTCAAAAAAGGGGTTTTCGCCATCATTGTGACTGTTCATGTACACATGACTAGAATCAGTATGGCGAGCAGGGTTTGTTGATATGTGTAACACGCAAAGCGAGGCGGATCACTGCCTCTAACACAGGATCTCTACTTATCGTTTGAAAAACTAATTCTCAACATATTCAGGTGTTCTCACTGGCTTCTCTCACTCGCCTATCAACAATAATGCGCAAGCAGATGCACTATATATCTAGGTTTATACAGGAAACGTTTGACGACTTCGCAGCTTTTGACACAAGTGAACAGGTTCGAGCCCGATCCCTTTGTTTCAGTGACAGTTGTTATTGTAGTCTTTCGAAAGGAACTACTCTTTCCCCACCTCATTTTAAGAAGTTCTTGCCACATGGACTAATTCTATTTAGCCGTGGAATAGATACTTTGTCATGCCCCACTCCCCTCTTTTTTTAATTCGGAAATATGCATCATTTTCTAGGAAAATAGAAAGTAGACTCGGATTTCAGCATATGATCCTGCACTTATTTATGACGTGTCTATGGGAACTAGAGGGCTCATACTGGACCTATCGAAACCTACCGGCACAGCAAATTGAAAAGTGCGTCACTGGACTTGTTTTTGCTAATATCTGCAGATATACCTGGATTTGCGTCCTACAATTTCTCATGATCTAGGATGATGCTCACCTTGACCACGTACAGCGACCTCAATAATCTAGAGTATCTAATTATGAACAAAGACGAGCCGCAGGATATCTGCCAACTGAAACAGTGAGTGATGGAGAGTAAAAAATTAGTAAATAATTGCAAGATTTTGTCTTTGCAGAGTTATTACATCGCTTCAAATGCACATACGAGCAACGCTTCTCGATCAAATGCGAAGCATCATCCTCTCGGAAGTCGAGTTCGTCGCCTTGCTGGCGTTAAGTCTGTGGTCCCAGAGTAAGCTCACTAAGAAAGAGATTTATAGAGATGTAGCACAAAAAATAACCAGGAAGTTAAAAAATGTGATAAGAAATTATTGCGAGAAAAAGCTGCCCAATTAGACATCGATCTTTGTGAATATCGTTCTCCAGAATGCATATGCTTTCCTCGCTCATATTTTCTTTTTGTCTTGTAAACTGTTATCGGCATCAAGCACATCATCTGTGATGTAATAAATAAATAAATAAATAAATATGGATAACGCAACGAAAAAAATTTAGGAAACCTGCGCGGCCATGAAAAGGCGGAACGTGTGGCGAGCAAATATCGAGCGCAGATATTCTACGATCTCCACGAACATTACAGGTTAGGACTCTCTGAGATTCTTCACGAATTTCACCCAATGCCCACACCAAGGATGAAATTCAGCGTGGATAACGATGCGTAGCGTGGTTATATAAGGGTTGAATTCTCAGTAGGAATCAAGAAAATACCCCATACTCTTATCTTATGCACGGTTTTGAGCTAAGGGATGGATGTTAATCAGTTGATGCAGTAGCTCCAAATCACCCTATCCAACGATAACGTCATGAATCAAAGTGAAGCTACTGCGCGAGTCGTCGCTTTATTTTAAAAGAAAAGTTCGGCTTTGAATAATCACCAAGTTTCATCTCAAGTAACTCTGTTTCCATCTGATATGCACTTCCTCTGCCCTATTCGTTCTCCAAAATATGGTGTTCTGTATGCCTTTGTAGTCTTCCGCATCCAATATTTTCTCTAGGGCTGAGGCAGGTGCTATATTTTGATGGATTTCAGGACAGAAATAGTGATGAGACTTTGTTATTACTGCCGTAACACCAAAATAATCCCGACAGATTTTTTTTTCACTTTTCAATGCATACGGCTGTCCTTCTAGGCAAATTGTAGCAGAGATGGTTTTTAGAAAAAGGAAGGATTAGAAAGTAACATACATGCACAGGAACTGAGGGTGTAAGAGACCTTGGACCACAGTCCTTCTATTCGATCACATGCACTCGAATAATGTTTGCAGTTTGAATTGAAATAAATTAAATTGTTCGCGGAGTTGTTTGCGTTCCGACAAACACATAGCTATCTAGTTTCCATTCTTGACAAGTTGGTAAATTCTTTTTATATTAGCTGGGAAAACATTTCTCATCCCCTTCCTAGCCTCTCCCCGAGAGCTTACAGCCTAACTCCCTCCTCCCAGCTAGTCTCCCGCGTCACGTAGGATGTGCGGTGCGTCAAGCCGCGGAGGGATGCAATCGCAACTGACGTTCCTGTATAGGTTTAACACTGAAAATTTTATTCTGAAACCAGGTCCGCCCCAGTTTGCTGGGCCGAATTCACGTGGCATAGCATGTCTCACTCCAGACCTTGTCCATAGGAAGTATGAGGCATGCTTGTCAATGCTCCGGTTTTTGCGGACCGCTGCTTCAAAATGGTCCCTAAAAACTGCAACTTGGACCTCTTCCACGAAGAGATTTTCGTCACTTTCGGGACTTTTGATATCGCTAAGATCAGCTTTTGAATAGTTAGGTGAGCTGCAGAACGCTGGGGAGCAGTCTGTTGATTTAGATGGTGCACTTCACGTACCGGTCACCGCCACGCTATGTTGGCATTGAAACGAGGTGATAGGCTCATCGGTTACTAGAATCAGTGGAAATCGTCTACGGACACTTACCACCCGCATGCGTAGCGTCAGGCCACTCGGAAAGGAACAGCTGAACACTTTTCAAAAGGTGCCTTAACTCACTCTGGTACCTTAATGGTCACCCCAGGTCAAAGATGACCTGAATTTTCTGGGGGAGAATCGAGAACAGAGGCCTTCTATGCAGTTTCACCAAGCCCTGACGTGCGCGGGTGGTTAGAGTCCGATAGGCGGTATTTATGGTTGATGCGCGTCAAGTTTGACGCTGCGATATACAATGTAGAACGAAGAGAAGAAGAGAATTCTTGGCAGGGAGCTAATGTTCCTGGTTTTGCCGTCGGTACGGCCGCGCGAACAAAACTGCGTTCTGATCTTCGCCCATCGAGATATCGCGAAAAGTCTGTGAAATTTCGGGCCGACGAGTCAAATTTGATGCGCATCAACAATGAATACGGCCATAATCGCACCACCAATGAACTGACTAGCTGAGCTGCGAGGCAGTGGCTTTCCCAGTAGGATGTGCTCTCCATAAGCTCTCTCACACCGCGCGTATCGGCCGTACAAGCCCCTGAGGTTCATCCAGACCATACATTCACCTCATTCCATGTCAGAGTTACTGGTGTTTCGAGTCTTTTTTTCCATCCTCAAATTGAAACCATATTACAGAGATGAGCGGAAGATGGATAACTACGCTAATAGATTCGGCGATGTCATGTGCTTATTTGTTGACGCGCAGGTATGAATCATGCAACACATTTCGTATCAATTCACGAAAAAAATGTGTTTGCAGATGAACGCGACTCGCATAGGAGAAGACATTGAACTGCTGAAACTCTTTAACATGTACAATATTGATACCTACGTCTACGACTGCCTCAAAGGTAACACGGAAGGACCATGCTAATTGCGAGAAATCGACGAGCAATCTCAGAACTTGCGTAGTGATGGGTAAAAAGATGTGTGTTATGAATCTTCTTCAACACTATCTAGACCATACGAGTTGGCAAGTATTACTAGATGGACGTATCTTAAAATGGCTGTCCAAGGGTAGCGTTTTTATCGTGCACAAAATATAGCACGCTAGTCTCATTACCACCAATCAAATGAACAAGTGCAGCGAACACACTCAATCATTCTTTTGATGGTTTCGAGGTGACGCTTAATCACTGCCAAACAATCATTTACAGCAATTTATTCACTAAACAGAGCACAACTTCATTTTTTCTCAGGGAACTCAGTCAGAAAATCTGACAAACATTCATATACATAACTAAACGCTTTACACCATTAAGTTCACGAATTAACCATGCTTTTGTAAAAATAGTGTCATGAAGCACGGACAGGTGGCGAGACAAGGATCACAGAGTCGCCACGAACATACAACATCGGGATGTTCCGCTTCGTCTGCCTGTAGATCTCTTCAAATGATTCCTCGTCTACTTCAGAAGTCGTCACTGTTTCCTCCACCTTAAATATGTTATATTACAATAAAGCGATAATGGCAAACTAAAGTATAAGTCGAAGTAGTTGAAACAAGAATACATTACATACATTAGAAAGAATCATGTTCAGATGTTGGTCATAGGCGTGAAGTCGACCCCGGATCTGAAAATCTTAATATTAAGGAAGAAATCATGGCCTGCAAACAGCGATTTCGTAGAAAATCACGTCTCAGTAAAAATTTAAAAAAAAACTGCCATACTTACTGTTGTTTACACCTACTGAAGAATTAACACTTGTCCAGGCGCATAATTTCCTCATATGTACGTTAAGTCAAAACAGTCTACCTTCCATAAAAACATCTCAACTCCTTCTAAGTGACTATTTTGCCTTGTTCGAACTGCTTACATCCGCATTGTTTCCGATGTAAAGAATGGAAATTGTAAAAGTACCGCGCATACCTCTCTGTCGTTACGCATTTTCACATAGACGCGTTCGTCAAGACTCAGCTTAATGAGATCCAAGGGCTCTTCGACCGTACTCGACAACACCTACCAAAAAAGAATTTTATAAAGGACGTATGCTTTACCTCTATCCAAGCAGGTCAAAGCAATAAAAAATCGGTCGCCAACCTGTGGCACTTCCTTCTTCTCCGTCATGATCCTAAACCTTACAGTCATCAATCTGATTTAAAAATGTACAAAATAGGAAATATATAGCAGTTCTGCTGCTGGAGCGGTGACACAAATCGATTAAAAAATTGAGCACACATTAAGATATTTATCAAAAACATGCACCCATACAATAGAACTGGTTCGAAGATGACGAAGTGAATTCTGTGCAACATTCACAGTAACCAATGGAAATATTATTAGAAGAAAAGCTAAATAAATGAACAAGGAAACATGCTAGACATAGCAAAATGGCAAGATCAATGAGGAACACCAGAAATGAACAACAGCCTCATTTATAGGAGACTCTAGCTGGGCTAACATAGTGGATCTTCGTCTCTGTATCTAAAAATCCTATTGGACCGTACTCACAGTCGGCACACGTTAGATATTTCATACCATCAACAGAGTTCGTGAATCCAACGTTCTCGAAATCGTACATATTCCGAACGGTCCAGAATCCGGACACTGTTTCCTGAAAAGTGCTGAGAGCAAAAATCAGAAGTGAAAATAACCACTGTGTTTTACGACGATAGTTGAGTGTTCACGCATCTTGCTGCCTTTCTTGCCACCCTTTCCAATTGGCGCTACTTTCTCATGAACTTTTTCGAGTTTCTCGGAGCGAAAAGTGAAACAGACTATACATAAGACCTGGACACTATGTTTCGTTTCAGAATTACAACACCCCGAGGCCTTCACACAAATTCATAAAAAAGAATAAATGGAAGTGCCCATAAAAGCCAATAAGATGGGAATAACTGGGAAATTTTAGAAGATACAACATACAACATCAAGAGAAAAAAACATGGAACACAAAAACAACCTTTTGTGTGGCCACATCTTTTTGCTG
Source organism: Ancylostoma caninum (assembly GCA_037903475.1). Classification (NCBI taxonomy): domain Eukaryota; kingdom Metazoa; phylum Nematoda; class Chromadorea; order Rhabditida; family Ancylostomatidae; genus Ancylostoma; species Ancylostoma caninum. Next base: position 615,282 of record JBAJFG010000231.1, read on the forward strand.
CCGACAAAGCGGCAGCAACTCTTCTCTAGCCGACCAGCGACCAGCACCTGCCAGCAGCACCACGCTTCCACAAACACCACACACAAGGCGCTGCTCATTGGACGAACCCTCAGTCGCGCTTGACGTCGAGTCCTGTTTTTAAGAATGCATTGAGAATCAGTGTCGCATAACAAAAGTTGGTTAGTGATTACCAACAGATAAGGGAGGAGAAAACCACTCACTTTCACTTCCGTCGACGATGTCGTAGTGCAGGAAGGACTGGATGAGCTCATCTTTCAGTTTTATTTGCCTGAAACAAATATAAAATGTTTTCAGTCGATGGGAACCAGCTATGTATTACCACACTTCGCTGTGATGAAAACAAAAAAAACTCCTAGTGAACTCGGAAGAAACCGATCTCCACTCTAATCCTTGCCTGCAGTTTTTCTCGATCACCAGGAAAATAAAAACAAGAATAAGAAAAAGAAAAAAAAGCAGATGAAGAAAAACAATAATCAAAATTTTCATTAAATTTCCTATAGGTCGGCGAAAGAGACCCTCTCGATTTGGTTAACAAGCTGATCACCAGAAGGATGCGTATTTGAATGAATTTATCAGTGTCAGCGATTATCCTCAACATTGTTAAATAAATGGGAGAAACGAAGCACCCGAGCTAAGCTGGGTACGCCGTTTAATTTTTAAAAAAGCATGTACACTGCAGTGGATAACGCAGAAAGTAGCCAAAGGGGGGGGGGGGAACGAAGGGGGAATGGTGTCTTAGCCGCTTTGGAATCTTCATTGAAAGTAAAAATTCTAAAAATATTAATCATAAAATTAAATAACTAGTAAAAATTACTTAAAGATAATAATAATGAACAATTAGAAAATCTGCGCATAGAAAATTTTCGGAGATTGGATTGGCTTTTCCTTTTATAGGTGATTAGTAGGCTATTCCACATGAATGCCGAATGACAAAAGTAGTTACCTGTACAACGATGCGATCTTATCGCGCTGACGTTGTTCGTTGTTCTGAATATCGGGTATCGAACGAATTGCCTCACGCAGCTGCTCTAAACCTGATTCCACTTGCCGCAAACGTACTGTTAACTCAGAGCCACTGCCTTTTTCGAAACTAAACAAATATGTCACAAGTACATGAGAAAAAAAAACTCAAACACATTGAAATGTGAAGACGTACGAGCAAATAAGGTGAAGCAAGTCCGAATAGATCTTGTTCAGATTATTCTGGCACTGTTCTTCTTTGTTCTCAGAACTATTCATTCAATAGAGGGCCTGTAAAAAGAATAAGCCTGTAAATAGATAGCAAGAACTGTTAAATCGAACAAGAAATCGAAGTAATATAGAATGCTGAACGCTTCAAAGAATGATAAAGTAGGAATGGGAGAATCTGAAATGCACATATGAAGAATTCAAGGTTTTACCTCAAATGTGAGTAATACTTCAAGTGTTATTCAAAACACATTTCTTCGTACGTTTCAAGAAAAATAACATTTGGAATGGATTCTGCCGAGGAATTGCGAAGAAGAAGGAAAAAAGTGACATCCTGTAAGGGGACAAACATCACCACTGTATCTCCACTCCCTGCACATCCACAGTAAGCGTCAATGAGGTTGTAGAGAACCGGCAATATACACGAATACTCAACTATCGTAGCGTTTGGAACAGAATAAAGTAGTTGAAGGATGACGAAGTGAAATTTTTGTGAGGATGTGGACTCCACAAAAAACTATTCGACAAGAAAAAATCGCTATTCATTCTTGCATGATGTGCAAAACCATGTGACATGCAAAACCATATTCAAGTTTAAAACTAAAAAAAAACACCCCAAATTGACAACAGGTGGGCCAGTATCTAGCTGGAGTGTTTTTTTTTTCGAAAACGATACAAAAACGAGGGATCCCACTTTGACAGAGACTGGCCCTCCCTCCGCTGCAAATGTCAGAACGGCCCTATACAGTGGACGCCAACCCCTATTGCACGGCTTCTAAAGGAGGCTGTGCAGCTTCAGCTGTTAACCAGCGCCAGTACGCGTTAACGCTAACCTATTTCCTATCCCCTGGTAAAAAATGAAATATTCGAAAAAGAGGAGTGAATATAGCGAGAAATAATGAGTTACCAAGACTTTATTTACTGCACTTGCATTTCTTTTGTTCTCTGGAAACGTTCAATGAGTAGAAGAAGTTGAAAGATGTGGATCATATTACGGCTGAAGCGTATCAAAATAGGTTGATGAGTGATGTGGCGCTGACCGATTGTGAGTGGTGAAGTGACGTAAGGGTCGCGATGAAAAGTTATTCATGCTTGCGGCGCGTCAAAGTTTACGCGTCGATACACAGTGCAAAGGAGGGAGGTAGAAGACAAATCCTGGCAGGTCAGCAATGTTCCTAGTTTCGCCGTTGCGACTGCCGCGCGAACAAACCGCGTTTCCATTTTCGCCGCTTTGGGTCGGCGCGAAAACTTCGTGGAGTTTTGTCTAGGCGCGTAAACTTTGACGCGCCGCAAGCATGAATAACTTTTGAGGCGAAACAGGGGGGTGCATGTTCCTGTGGTTGGGCCTTGGACCAATCACGGAAAAAAAATCACCCGTCCCACTTCGCCTCATGATCAACACTCCAATAACGACTGACGTGCACTGAGTGACTTTTTTCAGATCCTAGTGTAGCCGAAGCGTCAAATCGTTGAGCTAGGCATGCACCTTCTTTGAAGTATCACCTTTACTACGTACACTACCAATCAGGAAACACACGATTTTGGAGCAGTCTCATAGGACCCTCCAGCTATTTAGTTAACTTCGTTTCTCGTAACACCCATTTCAATGTGTCTTCCTGAACAGTGAAGTGGAATGCGACTTCCAGCTGCAGTTGAACCTCTTTCATGGCATCCTATCCTCTTGTGGCATGGCGCTTCTCCTCTGTTTTACCGTCTCCTTGATACCTAACCTCGTTTGTATCCCCCTACCCTCACACCTACTTTTGGGTCCAATTCCAAGCGCTTTGTTTCTTGTTAATGCTGCGAGCAATTGAAGACATTCAGACTCCTTAATGAAGCGGTTTTCTTTTCATAGAGGATGTACATACCGCGTCAACCGGTCTTCATGAAAAATCCTTCGCAAATGAATGTGTGTGGCTTAGGCGTCGCTAGACTAGTATAAATTGTCCTTATAAGGACTTGTATGACGAGTATTATTATAGCGGTCGGGATTTTAAACACAAAGAATGAGTCGTCGAGCTCTCTACCTACATACGACTACTGAAATCGTGCAAGCATACAATATCATCGATTTCAAAAACTGGCGTCTGGATTCTTAATCATGTAGGACGTGAGCCAATCCACACTAATGTAGCATTGTCCATCCTAGACCTTGCCCAATGCGCAATTGAAAATGGCAGTACATATTCTGGTCAGTCTAGTTCAATTGATGAGTGCATCTCACTGTTCCAGAATTTTAATTCCGATCCTCCATAAGAACACTAAATTCCAGTAATAAGAACTAGAGCTCAACTTCTTTCCTAGCCTATGTAACTAGATTTTTAGGCATTTGCACGCTCAAACAGTATTAGTCATGTGAAGTAATATTTTGCTCTGGTAACGGATACCAAAAACCTTTCAGTAAAACCCTCACTTATGGAACATTTATCTCAACAAAGACATTACTCGTTGAATAAAAAATAGAAGAAAACAAAACGCAAGCCCATATACACCTTTACACCCACAGTCCCAATAGAACTCAATCATAGTGAAGCATTAGAGATACTAGCTATAAAACATAGATTGGTAATGTAACCTTGACATTACTGTCAAGTGGTACACGTATACTGAGGAAATTTTTAGTCTGCACTGAAATCTCAACGGTGAATATCTAACTAACGAATACCAAGTGAGGCGGAAGGAAGGAAGGTCACTACAGTAAGCAAAGAGATATCATTCATAGTAATTTTACATACAAACTGCGTCCAGGCGCGACGCAGGATTAGGAAATTGGCTTGCTCTCCTCTGCAGGTGTAGTGGCATTGCTTCCGCCTCGAGCTGCTTGTGAAAGATGGTCAATCGAGGTAGAAGCAGCCATTTTCGCCTGTAAACATATATCGGTTAAAATCTTGAATGAATTTGCACATTTACGCATATAGATCTGATCAATTTTCTACGAAACGTGCAAAAGGGAGTAAACGGCAAGTTGCTACTCCATGGCTACTTTCTTTATCGAAGTATCCACTTAAAAATGTTCCAAAGACAAAACAATAATGAACATACGCTATTATAGGCTGTTCCCAGCTTGGACTCGAACGACTTAAAAAGAGATGAATTGCGCATATCGTTCCATTTGTGCTTCACCGTGTCAGCTGTAGCAGCAGCGACTTCAGTAGTCTTTTGGAACCTGAAATCAATGTTATAAACAAAGGAATAAAAAAAATTACAGTATAGATTCGTCAGTGCTTTATCCCTAGTGACCTATCTAATATACTGCGTTGACAATCTAGCGGAAAAGTTTTTTTGTCTCCAACTTTTATGGAGCGTGCGACTTGCAAAGAATGCCATCCGTTCCGGAAGCGTTCGATATTCCATATTTCCAGTCCACTTCAAAGCCAATGAGCTCTTGATTCGTGGCAATATCTGCTAGAGAGTAAACAATTCGCGCTTGTCCTTTACCACATGTAGATTTGTGCTATATGTATACACTGAACAGTGCAAAAGGATACCCCCCCCCCCCCTCCCCTCAAACAGCTACGACACACAGAAAGGCGCTACTTATGCTTGCTGCGCTGCAACGTTGAGGCGCCAGTAGACAGTGCAGAAGAGGGACGTAAAAGGAAAATCCTGGCAGGTAAAGAGTATTTCTTAGTTTGTCGTACTGAGTGCCGCGCGAACAAACTGCGTTTCCCTTTTCACAGCTTTGAGACAGCGCTAAAACTTTGGGAGTTTTTGGAGAGGCTCGTCAACTCTGAAGCAAGAATAACACCAAAGTCTATGAAGAGAACTAAGTAAGGTAATATTTTCTACTTTGAAGGATTCCTAAAATAGAGCGATTATTCTTCAAAAACCTTGACTCAAAGAACCAACCTTGACTCAAAGAACAGATATTTCGATCTATAACAAGATCTTGTCGCGTTTTTCAAAGGATTCAAATTTCGCAACCGCTTGTCTGGAATAATGTTAACTATCCAAACGCTTGTTTCGAATGGTGCACGATAATTAAAAAGTACTGACGTATATGAAAGCGACTTAAAAAAGAACGCAGACAAAAGAAAACGACATATTCATTGAAGACTAAGTTGTGAACTAAATGAAGGTTTATCACTCATACACCAGTTCAAATGAGAAGTAGATTCAGATTCTTCTCAAATAACCTCCTTGTGCATGTTCAGCATCTCAAATAACGTCCTTGTGCAAAATTTGAGCGAATTCCATGAGGTACCGTATCCACAGTAACCCCACCGTAACCCTACAAAAATGGGGTTACGGTACAAAATGGATACGATATTCGTGTTCAGCACCTCAAATGACCTCCCTATACAATGTTTCGGCGCAAAAATTTCCTTGAAAAATTTGGGGGCCGTAATGTGGATAGTGCCTCAACTGATAACCTGAAGTCGCACAAAACACTCAAAAGGTGTTCTAACAAACAAAAAAAAAAACTATCTAAGAATCCAACACATGCCATTTGTAACTCCAAAAAATTAAATCTAAGCGTTGATGGCGGATCATACGCATGCCAACTTCTATCACCATCACGCTTGCGACTCTTTCGACATTCAAAGCAACATGTGAAATAAGTAGGAAATGGAACCAAATTCATAAAATGTAGAACACACTTACGCTTCAGTATCTGCGACTGCTTTGAGACCTTTATTAATGTCGTTTCCAAGCTCAACCAGTGGGTTGAGGCCAAGCTTGCGCTTCAGCTCAGCAGCATGCTTCTGGCGAGCCAAGAGGACTTGCTTCAGCGTTTGAATTTCCTCTTCTGTCTGCAGAAAATGAAATAAAGGTTCCAAGAGCAACATAAGTATAGAATGATCGAACACAGGTAGCCTTACTTTTCTTAGTTCATCTTTAAGCAGAGCTGTTTCGGCTTCACTTAATTGGGACTCGCCGTTGTAACTATCGAAAACAGAATCGGCAGCTGGAAGAAAACAAAAAAAAAACTACCACATATCAGATTAATCTGAGCCCATACCAATGAAATTTCGAAAGCTACAGGAACATTGCTGGCTTGAAATACCATGAATGAACAACTGATTCAACGGCGGAAGGAAAATGTAAACCGATTTAACTGAGACCTACATTCCATTGCAGGTGTCGCCATTACGAAATTGGAACAGCTGAGATGACGTTACAGAACAAAGAATGCGCGAATCAGTAGCGGTCACACGTCACGCAACCCTACCTGGAATTAGAGGACGGGTGGATGACGAACCACCACATGCAACCAGTGAGCGACGGCAAATCTCGAGAGCGATCACACGATAAAAATCAATTCACGACTGAAACTGTGCAAAAACGACCTGCATGCGGCATCGACCGCATCTGCTGTGACTAGGCGCACAAAGCAAAAGATTATAGCGGAACAAGTAATCGTCGGCATTACTACGTATATTTTCACAACCAGTTTTATAAACAGAAAGTAAGTAGAGAGTGAACAACAGATTACTGCGAATCATTATGAATCAATCATTCCAGGCGGGAAGAAAGTCTTACTGCGGAAACACGGAAACTTTTAAAAGCCGTGCAACGTCCAAATGAACAAACTATACCCCACATTCAGAATGATGGAACCGTCCTGCGTTTCATGCATGCCCACACAACTCCTAGGTTCGTTCAGACATGATAACTCCACCTAAATCTTGCTTCATCCTCTTTAACTCTTTGGCATATCACGAGTAACGGGAAATTATGCCGGCGTACTTGGGACGCATGTTTTCGAACAAGCACGATCGTCTTTATATTTCTCAATGGAGGGTATTCTATTTACTATCCACCTGTACTATAACATGAGTAAAGTGGAGTTTGGGGTAAGAAGAGGAGGCATATAGTATTAGTGGATAATATGACCTGTCCTACACGTTCCGACTTGCATTTTAAGAAACTACTGTACAGTGGACTTGAAAGAGGGCCTTTGGGTCCCGTCGAAAAATGGGCGTGGCTAACGATGCCCCACGGATATGCAGGTGCTACGCAGCTTCTGCTGAAAGCCACGTGCACTCACAAGGAAGGGAGTGACTACTGAGCGTTTGCAGCACTTCTGTAACCAGTAAAGATGAATAACATCGAAAATTCCAGTAAATGAAAGCAGGACGTCTTTGATGCTTCAAAGCTGTTAAAGTTACGGGTTCGAAATTATGGATAGTGTATATAGAAGTGGTTTCACAGCAACTGCTCAAAAAATGACATCATTTGATGAAGTGGACGGGGATTTTGTGACTAGCCCAACGACTAATCGTCCTCATTAACAGAAAAAAACCCGCAAAATTTTTCGAGAGTACAAATCATAAACTCAAAGTTTAATCGCATAATTCCCATTTTTCAAACCTAAATAAACATTTCATTCAGTATGCTTCTTACCGATTATTCATCGTTGCTGGTAAGAGTGGTCCGAATGCTAGATAGTCACCCAATTCTTTGCCCATTTTAGGGATTTTCGACCGAATTGGGAAGAAAAGAGCCTAGGAATAGCATCCCAAACGGCAGACGACACCGATCCCGGTGCGCGTGGTTGCGTGGCGTCTTCGAGGCCGCGGGTGGGCCACCGTCTCTGACGTTCACTGTACGTTAAGACAGCTAAGAAGTCAGAGCGTTTTGCACGCTTCAGCTAAGAAGTCAGAACGTGTAGGACAGGTCATATTATCGACCAATACCAAATTGCACCCCCCCCCCCCCCGCTCCCCACTCCAATTTCGCCCTATAACATATCTTCATTCGACTATTCATACCACAACGAGACTCCGGTCTCTCCTGTTTCAACCTCTCCAGATGTTTAGAAAGGAAAAGAGCACAAAGAATGGAAATTTCATAGAATGGGGTTGCAATTCGGTCATATACAGAGAACTCCAAACGGACGCAGACAAGGGTCAGGACCACGGCGGGAGTCTCTTGGGCAGAGTCACGGGAGCTCAGCATGGTGTGTGCCTGCGTCTCTGCCCACGAGAGCCGCGCCGCGGTCTCGACCCTTGTCTACGAACGTTTGGAGTTTCCTATACATACAAGAGGTTGGAGTCGTGGGGGTCCAATTCTTCTTATCTTACTGCCTACTTACACTCAATCTACAGAATAAACTGCGCCTCGACAGTCGAAGTTACTCTTGAAGTTTGTTCATTTGGAAAATTCAGTGTACTTGAAGGCAGCACTCACGGAAATTTTTGTGTTGAAGATTTTGCGGTATTTCGGGGTTTTTAGGGACGATAAACTCATTGACAACGATGACATAGCGTGAAACACGCGAAAAACACAGAAAAAGATGGCGGTATTTTGTGTGTGTCCACAGTGCGGACGAGTGTTCCGTGATGGGTCCCGGCACGGAACCCTGCAAATGGTACGAATTTCATAGACACGCCCCCGCTGAACCACATGCACACACGCTGTCAAAGGAGTTAGTTGGCTCGACGGAACCCTAATGTCCAGAGCGGCATATGTGTCCACGGCAGTATCTTCGCAGGTAGGTGGCCATTCAAGGTGTTCAACTTACTGTTGCGATTGTCCAGCGGCCGGCTACATGGTAAGCGACTCATTTCAGAAGTGAAAATTTCCGTGAGTGCTGCCTTTAACGTCCCAATCGAACGCGCGGCGCGGGTTATGACGGACTGCATTTGCACAATTGCGCCTCAAAGCTGCCTCGAAGCCACATTATCCATGCCGCAATAGAGTTTTTATGGTTCAGCTGATGAGGCGTCACGATTCACGAATCTTGCATTACTGTGAAATCGATGTGAATGTCATCGTAAGACCACCCATCTGCAAGTTAATCAATGCAGTATGATTTCCTTATGAGGAGCGCTAACGATAGCTCGGTACCTAGTGGCGGATGCAGAAAGTGGGCGGCGGGGGGGGGGGACGTGAAGAAAAAGTGGGGTCTCCGCCGTTTTGGGGACCCAGACGGAAAATAAGATTAACAAAAACCTCAACCATAATAATAAATAACTAATAAAAATTATATTAAAAATAATATCAAAAATAAACAAATAAAAATAAACTAATACAAGGCTTTTATATGTATTGTAAAGTAATTTCAAAAATTTGCTGACCCATTCTCGGAGGGAGGCGCCCCCCCCCTGCGTCCGCCACTGTGGGTACCGACAGCTTTTGAGAATCAGCTCTGATAACTGTTCAGCACGAACTCAACCCGACGGCGAAGTAGTTCGAGTGGAAACCCTAGCAGCAACGGTTCCCAGTTGATGCCATCCTCCCCTCGATTGCTGCTCAAGCTTTCGTCCGTTTAGCAGCAAGAGCAAAAACTTTCCTTTCTTTTACTAACAATATGTTCATTCATTCGAACATGGGCAGGTCGGTCGGTATTATATACCAATGTAAGTCGCATGACAGCTTAAGGGCAATTTATACTGGATGCGTGCGACTGACGCGCGTGAGTCTATATGATGAAGAATAGGGCACAGTCGCATTGCAGTCGCAGCTCAGACGCACGCGTATACGGCCTGGCGGCGGCTGCGCGTTCTTTTCATTGGGGATGTACATGCCGTGTTGACCGGTCTTCATCGAAAATCCCTTGCAAATGGATGCGTGCGACTGATGCGCGACTGACGCACGCAGCTAGTATAAATTGCCCTTTAGGCATTCAATTTGGTAAATAACTCCCGTTTTCGCGCAGTCTTCATTTCTGCCATAGGTATAGGCAAAGCAAAGGCAGGTACGGTCCATTTCGATCATAGCGTATTTCGGACCAGCTGTACTTGAAAGAAAGAGGTCCTTCTGTGAAATACTGCCACCGAATTATCATATGAGATTGCAAGAGGACACGAGCGCGGAAGCGCTTCAACTCGATAACGCAGTGAAAACACAACACTATTGGATCAAAACATGTTTACCTGCTACACACTGCTACTCCTGAATACCCCAATAAGAAAATGCCTCATCTTTGCCTGTTGTTTAACTCAGGCCTGAGTCAAAGGGGAGCGGAAGCCACTATTGCTCAAGGTTTCATCATTTCAATCGACCACAGAATGAGTGTATGAGGACGGGGAACACTGCCTTTCTCTTTTTTGCTATATGGTTCAAAATTGAACGATATATTATTTGGAAGGAAGCGTTAAGGAACAAAAGGATGAACTACTTTAATCTGTTGTTATTGAACCATTCCAGTCTTTAGCAACACTACCCCATTTTTTTCTGCCCCAAAGGCTTGCACTTGATACGCTGATTACGAAAAAAATTTCAAAAAGAATTTTCTTAAGAATTAGGAAGTTAATGGAATGAAATGATTTTTTATATTTTCTATCTCCCATGACTATCTACAACTCCCACAAAAATATGAGCCTCCCTGCTCTCTTTTGAAAGAAGTTACAGGCGAAAAACCAAAGATTGCAAACTTATATTGGATACGCCTCCAAAATCTCGAACATGAAAACCCCCCTGGGTGCTGCCCCTGACTTCAATTGTCATTTCTTCGTCAAAACTGGCATTTTCCTCCAATTCTCGGTAATTCCATAGTAGCCTTATGTAAACAGATTAGCGGTACAAAGAGGTTATGATAGTTGGCACATGAAATAACCCCTCCATGTAAAATTTGTGAGATACCACATGATACAAATGCCGAAACACCTTGAAAATGAGATTACGGTACAGAATGAGTATGTTATCCGTAATCAGCTTGTGAATTCACCTCCTCCCTTCCGGACAAAGTTTCAGCAAAAATTTCGACTCGGTGACCATTTACGGCGATAGTACTCTGAGCTGTTATGACTTCAACAATGAATAGTCGCGTATTGATTGCGTTTTCCGAAGGAACTGAGAAAAGAAGAAGTGCAAACAACATAGGCGGAATGGAATTTGAGGACTTAACGGTGGCTCCTCTACACGATCTAAACAGAGTACAATCCCACTGGGAGATAATGAGCAGGGGAATGTACATATACAGCAAGATCCGTCAGCTCAATATGGTGAAATCATCGCACCAAATTAGTCGGTGCTCGACGACCAAATGAGAAGCGGAGAGGCTCGTTCGACGACTGCGACGCGAGGCGACGCGCAGCGGCCGCCAACTCCCCCTCCGTGCGCTGTTCAGCTTTCATTTGCGGCTTTCCATTTTATGGAGCAATGCAGGGCTGGTACATTGTCGTTGCTATGCAGAGTGGGTTATCGAAATCCTCACAGAACTCCAGAAATCCGTACATCATGGGAGGGAAGCGCAGTAGAGGGTAGTGGGATCAATTGAGTTGAGTTGGTATCGTATCCAAAAAAGATACATGTGGTAATAAGTAGTATAGTCGGGGCGATACTTCCCTTCCCTGTTCATTTCTGAGAAGATTTACCATTTCATAGTTGCACAAGCAGTACCGCTTCTCCTGTACGATAAGTACTTGTTCGATAATTGTAGCAGAAATGGAGGAACTGATTAGTAGTTGCTGTTAATGAAGGAGAAATGAATGACATAGAATTTCACATTCCAGCCTTAATATTTTCCACTTATATACCTTACCTTTACAATTGAGGGGGTATTTCTTATCTGAACAAATCGTACTATAAATTACAAGTTGTAAAATAACACGGAATGTCGTTCAAGCAAATGAACGAAAGAATAAGTAAATAAACAAATAAATAGGCACCCAACGTCGACAGCCTCCGAGGGCTTGCTCACTAGAAGCATAGGGCGAAAATGGAGTTGGGATGGAGGGGGGCACCTATCAGAAGTCGATAACTTGGCCTGTTCTACACGTTCTGACTTGCTAGCTGACACGTCCACAACGCTCTGACTTGTTAGTTTTCCTGAAGTACAATAGTTACCTACAATGCAAACAAGTCAAAACGTGTAGAAGAGGTCATGTTATCGATCAATACCAAGTGCACCCCCTCCCATCTCCTTTACCCGAAGCTTCATATCTACAAAGAAACTAAAACGCTGCTGCGAAAGTCCACCTGTAGAGGCAGCTGTGGAATGGTGCGCCCTAATGCTGAAATTTGACCACACTATGGAGATTACTGTCGATTTGCACACCTTTAACCAAGGGCTTTTTTTATTTAGGCAGCATTTAAGGTTGATGCGCGTCGAATTTGACACGATCAACCATTAATACCGCTTTAAATTTCAATTTCTTCAGGTAATAGTGATAAGAGATGTCTATCCCAGACTCTTCGGGCACCACAGAGTGGCTGTCCAAAATAATTATGAAGTTTATCAGATCCTAGCTGACCTGATCAAGAGGGGCAATGTTCAAATGGCTTCTATGTGGTCATACTAATTTTTTTTGTACATAGCACTAATTTTCAGAGCTAGTGCTGGTCATAGACAGCTAGAAGACTACAGAAGTCATGTCGAAGAAGGCGAAGCGTCGAAAACGTGACGAGCTGCAGGTGATCTTTCTTTCAGTTACTATCATTTCGTTAACTGTATTCTTCCAGTTCTTTTCTCCCGCATTCCAATACAACCTTGTATCTGTTCCCAGTCACACGGAAGTGCTGCTATTTTAAAGTCCGGTTTTTATTCAAATATGTGCTCCCCTTATACTGACCACATTCCTCAAAGTTGTTGCAAGGAAAGCTGCTTGTTGCCGCCCATTTTGGAAAATGGCCACATTACTTTTGGTTGCTGCTGCGAGAAATGGATGGGATTAGGGAATATTGAGCAGTATGTATCAGCACTGACTGTAGACGGAATGACAGTTTTTTTAAAAATACCTTTTTCGAGTTGTATACTATGAAAGACGAGTACCTTTTGATTAGTAGCGATCGAGCGATGTCCCCGCCTCTGCAAGAGATGCTAGCGCTTTGCCGAAGTTAGTTTATTTGGACAAAAACGAGCTGGATATGTGGGCAAACAGAAAATCAAATGAGAGTGAGTATTTTAGCTTCGTAAGATCAACTGATATTTCTTCTAAGAAAATGTTCAGATATCGACACGGTTCTTGCAGTTCTGCATGCTTTAGCCGAACTTCTCAGCTATCGGTGCAATAAATCTGTGAGACGTGTTGGTTCCTACTGTTTTTTTTTTTGCTGTGAGAGCTTTTACTATATAGTTTCTATTATGTAGAGCATTCTTATGGAGTTCTTTCGATGTATGGCTGTACATGGTATCCCATTTCGCTATCTCCTCGAATCGCGAGCCAGCAAATATCTTGCCAGGGAAGAATACAACGAAAAGTATCCACCTTCAATGAACATCAAGCAGTTGTGAGTTATACTTTCGAGTTTTTCAGTTGCAAAGCACCGCCTTTTCTTTGCCTGATGTTCGCTTTGTTCACAACTTACCAGAATGTTCCAGTTTTTGTGACCTTTCTAAACTGGAATATGGACTTCGCTCAAGCATTTGGTCATTCCACACCATCCAAATGGGTACGGCAGCACCCCAGATGCGTTCACCGCTGTAGGTTTTGCTTAGTAGCTTCTTAAAATTAAGCCTTGCATGTCTATCTGTGCGATGCATTACATGTGTGTCCTCTAGGCGTCAGTTCTTTGGCCATATAGGTCAGAGGTGTAACCGGGCCTGCGTGATGAATTCATGATGATTTCGAGAGCGTTAGAAAGTTTATCCATAACAACGAAACATGAATTCTCCTAACAAAAAAATTTTCTGAAAAGACCATTATTTTGCGACTATCTCTCTTGAACACATCAAGTTTGCTCGTTTTTCTTTTTAAGGCTCTAATCTAATCCGAGCCAACTAAATTGTTTGGTTTGGTTCGATGGAAGTCCTTCTAATTGGACTAACTCATTCCTAAGATTGGGTGGCAAGCCTTTTTGTGGGGGTAGAAAGTTTTTCTATAAGCCTCTCGATTTCAGTCCATATGGGTGTCCAGAATGGAATGTAATTACGCTTCTTTTCCAGCGTTCAGAGAAGATCTTCCCTTCAGTCACTGAGGTATCAACTTTGTATGGCAAGTCGAAAACTCAACTATCGGGCGGTAGTGGCTCAATTAGGTTCGTGCCTTTCGGCTTCTGCAGCGGAGTATAGCCTGTAGCAGCAGCCTCAGGAGACATTCTCCATATTTCAGCATTCGTTCATTTAAAACATAGAGGAAACATGCGTCTTACTTTTAGGCAACTCTGAGGTTGTCCGTATGACATCCGAAACGATAGAGAAACGGATACAAGGATGGAGAGAAATAAATTACCAAGTTCAGAAGATGATTTATTTTGATAGTCCAGTTGCATTCTTCATGATCTTGCAATCGACGCTGGCAATGAAACACGTGAGTACAGCTATCCTTTTTTTGTGCTTCACACAACTCTCTTAGTAAATGAGGTAAGCGTGGACATGGAACTGAACAATTCTCGAAAAATGTCGATTCGCCGAACTCGCTCTTTTCTTGCTCCGGGGTCGTCAGATTTCCGCTTAAAAATTCTGTTTTTTGCATGATGCATCTTTTCAAGTGGGTAATCGGTTGGCTATGTTAGCAACCATGCAAGCAATGATCTACACGACAACTGCGTGAGTTATTGTCTATAATTTGCCATCTGTTTCTGTTAGCTGCAGGGCTCTTGAGGTGTATATTTTTGTTATTATTATTATTTGCGCTTCAGTTTATTTTCTTCCAGTGCGAAGAACACTATTCTCATGCAGTTATGTGAAGCGCTAATTTCGGCAATGCTGTGTGGGAATTTGAGCAATGTATCTACCATATTAGCACTTGAACGTCGAATACATCGTTATAACAAGGGATATGATGTAAGTTCCACATCTTTCCAAAAGCTGCTCTTATTAACTTCTTTTTTCTTTATTTACTCGTTCGTCTTTAGAACGCGATGGTATGGAATGCGTATAAGCTCATGGCTGAATATGAGGAGTGGAGAGGTAGGACAGGGTTTGTTGGGATGATATTGAATACAGCCCAATCACTATTTGAAACTGCTGAAGGTGAGAATCTCATCTCAACTATCAGTGGCGGACGCAGAAAGTGGGCGGGAGGGGGGGGGGCGTGGGAAAAAAAAGTGGGGTCTCCGCCGTCCTGGGGGCCCAGACGGAAAATAAAATTAATAAAAATTTTAACCATAATAATAGATAACTAATAAAAATTATGTTAAAAATAAACGAGTAAAAATAAACTAATGCAAGATTTTTATTCGTATTGTAAAGTGATTTCGAAAATTTGGCGACCCATTCTCGCGGGGGGACGCCTTCCACCTGCGTCCGCCACTCTCAATTATCAGTCTGCATCTGAATTCAGCGCATGGTCCATTTCTTAGGCACTCCTTCTCACGGAACGTTATTTCTGGAAACAGCCTGTCGAATTTGGGCCAAGAACGGACGATGTGAGGACAAAATGTGAGAAAAAGTTCTAAAAAGGCTTACTAGTGTAATGTGGGTCTAATCCTATAGAAAAGTTCAGAGCGGAAGCAGTTTCGCGAATCGTTCAGAAGTGTCCGCAGCTACTTGGGAGAGTTACCAAGTTTCTGAAGGAAATTGATTATGACCATGAAGTTGAGGTCATCATTGAGGAGGTATAACTTATTTTTTCATAAAAAACAACACTGTCTTCATCTATGTATCAGAGTCGCCAAAGTCGAGAGAATCAAGTTTGTTCAGTTGTTTAATGTGAAAACTAACAGCGGCAAGGGGGGGGGGGGGTGGGCTGGATGCCGAAATTGTCGCTTGCTAGCCAAAGCGTCAAGGAATCGGGGCTTTCATCAACGTTGTACTTGACCACCAGTCAGCAGTCAAATAAGTATGCAACATTTGTCAGTGTTTTCTTTGAGGAGAATCAGTTAAACTGCAGTTTTTTAGCTTTACAGTTTCCCGATTTTCAGCATATAAATCTTTGAAGGTGTTTGACTAGTGTTTCATAGAGATATCCTCCTTATTCATTTCCAGTTAGTAGCTCTAACTATTCCTAGTAAAGTGAGAGACAACCTGACTTAACCTTGATATAATTGATAAATTGATAATATAATTAATTGATTTCAAATGCTGCAATAACCCTTTTCTTGCCACTTGTTTTCTTTTAAGGCTAAACTTGGGGGATGTGTGGTATGGGGTAGATGATTTAAATCTCAGTTCATGACAAGGCAAAAAAAAGGGTGGATAAGGTATTTACAGGTTTGCGGTGATGAAGACAGTACACTACATCCAAGCGATCCCGCATGGCTGGAATGGTGCCAGCCGCGAGTGGAACGTCCAGAGAGGTGACTCGTACGTCTTGTTTCTCAGCTAGTTTTAGTTTTATTAGGCCGATGCATAACTTTTGAGTGTTATCTTATGCCCATTCCTAAATTGCTGTTTGGGTGTTTTTTCTTCATGGAAATTACAGTATTCATTGGCAAAAAGGACTTAGTTAATCACGCGTATTCGTTCTACTCTAACTTCGAGAGGTTAAAGACTTCGAGGTAGTCATTCCGTGATCTTGTGGAGGTCTTCGGCATTGGAACAATGAAACAGCTTTAAAATCGACCCTTTGTGGATGACAAATTAGGATAACCTCGATCTAATTTGTTATCAAAGCTTGCATAGTCAGAGTGCACTTTTGATTTCACTAGTAGCTCCTTAGGCGCAGTGACG
Organism: Ancylostoma caninum; assembly: GCA_037903475.1. Classification (NCBI taxonomy): domain Eukaryota; kingdom Metazoa; phylum Nematoda; class Chromadorea; order Rhabditida; family Ancylostomatidae; genus Ancylostoma; species Ancylostoma caninum. The sequence goes on from JBAJFG010000231.1 coordinate 631,933, forward strand.
AAGGCGGAGAGAGGGAAGGGGAAGGGAGCATTCTACCTCTTAATCCTTGGGTACGGGCCTTTTTTTCCAAAAGTACTTGATAAAATTAATGTTTTCACACTAGCTTGTTTCTGATAGTTTATTAACTGTAATTATTTCTAAATAATTATCCTCAGTTATTTAACATCAAAATCAACATTGTTGCTAATTTTGTATTTCCATTCGGGTCTCCAAAATGGAGGATAGCCCATTTTTCCCCACGTCCCCTCCTCTCTTCCTGGCTTGGCATTGGGCCCGTTACTGCTTCGCTGGTAGCCGTGTTGAGGATGTAGAATGACTGGTGCTGTTATCTAATATTGCAGTATACTGTAAAATATTTCTACGAAGAAAACATCGAAGCAGTCAATTTCGATAGGAGAAAAATGTACAGGAAAAACGCTTGATAAATGTGCACCAACTTACTAATGACTCCTGCTTAGGTATGGGAAAAGAGCGAACGTACTGGCAAGATGCGTTAACGTTCTCTTCCGATTTCTCGACTATAGCTCAAATCGCGGCAGTGGTCAAGCGTGGGTGCTACTGCATGCTGCAGTGCAACTTGTCGATCCCTCTTTGCTTGTCTCAATGTGGACTGAAAGATACGATTGGTGGCCCCGTTTTCATACGGTGTCCCTTCCACATGAGGAGGAGTCTCTGCGAGCTCAGTTGCTGGCAGCATTAATTGAAATCGCAGTAGAGTGACTTCTCATTGAATGTTTGTGCTACATGCAATTACCAGAGTATTTTTTAAATGAAGCTACCAATAAATAAAATGGTATCAAGACTGCAATGTACAGATGTTGTTACTTGTGAATGAATCATTATTTCGTGAGTATTGTTTATTGCATTGCATAGTCGTCGATAATGAAGATGGATAGCAATATTGTAGTCGTCTCAATAATGAGTCTGTCGTGTTAATATCTGGGTCGTTTTGAGAACATGGTAGTGTGATGCCTATGTTGGTGATAACTCGCTTGGTAGCAAAACTATGAAAGGGGCTCTATTCAACACTGCATAACCAAGATCGACATTGAAGTGCGTTCATTATTCTTTCGCCGAAGGCATCAGCAATATCTCAAAATGACTAGTTTGGTGATTGTGAGGAATGGTACCTGGAAAAGCAGTGCGGCTCAAAAATTATTCAACATGTGCATGCGAACATCCAATCTCTTGACTTGGTTGAGCCGCCTTTTCCACGCCCATTTACGACCTCTCATTTCTTGAATAAAAAAGATCATACAAGGAGTCACTCGAGTATATTTCTGTGAGAACGAACCATTCAAAGAGTCATTTCCTATAAGCAAGAAAACGCCCCATTAATGTTGCTACACCAAAAGAAGTTCACAGAAGAAAAAGGACACAATGGACATTCCGTGCTCCGCTTTGAATGACACGCTCTAACGTTGATGTCTGCCGCGACGTTATATGTCTTCGCTTTCTTCGACGTTTCGAAAATAATATCGCGACTTTCAGCAAAGGGCAGGGGATGCACAGGTTGGAGTTTCCCCTGGGATTTACTCTCCTCCCGTTTTCCTATTCATAGTAGAGGTGGACTCGCTCGCCAGCATCTTTCCTCTGTTTTTTCAAAGTTTTTTTTTGTTTTCCCTCATTATCCTCGCAGATTTCTAGTCTCCAGTACTGGTTAGTGCTTCGAAAACGAAGTTTTACATGACCCGAGCCTTCCTCACTTTCGTACCTATCAGTGGCGGACGCAGAAAGTGGGCGGAAGGGGGGGGGCGTGGGAAGAAAAGTGGGGTCTCCGCCGTTTTGGGGACCCAGACGGAAAATAAAATTAATAATAATATTAATTATAATAATAAACAATAAATAAAAAATATATTAAAAATAATAATAAAAATAAACAATTAAAAATAAACTAACACAAGATTTTTATTTGTATTGTAAAGTAATTTCGAAAATTTGGCGACCCATTCTCGGGGGGGGGCGCGCCCCCCCCCCCCCTGCGTCCGCCACTGGTACCTATGTATAGGCCACCACTCCTTTATTGTTTTTTAGTTTTGAAGCTCTCTCACTCTCTCTGTTGTCCGCAGAGTTCATATGCTCCTGGTTTGTACGAACAAGCCAGTGGTTCCTACGTAAACGTATTAGATGTCTTAGGGAACCAGTCCATTCGTTCCTGCACAAATTCGAGAAAAGGTGTATCATGCATGTATTGTACCTCTCTGATCTTTGTCAGTTAGCTATCCGAGTACAAAAATAATGCATTTGATCCTGAGGGTTAAATAGTTATCCATGACCGCAGCAGCGCAGTTTTCGTAGTAGAGTACAGTTCCGTTCTCCGTATAGTAATTAAAGTCTAAACTGTTCAGGGTATGGAGACAGGAGAGGCCGCCTCATCTCCTGTTTATGCTGTTTATTTTCCTGGTGATATAGCAAAATCCCCTCGAAATGTATTTTTGACACTTCAAGAAGCTGTGAAATTTGCGAATTCGCCGGAAGGAAAGTCTCATGGTTGGTCTTCGTTCTTTCTGTTTCTATACGGAACTTCTCAACTTTCGAAGATGTGATTCAGCTGACACTTTTCCTCTGTTTCAGGAGCTCGTTTCAATCGTTTTGGCACCCCAAAAGAAGCGATGGATTTCTTTGCAACAGGTGAATCTCGAAGCTTCGCGGCGTCATCAACGCCATCCGTTCCCGCGGAGCCGGTCATTCCACACCCTTCTGTCAGTCGAATTCAAATGAATGACTTCAAAAGGGCCATAGAAAAGGGGACAGTTGAGGCCGTGAGGTTGATACCTTATCATTTGCAGAGCAAAACTCTACCGCTTTGTATCTTTTCTTCATTACAGTGACATCATTGAGACTAATCCCCGCTTTCTCGTCAACACAAGTGGTGACACTGCAGCTATTGTTATGGTGAGTCCCATCAAAAAATTACCTTTCACCTCAATGCGTTGATTAGTAACCATGACCTATTTCCTTCTTTCCCTGCGAGAGGCAGTCTTGTCTTGTAGTAGCTGATATTTTCTAGGAAGGGTTCCGTTTCAATGCGCTTCATATTGCTGCCCGGCATGGAAAGGCTGACGTGGTGGAGAAAATCCTCCAGCTCGTGACCGACACAGCCTTCTTGGCCGATCTTTACGGGACTTCCGAGGATGACACCAGATTTCGTGTGGAGAACATTGTTGCCTCGTATCTGAACACTCCTGACAAGGTTGAGACTTAGAATCATTTCGTATTTCCCAGATTTGCTATTACTTCATTTCATTTTCCTAATTTTCGCGTTTGTATTTGAGAACCTGTGCATTTTCACAACTGTAGCAACGCTGGGTGTCGTTTAATGCTTATTCTGTTTTAAGGGAAATTGGGAGACTCCACTCCATCTTGCCGCGAAGTTCGGGCATGTGGATGTCGTGAGAGTATTGGTGGATCATCCTTTAATGGATAGACATTTATTGAACAAGTGAGTAACAGCAATTTTAGCGTATACCTATGGCTTCAGGTCTTAGGACGTGTTTCATCTATAGAGGTATCCTGCAAATATAAGCGCTATGCAGAATTAGCGTTACTGCGTCCTTAATGATTGGATGACGCCTGGCTCCAGCTTGAAAAAAAAAGGAAAGAAAAACAGTCAACGATGCTATTCTCACAGCTGAGAAGTAAAAGACTACTACGTAATACCTTCTCTAGAGCCGAAAGCGTTGTTCTCATGGGTGATGGATTTCCGTCAGTGTATACTAACAGAAACTCAAGTTTGTAGTATTCGCATGTTGACGATTTTGTTCAGAGAGGGACAAACTGCTTTGGAAATAGCTTGCGCTCGCTATACAGGAAACGACAGACGTAAACGAAAGGCAGAAATGGAATTGCTGCTTGGTGGTTTCTTCGTCGCTCTCTATCGCTCGACTGACAACAGCATACCCCCCAAAATTGTTTCTTCTGAGAGTTTTCCAAAGGCGAATCTCTCTAGCGATGTAAGTCACTTCGCACCAGCCTGCGCCTACTCCCTCTTCCATTGTGCACTAATATACCTAATTAATTGAAGGACAACGGGCTTTGTTCGCCTATACTGCCAGGATTCAAACTTTCCGCTTATGCTGGCCCCTTTGGAACAGAACAAAGAGCGGCGAAGTTTCTTAGTGAATGGACTGGATCCGAGAAGCATGTGAAGCTGACTGACGTGGATAAGGTGAGAACCTAGTTATGGCATCATTCTTTTCTTGTCAAAATATATGCACCAAGAACGAGGAATGTTGATTATCTATTCTTACTTTTTACGGGAGAGTGCTGACAGCAGAGAAAGGGAAACTTCAGGAGAAAAGCCTGCACTTTTTCCATGATTTTTCCAGGGTTACGAACGTGTTGGACGTGAACTAAGCGCCAAGGATAAAGTAAAATGGGCTGAGTCGTGGTGTTTTCTGAATCGATTCACTGACCTCCGAACCGAAGAAGGGTTGTCCCTTCTAAATAGTTACCTAGGAGAAGTGAGAAACAGGGAATCTCTTTCTCCCATGCAGGCGGATCGGTTGCGGAGGAAGTTGAGCTTTGATGATGAAGAAGGTTAGACACTCTTATCTCTGCAGTCTCATGCTAATTACTTTAGGCAGAACTTACTATTCCAGTTGCAGAATCACCAGCACTTCTCACCCCAAGTGAAGATGAGGATGACAAGGACGAAGAAGACGAGTTTGAGGACGCCTTGGAATCGATTGACGAGGTCGTTTTGAACGATTCGCTGGCAAGCCTTGCTGAAAGAATGGGAACATTGTCTTTGCAATCACCTTCCGTTGCTGTTCGAAGTGAGGAGGAGAGGTACCATACATTTGCAGAATTATTTTGAGTCATGTATTCATTCTTTGGATGTTTTTTTGTTGATTTCACGATGCGGTACGTCATTTTACCTGGTACATTCCTTCTAGGACACCCCCGAAAGACATTGGCGACTTTTTTACACCACCAGCCACACCTCCGCCTGTGTTTTTGCTGGAGCATCCAACCAAAGTTGACAATGACGTGATGACTGCACTACTGGGGGTTTCAAAAGAGCAGGTAGGTATTTGCGTTTCTCTTTGCAGTTGCATTATTGCGTGCCTCATTGCAGTCGCATTATTACGTCATTCGAAACTCGCTTTTTGGCAACTTCGAAGAAATGCGCTTCGAAAAAAAAAGCCTGTACTTCAGTCATTTGGAAAACTGATAAAGAGAGCTATCTTTATTATGCATTAATAATTGTGCTCAGTTGTTTTCCTTTTCAGATTGATTCCTTTCCCCATGTCCGGTTATTCACGGAAAAACTACGCAGGGTTTCTAACAAAGTACGTTCGGAGTGGCCCGCATTGGATTCCCCACGTCGTGTCCAGATCTCGAAGAGATTTTTCTAAGACTAACATCACGTTCTAAATTAAGGGTGCATGTGCTTTATGGAGCATCAACTAACACTTACATTCTGGTATTTGATTGGTTCTTTGAAGTTGCCTTAAGTAATGTGATTGTAACAAAACAGAACAAATTGTACATTTCCAAAATGACGGTGTGAACTTCTTACTGTGAATAGGAGACCGTTTTTGTTAGTTTTACGGTCTCAAGCATGCTGATTGCTGGCTTTTCTTTCGCTTCAATCACTCAAAGATGTACATATCATTGGTAATTTTGAGAGGTCGATGGAACTTTGATTTGACGTGTATCTGCGCCCGAGTTCACATTTCAGTTTCTGCATATTGTAAATTTTGTAGGGATGATAGCTGAACGATCTTCACATGACATCTTTCATGTGCTCCCCGGAAAACTCTGTTGCTCCGATAGATAAGGATGAAGTTGTTGATTTCTCTTCTTTTTTTAAATTATTATGTACTAACTTTTGTATGCATGTGTGCAGAGGAATACAAGCTGGTAGCAATGTGTGGACTAATTCTCTTTGCTGATATGCTGACACTGAGGTAGATCATAACTGGGTGGAAGCTGGAAGAGAGGATAGCAGTATACTGCTATCAAATTTACTGGACTGGGATTCATAAAAGGATAACCAACCAACTCAACGATGGCTAACGTTATCGGTTTTAGTGTGGATTACATGATGCTAGGAGATGCATATACGTACGTGAATCCCAGCCCTTAAAGACAGCGTCCCACCTCAAGATTGTTTTTGAGACCTCAGTGTGAAAAGAATCTGCATGACCTAGCGATCACAACGGTATACATGATTCCATGCAAGACTGCTGACAAACCCCATCTCCGAACCCCAACTTTTAAGGAGCCTTTGGGCGGAGCTAGGGGCGGAGCTAAACAACTTTACGAATAATTCAATCCAGAAAGTGCACCTCCTGAGGAAATTCGTATTCATCGAGAGAGCTCCACATCAACTCCCTAACCCAATAGAAACTGCGTTCCATTTGCGGCAACCAAGCTAGTACGCTGGACGGACTCCTTGCAATCCCACATTGGCTACGGAGTCAAGGCGGAATTTTAGGGTTCCCGGACCGTGAACTGCTTTGCTACCCACACATGGAGGACAGTTTCTATTCTGTCAGGGAGTTGATGAGGAACTCTCACGAGGAATATGAATTTCCTCAGGAGGTGCGCTTCCTGGAGTGAATTATTCGGAAAGTTTCTTAGCTCCGCCTAAAGGCTCCTTAAAAATTGGGGCTCGGAAATGAGGTTTTTTAGCAGTCTTCTAAGGAATCACGTACACCGTTGTGATCACCACCTCCTGGAGATTCTTCTCACGTTGAGATCTCAAAAACGATTTTGAGGTGGGACGCTACCTTTAATCTCGAGCTTGCGGTTGCACAGTCTATTCACCTGGATCCTGAAATCCTGTGGAAGCCTATCCCAGCCGTGGTCGGACGCAGCTGCGTTGTTGGGTTCTCATAGGTGTCCTTTGCCTAGAAATCAGTCTAGAGTGTGGTGCACGAAGCATAAATGGCAAAAAGGTCTCCCAAATAAAACCGAAAAGAAGTCGAAAAGTTGAGCGGTCGGTTCCCAGAAACTAGAAGGAAGAAACTAGAAAGCTAATATTCGTGTTCAGCTTGCTTTTATTGACCATGGATGGAGAGGTTATCTTACTGTTGTTGTCATGCTATTGTTGTTTTGTGGAGTGCGTCCGGAAACTAACTTCTACTTATTCCACGTGTGACTAGCAAAGAAGTTCACGGTCCGGAAACCCCACAATTCCGTCTTGGCTCCGGAGCCAATGCGGGATTGCAGGGTTTCCGCCCAACGTACTTCTCCGCAAATGGAGCGCAGTTTCTATTCCGTTAGGAAGTTGATGAGGAACTCTCACGGGGATCCTGGAGTGAATTATTCGGAAAGTTACTTAGCTCCGCCCCCGGCTCCGCCCAAAGGCTCCTTAACAATTGGGGCTCGGAAATGGGGCTTTTCAGCAGTCTCACATGGAAGACTCTTTCAACGTTGAAATCTCAAAAACGATTTTGAGGTCCCCTGAAGCAGCACGACTATCATATTGTTATGGATTTTAGCACACCAGTGAAAAATGTTGCACCGTTACAGTCAGCTAGCCGGCTCATTCTCTTAGAGTAATGGTTTACTTTGCGCAGAGCAGAATCTTGGCGTGAGTTAACAGCGGACCATTACTTGTACTTTCCCTACGCTTGGTTGGTTTGAAATACTACCGGTGAAAACGAACGCCTCTTTTATAACAACAACACAATGATTTAAAAACTTCATTGAAATGAACATATCCGTCAGAGACGCAGTATTCTACACTTCCAATATCTCCTCCGTCTATTCATCCGAATAACCACCAAGTTTTATTCTATACTTGTGAAGAATCATAAAGGCTGAGATGCGGTGGCAACAGCGTGGACAGTTACCAGTATCTGAATGGCCGCTGACATTTACCGACACAGGGAGAGAAGACGGGGCAGAAGCACGGCTGACTCGGCTCGATCAGGGCTTCGGCGGGAATCACAATTGGTCGTACGTCTTCGGCGGAGTCTGCTGGTCCATTACCGCGGGTCTTCCGCGGAAAAATACTGTTCACCAATCGTTCCATCTCCATAACACGAGCTCGTGATGGACCGGACGACATGAAGAAGTTCCTTCGTGGCCTGGAACATGACAATTTCCAGAGTTACTCAGTTTTTTGAATCTTGAATGGATTCGACTATCAGTTTGTTGAGTCACTACCACTTGTAGATAATGTGAGAGATCCATAGTGATCTCTAGTATACATATGTATGTTTAGGTTTTCGGAAGGAAGCAAAATTTGTGTGAGAGCCAGTTAACACACCTGTTAATAGGAGCTGAAAAGCAGCCGAAGAAACAGCCTGTATTTTTAATGACGGTTAGTACACTCAGTTCCCCGCTATCAAGGTGGGGATCACTTCTTGTCACGACTGATGGAGGGAGACCATGTCACAAAAAAGCATCTATGCAACATTTCAAAGGTACTCTCTAGATAATTGCTATTCGCTTGAATTTATAATTAATTTTAAGTGATCTTCATTTCAAACGAACTTCAGTTCCGAAATTCTAGCTGTTTTGGTCGTAATTTTGACGAGACCCTTTCTTCTCTTACAATCCCATGTTCACGATAACGAAACCATCTTTCTGAACCATCCTATTGTTTCCCTCATAGAAATACTTGCACTGCTGATCATCTTGATTCATCGAGCTAGCCTCTGTTGGTTATTCAAGGTTTGTAGTCGGGCATCTTCACGGAAAAGGCTTCTTCAGGAAAGTCGACAGTGTTTTGTCCATTCCTTCTTTCAAAAACTGCTAGTCGGCCACTCCGTAGTTGTGCAGTTACTGCCGACTTGACTGATCAAAGCAACTAGAGATGAATAGGACACCGGGCGCTCCTTCACAAGATTTTCTAGTCTTTCTGATATAATGTCTTCCTATAACAATAATAATTCTACTGAAATTACGCTAACAATCACCCTTGAACTGTCGCAACTTTAGCGTGTCTCCCAAATCTGCATGAGCCGAAAACCCTTTCACATGTAAGCAGGCGGCGACAGCTTGGCGGACCAGTGCAAGGCAACACATCTCATGTGCCAGCACAGTATCGGACATAGCAAAGCCTACAGTGGCCAATCGGCTCGAATCTCGCCGGCTAACCAAGAAGCCTGCATCAGACTGAATGTGAATTGTGCTCACCTTGAGAAATTGTTATCCTCAACGACTCCTTGCGAGGAAAACCTGCAATGGATGCGTTTACAATATCTTTTATGAAGAATAAAACATTTTTTTAATCAGTTTGTACTAATTCAGTTTTTCTCGGCACCATTCCACATTCGGGGCCCAGAATTTTTCAAGAATTTTTCTCGCTCAAACTTTTTATAGAGTGGTTGTCTGAGGTGCTATTCACGAAAATTGTATCAATTCTCGTACAAATTGAATACGATATTCGTGTTTAGCCGCTCCTTCGCAAAAATTCAGTGAAGTTGCCAGTTTTTTTTTTTCAAAAATTGTGGCACCCCAGATGTGGAGTAGTGCCTAATATTCCGGTTTTGAAAAAAATGAACCTCAAATTTCCTCTAATATTCTTGCTGTGCTTGTTTGCGGTCGAGCAGAGCGAATTCGACGATCAAATTCGGCGATAATTTGTATAAATAAAGACGGCGCCTTAATTAAAGCGAGCGAGAAAACAATTTTAGCATTTGGCTTTGCTGAACGAACACAGTAAATAGCGAAAAGGAACGGCGTAAATCAGAAATCTCATTCACCGGTCCCGTAACAAAACAATAGAAGAGGCAGAATCGAGTTTGACACAAAATAAGAGGAGTAAAGAAAGTTAACGTAGCCAACCAAAACAAAGATTTCCTGGAATTTCTCGGGCCCTTCATCGCCGTCGCCATACAATTAAATATATAGGATAGATAGGATTACTTGGGTGCTGAACGTGAACACGCATCCATTTTGTGCCGTTACTCCATTTTTGTAAAGTACGGTGTGCTTACTGAAGGCAGAATTTTCCGCACGATCGTCCCAAATTTCGTTCAGAAGGGCAATTTTTTAGACTAATCACAACTATTGCTAACGCATTTTGTGGGACTGCCATTTTCGTGCGACAATTTCTCTTGGTTTCCTATAGTATTTCCACCACAGAATCATAAAACGAGGTTAGTGGTCGGATAATCGTGTACAATACCTCAGAGAATCCTTCTGTGTAAAATTTGAGGGGATTCTGTGAAGTACCGTATTCACCGTATAACTAATGCAAGCCTACAAAACTGGAGTTATGGTACTGAATGGATACCATATACGTGTTCAGCACCTCAAATTCGTAATCCTGCTGCGCGAGGTTTCAGCTCCAGGAAAAAATTTTTCAAAAATTTTGGAGTCTCGATGTGCAATATCTAGTGCACATTAGCGCTCTGTAGAACCGAAATTTGATGAAGGCTGGCAGCCCAAATGAAAGAAATTCACTTACGAAATTCAAGAAAAATCAAAAAATCAGGGATAAGAATAGAAGGAGAGGGTTCCCCACACCTCAACACTTCCCAGAAATAACACATTCAGGTGCCATCATAATGGTTTTTTTCGAGTTGGTGGACGTTGCCGAGATTTAAAAGGGGTGAATAGTGCAGCATAGCAATTGTTCGAGAGATTTACGCCAGGAGAAATCTTTCCATTAATTACCCAACTCATGTGATAATTCCAACTTCAAGGCAAGCTAGCTGTCAGTTCTGAAACATACAATACTGCTCACGAAAACCGACGGTCGCGCCGCGGAATCACCGTCGCTTTGCCATAACTTCCGTAGAACTGCACCAATCAAAACGATTTGGGGTACCATTCGATTTGTCTCAAAGAGATCTTTCAGAAGACTTACTTAATGTCGAGGAAGACTTTTGGTTTACTGGTTTTGTCCAAGTAATCGATGTATCGATTGATGCTGTGTAATGGACAGGGCTAGCAGTAGCTCAAACACGCGGCGATGAACTGAATTCCAAGCTTAGATTCGATCATATATTGTGAATTGAAGCAGAAACCCTCAAAGTCAAGCATCTGGGAGCTGGTCTTGGCAAATTCCACACTAATTTAAGAAACCCAATTTTTGACGAAGCTGCTGGTAGTGCACACTATTGCAACAGACCGATCAAACCTGAGCAAGGAAGAAGAACAGGTTCAAGACAACTCTTTGTTTGCTTTATGTTCTGCAAGTGCCGTTGCTGTAGGCCTACAAGTCTCGGTGTTACCCTTGCCCAAAATACAAACTTTCGTTGGGCCTCGTGAAAACCTCGATGTTGAGGAAGCTGCTGTTCGCTAGTGAGATGAGATAGGGATCTCCTGAGAAAACCATATAAAGAGCACTAGGTGTACTTCCAGAAAGTGCAGTTGAAGTAGTTCTAGCTGTCATCATTTGTCAACTAGTACTGCGTTAATTTTGCTGGGAATTCAGCCGCAATCCTATAAACGTCTCTAGTAGCCCTAGAAAAACGTTCGGACAATGGGTGCCTATGCATTCCGAAAGAGTTCTTCAAGCGTCATATCCTAGGCCAAAATGAGGTGTTTCCGAGAAATACGATTTCTCAGCACATTCATCTGCAAGATATCGCAACTAGGAGTACGTCACGTTTGTGTTGACTCCCAGGTCCAATGCCTGTCCACAAAAATGCTTTTGCAAAACGTTTGATTGATAAGAAAAATCTTTATTTGGGCAAACATATGAATATTTCGATTAGTGACGAGTACTTTCTTTTGTATTTCGTATCATTTTATGCATTAGATATACCTGAGAGGTCAAAATATTCACATGTTCGCCCAAATGAAGGTTTTTCTGACCAAATCAAGCACTTTGCAAAAAGATTTCCGTGAGCAGGTATTGAGCCTGGGACTCACCACGAACGTGACATGCTCCCCTGCTCAGGGCACGCCGGGATGCCTCGCAGCAGCTAACAGTGCTGTAAACTATAGTAAACCAAAACTTTTAGTCGGCATTAAGTAGGTCATCTGAAAGATCTCTGAGACAAATCAAATGGTGACCAAATCGTTTTGAATGGTGCAGTTTTACGAAAGTTATGGCAAAGGAACGGTGAGCGACGGTGACTTCGCGGAACGACCGTCGGTTTTCGCGATCCCGTGAGCAGTATTGTAATTGGCGCCAATGATTTCAATAACGCTATGTCAAATGTACGTTCTAGTTCGGGGGGTCGATTATTTTATTTTCGAATCTTGTCCAGTATTTTCCAATAGACAATCCTACAGTTGCTGAAAAATCACAAGCTTGTTCCACCCATTTACTAATGGCAGCACATAGTTAATGCTGTGCTGTTGTGCAGCGTCGCCCCTCGAAGCTTCTATATGGGGATTACTTCGAGAGTTCCTATGTTCTGCGAGCGGTGCAGCCCAAAGACCAGTGAATGGATAGGTATTGCATACCTGATTATGACGAACAGAGCGACCAGCGAATACATGTAGGAAGACATCGTGTGTGCTGTGGCTGTGACTTCCTGAACAAAAGAAAATGAATTTGTTTTCGAAGCAACGGTCAAAATAGCCTGAGAATTGCGGTTTTTATTCAGGAAAGAGAAAAGAGACCAGCTGAACCTCCGGAAAATTCTAGATGACACACAAAAACTGCTTCGCTGTACCAAAGTTGGATATTTTCTTCATCTCGTTTCATCTGCTTCTGTTGAAATCGCGCACGTGCATGCGAAATATAAGCTTCGTTACCGCTTCTGCTAACGGTGTTGACAATACCCAATACTTTCGCAGACGGACAATAATCACATAAAGGTCATCATGGCTAGAGCATAGTGATAGATGAGAGCTAGGAAAAAAAGGGCTAGGGTGAATTCGTGAGATGCCTACTAGATGCTATTCCCACTAGTAAACCGAGGACTGGAAAGGAACTAACGACGGTGCTCAATGCCCCCTCCCCACCTCCCTCCCCCCGTCTACTTTCGTATGCTTCCCGGTCATCTAAAAACAACATTTGCTAGAATTTCGGCTAGAAGATGCATTAATATGGGCAAGCACAGGTAGAATGGACAAAAGAACGTGCTGGAATGGGCGGGGCGAAAGGTGCATCACTGAGAGATCGAAGGATATGTTCAAGTTCAGTGTTCAAGTTCCCCAACTGCGTAGTTAATCCCGAGAACTTCAGGCTCTTATGGCCTAGATTACTGAGAATGCCAAGCTCTTAAACAGCAGCGAGTGATTTTGGAAGTAAACCCAAGGGGAGATAATTATGGTTATGAGCGGAAACATCAAAGAGCTACAGGAACGTAATCTACGCTGCATACTTCCGTGTAAAGAACCGAACAAGGAATTCATTCTCTTGGATGAAAATTGGCGGTTCGAGATCCAGAAAACACAACTCAACTGTATAGAAAGTTATTTTTGCTACGCCAGGGCTGTGCTGATGTTTATTGCAGTCAGCTTTTGTCATATTATATCTTCTTCAGATAATAATTATACAAATACATATGTGACAAAGCAAAAAAAAAACAGACAAACAAAAAATTAGCGACAGTCCCTGTGAAAAGATAATGAAGAATTAATCTAGATCCAGCAAGGTGGGCTAACCCATAGAAGCAAATCTTATTGGAGTCGTATACAATTGTGCCAGAATCTGAGGGATCCATACTATAAGAGTTCAATCAGATGATCGCTCAGAGCTCCTCACTGAACTCGTCTCTGCTAATTACTGTTACAAACCACTACTAGTTGTGGAACGGTCTCTGGTTTGTGCCTTTTCATCCCTCGTACCTCCACAATTTTCTTCTTCAACACCCATGTTGAACATAAGTAGATATGATAAATTTACAATCAAAACGCACGAGCTATATACATGCCATCACCAAAGAGAAGCCAAAGTCTAAATGCCATGACTGATCACTTGATTAGAATCCTCGATCGTATATTAGGTTGCTGCAAAAGTTCTGTCTCGCAAAACTTTTTAATCATAAGCAGCTTAGATAAAAACAGGAATGAAGGCTCAAGATAGGCAATCAACAATGTCGTCTGCGTAGGTCACGAAAAGGACAACAGTTGTCCTGTTATTGGCATGCTCAACTCAGAGCGGAACAATTAGAGGTAATTTGTGGAAGATCCGAGGAAATGTGCGCGATAAATTTGGCATCTGGACAAGTTCCAGCAAATGTGTTTTCAAAACTGACAAAAAGTTAAATCTTCTTCTATTTCTAACCTTGTTCTCTAGATAGCAAACACTCGGTCAGCCGGAAAGTTCATCGTCTCGCAATCTGTCTTTACGTCACATGTTATAAATAGCATATAACTCAGTTATAATGTAGGACTCTTTTGAAAAATAGAACAATTACACAATCAGGTGTTAACACTAAATGTCGTTTACTTTTAAAACCAGAAGAAATCTCGAAAATGAAACTCCTGCGAGAACCAGTGGTGAGAACTCACTTGTTCGACAAGTACATAGATCTATGAGAAGATTTGAATTCAATTTCGTAAAACCAGTAGGAAAACGTGAGCTAATTGCCGTCTATCACATGCAAAACTTCTGCTTTGCATGCCATGCGTCTATTCGTACGCGGACATAAACATAAAGAAGATCCGCTACCAGAACTTCACCCTTCATTACGGAGCCCGGAGGACGTTTTCCTTGAATTTTTAGATTTTGGGGAAATAGCGGATATTTATGACCACTTCTAGGTTCACTACAGTTATAGGGAGTAGCTTCAAAAATAAAGAGGGTTGTAAAAAATGAAGGCAACGAAATTCTAGTGAAATCGAATGCGCAGAGCATAAAAATCAGAAACAATTAAATTCGAGCTGTTTGCGGTTAATGCATGTAAATGCTCCAAAATTTCTATTGCAACTTGTGGCAACAACAAAACCATTATAAATATCATAAATTACATATTATTGTGCAACGAAGAGTCGCAGATACTAGTTAAATGAATTCAAGTGGATGTGCACCATAGTTGTGTACCAGGAGTGGCAAGCCAGGAGTGTGGTGTGGGAAACAGTTACAATTCCGCCAATCGGGGATCCGGATGGAAGAATGCAAGCGCTCAAAAAATTAATTTCAATTATGAATAAATAACAATATATAGGGAAAAATATACACTAATAAAAACACACAATAAAAATAGGCGTTGACAAAAATAAGCAATAAATGGTTTGATATAGTTTATTTTCAGTCAATTACCGTGTGATAGAACGGTAGCAGATGCAACATAAAATGATCAACCATGAGTACAGCTGTTGTTTGGCCGGAAAACCCGTCGCATTATCCCCTTTGTTTCAAAGAAGAAAAAAAAAACCAGCGAGCCCACGGGCAAAGGCTAGCTGGCTAAACCTCCGGATTAGAACTGATGAGGACGTGTTTTCCGGTGTCAACAACAGGGTAGAAATCGGGAGCAGTATTCACAGCGATGTATTTATGGAGAAAAGGAAAGGACATTCCTGATAGTTAAAGCAAACATGAACGAACAAACATAAAAATAGGCTTATACAAAATTTTCATCTATTTTATAAGGGAATTCCTAGAATTCATTCTATTCTCGGGAGGGGGAGGGGGAGCACCCCTATGCCTCCGCCACTGGCGTGTAAGTACATGAAAGTTGTCGTCATCTTTGGAGAGAGGTGATAATGGAAAAAAAGTAACGGAATCACGCCTGATGAATACAGCGAATAAGCGACACTTTCAAGTTAGGATAGGATGCCTCGAGACCTCCAATGTGGGACTGCCGTGTAGCAGTCTATTATGTAGCATTACTCCATTACGCCAAGACATTGCCTTCAGAAATATAGCACCTCCAAGATCACATCACCATCAGATTTGCGTCCCTGGTTTCCTGCTCTAAAGAAATATTCCTCTGTCGTCAGTGGAGCTTGACCATAGCCCACCCACACTTTTTAACTTCTCAGATTTTCAGTTAACGAGCACAATTTACCCAATAAATTACTGCGATTTATCCCAGAAACATTGCGAAACGTCGGCGGATGCCTCCCTGGACTACCCGAAGGAGATCACGGGGGACGTTCCAAGCAGTGATCATTAAAAACTGCGATACAAACCATTGAGTCATTCGGGCTAGTTTTTGTACTGGTGCTGGTTGGATAACTGCAGCGGAGCCGTATGGGTAGCAGACAGCATACTATATGTGTTTGCAACAGAAGGGAACTGGGCGGGATTCAAGCGCCTGGCCACCAAAACGGCGGTCATTTGCTCGACACATTGAGCTATGTGTGCACGTCTTACGAGAAATCGTAGAAATCCGCGCGAAGCAGCGTATCCTATGTGTACCCTCTGACCTTCTAGTAATGGAGATGATATTTTCGGCCAGAATGACAACTATCACCCCCCCCCCCCCCTCCCCTGGAGACGGGATAGAGATCTCATCACGACACTCGGGTGACCTTGAAAACCATCAGCGGTTTGAGAACACTGGCTTATGACAGCACTGTGCTACAACTCTACAGATTTAATGAAATGTTCAAAATAGTGACTGACAACTCGAAGCGGGAGGGGGGGGGGGGGAGGGGAGGGGACTAGCTAGCTGCCTTTGTGTTCTGAGAGTTGTTTAGTTGTGATGTCGCTACAAAAATACAAGCAACGGCTTCGTTACTTTTCCCTTAACAAATCAGCGAATAATTACTTAATGTACGTACGCTCTACGGAGCAAATTCGATATGTGCATAGAAGGAGCAAAAAGTGCAAAGGATAGTGCAGGATTTCCGCTGTTGGGGGTATTTCAAGATGGCAATAAGCACTTGCGCTTTCTCTCACGAGGAGTGAGGCAGTCGGAATATGGAAACGCATGCTAAGTACGTTTTGATAATCCTGCAGCACAATAGTGAAAACAGGACCTATTGCTCAGAGAAAGCCTCAAAGAGTCATTCCAGCTTAGTCTCGTGAGAAATAGGAAAAATAGAGGATCTGTCCACACAGAAATAAAGCCTTAAAGCCAACTGAAAACGTGTTGATTAATGAGCGTAGCTTCCAGTGAATAACACCACTGGCCATGAGGTAAATAATCATTTTTTTTGATAGTTTCACTAGACAACAATAGATTCTATTTTTCATCCATTGTGCTGAAAAAAAATCACCCACACGAGGCCAAATTGTACCAGGTGTGGATCAGTGGTGGACTCTGTTGGAAGGCGTGGGAGGAAAAACTGTACTTTTCGGCAGGACAGGAAAGCAACTGGAACTAGAACTTAATAGCAAGAATTTCAGGGAAAAGGTTATTAGAAGATTAATTGTAAAATAAACCTAATAATTTTTTTATAGAATAATGATAAAGAATTAGATTGATTAAGTGCAAAAAATGACTGGTTGTAGGGAAATTTATAAAAAACTATCTGGTAACCCATTCTCGGGAGTGGGTAGAGAGAGTAGGGTCTTCACACCTACAGGCCTTCCCAGCCATCAATTTTATATTTTCTGGCAGTGTTATATCCTACTTGAAAGCAATTTTCTTCTAACATAAGAAACTCGTCAACTTTCCTCTGGAAACTTTTGACTGCTTGAGTTTTGAGGGGCTGAAGTGAGGTATCATGTCAGTAACAGAACACAACGTTCTTTTGGTATTTATTTGAGGAGCTCCGTTTAAACCATGACATCACTAATTCAAACACAACAGCTGTCATGGATGTCTTCTTCCAGTAGACAACATGGAATCATTCTGTTCTGGAAAGTACAGCATGAATCAGCAGTGAGAGGAAACTAAATTCTTCAGATTATTTAGATAGACTAGATTTCATCTTGCTGCTATGACCATGGATGGTCGGTCTCCACGTGGCAACTGCTATGACATCCACACTTCAGAGGACTTGGAGGATAAGTTGGATGAATTGCTAAGCATGAGTGACCGTGAAAGGTTTCTAGTTTTGGTTTCAATCCTGACACGAATTTTGCCTCGTAGGGCTACGTATGCGAATATAGTCAGGGGGAATCAAAAAGAAACCTCTCCGGAGTTTGAGTCCCGTAGGGGTGACGAAAAGCGCTACCGTTCTGCAGAGGAAATTGAAAGGCAGAGATCTGTCGTCATATCAGGTTTGCCAGAACCGAGACAGGAGTTAAGAGGGCAGGAGAGGATGAATTTCGAATGGAAAAACATCTGGGATCTTTTTGAGGAATTGAATTTTAACTGCTCTCCCTGTGCCTTGTTTCGCCTCGGCAAACAAAATGCTAATCGACCGCGACTCCTAAAATTGGTGTTTCCTACGTCTAGTTATCAGCAAGCTCTGCTTCGTTCAGTGCGAAAGCTACGAGGTTCCTTAAAGTTTAACAACGTCTTCATTAGACCTTCGCTTACTCCTGAGGAGCAAAAAGTAGGTTACGCACTGCGCCAACAGAGACGTCATCTCATTGAGAAGCATGGTGGAAGATATAGAGTAGATCATTCCAGCTTGTTTGATCTAAACAAGAAGGAACGAATTCCACTTGACGCATCTTTCTACCCCACGGAACAAAATGGTGGTAAAAACGTTCGATCGGTGAAAGATGTAGCCACAACTCGTCATAGTCATATTTCACCATGTCATTCCCCAGGCTCAGCAACTGTACCAATGTTGAGCCACTGCACGTGTCACAAACACCGATGTTCTGCTTCTATTGCCTCAACCCAGTCAAGTTTAAACTGAACAAACCGCATGGTGGTATGAAGAAGAAGAAAATGGTAACTGATACTTGTAGGCTAAAATGTTTTTCAATTAACTGCAGAAGTGTTAAAAACAAACTAAATGAGCTCATAACTTTCCTGAAGTGTTTCAAACCCGATATCATGGCTTTGCAAGAGACATGGATGGATGGTACAGTGACAGATGGAATGATCCTAAGCAATCTACCTTATCGTATTCTCAGACTTGATAGGCGAGGTAGAGGTGGTGGAGTTGCACTACTTCTGAGAGATCACTTGCATCATGAACGTCTGCAAACACATTTCAATAAAGGAGGAGTTTCATGCCTCTCTGTAGATATTACATGTGCTAGCCAAAGATTTCGAATAATTAACCTGTACCGTCCACCAAACATTAAACACAATGACTGTGCAGAATTGATGGACCATCTCGATGTAATTTTGTCAGACTGTCACTTCGATGTTATCCTCCTTGGTGACTTTAACCTAGACATTAACTGGTCTGGAGTCGACATAAAACCGCACGATGCAAGGTCCTCTAAATACATTTCCCTGTTTAAAAGCCATAATCTCAAACAATTTGTTAACACACCTACATGTGGTTCACGGACTCTTGATCTTGTCTTATCAGACAATGAGCAACTGATTTCCGAAGTACATGTGACGAACCCCCTTGCTAATTCAGATCATTCCATGGTTTCTTTCTCCATCCATGCCTCGAGTATTATAAGCAACTTTAATATCCTATACCCGGATTTCGCGAACACCAATTTCTCCCTAATGAAAGAAGAACTTTCCACTGTCAATTGGGAATATCTTTTTAACGGTTACCTGGATATTGACGACCTGTATTCACGGTTCTGTAATGTGTTACATCACATTCTTGATAAATGTGTGCCTCTAAGGGCCAACCACGAGCCGTCTTCGTATTACCCAATCCATATTAAGAAACTATTTGAATACAGGAACTTTCTCTTCTATCACCTTCACAAACAGGGTGTAGAGGAAAAATATTCTCGCATATGCATTAAACTATCTCGTCTCATTGACAAGTTCCTAAGGAATCAAGAGAAAAGAAAACTCGAGAAGATGAAAACTAGAGAACTTTATAATTTTGTTAATCGTCGTATACGAGATAAACCACCGCAAGTTCCTAGTTTCCTCGACGAATTTGGGAGACGTACGACTAATAACTTGCAAAAGAGCGAAATTCTGGCAAACTACTTCTCATCAGTATTAGACATGGATAATGGTATCGTACCTGATTGTTCGAACGTTCCCAAAGGATTTCCACCTCTTAATGACTTTATCATTATGCCCCACTCTGTATTGAAACACTTAAGTAAGCTGAAAGTATCATATTCAGTAACATTCGATGGCATTCCACAAACTGTATTCCTCAGATGCTGTCGTGAATTGTGTGTTCCACTTGCACATATTTTCAACTGCTGCCTTCACCTTGGTTCAGTACCTACTCTGTGGAAAAAATCTATTGTGACACCTGTTAATAAACATTCCTCTGCAGCATCTCCGCGGGACTTTCGTCCAATTTCGATTACCAGCACTGCAGCCAAAATCATGGAACGTTGTGTTAAAGAGAAAATCGACGAATTCCTAGATATCCATGGTATTATACCAGTACATCAATATGGTTTCTCTAAAAACTCATCTACAACTGATATACTCTTGCAGAGTACACACGACTGGACTATGCAGTTGTCACAGCAAAAATGTATCGATATTATCTATTTTGATATTTCCAAGGCCTTTGACACTGTTTCCCACCGAAAGCTCCTCTACAAGCTTGAGCACCTCGGCATTTCTGGGAACATATTAAAATGGCTCGAGTCATTTCTAGTGGGAAGAACATTTTCCGTCAAGGTTCATGATTCCTTCTCAAATGAAAGAAACGTTAAAAGTGGAGTTCCACAGGGTAGTGTACTGGGCCCGCTTTTATTCAACATATACCTCTCTGATCTACCTGCTGCTCTAAATTCTGACACTGATATAAAATTGCTCATGTTTGCAGATGATATTAAAATATATGCTTGCTACGATGAAGGTGAGGCAGAAGTTGTAACGAAAAAATTGCAAGCGAACATTAGTAAACTCATGTCCTATATGCGTTCTTGGCAGCTGACTATATCACTTGAAAAAACAAAAGTAATGTACCTTGGAAGCAAAAACCCTAGAAAGACCTATTTGTTACAACCAGGTACTAAAATTGACGAATGCAATTGTATCAAAGACTTGGGAATAACGTATGACAACAAACTTTCTTATGCGAAGCACATCGAAAAAGTGGTTATCAAAGCAAGAACTGTCATGTTTCGTCTACTGAAAGTCTTCAAAAACAACTTCCCTAACCTCCTTTGTAGGCTGTTCAAATTATATGTGCGTCCCATATTAGAACACAATTCTGTAATCTGGAGCCCTCATAAGGCCAAGGAAATAGCACTGATTGAAAGTGTGCAACGCACGTTTTCGCGAATAGTGTGCCTAAGGTCGCTTGCGTGTCAAAATTCTTTTACGTTACCATCGTATACAGATCGTCTACGTAATTTGAGATTGAACAGTCTTGTTATAAGGAGGGGAGCTATAGATCTGCATTACCTGTGGAAAATATGGAACCAGTCAACTCGGCTCCGATTCTCTACCTTTTTTGTCATTCGGCCTTGTAGAGGAAGAACAGCAAATTTCAACTTTTTTGTGCCTGCTGTCAAAAATGAAAAGCATTTTCATTCATATTTTATCAGAATCAGCAGAATCGCAAGATCATTTCCTCCCAATTTTTTCCGCGTCAGATATTCTGTTAAGAAAATTCTGGCCGATAATAAACTAAAACATTTGTTGCAGAAAAATATTAAGAACTACGAGCTCATCTGTCCGAAATGAAGAACAATATTTTGCATGGCAGCAAGAAGATCAACTATTTTATACTCATGTATACGTGCATTGATTCTTTGTGTCTGTTTCGAGAGAGGGGTTTTTGAAAATTGGAGCACGAATAATTTCTTTACCCTTTCCGCAGCTTAGCTCTGGCCTAGAAAGCTACTGGTGTTGCAAGGATCCAACAGATGCGGTACCTACCTACGATCTAGCCTCACCTAATGCACCATTTTAAGATAAGCTCAAGTGCTAAGGTTTAAGAGGTATACGGGTAATGTTGAACCGCTCTGTTCGTGGGAGCAACTGTTGTCCGAAACGAATGAAGGCCTTGCTCAGTCTGCGTCATGAATATCTCTGTGAATTTTTTCTCTGTGGAACTTTCAAAACCCTCTCGTTTATTACCTTCGTGTTGAAGGGAAGCATTGTGCCTTGGCACTGTGTATAATAAATAAATAAATAGATTGAGCCAAATTATGTCTAGTATTGCCCTTAGGACGAGTGCGATTAATAATTGATCAGCTGGACTTTCTAGGTTTTCGTAGATTCCGTCCATTTGCAAAGAGTGCAGTCTGGTGACTAGTACATACAGAAAGGAAGCAAATGAACTTGCACGGTTTTTCTCGGAATGAGGCGAAACAGGAAAGTAAGCCCAGCCCAATACATGGAGTCGGTGCAAGCACATGAGGATTCTTGAATAAATTGGGTTAACACACCTAAAGAGTCTTCTAATAAAAAATCGGTATTAGCAGCAGGATTATAAAGTCAGAGGATTTTCAGTGCGTCAAAGGAACATTTTTATTCCTTGAAGCTCCCATTACTTTCCAATCCACATTCCGTGCTTTGCTGAACGAGACTAAGACTAAATTTAGGGGAATCAAAACGTCTCTAAGCCAGACTGTCGCCATAGGACAATGAAATTTCATGATCATCAAGTGCAGAATCCTCCTGTACCGGCACACTTATCACATCTCAGCATATTTTGTACCAATCAAAAAGTGTTTTTTGTTCCATATATGATCCGAACTGCATTCAACAGCAGGCTTTAACTTTCCTATTCCTTGAATTCCGTTCCTCCGAAATGCTGCTTTAGTACTCCTACAGAGAAAAATAAAATTCTTCAAAGAATAGCATAAATGTCCTCGCATGCTAAGACACCTCTCTACTATACTATGTACTTAGTGCTTTCCTAAGAATTGTCTCAGAATAGATTCAGATGCGATGTGCGAACTCTGTTCATGGCTGCTACAACATCGTTGGTTTCTAAGTCAGGCAGTTAGCAAGCAGCTATTTTGAGATCCCATTAAAGCGGGTATGGGTGGTGCTCGAGTTACTACGATAATTACAGTAGTAACGAAACCTAAAAATATTGTCGCGAATGCAAGAATCGGATTTTGCGACACGGTGACTCCGAGTGAGGCTGGAGATCAACACCGATGCCGACGCGCTCTACAAAGCATAACCTTCGTGGCATTCAGATGAGCGACACGATGAGCGATGACACAGCTAGTTGGACTAGAGGCGTAGGGACAGGTTGACTGATGGGATCGGCGTTATTCTCAAAATCTTCCAGTATCTCACACATAACCTTTGTAGCAACGCAAAAGTGGTATAAAACAAAGCCATGTACTACCTCTAAATAGAGTCTCAGTTTTTTCTAGCCTTTTCGGGATTTTGGACAAGGAAAATGCAGCGTTATTAAAAAGATCCAGGCGAAAACGGAAGCATATAGATGATATATAACCTAGTTTCAAGGAAGAGGAGTTGCACATGAAGAAATTCGGAAAATGAGAGAGAAGAAGAAGAAACCAGAAAGGTCCAAAAAGCGGTGAAGAAAGGGACATTTTTTCAAAACGACTAGTTTTTTGAGACGTAAGTATTCGAATATTTCAAGAGAGAAAAGTTCGATTTTTCCGAGATGGAGTGGATTAGAAAAAAGTAATCGATATTACCAAATGTGTTCAAGTATCCACGATATATTCGAAGGAAAGCGTAGCAATTCTCTGAGGGCATTTTTAGCAAGGAGCATGGCCGTGGGCATGAATGCTGCAATTCTCCTAGAGGTTTCAGAAGAGCCATAACCTGCACCCCGAGAACGTATTTTGGCTTAAGCCCAGCAGTTCTTCAGCAACTCGGTGTTAAAAAACCCTTAGAGTTGCAGGATATCCATAGAACTTGTCTGCAACCGTTACAAGACGTGAAACCATTTTACTGAAAGTTGGATCTCCACTTTACACTCTCCGTCTCAATTGGCTATTGTTACATTTCCGTAAACGGATAAAAGATGATTGATTAAGGAAGATTCTCAGCATTCCGGGAGAAATCAGCTGCTTAGCTGTAGCGGAGGCCTAAGACAACCTCGTTTCAGACCAATTCCCGCGGAATTTATGTTACAAATGCTTGAAACTTAACCAATGTCTTGATTCCGTGAGAACCAAAAAGCCAAAGAATGAAAAGCCCTTCAAAAACGAAAAAAAAAAACAAAAACGGAAATATCTAAAATCAGAATGAGGACTAAGACATAGAAACTCTTCAAACAACTTCTGCTCTTTAAACAAGTAACTCTACCTCTGCGTACAGCGACAACAGATACATCGCTATTGGCTGCACAATAATAATAGCCAGCATAACAGAATTGTAGAAAGGCCGTCAACTACCTTTGGATTGGTAAATAAAGTGGTAACTACGAGGGCAAGTGGTAAATCTTATAACTTGCGCATAGGTGCATGCCAACCATAGTATTGTTTATGCGACAGTGACAGTATCCTCATAATAAAATATTCGAAATATAACCGTCAAATCAACCATGAACAGCCCACTCACTAAACAAGTGGGTGACGAGTTCATACGACATCCGTATAGAAAAGGCACCAGAAATCCGCCAAAGAAGGATATATGGACGGATCTATGAGAAACGAAACATTCCCAAAGCAGCGCAGTAATCTGATGTTGCTGATGACAGTGGGTGTAACAAAGGATGTATCTGACTCGGACTTAGAAAAATGCCTGTTTCATGCAGCAACAAGAGCGAAACATATCTGTTACCTGTTTGAAGTGGTTTGAAAATTGTAAATATTTCAACATTCTCCCCGTCCAGAGTTTTCCCGAGGATCAACTCTTCTGTTATGTTTGTAAAGGTTTTGATAAACAGTTCTCTTCCAAAATGAATGAACTGTGATTGCAAAGCCTTCTATTAGATGACAAGGAATGTTTTCGCAGTTTTCAAAACATTATATTTTATTGAGTTTTCAAAAACTATTTGTCAGATTCGTGCTCACTATTTTGGGCAGTCTCAATGATCTTTTACACTTCAATGGGCCGATTTCGACCCAGATTGAAGCGTAAAAGATCGATGGAGCCGATCAATGACTAAAAATCTCAATCGATAATTTTCAGCTAGAAATATCCTAGTACCTCCGCCTGATGTGGATAACGTATCCACGCTTGTGAGTAGTAATTCTTGCTCCATCTTTAACGAATGCTCTGGTGGAGCCTCCACGATGTTTGAATTTGGCTCCCACGCGCGTTGCCCAGATTTTCAAGAAAAAAAAACGCCGAAGAAATTGCTACGTTTTATAAGGGATGGGAAAACACATTAAGAAATGGCTAAATCACTATCACATCCTATCCCTGCTCGGCAATTCTCGGGAAGCGCTTCGACACTTTCAGCATAGACCTGTTCGGGCAATGGCTCAAAAAAGTTGTTAACCCAGCGATCTAAGTCATCTTCAGCATCGAACGCTTTTCCTCGCATGGTATCAGAAAGCGACAGGGGCAGGTGGCCCTCCTGTGCTAGTTACCAGTGGAGGGCGCAGAAAGTGGGCGGGAGGGGAGGGGAAAGTGGGCGGGAGGGCATGGGAAAAAAGTGGAGTCTCCGCCGTCTTGAGGACCCAGTCGGAAAATAAAATTAATAAAAATATTAACTATAATAGTAAGTAATTAATTAAAATATATTAAGAATAATAATACAAATAAGGAATTAAAAATAAACCGCAATGCCCACACCTTAGATACAGACAAACTTACTATCTCTGATAAGAGGCTCTTACACTGTCGCTCAGAGAAACTTAGTAAGCTAAGACGGCTGCATTCTTCAAAGAGAAATTTTTCTCAATAATTGAAGTGTGCCGCGTCGATGCTTCAGAAGTGTTTGGAAGCTTCTCGTTGAAACATTAGCCACAATCGTCAATTGCTGCTGTCCTAGAGGTTTGTTTTGAAATAGAGGTAAAATTAGTCACGTTTTAATAGTACTGCAGAAACAAGCGAGGACCTCCTAGAGGTCACTGGAATTGAGGGAGTCACAAATCAACTGAAGGGCTGGAATTTTGGATGTAAAGGCGTACCTATAAACAGGTAACCTTTTTCTAAAGCACAGCGAATTTGAAGGTAACATTAGCGAGAATGTCCCACTACAAAGTTAAAGGTAACAGCAGGAATGTCTATTTCTGGAGTAAGCTGGTTATTCTGCAATCGGCTGCTTGAGATAACATCGGATTTCTCGTTTGTTTCAAAGTATTTCATCATTAGATGTGGGTTCTAGATTTCTGAGACCTCGGAAGATGGCGATACCTCTAACAAGAAGATCTCCATGAGTGCTGCCTTTAAATGTCTCAAGTCTGCAACATTCTACAGAAATGACTAAAATTCCACAGATAATTAGAGTATCGCTCTATAGTGGATGCATTCTTTGACCCTACCAGGCAACCTCATTGAAATCTGCTTCCTTCCTTAGTTCAAGCACTAGCACTAGCACTAACGCTTGCACAAATATTGAATACTATCGTAGGTGCTGCCTTCATCCTAAGTCTTATCAAAAAATCTATATAAATATCATAACTTCTATTGGGTTGGGCAATAAGTTCGTGCGGTTTTATTCATCTTGGTTTTTTTTACCTGGAATCAAACTTTGTTCGATTGCGTATCAGTAACCATTTTGTAGCTCTTTATTTACTCTGTACAAATATCCCAACCAGTTCCCTCAAGTCTCGAGACACTTCATGCTCTATCCCCTGAGGTGTAAACCTCCATTCAACTAGAAGGACAAGCTCCGACAACATCTACTGCTCCACTTCCATCGTGGAGCGAATACAGCTCAACACTCAACATATATCAAGGTCATCTAGAGAGAAGCAAATACTTCTGAAAAGGCAGTGAATAAATGGATTCCCGCCTCAGAGTGGTTAATTTTAGCCTGCAGGATGGCGCTTCCCTGGATATAGAGTTTTAAGAACAATGAGACGTCCATCCCCTGGGTTTTGCTCTAGATGTAAAGAAGAACCACTGAGAAAGTTCTATCTCAGCAACATCTGAGTCCAACTAATTCAGTTCGCTAAAACAAAACATGCAGTGCCCCTGAAAAACCGCACGAACTTATTGCCCAACCCATTAGTAATATCATCTTCTGGATGTGAACCAGCTTATGTGGTGTTGCGTGTGGGCCTTGCAGCCTGGTGAGGCTACCACCATACTTTATGTGAGCACAGCTAAAGCGTAAGTGTTGAAAATTCAAATGAAATCTTAATTTGAAGCTACGCTGTTCTATAGCAACCGTCTCCTCATTCTTTTTTTAAGGTCCCACAATTATGCGCATACTTCGCACATTCTTATATTCTGTAATTGGGCAACTCAGCTGAATAGTTTATGTGGGTTAAATCTACAAGGACACGCTACAAGTACACAAGTGCGCGGGTGAAAGATTAGATTCGTAGCTTGGAAACTACGTCTCCAGAGCTTCCAGGGTATTACGGCAATTCCTCCGCAAAACGATTATAGATCAGACAGAATGCTCTTCGGTGAGGAAGTATGTGGTGAGTTTTCACCAGAAACGGGCGTTACGAGGAATAAAAGATCAAAAATCTGAGACAAAACTTTGTAAAGATCGGTTTGCTCTAAATTTTTTTTTATCAACATAGCACTATCTCGCACCTGCACCAACGAAACTGTCCCACAGCTACAGTACTTGAATAGTGTTGATTTTGTCCCAACTACGTTTGGGTTGCCATTTCGTTTGGTTTCTTTTCTGTTCATTAACTTCAATTTCACTTCCACCTTCTGTTGAGTAACTGTTTTTACTGAAAGTTGTAGCGCACCACGAGTGCAACAAATAAATAAATAAATAAATAAATAAATAAATAAATAAATAAATAAATAAATAAATAAATAAATAAATAAATAAATAAATATATTCCACCCACTGAGAATTGGGGGGAGGAGCGCGAAAAGCATAGGAATGAGTAAAAGTGTCTTACTGTCGAAGTGAAACAGCTAGCATGTGATCACAATAGCCCCTAGGGCAATGAATATACGGAAAAGTCGAACTCCGAATGCGAAACTCAGTCCCAGTTCCATGTCGAGAAAGAGTTCCGACACCATTTTTTCTTATAAGAAAGAATCTTGGAATTGAGAATAGCCAAAGTCATAGCCAGACTCTCAGCATAATAGCTTCTGTTTGTTGTTTTCGCAGTACGGCGGCTCTAACGCAGATTCATTGCAATTGCTACGAGCGATTTCATTAAGCCATTTACGGATAAATAATGCTTTGTCGGGCTAGGAATAGCTATTCCGGTGGAGAATTAGGAGGTCCAGCGAGCACTCTTCTCTCTGGAACTTTCGCCTCTCGGGAAAGGAAGAGAAAAAGGAGATTAAAAGGAAATTATCGTACGCTTGGAATGGCAGTCCGGAATCCGTTCAGATTTTTTCTAAGAGCAGGATGCACGTACAGAATCCACAAAAGTGAGCTAAATATTACCAAAAAGAAGGAAAAACATGGCAGTATGTCAAACATTTCTTTACAGTCGAAATCGCCGTAAATAACTGAATCACTGAGCCATCAACTGATTAACCAAATGGGCTCACTAGTGCAACGAAACCTATGAGAAAGCATAAATTTAGGATTTTTCGAGGAATCAGTCTTTTTGCACCTTTGACAAATAATTTTTACATGGATACCACATGGATACCACACAAAGGTTCTAATGTAGAAATCACGCCACATCAGCACTAACGAATTGCAGGCTCTAGTGCAATTGAAACTATTGCAAAGCTACAGAGAATAGCTATCGTTCCAGTTCATGGAGAAGTGTCAGCGACAGAATGTTCGTCACATTTTCGTAAACTTCAGTACGTTAACGATCACTCTCACCGCTTGTAACTGACAAGCATTCTATGAGGTTTAAACAAAAACCCAGCGGATTTACAGCAGACATACGTGAAGATTCGCAGTGATGTGATGACCAGGAAGGAGTTCAACACCCGAACTACCTTAGAAAAAAAAAAGACGAAAAGGAACGAGCATTTCTTGAACGTAGCGGAAGTGGGAGTTAGGGAGATTTTGTTGAGTTTTTTTTGCAGGGTAGCAGCATTTTTGAACCATGCAGCTTAACTCAGAGATGACTGCCATGTTACGCAAGTGTTACATTATTTTTTGGGTTATCCTGATGCGATCCAGCAGTATCAGGAAATTCTACAGCTCAGTGTCCAGTGTAGGACAGCTAGCACTAGCAGCTGTGGCTGTTGTGTGATATTGAAAATGCGGATTTTTCTTTAACTGTTTTATGATAAAAATCTCTGATTTCGACTATTGTGCATGGATTAGTGTGTTGACCGAATAATGTATTACAATAGTTATATTCGTTTTTCAAATATTCAATTTGGTATAAGTGAAAAGCTAGAATGTTCGCACATAGGAGAGACTTGAAGCTCTAACCAAAAAACAGGAGCCCTGCAGGACACTTTGCTTCTGATGTGACCGATTTTCCGGATGGGCTCCTCGATCACTGTGATTATTGAATTAGTTGAAGTTATTTGATTTTTATCCAATCAATGCTCTAACCGAGGATAAAAATAGTACAAGTCGTAATCAAAATTGCTAGATCGCAAATGAATTCCGCGCAGCTTTTTAACACTGAATAAAATTTCTTTGTTGATTAAAATTTTTTCACTTCGTGTCATGAACTAATTTTGAGTTTTTGTTGTTCTTTCCCTACAAATGTGTTCCTCACTTCCTGTTATAACTGCAAACATTCGTCATATACACAGATTCATAGTTTTTCCCATAATTTTTCATTCATGCAAAATGTCTTGCTTGGTCGGGAAAAACAGCATATTTCGCTTGTCCCCCAAACCAGCACATGTAAAATTCTCGGAAAAATAAAAACAAAAGGTCGAAGACTAGACAGCTGACTTGTGGTGTATTCACGGACAAGCGGTGAGTTTGTCGGTCTGGTGAGCAGCGCAGCGTTTAGTCTGTTCGGGAATTCATTTAGCAAACAAACGCAAATGTTGCTCAACCGTGAAGACCATGAGGATGTTCCCGGAGTGAATAGAATTGCGGATGTTGCACCTCAGTGAGAGGGCGTCGAATTTCTCGCAACAAGTCAAAACAAATGATTTTACAGTAGGGTAGCGGAAAATTCACTTGAATCCGTTATTAACTGCGTCAATAAGGCTATAAACAGAGCAGTCACATGAATTACACAGAGGAGAGGGCAAAAAAAAAATGCACTGTGGTGTCAGGAAGAAATAGAGTTAAAACCCACGTTACTTCATTGCGCGGCCCGGAAGCGGCGGTGCTTTGAGCAGGTACACTTTCCCATCGTTCAGGTAGGTCTTCCAGACAATGGATTCTGAAAGAAGAAAAGAATCAAATTCAAGAAAAAGGAGGACATGCATTTCAGAATTTTGGTTCTGTAACCTGTTCTATTTAAGAGCAGATCGAATTGAAAGGGCTCTTTCTAGTGGAAACAACATTTCTATCCTCCTCACTCCTCATCTCCTATAATACCGCTGGATCCTTAGCCGAACTTGAGCGATTGAATACAGATGCATACGTAGTGTTCCACCTTCGTACAATGAATTCTGTATCTCTGTTCTCTGCTGGAGTGATTTCATCCTTAAAGGCCTCTCATCAAGGAAGATCCTTTCGGTCGATAGGAAAGGGGCGATTTCCTGGGAGAGCGGTTTTTACCATATAACAAATGCATTTCTGCATAAGAACAACCCGGATATCTGATGAAGAACGCGTAATTGGAAGTGCATAGTTTTTAGGTTGTTTTACTAGCCATATCGGATTTCCAAACGATAATTATACCCCAAAAAGGACACCAGCCCAAATTTCCGGAAGGTACACTCCTAATGAAAGTGGCGCGGGGGATACTGCAAAAGCACTTTTGCCTAGGCTTAAACCTCTGCGAAACAAAAGAGATATGGGCAGTGCGACGTTGACTCCGCCGATGTAAAACCTTGTGTATGCAACTGTGAACGTCTAATGATAGATGCACACAATCTTTACATGGCACACGGTGTCCGCCCGGAGGCCCAACGGGTCACCATCGGCCGACCCGCTCTACCATTGCCAACCCGGTGATTCCCCGACCGGTCGGACCAAGTGTCTGAGTTGTTTCTATTGATCCATGAACAGGATATGAATAATATTATTCTTTACAAAAGAGCTGGAGTAGAGGTAGCTCTCATTTCCACACTTCCTCTTCCTCAGTCAAGTATTCGCCATTCCAGCATCAGCTCGTCTCCAGTGAAGGTGATCGAGGAGCATGGCCAAAAGTTCAAAAAAATCGAATACTCCACGTGCTCCAGTGGCTCATGACCCCAAGAAACAGCACGATCCAAGGATGTGAGTTGAGAATCCGGTAGAAAACAGCATGCTAATGATTTGATGGCCGTTCCGCTTGCAGAGCTCGTTTCACCGCATCTGTGCTGCTTCTGAGCACTCTAGGGCTGCTTCAGCTGATTAGTCAAAGAATGGCTTCCGGAGCAGCGCTGCCATTGGCTCAACTGCTCTTCCTTTTCCTGGGAGCCTTCACCCATGAGGTACACACTTCACTCAAGTATAGAATGGTGCTGTACAGAATGCTCCAGTGACGAACGAACTTTAAGTGGAATCTTCAACATGGTGAAGGGCTGACAAGACATCGTAGGGCCTACTTCGACATCGTTAATGTGCTGGAGACGTATCAGACGCGAGCACGAACTCACGGACACCTGTTCCAGGCGAGTGACAGTTATCTCGTGCGGGTCCCCCCCCCCCCCTTGGAATCCCAAGCACCGCAGCTGAAAAAAGGCTGTGAGAACGTGTATAATTAGTGCCGCTTTCAGCCAGATCCTCCAACTCCACTTGTGACATTTGCTGGTGATGTCAACCCGGATGGTATGACACATGAAGCTAGCACTGCAAAGACTGACTTTATTAATGCTCGAGACGCGGTAAGTGCCCCAACCGAGGTTAAGTGGTCTGTCAGGCACTCACATCGAATTTTTTTCCAGCACTATGCCAACATGTTCCAATTCGCCATGAAAATGAACAAGGAGCTGGACATGATGGAGAAGGTGACTGAGCAGTTAATATCCAATTTCATGTGAAAATTACTCCGGTTTACAGGCTGAGAAGGAACAGAAAGCCGCGCAACAGTCAGCACCTTCAGCCACGGCAAAGCCCAAAGAGGGAAGCAAGAAGTCGTCATCGAAGTCGAAATCGCCACAAACGAGTAAGAAGAGCTCCAATAAGAAGGTGCCGTTGAAGGAAAATGTGGTGAAAATGTAACAGGACAAGAATTCCACACAGAACAGACTGGTCTTATGCGTTATTCTTGAAGTTGGTGAAGAAATTCACGCAATAAAATTTTTTGAAAATATTATGGTGCTCAAAGAAACCACGACATGATGTAGACAAAGCTAACGGTATAAATGTCGCAAATTTGGACCCCTTGACAAAACGTATAGCATGCTGATTTTCATCTCTGCATAACATGTGATTCGGGCCCCAAATCCATCGTTGAGATTACCCAGGGCATGTTAACGCAATCCGTTTATCCTGGGGCTGAATGCATGGCTGAGATTACCTAGTGTACATCTACTGATGCCCATGTTAAAGGCAGTGTCAGCTCTTTTCGTGGGCTGAAACTACCATCAGACTCTAGACCTCCTCGTCACGCTAATTCCAAAGATGTACGTCAAAGCTCATAAAAATGACGAAAACCCCGTTTTCGGAGGGACCGAAAGTGCAGTTCACGGACCACCTGGGTGGAGCGATCCGTGAATATGCTGGCTGCCCGCCATGTCTGCAGCGGTGGCCAACACGTCTAGACGTGTCCGAACGATGAGATCAACGGCTTCACGCGTCCACTCGGCTCGACAAACTGTTACAAACCCCGTCCCGAAAAACGTTTAAAAATATGGGCTAAATACCTTTTTGTAACATTCTAGGTACACCGTTGGATTCAGCGTGTCGAGGAGATTCAGAATCTGGTAAAAACTCAGACACGAAAAAGAGGTGACACACTGCCTTTAATGACGAGTAAGTTTACGTGATGTTAACACGTTCACACCTCCACCTTGGGCAATCTCAATGATGCATCCAGGTCCAGCAATGGCTTCGTTCTCTGGCAAACGGAAATTTCGGAAAATAAGCAATGGTGATAGCCGTTGTAGGTGTATAGTTCAATAGCCTGGCTCGCATTGCTTGGAGTGCAATATCTTAGGCGATGATAGGCAGTTTGCACGGATTTACCAGGGTAGGTGGTTGCATGCACATGCTTGCGAGATAGGTCAACGTATACAGACGCCACTGCCGTGCTGGCAGCTTGCAACAATAATGACAATGTGAAAGACTCGGAAGCAAACGTGATGGAAGGTTGCGGATATCACCGAACTCCACATTTCGAGTTGTGAGGGTGGTGCGACTAAAGAATGAAGTCGTAACTGATCGATCCCGTTCTTGGGACGTGCCATGCATTCAACTTCATCTACACATAGCTGCAGAGGTACTTAATGTGCCCTGAACAGCGATTTTTCCAGAAAACAGCAAACAACGTGCATCAACAACCATTTCATTTCTACTTGATTTTAAATCTTACATATTAACTTTCATGTATCACAAAACAACCATCCATAGCTCATACTTGGTATGATCAAATAATGACTACAATATTAGAATACATCATCGGGCTAATAGTAAAGTGATAGCAAGCAAAATAAGTTGATTTCACATCGCGAACAAGTTCAAATCACAGCTTTGATCAGCCAGTTGTCGAATCAGAAGTGAATATGATCAATGATGACAAGTGAATTAGTACAACAACCAAAACGCGGGTGAAGGCTCGTCGGATTTCGTTAGGAAACACTGGTTCATAAAAGTACATGGCATGTGCAGACGAAGTTATAGACGTGATTGGTGAGAAACTGGCAGCTGGATGAAAAACAGCAGCAGAACTTCTTCAGCCGACACCAGGATAGAGCAAACAATTAATATGTACAGATGGAAATTATGATAACAATAAAATTTATGAAAGTATAAGTACGCATTCCTTTCCTATTCCTGAACACTGAGCTTCCAAAAACCAATTGTTTGATCACTGTAAAAATCAAATACGTAGAAATCAATGAGATATACAGCGAATTAGTTCGAAATCCAAATGGTTGGGGAATCATGGAAGAAAAAAAAAACTTACCTGGATGCAGTGAATACCATGTACCTGTTAGAACAAACTGAGTTGATAGCTTCGCTGTGTGCCTTTGGCATCTGAAAATGAAGTGCCTTTCAATGGAAACATTTACGAATGTATAGCCAAGTCAGTACTATAGTAGAAGGTTCTCAACAGCAACATTACCGACAGCTGGCGGATATTTGAAAAGGACGGACATAACAAAATGCAAATAGTGTGGGACCGCTCTTCCCAAGATATGTGTAAATTAAATGGCTTTGCATCTACGACAGACACAATTCCCCGTGTGGAATTTTCAACATTTTTTTAAATAAAGAATTTCGGAAACAGCACGCTAACTGAGGCTATAATTGGGACTGAAACCACAAGCTAAACTTAAGATTCAAAAACAATATAAAACTTATGGAGCGTACGGCATTAGTGGATATTTTCGGTCATTTTGACAATGAATACCCTCTATACAGTAGCATGTTTCAATCTTACACCACCTAGGTTCAAGAGCTGTGATGGTTCACTTCAAGAATCCTCTTTTTTCTGGCGTGTTACAAAGCTGCTCAATAAGCTGCCTGTCTCCTTCCTTGAGATAACTGAAATGATAACTGAAATGACTGATAATGAACTCCTCGATATTGAAGACAAAATTGAGGAGAACTGATGTCCTAAGTGTTCTAAACATAGACGATGTTGTATGATGCCTATTTCAGTTTGAATTTCTTTAGCTCTGCAGCCTCGAAACCAAACTTTCTGCACACGTCCTCAACTACCCAATACTTACATCAGTCTCAGATCGCCGTTTTTCTTCTGCCAGCATTTTTGTGAACACGAGGAGTTCTCCAGCTCATGATTTCTTAAAGCCAATACCCTGGTACCCGATTTAGTCTTCTGATTTTCTTTTTTTTTGCAACTCTTATAGGTTCTATTTCCACTTTCTGCTAGCAAGTCTTGAGACAAGGAAACTGATGCTGTGAGGAACCGACAGAAATGGAATCTACGATTCTTTCCCACTTGAGCAGTACTATCACAAAAAAGAACTGCTCCGGTTTAAGGGAAATACGGGTATTGCCTCAAAATCCTCTCTGTTCGTGGGAGCAGTTGTGGGCGAAACGCATGGATGTCTCACTGATTCTGCTATGTAGAAGTTTACTTCAGAGGAAAACAATCATATACGTCTACCACATCAGAGGCACATCTTGAGGCAGTTTTTGATATAGACCTGGAGACCTCTTATACCTCCTTTTTGTATTTTAATCCATGAATGTATAGCGCACATACGTGCACTTAAATAAATAAATAAATGAATAAATAAAAGAATAAATAAATAAGTAACTGTTAGCGGTGTAAGTGACAGATATGCGTCCTTCTCAATGAGCAGACACGGAACCTTTCCAGCATAAATTGAATTCGCAAGTGCAGAAAAGATTGAATTATGGAAGATATAGTCTGAAAGGTGAGCGTGAGCCGCTTTGTTTTCTGAGAAACACCATGAGAAGAAGAAAAAACTGATGTCCAGAGAAATTACGAAAAAAAATTCGAAATAAAAATTCTAAACCTTCTGTCGTGTATATGTATAGAAGGAATAGAATAAAGTGGAAGAAGTATGATTCGAAACTTACTTCTTCAACTATTTTGAATCGGCGAGAAGTCGTAATATCCCAGAACTTCATTGTGCCTTCCTTACAAACGGAACATAACAGTGGTCGGTCTGTATGTCCCTAAAACAAAACACTAATACATAAACTGTACAGAACCTGGAAAAGCGTATATAAAAATGACACACCCCAACAAGACACATTCCCTGTATGAAGCTGTTGTGCGCGTTTAGTTCCAAATGGTCTCTCTTGTAGTCGGTCAAGGTAAACTTCATTATATTCTAAGAAAGAATATCAGGGGATCTGGAGCAAAACTGAAGCCACGTACATTTCGCAGGAACCAACCTTATCCTTGCTTGCGCTCAACACATAGCCTCCAAAAGGAACCACACACGTAACGTTATCATAATGTGGAGGTGTGAAGTCAACCATGGCTTCGTAGACGCCTTCGCCTAAAAGAGTAGGGACGTGGGACAATCGTCAGATCACGACATGTCAAAGGAGCTATAGAATGGCCCGGTGCCGTTGTCGCTGGAAGGGAACGCAGAGCACAAATGCAAATCGAAAAGCTGGTTACCGCCAACACTTGTTTGAAACATTTTGACGTAGTGATCTCGAGAGCCGGTGAAAACTTGTGGCAGTCCGTCTGGTCCTTCAGATACAGCCAAACATGACACCTCAGACCTAAATTGAATACACTAACAAAGTCCAACGGTCGGCATGACTCAAGGATTGCAAAAGTTCAGGATCAGAAGATTAAAATACATTCTAACAGATGGGCGTCACGAATTACCTCGGGCTATTAACAGCTCCTATCAGTCTTCCAAATGAGGCCCACTTCTCCAAGTTCCAAATTCGTACATCACCACCAAAGGACGTGAAGAGCAGACGACCAGATGGATCCACTTCAGCTGCATTTACTACAGTCTCGAGGAATGGTACGGTATTCTGGCGTGAACCGGCTGGACCTCCATCGCCTACAATGAAATACGCTAAAATATTAAGTTTCCGCGAATCTACTTAATGGAAGCAAGGTAATTTTATTTATCAATTTAATTTAATAATTTCATTAACGAAAAAAATCAAAACGACAAGTTACCAAAATGTATCACATCAGAAGTCTATGTACGTCGAAATCTTACCGTCGTTTACTTGTCCACTCGACTGCAGCACTCTCAAACATTCCTGTGTCCTCAGATCCCAAACACGGACCTTAAAAAACAAGATGTGAGCAAACCATATAGGGTCGTGCACCAGAACTTATTCACCAGGAAATAACTCTGTTAAGAGGTCCAATCACCTCAATCAAAGGATTTGAGCATAAAATATCAATGCTCTTTTTCTGCAAAGTCCTAAAATTTGCGCTCAGGTAACTATGTTAGCTTTAGCATTTATATAAAGCATTTAAACTAAATTCAAATTTCACTTTCACAAAATTTTTCTGATTTGAAGGAGAACACACCTGATACATTGAGACAGAGATGGCAAGATGAGAGTTCGGTATGAAGCGCACAGCATGGACGTTGTTGGGGTGGACACCCAGGGTTCTCACCTCACTTCCCGTCTGGAGATCCCAAAGCTTCGCAGTTCGATCTGAAAACGTAAGTGAACAAACACGCCTGAGATATTTATCAAAACGTCACCGCCTAATTCCCCCAATTCCAATCTGATCCCCCCCTCTTCCAGAAAAATAGTAAAACATCGGAAGAGTCAAAAGAGTTCAAACACATCGAGCGAATACAAAAAAGCACCTTTCGATCCGGAAATGAGGAGATCATCAGTAGCTGCCACAGAAAGCACTGCTTTCGAGTGTCCTTCAACAGTTGCTGTCCTGGATACGACTCGGTACTGAGTGCCCGCAGTACCCGGTCGTACAGGTACAATTCGTCCCTGCCTCCTATAATGAGGAAAACTCCTCGTAATAAATGGGCAGATGTGTAGATGTCCATGTATTCCAACCAACCATGACCTTATGTAACCTTATATACCCAATCAGCCCATGTACATACTGCTCCGTATGGAATATAGTAAAGCGAGACATTAAAGCTCTGCGTACATACTAAATTTAGCGCACTGGTGCCATTATAGTCTGAGGTAATGTGCAAAAGACAGAAATCTCAGCGCACACATCTGCAGCACTCGCGACACTTTTCAGAAATGAAAGCGGAAAAATGAAAGGAAGCAGAGCAGCTAAACAAACAACTGCACAACAATGATATTTGCAAGCGGTATCATATATGATCGCAACTCTTCCCAACCCAAGTGAACTGAATCGTGAGGGTGAGGCGGGAAGGATTCAAAAAAAAAATCAGTAGTGTTAGCGCCTAGGAACAAAACTGGTTAACATAGTGATAGTGTATTCACATTATCGTCACAAAAACTTGATAGAAACGTAGGAAGGATTTCGGATATTCTGTGAATAACCATCAAGCGAAATGCCACAAACCACAACTTGAAAACTGGATAGCCATCAACTCAGACCGATTCAGAAGCGTCGACGGACTGGCTTCAGTTGACCACGGCACGAGTCGTGCAAACACCGACTTCGACGCACGTGTCGGATCGGCTCCGGCGCGTTCGCGGGGCGCCGCCGCCGGCACTTCGTCGCCTGCTGACACCTCGGCCAGCGATGGAAGTCGCGACGTCGAAAGCATTCGGCTACCCAGCCTACTAAACAACTACAACCACCATCAAGGCACACACGGTTACAACAAAAGCAGTCACGAATTAATCGGATCAGTAAATCAGTAAAACTCCAAAACATTAGTACAACTTGAGCCTAGTGTTTGCAATTTTTGTGAACTCATTCGCCTCCTCCTCTGAATTGCCGTCAACCATAAAAGAAAACAAGGTAAACTAGAAAACCATAGAAAAAGTATAAGATTTTTTTTCGAGTACGTGAGCTGGTGGCAATGTAGAGAAAACGACAGTTCACGATAAACTGAATGACACCATAGGAAAAAAGCTTTTTAATG
This sequence comes from Ancylostoma caninum, assembly GCA_037903475.1. Lineage (NCBI taxonomy): Eukaryota > Metazoa > Nematoda > Chromadorea > Rhabditida > Ancylostomatidae > Ancylostoma > Ancylostoma caninum. Next base: position 670,353 of record JBAJFG010000231.1, read on the forward strand.
TGATGATCCGCCAAACGGTTGTTGAACAAAAAAGATAGCTAAACGATCAGAACTCTGCGAGCTTCACACTTCGAGTTGAGACCTGTTTTGAGTGACTTAGTGTATTACTAAATAAGTAAAATCCATAATTCAACATCCTCTCCTTTGCATAAGTTCTCTACCAGCTTGTTCATGCGTGAGTTTGACAAATTTTGCATATGACCCCCTCCCTCTCTCCAAACTCTTCTTTCAACGCACTTTTTAAAAAATACTCAAAACCTGCCATCGAAAATTCGGAAAAATTTTCTGTTAGTTGAAGAAAGAGGTAGTACTAGCAGAACCTGCTACATTTTCTCGGAAAATAACTTCAGCAACCATGTGGCGAATCACCATTATATACTTACTAGGAATAGAAAAAACAAAACATTCAGAAATAAAACGCTCAGACCCTCGATTGTTGAGAGGAGGTGCTGGTGGCCTCGTAGAGGACACTTGACCCCCTCGGAATGCTCTTGGTGGTAGATTAGCAATGGTGTTCCGAAACTTTGAATTTCTTCTGAATGGTGTCGTCGTTGGTTCCATCGTTGCTGATGAAGATGACGGCAACAGGAACGCAGCAGCATCGCTGAACCCAAATTCACACCATTCTACGCTACTATAACACTGCTACTCTATTACAAATTCAATACGGAAAGTCATGGAACAAAATTAGTTTGGAATCAAGGCAGGCATGTTTGCTGTAGAGTTAAATTGAATATTAGTTAGGTAAGAAGGGTTAATCAACAGAGTTCAATGCGTAAAGAACTGCAGTTAGTAAGCATGCAAGTAGACATGCAAAGCTTAAAGGTTAAAAGGAATTAGTGCAAAGAACTGACTCACTAGGAGGTGCACAAGAGATTTTCACGACAACCACATCGAATTTCACAGACAGCTTCACATGGTCTGAGGGCAAACATTCACAGATACTAATACTTTCATATTTAGTCTCATATGTGATGTCGCAACGCGAATTCCAACTCCATGGATATTCTCGCACGCCAAATTCCAAAAAAAAAACATGCAACATGAAGTCTGTGCGCAATGACGGCCAACTGAGCACAGCTGTCATCTCGTCTTAGAAACTCTCGTAAAACGCACATCCGGTGCTTTTTCTCCTTCTTTTCCTCCTCTCCGTTCTCAGCCTTCGTCGTCTCCTTCGCTGCAGGTGCAGCCGAGTCGACAGCTTCCGTCGGATACAGCAGTTCGTCTGCTGTGGCGGTGTGGCGACGAGCGCGATATGGCAAGGGTGCTGCATCAGAGCCTTCTGGAACGATTAATTAAAAACGGATTTTGAATGAAAAAAAACGAAGTGTTTGTAAACGGCTCTAACCCGTATGGCTTGGTGAAATGCTGCCATTCCTCAACGAAGCCAACGATGGCGACCTGCTCTTCTTCAGCGCGCCCTGCTCGAGCATTCCCTCCACATCGTTGACTAAATATGAACTGACTGGCGGCTTGTTTTTTAAAGGAGTCACAGCAATTTTCAAATAAATTCCATGACGACATTCCCTAGGAACCTTACGAGAATTATAGTGTAAGCCTTGCGGTACGTTCCGATCAACTGTGAGAGGGTTCCCTAACAATGATGCACGTTTCACTATTCAAGCGCCTTCACATGGTGGATGTTTGGAAGCATATTCTTTATGGATCGCAAATTTATTTTAATTATACAACCATGGATTTAATGTCAACATGACTAGTCTATGAAGCCCTGTGAAAGTGGATGCCTAAATGCCAAAAACGAAAACGGAGCTCAAAGATGGGCATCAGTTCACGAGACCTCCAACATTTTATACTGGAACGAAATCCTTAATTTTCGAAATCTGAGACGAGAAAATGATCCCATTCCAAAAAAAAAACTGCCAGAGAGGAGAAAATCTCTACTTCTTGCGGTAATTTGAAGGAAAACACGAAGACAGCAACAATAATAACTCAAACGCTTAATGCACTCTTAAAAAAAGATTGAGCATGCATTTTTTTTCAGAACGTCATGAACAGAATATGTATAAAGGATAGGCCTGTCATTTGAGTAATCACCACTATTTTTGCAATACATTACAGTGCAACACAGTTGTTTCATATTTCTTGACAAGAAGGGCAGATTTTTCTACTCGATCGTAGAGTATCCAACGGATTCCCTCACATGTCCTAAGTAAGATTCGAACGTTCTTAGAATAATTTCATCAGGACCGCAGTACACTCGAGGAAAAAAAACTTCTGGAACCACGGAGTATTCCTCCACTCAGAACGCTTAGGAATTATCCAAGTGCGATGCTAATCAGCTTTGGAATTTCGTTCTTTGAGCAGCACCGCTTGACACATATGCATAGACAATATGTACCTTGCAAACCCTGCAGAATTCTTTGAGAATCCCGCAAAGCGGTAAAAACCCGTAAAAGGAAATGATAACCTCCCTGCAGTGGAGCAAATCTTACAAAAACTCTGTTCCCAAGGAACGAAACTTTCATTCAATCTGCTACTCGGACAAAGAACCCAATGGAGAAGCGCATGTAGCTCATCTCACGTCGAAAACAACCAGCTTAGGCCAAATTGCTTAGAATACGTACGAGAAGAGAGGGATGTCCTCCTCACTCAAAATTTGATTCGTACACAAAGAACTCTAGTAGCAATATTTAGGCTCACCCACGAGATGAAAATTTGTTCAACAATGAGCATGTTCGTCAAATTGCCCCCCCCCCTCCTCCACCAGTTCTGTAATCACTGCAACAAAATATGTTCGAACACGTCATTCACGGACATTAGGCCTCATGCCCTCTGCGCATCGCTTACATAAAACAACGTAACAAGATTTTCGCTGACGTATACATAACCTTGCCATGGCTCAAAGAGAATTTTGTCCATCGGTGGAAGTAGGTGGAGCGACGGGCACACGTTCTGAATTCTCAAGATGCTGCGAAGTACCGCAGAAATTGAAATTCAGGTGATGAGTCTATCTCTAAGGCCTCCTGTGCTTGTTGCCGTCTGTTTACAAACATTACTGTTTGGAAATTAACGCAATACTCACAACAAGTGAAGTCCGGAGGAGTTCAAAATACAAGATAGATATATGCATCATATTTGTAGACCGCTAGATTGACCCTTGACGTTTAAAAGATTCATTTCGAATTACTAGAATGAACGTAGAAAAAAAAGAATATATCTAGAAAAAAAAATGAAGAATATAACGGTGAGCTTCCAGGCTCGAGAAGCTATGCTGCAAGTACAAATGAGCAAAAAGTACGTGCTCATTTCATGAGTTTAGTATAGGTTGTCAAATAAGTTCGTGTTGTTTTTAAAAACAGGCTTTTTTACCTCCATTCTTTCCTATAACGCAGTGTGCTGATCGATCAAACGTGTACTTCTTACTTTCAGCTTAAAAAAAACACTTCACAACTTTGAATATTTCAAAGAGAAAACGGTGCCACTTCGATGCTGGGATCTCCGGAGAGCACGACAGATCTATAATTACAGGAAACATGGGGATGAAAATCCTATAATTTCGGTCTTCTAAATTTCTAAAAATCAGGGATGAAGCAATAACTGATTATCTGTATACCAAAAAAAAACTATACCAAAAAAAAAAAACTAAAAAGGTTCTTTCAGAGAGTATCAAATGTTTGACAAGAGGAGTTCGGCAACACGTTCATAAAGACGTCAAAAATTCAGCGCACATTCCCAGTTTATCAACCTGATTTAAGCTCATAGTATCACTAGCAGATTGCCTTCAAAACAGGGCCTGCAAAGTAAGCCAGAATGACAGTAACGTTCATAGAGCATCGCTGCTAAATTAGCTTTTTAAGCAAGATATATGTCAACTAGTGATCAGTGCGCAGCAATCTTCTAGTGCAAGTAAATCCAGTCTGTTGCATTGGATTCGATTCGAATACAGATCTCACCCAGAGGATTGATTCTACGGGACACTGTGAACATCATCGAATCACAGAATTCAACCTCTGTCAATTGAAAATTTTTCTTGAGAAAAAAAAGCAGAATGGAGAGGTTTTTACTCATTTCCATTCCGTTTAAGTACTTGCAACATTTTGAAAATTTGAACTTGTAAGCAGTTGTTTTGGAGAAGTTACGAAGGAAAAAAACCAAAAGTCACAATCTTTTCGCTCGCTACTGCACATACAACGATAATTATTAATTTTAGAGAGCAATTTCAATGGAGAATTACTCCCTCTTAGTAATCCACTCAACACTCAAGAGGGGGCATTCAAGGCAGCTTGCTGCATAAGTAAGAGACTTTGTGCACTTTGAGGAAATTATTCACTTTCTGATTTGAACGAGTAAATATGGACATTTCGCTTGGCGAAGCAGCAGCGTTAATATTCCATGGACAGAAATTTGTATTATGATCAAACCATCATCAATCATCAACGTCAATATCTTTTCACTACTTAGAGCTATTCTGTCTCAATAATCCAGTACAACGAACATTTTTAACTACTACAGCAATAAATTTGTTAATGAGATTTATTTGTTCTAGAGCTGAAAGTTTTAAACTTGTTTTTTTCTTCTGTCACGGTATCATTTGAACAACCTTCCGGCATAATTTCGCCAAAAAATTGCCGTTTCTTAATTCACGCTGGATTTCTGAAAAGACGAAACTTCACAAGGATGTTCCAAAACTTTCTTAAATATGAAAATGAATCGGAACTGTCTCTAAGAAATAATCAAAATTCAAGTGATCCCGCAAATTCTGAGAATCACTCTAAACGATGCAGCGAGCAAAAACCCTGTTACAAAGGATGAGGCACTGATTTGACCAATTAAGTACGAGCAAACACGACCATGGGTCATCTCCCCAACAAGCTATTCCTTCTCAGAGCCAAGTCTTGGTCGATGATTTCCCACCTAATCAAGAGTCTGGATAGTCTAAAAAGCATCACTTCTCTGACTTCTGAATGAAGACGTAAAAAAAACTGTGTGGACTTCTGGCACCAATGGTATACCTCGAAAGCTCTAGGTCAGAAATCCTAGTTTTCGGGATTTTTCATAACAAAAGCGGAGAGCTCTCCATCTGGGCGAAATGACCACAGTCACAGTACAAATGAGGCGTTGTTATCGTGGGGTTTTTAATAAAGTTAGTTGCTCACGTTATACACATACTTCAAGCGAGGTCCAGTGGTGCAAGCCACAAAAGGTTGGCACCTCGTGGAAAGGGTGAATGACTGTGGAACGTTTGTGGAATTGTGGAAGTTTTCATGTACACCGCGAAACTACCCATGATCACGATACGTCAATAACGGAGTTCGAAACGAGACATCTCGTTTAGAAGCATTATCCAAGCTGGTGTTCATGTATGTGCATCATATTTCCCCTTCATTCGGTCTTGGTCGGTTTTTATTCGTTCTTCAGGATAAACTATTGAAAGAGAAATGAGTATTCGATCTTGGGTTGTAGACCCAAGATGGAATATTGCGGAACTGCTCAGATCGAATTCTCAGCAAAATCCACATGTCTGATGCCCTTTCATGTGAATTTTCCCACCACTCAGAAAACAGACTTATCACAAATGTGATGCTAGCGCGCTGATCAAAAACCACTGGACGGCTTCGTATCGGGGACATCCGGTCGGTGACGGATTCAGGATGAGCTGCGATTGTTCGCCGCGACAATTACTCGCAGTCAAGCGAGAATGACGTGGTTTAGTGGCTCGGCTCCATGCACACACAGCACGGCGAGCTGCCTGCTCTGCTCATCCTCACGCGCTGGTCCCGAGTGGCCTTTCAAAAACAATCTCATCTGAACCGCCTCGTCAATGAGGTTCGTCTGCTCGCAAAAATTCAACGAAAGTCGATGATATCAACCACATCTGTTCACTTAGCTGTTAGCCCATCGGAAGATGGCGTGGAGGAGTCATGATCTAACTTATTTAATTGCCTGCCAGGTGGAACCATAGCTGAGCCATGGAAGTTCCGAAAACGAGCAATTAGAAAGAGAACGACCCATATTTCCTTGGAGAAATGCTTAGAAGCCTAAAGAAACCGTTCCAAGTACATAGAAGGACCGGAAGAGAAGAAACAAAGGGCTAATAATTGAACTTTCCACGGTTTGACAAGCTATCCCTATGAGTTACTGAATGAATTAATTCAAACCCGAATATTGGGATCCTAAACAACATAAGAGCTTTGTTCAATAGTACATCTTAGCAGAGAAATCCTGGTGATTCCAGGCTCAAAGATAAATTTCCGATGATAGGAAGAGCCGGCACCTCCGCTAGTCAGAATTTACCATCCTTCCCTATTCAATTGACCAATTATCTTGCACATCTGAATCTCACCCAATCTAATTTGATATTTCAAGCAAACTACTAAAACTGTTGGGGATTTTTTTTCGTGAATGGATCGAAAAGCGGGGAAGCCTTACTACTCAGGAAAGCTCACACAATTGGGAAATCCCTGCTTTACTGTTGATCTCTGGATGAAGCACTCGGAGATAATTTGCGACGGTGGCAAATACTGGGACCTTTGGATGCTAGAACAAAATCCATTGCAGTACGAGGTTAACTTGCAAGTTATATCCCTATGAAAAACTTCATTTCAAAATTAAAATGTTTTTTTTTTCCTTCTACCCAATACGGCCACTACTGTGGATGTCATTCGTCGATCTGCCATGCATGTCCATCAGTAGCTTCACAAAAAGAGGAGCCTGGACAGGAAAGAAGTTCTACTCGCTGCCACTTGATGGTGACGAGTATCTTTCTCTAAACAATTCTTCTGATTAGCTACAGAGGTGTTAGTCGAGATATGCAGGGTTTGGGCGTGAACTGGACCAACAATGTCGTTGCAGGCATTTCGCTTCACTGGCTAGCTGTATTTCACCAAGATGGTGCCAGATCTCACATTGCAAACTCCGCACAGCAATTTCTAGAAGGGTTAGATGAGAAACCCCAACCTTGCCTCGTTAGATCACTGGTTGGTTAAGTCCCCAGATCACCTGCCACCAAGATACCAGTCACCTGCAGCATTGCCGGGCTACTTCCGTTCGAAGACGGCCTCCTTCTAAAGCGGTGGGGTCCCTAAGCCATTCGTCGTATGGGCTGGTTTGTTCACATAGTTGACGAATACAGCATTTGTTGAAATTGTATTGTAAAGTTATCATATAAATTCGAAAAGAAAAACTTGTTGAGAGGGGAAAGCTTGTTGATCAAACTAGTACTTTTCGCTGTGGAAGTGCCAATTCTTGCACATTCCAGGTAATTCACCGCTGAAGTAGAGACAGCAAATGAAGAGTCCAACGGCTTAATGACGCAGTTATCAGTTGATCCCATTTGACATTTACCCCACAGCAGGTGCACCCGTTAGCACTCGCTATCACAGAAGCTGTGGGACTGAGAGCTCGCGCTTAACCGGATTACCCCTAACTCTATTTAGTCAGCTCTTCCACCTAGGAAATTTTGCCGGAGGGACAGCATTTCAGAGTTGGTTTCGCAGAGAAATCAACATAATTCTTGCTCGCCACAGAGGCGGCTGTTCCTCGCCCAAATACGACACATGCTCTGCGGGCTCATTTGACAGCTAATCCTTCGCAGTCTCTTCTAATGTGAAAAACTCGCACTTTTCCCATGAGATTTTGCATCTCGTCTCTATAATGAATAAACAGTCCACCACAACATCAAAACGGAGGCACACACAATTCGGTGAGTATGGATGGGTCGTGCGAGCACAATGTTCCACTCTCCCTCGGCAGCTGTTCTTGCGATAAATTTATCGCCGCAAAGGGAGCAACCTCTTGAAATCGACGCCTCGCTCCAAGCAAACTCATTTAGCGCATCAATTCAAACCCTCGGCGACGCCAGAAGAGCGGCGAGGGGCCCGCGCATTAATGGTCACTGAGGACGGACACTGGGCAAGGGCGTAATATTGACGCGATTATGCAAGATGCATGACTCGACAGAAAGCTCCTGCGTTGTTTACTGGCCGCTGCTACACTTCAATGCATGACGTTCGCACGAACATGCTTCTTAGCACATGCATACATTTCGTAAAAGCAAGGTATTGTAGGCTGCCCAAGTCGCGAACCGTAAACATCTCGACTCGACTTGATTCAATGTTTAATTATAGTTTATGGCCGCCTTTTCGTAAACAACCGTTTCTATTAATTTGTTCCCTCAGCCTGTGCGCTTTATCGGCAGCGCAATCAGCTGAGCAGAGAAAGAAGACGAAAACATCGTTGGCTGGCACAGACAGCCCGCGCTCAAAAAAGGACAAATATTTTGCGGAAAATTAACGTCGACGTGTGGCTCCAGGAAGTGCCTTGTTAGCGATGCTTGAGCAAATCTTTTAGGAGTGAAATATGCTGCACTATTTCATTTCACAATAAGAAAAAACTTGATCAAAGCTCAAATTGGGCAACTCAACATCTCTGCGCAGCCATTCATCCAAATTCTAGGCACTTCTGGATGCGAGAGCAATGTGACTACTACCTATTCATTCCTATTCACTTCATGCAGACACGTGATATCCTTTGAAAATAGAGCCACCAATGGCGGACATAGAGAGGTGGGGAGGGGGCGCATTTTTGAAATCACTTTATAAATTAGATAAAAAATACAGCATAAGCTCTTCAGCTCTATTATTATTTCCAAAATATTTGTTAGTAATTATTTGTCATTAAAATTTGTGTTTTTTCAGCAGGTTTATTATTCCATCTGGGTCCGCGGAGTGGTGGAGCTATCGCTTTTTCCACGCCTCCCCCCCCCCCCCTCTATCTAACAAATCCTGCGTCCGGCACTGAGAGCCATCTGTTGTTAGGGAAGAGGAAAAATATCGCACTTGCGTGGAGTTCAGAAATGTCCAACAATTAAAAAAATCACAAGAAAACCACTACACTCCATTTTTTCGGATTCTGGAGTCCAGTTTTTTGGGGAAAAGAGTGTGGTGAAGGGGATTATTGGTGTTTCATAGTTGATTCTTCATCATAACTTCAAAGAAATTACGATGGGAGAACGCCCGTGCGTCGGTTTTGCGGATTAATTGCCGTAGTTTTTTAGAAGTAGCAGACATCAGACAATATCAGATGTCCAATGAACCAAAGGTTTCTAAAGCCAATGAGTTTACATGAAACGAATTCCCATGAAATCAGCTGCAGTTAACACATCGAAAATTAATTAATTGACCAATTAACCACCTGTGGCAAAAATTGCACCAACATCTCTGGAGAACCGAAATTGGCGCCGTCAAGCCGAAACGGCAACTCACTCAGGGTATACAATGCAAACATTCCCAGCCGCTCTCCTACTTCCAATAGCAAGCCAGTATCGGCTTTAAATTTTTTTTCTTTTTGAAAAAAAGTTCTCCAGCAGTCCAACGTTTCCTTTCTGATTCCATACTCTTCCCAACAATTTCGTCCCAGTAACTAATTTTCTGTCGAACAAACAGCAACAATTCAATCTTACTCGCCTACGCTCTTGTGTCATCATTTTACCTAAATCCTAGGATGAACAAAAAGTGCAATGGATTTGTCCTTCTCGAATGCCCACGCGCTATCCCAAAACAAGCAAAAGCGTCTCACAAACCACTCTGATATGCAGGAAAAACGGAAAGCATCAATCCTCTCGTATTTCGCTATAAAATGCAAAAGCAAAAAAGCCGTGCAATTGACGGGAAGACCGCACGCTTCGCACATTTGGGCAAAACAAAAAAAAACTTACGCCTATTTTTTAACTACTGAACAATTCGAGTGCGTTTTGAGATGTTCCTTGACCCACACCCCCTCGTCAGACGCTGGTCTTTGATGAGAATTTAGTGAACTTCCCAAAGTGTCACTGTTGGAACAGTGGGAAGTCACGTGTCATGACTGAGAACATCAGACCCTTCCAAGAACTAATACCTTTCTTGGAAATGAACATTCTGTTATTTCGCTGACAAAAAACTTCGACCCATTCCGGAAAAGTAGGGTCGCTTATTTGTTTGAACAATAGGGAGGTAATGCAGTTTTCCTGAGACCAATAAGCATGAAATAAAAGCAATTCCCACAACACTCGCTATGTTTTGATCCCTTCTTATGGCTTTGTTCTCCACTTCTGAATTCGCTGGATCTGGAATGCTGGAGTTATGCGCGCAGGATCAGGGTCTCCTCCCCTCCTATACCATTGTGAAAGAGCAAAAACCATGTCGGCAAATATTTTCGCATTGGAGCTTTCGTGAGTCTCTAAATCTCGTACTCCAGAGCTTTGCTACTGGCCAAACCTCGCTCGCGAGATAAAAACAGAATTTGGCGGTCAATTGTCAACCTATGTATGTCACGGCCAACAAATACTGATGCGCATTATACTTGTTTACCGCTGCAGCATATCCCCTTGAGGCTCGTGTAGAGCGCAGAAGTATCATCCCCTCTTACGTCTCTTTATCTACTCGCTGTGAGCAGGTCTCTTCTTCAACCCATCCCCCATACTCAATATCACCAATAGGCAATTAGGAACGTGGCGACGGCGGGTGGCAGCCCTCCTATCGGCCATCGCCGCGGGCCTCTGGGACGTCTGTCGAAAAACACACGTGCAGAGAAAGGACATGAGTCTTCGCCAGCCGCACAGAGCCTCGGTACTTTTCCTCGAGTGCGCAATCAAATCTTCACGTTCGTGTCTTCAGAAGACGAGTTTCACGCGCAACAGCGGATTCTGCATGCAAATTGCTTAACGCCGTGCCGAAGACAACGCCCGCGGCAAAGGATGGACGTCGCTAGCGGCCGAAAGCTGAGGCTTCCGCGCCGCGACTTGGTGGCTGTGATCGAAAAGCTGGCAAAATATTGTGTGGGACAAATGCGGTTGAAGTGCGACTACTTCATTAAACGACACGAATGAGATAGACTTTCCGCTGTTCGAGTGGTCTTTTCTTAACGTATCCTCTCGGAGTGGCCACAATTTAATTGCTGCTAACCACATCCAGAAACTATCAACAGCTAGTTAGTCAGCTAACATAAGTTGATAATACAGTTCAATTAAGAAACGACTGATACAAAGAAGTAGTATTGCGACCTTTATGCTTATTACCTTCACGAAAGAGTTAATGGCGGCAGCACGAAACAAGCCCAATCCTAATATGCCTTCAACTGTTCGTTAAACACAAAAGATCCTAACAACTGAGGTTTGAGGTTCGACTAAATCCTACTTTTCTCAGCATTTCAACGTTAAAATGTTTTCCCTATTGTTTACGCGACATGCGTACTTCCAAAATCCCATCGCTAATCCGGGTGTTATCTTCAGGGTTTGTGCGTGTTCATAAAACAATTGGGCAATTTTCCCCTTCCAAGCTATATCCTTGACAACATTTTCTCTCGCACCTCCTAGATACCTGCAGATTGCATAAAACCAAACTCATCATCAGAAGTGAATTTAGAAAACTGAAAACATACGACGCCACTTACTAAGTGTCTTATCCTCGATGACAGTTGAGAGCAGCTGTTCGTTGATATATGACTGCTGTTCCAGTTGTTGGATACGTGCCTCAGACTCCTGAAAATTATCGCATTCCATTCTATACCAATAGCACCAAAGTGTGTGGAACAACACTGGCCCTGATATTTGCAAGAAAGACAGGCCCAATACGTTAGCCCACCATGAACTATCACTTTCCCATAACTTACTCAAAAATAAAATAAATCTTCGTGAAAAATACCAATATTGACTTCGACATGGGTCAAAAAATTCACTACAAATTTGAGAAAATGTGCTCAAACGTCTGCTCAAATCTATTAATTAGAAATCTGAATTCCTTAGCGGAGCTTTTTGAGATGTAAAAAGCTCGATAAGGAGGATGTAATACGTATCCAGATTGGTCATGACATAAACTTCCAAGAAAAACTAGAATTGTTCTACTTCTAAGAAATTTACAGACGACAGATGATGACGTTGCATGCGTTTTTTTCCTTGCAAATTAGAAGCAGTGTTGAGTCCTGATTCTAGGAGAAACTGATATAGGATTTGCTTTTTCAATGTGAGACTGAAACTGCAAGCATTCTCCTTAGTTTAGTTGTGCCGGTGAAATACCCTCGCAATGAATACAAATGAACAGAAACGTCGACAAGCAGTCTAATTTCCAACTCAACTCTATCCACATTCCCTAGTGTATTGATAAGAGGAGCGACGGCAAAAGCTCGTCTCTTCCCATTCGAACATCTCCAATACCCCCCTTCAGGCGCGTTTCGCTAACCACCACAAAAGCTTTTTTTTGGGAAAAACAATGACGAACCTCCGCCCAGCTTCCTGTTTGTTCCCCTTGCCATCGGCAACAAAAATGCTGTTCGTCAGAAATGCCAAAAATCTGCTCCTTGTGGGATTTTCTATACTAATGTCACTCACTTCCTCCCTCTCAAAATCCTGACCAACAAATAGTGATGCACAGACAATTTCTCCAATGGTGCTCAACAGATTCAAATGTGATGATTCAAGAATAATTCAAATAAATGCTCAATGTCGTGATTCGTTGAGTATTTCTCAATCTCGAGCACAAATGGCTTTCATTTTTCGTTCCGCGAGAACGGCAGAAGCAAACTTTTTTCCTCTTTTCTACAAAAAATATGCGTGAAGTACCAAATTTCTAAAATAAACGACTAATAATCCCAATGACAATTTGCCACTTTTCAACAATCTCCTCAAAGTCGGAAGCAAACGATTTCTTCAAAATCAGACGTCAACGATCGTAAGCACTCAAATGGTAGGAGATTCTAAGACCGTTGAAACTTCAAAAGGAGTGAGTAAAGCGTATAGATAAGTGTTTTGGTGGTGATCCTATGAAAAACTTTGTTCAATGCCAAAAAACTTCGGGAACTATGTAAGCACATGAATGCTTCGGAGAAAAAAAAAACCTCACTCAGAAACACAGTGTCAATCCAGAGGAAACAATACTACAAATGTAGCAAGATAACGTGGGAGCCTCATGACGAAAAAGGAACTCATCTTCCGTATGTTCGCAGACAAATAGTTTCCCTCCATATCTTTAGGATTTGTCAATCTGCTCAGATTATCCTCGTTTGTGAAATTAAATGTCAAGGCTTGCGTCCACAATGACATTAGCTGCTATTTGATTCATCACTTTCCTCTGTTGTAATATTCCCTGCTGTGGTCTGGGGATTACAAAGAAGTTAGAAGGACTAAATCTATGCAACTAAGCCAGTCTCTCTAATCCTTTGCAACCATTCTCCTGGGCGGGTGAAAGCAATCGCTACGTTCTCCAAACAATCATTCCTTATAGGAGCGCAAATAAATTGTATTGCAGTTTTTTCAAGCGATGAATGCGAATGAAATTTCTCGGCAATCACGCTCTCCACGTCTCGTGGCAGTGCTTAGCCGCAGCCACGGCTCACTCTCGCATAATTGGCTCTGATTAGCAACAAATCATAGCCGCCGCTTGCCCTTCGGAAGCCGGCCGACCGGCCCCACTTAGTAAAAGTGCAGCTATAAGAGTCAATACGAGGCATACGCTACTGGCGCCACAATTCTGCCACCAAAACGACCACTGGCGTCTCATTCTGATGCATTCCGTAGTATGATGTTGAGCAACGCAGTGTTTTCATACCGACATTCGGCCTTTCCCTCTTGATCAGTTTCGACAGCCTTATATAGCAGACGGCAATCTCATGAGCTCACATTTGTCACTGCATTACTGCATACCATAATCGTCCACTTTTCTGCATAATAGATCCTCCACAAGAATAATCCATACGGACGCGTCAAATGCGGCTGGTCGAAGTCCACGGTCCATTACTTGATGAAGGAGTATGGATCACGCTCTCTGCACTACTAAGGGAGTAGAATACATCCAGAGTAACATTTCCAGCAGCTTCTCAGCAAGTCCTCCAGTTATGAACTTTTGAATCTCTATAAGTTCTTCGCTGCTTCAAATCCCATCGGAAACATGACTAATACAATTTTAAGTAGTACTTTTCCAAAACACGAGTCTACGATTACGCTGGCTTTACAACCAAGGCCATTCCATTAATATTTGGATAAGGAACGCGGGAAAAGGTAAAAGGAAATTGGCCTCTAGTTGTCGGTAGCTGTAGGATATAAAACGTCGGAAGTACCGATGTGTAGCATGGATCGACTTGACTCTGTTGTACAACGTCTATTAACATCTAACACATACCAGTCTATGCCGGTTTCGTATTACCACGATACGCTCCATTCCACTTGGAAAAACTTGCATAAATTTAGAGGAGAGACTTGCATAAATTTTCCTCATAAATTACCCTTACTTATTAACTAGATGTTGGTATGTAGAAGCTACTCCATTCATCCACCGCCGGGCAACTACTAAGAATGACAGGAATTGCGAATAATTTATGCTACAACATTGCCGAGATCTCTACAAAGCGGACAGCCATTGCACGACAGAGTATGTCATAGACCTTTGGCAGATTTATAACGCTTCAGTTTATGCTGCGATAGTAGAAATCTAGGAATAAAATTTCCAAGAAAACAGCACTTCTCCACGGAGGCTCTCGAAACCATCATGGCAATCCCAAAATCAACCTTTCTATTACTGCATTATCTGTGTTGCAGCTGTCGCAAAGTTGAAAATAGTCATGTTTTTCTTTCGAGGAATTGCATCTTGCATGGAGTGCGTAGTGCATGAGGCTAGCAGTGCTGCGTTCAATAGACCTATCTACAACCTCCTTTCTTCTTGCTACTACAAATCACTATTCGCCCGTCGTTTTACAACCATCGCAGCACGCTATTTAGAACAAAAAAGAAAGACAACAGAATCCATCTTTCATCAGAACGCAGGCCTACACCAAAAGTTCAACTGTGAACGCGTGGAGGACAGCGAAGAAGCAGACGTCATCCGACGCGTCTATGTCGTTCATCTCCGCTGTGACACGCGACGATGAGACACTGCACTCTTTTTGAATAGCGAATATGTTAGGGTAGGCGGCTGCTTCCTCAACTTCCAGCTTAGCTTATGCCCTTTGGCTCATTTCCAGTAAAGCGTAATCAGGTCGGCTTTCTCCTCCAATGTTTGGCTCCACATCGTCGTAGATGTATCAGCTGATGTCGTGTCCATTATGCTAGGTCTGTCTGCACTAATGTTTAGATTCTGTCCACCCCACCGAACGAAGAAGCCCGATGACTGGCAGCTGGCCAACATGCAACTCCACCACCATTACTCCTCGTTTAATCCCACCCTCTCTCAGCCCAATGCTCTCCTGGAGGGTATTAGCAAAAAGTGCAAATAGCTACGCAGCACAACTGATACCTATGCACTGAGCAGCTGGCAGAACGTCGAGCTTTGATTACGCAACCAACTCCCCCACCACGTACTTCCGAAAACACTCTCCCGACAACGTCCGCCCGGCTGGGCGGCTGCAGACCTTCCTGATGCTGAGCCCTTAACGCCCGGCGCGGATGCTCTCGGCGCTCCGCCCATTTCAGCTCGCCATACACTAGTCCCGAGCACACCCACAACCCCGTTGAGTTGTCGCTCTTTCCCCCACTTCGTTTGTTTTCGCAGGAGGAAATATTCAAGCACTCCTCGTGTCTGGACATAGGTCAATGTCCTCGCTTTTTCAGCTCAGATCCGCTTCGCTGCTCAGCCACTGTGACTATTTAGCTTGTTAATGCCAAATGCAGTGCGTGGACAGTTAGATATCTATTTTGGTTTGTTATTTTGCCGTTGAGCCAAACCATGTGACCATGTGCACATGCTTAGAGCCACTTTTTAGTCATAGTTCTTTGTCGCAAAGGCGCTCATGTGCTTACGGCATTTCCCCAACCTCATCGAACAAAGCAGGAAAAATAAAATTGCGATGCTGCAGTCTTCCATCTAACAGACTAAATTTGCAGCTTATCTTTGAACCTTGTCTCAACCAACGCTTTCCTATTTTGGAAGCACACAATCAAGTGAGAAGCTCCTGCGCCTCCGTCAGCTATCCTCTGCATCATTTTTCATCAAAAATGATGAAGTCAAATTTTTTTACACAAACGAAACAAAAGATATCATCTTTGTGAAATGCAGCCATTCTGAGCCGTAATTGATTATTTGTAGCGCTAATATATTTCCGACTTACAGATAATGCCCTTGAGAACACTTGGCTAGTTTTCTACTCTCTGCTAATTCCCACATACAATACCCAATCCCAAGAAGTGCTTCCATTTACAGCTACATTTCATTAAATCCCGCTCTGCAGAACATAAAAGAGATGCTTATTAAGCCAGTTCGATTATTACTCTCCTTACTTACGTACGTGTTCGCCGAAGGCCTACGCTTCGACCAAAAGTGCATCCCAGCAGTCATTAACAAGTGCCCTCGCCAACACGAGGAATGCCCTATGTTTTAATGATGATGTGCTCTTCATTAGTTTTCCCTTTGTAACTTTCCACGGGAAGCCGCATTAATTAGGTTCAGTGTGGAAGTGCTCGTATTGATAGCGTCACTGTATTCATCGCTCCGCCCATTCTCTCACATTTCTTGCTTCGTTTGCAGCTCAGTTGTCAAACTGAGCCTATCAACACTGAGTCAATATCGACAGAGGCAGAATGAGAAAGTGGGTGGAGCCATTAAGTTCTATGTCCTGGTGGGACCCAAGGCACACAGCGGATCAGGCACCCACAACTGCTCAGAGCATTGCTAATAACCATGAACAGTTATGGATCTCCAATGTGTCCAGTGTTCTTGAACAGCTGGTCCATCAGGAGAACTGATAAAAACAGGATAGACTTGACGCATTTCTAAAAAAAACATCTACCTTGCAGTTTTGAAAGGTACTGAGCCCTATACAATTGCTCTGGAGCAGAATGTCTATGATTTTTTTCTGCTCGGGCGAAAAAACCCGAGCAGAATTCAGCTTCCATTTGTGGATTTTCCCGGTGAATCCACCTCCGAGGAAAACACAAGGAAATTTTCCAAATCCTAAATATAATAAAACACTAAACTTTTGCTAGTCGTGCGAACTAGAGCAGAGTCAGCCTGATTCCTTAACAGCAATACCGGAATTTTGCTGAAGCCGCTCCATTCCTTTCATGTACGTATCTTTTTGGTGAGACCTTCGTACTTTTCTCTCAACTAGTTCTCCGTCAGAAGTACGAATTTTGTTCAAATGTGTTGTTTTCGATTGAAGTTCTGCAACCGAGTTTTCAGACCTATTTAGATCTCCACTAAAAAAAAACAATTTCGCAACAATTTCTAGAACATCTTGTAAAGAATCTCGTTCACATATTTGCTCTGATAATAGATTCAATTTGGAGATACGCCCTAGGAGCCTAAGATGTCAGTATTACTATAAGCTCTGCCTTGAATAGGCTTCTTTCACCACGAATCAATAGCAGTGACATTTATCAAATCCCAACCCGCCCACAGGCCACACGGCACATCACTGAATATTCGTCATCATTTTCCTATGTAAACACCGAAATTGCTCACGCAGAGAGGTAGTATCGCAAACTTGATTCTACTTCTCTGCTCATCGAATAAACAAGCGCGTTTCATATTTGGATACGCACAGATCCTTCCCAAGTACCCTCGACCGCATTAGTTAATTCTGACGAAAGCAGTACGACAACTCGTAGGATAAGCTTGTGACGAGTGGGCAATTTCGATGCGTACTTTGAAGTTTGACGTCGTCGCGGATGCGGAACGCCACAAGAGACTTGAAAAAGCTCTAGTGCCGCCCGCAAATCACATCACATGACATATACGTATTCAGCGCACCGCTGAGCCTTCTCTTCCCGTTCGGCGCCGCCCCGACACCGTGATGTGAATAGCAGCGGTGTCACCTGCGCGATCATTCACGGCCATTATTGCATTTACTTCATCAATATTGATAGCGAGTAGTACGTACGTGAATATGACCGCACCAACAAATGGCAGTGTACTGCACGTGGCGAGCGAACGGCGCCATTTGCGATAGTGCATGAGATGGGCCATGGATTTGTGCCTCCCGTCCGTCGCCGCCTCCAATTCATCTACAGCTGTGCTGGGCCACCTTCTTGAAAAATTGGAGTAAACACCCACTTTTCTTTTAATCAAATTCAGCCGGCGCAAAACATTGAACGTGACAAGACAACGTCAGCTAAATCTGAACGCTTAATGCACTATAACAAAATTATAAATCAGTTTTTGCAGATATGCCCAGATCGTTATAGGAACGAAGAACAAATTGTACTCATACAGCTATGTGCCTAACGACAATGTGACTAACATGGAGCACTACTTTCGCTAGAAAAAGTTTCATTCACATTTTTCAAGAGATTCGATTGTTCCGCCCTACTAAAAACAATCTATCTCGATACTCAGTGCTCTCGGTAATAGGAATATCAGCCATAAGATCAAACTAAGGTTGCCTAAACAAGGGCCAAGATAGGCTCCAAATCACTCTAGCTGAGATTTGATAAATTAGAGTCCGCGCAAGAGTATGGGAAGGATAGCAAAATGAGGGCCTCAGGCGGTGTGGAGAGAAATTCCCTAAAATCGAAAAGCACACGAAAAAGCCATTCCATTGCTAGTGCATGCAGAAAGTCACCACAGGCGGAAACTTTCACTCGAGATTTGCCAGGCATTGAAATTTTTCTATGAAACTACGCTGAAAGTATTTCAGCAAAAAAAAAAAATAGGCAAAAGAAAGGAGTAAGAGGGACCACTCCTCAGTCAGCGAGATTGTGACACCGCCGTTGTCACTTTTGCGTGGAAATTAGTATCCCCCTCACCTTCTTCTCTGAATATAAAATCTTGATTCTCAAATAAAATTTGAAGTAGATTCCTATCCTCACAACCACATCCCCCCTCCCTCGTAGGACTCACTGTTAATAATTTATCGTTACACGCTTGACTTTGATCACGAACGAGTCAATGAAGCCCTAAAGATTAGTACATGTCCTGTACTGAAAACAGACAGGTGTGAATAAGCGATGAAACAATTCTCACCTTTCATATCTCTCATTGATCACAACCGCACAAAAGCCTGCCAATTAATTCCACGTAAATCATGCCCCAGTTACACTATTCTCACATGTACTCTTACACGTCACATCTAATAACATCGTATTCTGAGTACCGCTTACTCATCACACCCACCTCCCCCTGCTGCTCAGTAACCTAGCAATAACCTAAACAAATAAGAGCTATCCCATGCTTGCGCGAAGTCCTAGGAAGGCCAAGCGTAGCACTTCCCCGAAAGCGCGATTCTCGTGCGCTGGTGCGTTTATCGCCTATGAATGCTTACATCACCCAAAGCGCTTAAATGTCGCCATAATCGCTCTTTTTCTGATCCGCGAGAAACGAGTCGGCTCAGATACGGATTTTTAGGCTCTTGCGTATTCCTTCACTTCCATTGGGCTGAGAGAAATAAAGGAGCGCAGATTAGAACGATTTTTAAGCTTGCGCAGAAATCAAAGGAAGAAAATGCAAATTTCCAGAATAGAATGGTATAGTTTCCCTTTCAGCGAATGAGGCTCAATGCCAATTCAACAGAACGTACGCAGACAGGGTGACCTTTAATGATCAGCCTATTTCTCCATAAGTCTTGTTCAATTCATTCCAGAAAAGTTAAGTCATAGAATCAAACGTGGATTTGGAGGGTTGAGAAGAACAAAATTTCACTGCAAGCCTTAGACTTCAAGATAGGATCACATCAAGTGGCAGTGACCTACATAGCCTCATAGGAAAACAAATTGAAACACAATTTCATGGAGTTCTACGCATTACCACCGCATAATTCTTCTATCGAACTCAGAGTCGGTCCCCACAAAACAAAAATTAACATCTCCTCGTCATAGCTTTCTGCCTTTCATGCTTGTGACCATGTTCCCCCACGCACCAAATGCTCTCCCAGGCACGCGCCTTATTCTTAAACATGGCACGCGTTCAAGTGCAGCGGGTATTAGGCACTTATTATTCGCCTCATTGAGGACATCATTACTTCCTGGAGACGCTGTGCAATCCCTACTAATTGATTGGTTTCGCTCAACCACTAATAACATGCATATAGCGCAATATTGGACGTGGTTGGTTGTTGGAGAAAATCGGGAATAGCTCTGGCTCCACTTCGCCACTCCCCCGGGACACACAATTCTGAGCTACATCCAGGCGCACAGAGGCTGAGGGCTCTTCTCCAAGATTTCGAATCATTAGTGTGCTTCAAACGAAGCGGCTTTAGATGACGCCCGGAAAAAACTCGTTCTCCAACTCACAGCAGTGAACGTCTTCTGCTTTCCCGTACTTGACTTGTCGTTTCCATGGTGGCTCTAATGGATCCCTCGTGGCTAGCATTTCATATCCTCTCGACGTTTATCATTTTACGACTAGCCTCACATGCACGTCGATGTTTTCTTGCATGTATGATTCCTACAGTGGTAGGAGAAGTAGCCCAGTTAAAGCTGAACGCTGTGCTTTTACCTCGCGGTGCAGCAAAAAAACTCATAATTTCTTTCAAATTAAAATTCAATTAAAAAAAGCTTGATGAGCAGTTTCACCCCTTAAATTGCTGCCAATCCTCGGGAAATTACAAACGCTTTCTTACGTTTCCAACTCACCTCAAAGCGTACCGTCTATGAATTTCCGTTAGAAATGCTCTTAGAAGCGAGAAGTCACGCTAACCGAGACTTGCATCTTGCTTACTTACCCCGAAGAAATTAGGCTTTCTTCCTTACCTTCTCTCCCATTCTTTCATCGTTTGAATAAGTGGTGTGCAATTACAAAACAGAGCCAGTGACGGAAAGCAAATGGAAATCCATCTGCCATGTTCCTTAATTCTTACCGCGAACAGCAAAGCTTCACAAATTTTCCATAATTCCATTACCCTGCTGTTTCACATGATTTCTGAACATTTAACCTACGCAGTTTTCTCACGTAGCCGTGATGGAAATCCAAGATGAAAATAGACGTTCCAGACTTTCCTTCTTGGAATGCCATCCATTTCCAAGAAATAGCAGCATGCATATAAAATACGCACAAAGCTCATCACCCTTGATTATGGAATGACAAAGAACTACGATGATTTTCCCATCAAATGAACCTATCGAATAAACCATTACAATTGCACATCCGCCGTAATAGTCAGCTAGTTGCTAGCTACTTAACAGTTTTGGCAAAGCCATTAATAAAAAAAGACAATGCTGAGGATTTTCCCACCTTATTGAGCGAATCAGCTTTAGCCGCGGCGACGGCATGTTCAAGACAGGCGTTGAACAGGTGCTGCATCAGGTACTTCGCCTCGACCAGGTTCGAACAATGTTCGATCAGCCCCTCGATGTTGCTCATATCGGACGCCTCGTCGCTATTTTCCACATCGCCGTCCTGTAAAATAAAAGCGAGAAATCACCTGTTCACTTATCACGAAGGACTTCCAATAGTACGACTTCGTTCCCCTCGATCTTAGATTATAAAAAAATCTCATGAAAGAGCTGCGGCACCTCTTCCGTACTAGGATTATCCAGTTGGATGTGGTTAAAGACGTTTTGGATAAGGGACGTAAACCTCCCAATGCAAGGGTTATGTAAACCACCAAACCAGCAAACCTGCACGATTGTAACCATACCCACAATTCATTGAATTGAAGAATCTTATTCTTTTGAATTGTAAAATCTTGTTCTTTCGAATTATAAACTCTCATTATTTAGATTTGAGGCGTTGTAGGGTGACCCAAGAAAACAACGCTGGTTTCGTACTTGCACAAAGAGCCGTAAACCTACCGTACCTTGTTGAAAATCATTTTTGAAAGAAAAGCGTAAACTTAGATAGCTTTTTTTCGCATGCACTCTGTTTACTGTAGATGCCGTCATCTAGGCCAATCTTCTACTTTAACGGAATCGAATGTCCGCTCATTACTAACGTCATGTGAGACAACAAACTTGATTTCAGGGAGTTTCTACAACATCTTCATTAGCACTACTTTCTCGAAGAATGTGAGAGCTGAGGGACACACGTCCTTGTATAGATTCGCAATCACTTATGCGTGAAGACATTCATAGTAAACATGAAAGCTATATTGAGAAAACAATGATGATTGTGTTTATCCATTTGCAAAAAAAAAACACGATTGCATGGAAAGGCACCATGCGCTAAGACCTTTTTTTCTCTCAGAAGACATTTTCAACCAACGAACTCCAATGTTTAGCTAATGAACAATTCCCCACGAACCTCAGCTGTTATGACATGAATCCCATGAAAGTCCCGCATGATATTCACATTGTGAGAACTTTTCAGAGTTCCTTAAAAGACTAGCAGCCATAAAATCTGCAAAGTTGCTCCATTCAAGAACTCTTCCAGGGAACCACCACATGGATGTCGTGAGAAACGACTCGATATTAATCTGATTTTGATTATTAACCAACCCGAAACAACCCCCCCCCCCCTCTGATCAGATGTTCTCTGCAGATATTTCTTGTAAACTAATTAGATGACTGCTCAAAACTGGGTCATTTTCAAGCTGATTGGTCTCCCTCACATAATTTTGACTTAACGAATGATAGAATAGGAGTTTTAGTTTATCAACGTTGAAATGAGTAATGTTTGTCTGAGTCACGTGATTCTCATATAATTCTGATTAAGCTGTGTTACCTACTTGATTAGACTCAAATCTGGCAATACAGCCTTCATTAGAGCCAATTTTCAATTTTGTGGAGAAACAGTGGGAAGGAATGTCAGCAACAGTGAGCATAATCCTAGAATGCCTCCGAAATGTACTTCATCATTGAGAAATTCATCATTAACAACCCAAAAACACTCAACAACTAAACTAAGGCTTTTGTCCAGTTATGAAAACGGCTAAGGATAAAGTTCGAACATCATTCAGGAGATGGACAAGCAAAAAAGCAACACAACGCTAGAATAGCTGCAATTTTTCTTGCTATCCTGTGACATGCTGCTTCTCTCCAGTATATTTTGCCCGAATCAAAGACGTCAGAGCAGCTTTGAATTTGAATTCTATCTGATTTCGTTCGTAATTTAGTTAGAAATGAGCCTTTTCTCGTCTGCCTTTCCTTCGTAGCAGTTCTTTCTCTCCTTACGACGCATTCCAACTGCCTTCTTTCTAAGAAGAGCGCACAACAGCAGCGAACGTTCCAATTCACGTCACTTTGTACTATAATTCATTCTCCAAATCCACACACATACACGTTTTCAGCAAAGCGGATACACAACACGCCTTGTTCTTTGGTACCTCTTGGATTTCAAGCTGACCCAGCCAAACAGAGATCAGCTTTTTGCCGGCGTTGAGTCAGCCGCCAAAAACGCTTTCAGCCAATCGTCTTCAAAAAGCCGTCCAGCACTCGCACAATGTTTACTGCTGCCAAAATCGACTCGGCGTTTTGACGTGAATAATTCACTTGTGGAATTATCGCCGCCCCATTACTACATCACTAATGACTCTTATAAAGAAGCGATGGTCGACAACAACGGAACCATCGCCCACTGCCCACTGTCACCGTACGTCGGCAAATGCACGTGTCCCTCCAGCCCGGATCAGGAGCCATGCGATCGTTCGCCTGTGGCAACATGTGACGCGGAACTTCACGGGAACTGGCCGCTAATTCAGCGCGGTGACTGTAATCTAAAACCAAGGCGACGATCTCCTGCGACGAGGAGGCGCCGTCAGTGAGATTCTAATTGGTCATGCGTGAGCGTGGAATTCGCGGTTGTTGACATCCAGCGCTGCCGACGCACACACACATACTGCCGCCACCGCCATCGCCTCAGTGCTCGGCGCCCTCAGCAGCCCCACCCTGCTGCTGCCTCTCGACATCCACCATGTGACTACTGCTTTATGTGCCTCTGCTATTCACGCTTCCATCAATATTACTATCTTCACTCGCACAAACCTTGCACCGTTGCATTTGTTTTGTTTACGACTCTGCGCGCCTGTAAGACTCAGACGGCATTTGTCTGCGAGTGCCTCGCCATGTGCATCTAAGAATCTCGGTAGGAGAAATCCTGCTACCCTCGCCAAAAAAGCCAAATAATAGCCTACTCTTCCGCAGATTCAGCGCTCATTGTGCAACCTTACTACGTATCATTGTTGGTAATTTTTTTTTGCACTCGACAGCCTACAAACGCGTCACTAATGCTGGATACTAGTCCGCAGTTGCGTCTTTTTTTCTATGAATGCTGGCATTCCTCCGCCTTCTCATTCCTTTTAACATGCTAAAGAGTCACCGTGATGATCGTTCTCCTTGTTCCATCCGCAATAAAGAGCGACACTTCGGCGTCACCCACCAGCTAGCACCAAAAGACGTTCACTTCGATCCGGGTCCGGGTTTTGCTCCTTCCTCGTTCAAACCGAACAATGTGGCCTTTTTTTCTTGAACTCGTCTGGGGAATGCCATGAATCTGGTCTCGAAATTGTCGCTGTTCCGTTGTGACGCTATTCAACAACTGACTTATTACATTTCTCACTTAGTCGCGTCTTGAATCCATCCCTTTGTTAACTTCACATTTAGAAACACACGTGAAGAGGACGTAGGCGTACTGGAACAACAGGCTATTCACTGCATCTATTCAGCTCAATGAGCGTTTTCTCTCACCTTCTCATACATTCGTTCAGTGCTAACACCAACTGTACCCGCAAAATTTTCTGCCGGACCTGTGAATGACAAGTTGCGCGAATCTGCCAAACATTCAAACCCTTCCGCAATCAGTTATGAAGCGGGGAGCTACTCTCGAATAGCTCGCTTTCGTTGTGGAACCATATTTCCATGATTTCTGCACTCTTGTCGAGTTATACCCATAAAGCCATGTCTCTTTCTGTGCGTGAATTCTGAACCAGTGTATCATTTGAAACACTAGCAAATGTTTCAATAGCTCGTACCACATCCAATCACAGCGAACAAATCAGCCGCCCATGGATTTGTTTGATTGATACTTGTTCACAGCACATGTGCCTCTTCTTCGCACAACCCATCAGTCGCATATTACAGCAGATTCGTAGGAGCGCCGGTGAGGGTGGCGGCACCGGACACGACTTTGGGCTTTATGAATCTTTCTCGTATCCTCGTCTTCACCACTCTGTCCCTCAAATCACATCTCCATCACGTCGTAATAATAACAATAAGCACGCGTCGCGCTCATCTTCTGCCTTAGCCCCATGGCTATTATCGTAATCCTCTTCAACGTCATACGTCAACCTGCACTACTCAAAAACACATTCCGTCGCTTTCGTGATGAACATCGTAGCTCTGTTTGCTTGTCTTCATTCTCCTCGTCTCTTCTATTTACGCGACTCACTTTGCCTCATCGTCAGATTCAATTCATCCAGCTTCTTCGTGGAACACTCGTACCCCAGGTATTGGCGAATTCCAAACGAAGATAGAGAGACAGCTGTTTCAGGAAGCAAGAGATTCACTTTCGTTAGTCCGTTGAACCCTACACTCCAGAATGTCGACTCCCGATCAGAAACCGCCCACCAGTCTGGGTGCCGATCGGAAACGATCCAGTATTGTTAAGGCAAGTTGCATCGGTTTTGTTTTTATGATTATTCTTCTCTATGTTCTCCGCGAGATTCCTCATCCCATAACTTCGAAGAAAATTCATCCGCAAACTATAGTCAAGCTAAAAAGCCTCTTTCAGAACATATCGGTCCTTAGAATACCAAAAATACCCAGCTGGCCACTTGAATCGATGCTCGAAAGCGTGGCTTATCCATTCTACAAAGTATCCAGTGCCCTCTGGGTACTGGCGCTGCAGTGAGCGATGAGCTAGACACTCTGCTCGAATTGCCAACTCGAGCATCGCTGAGCATTTTCA
The DNA here is from genome assembly GCA_037903475.1 of Ancylostoma caninum. Lineage (NCBI taxonomy): Eukaryota > Metazoa > Nematoda > Chromadorea > Rhabditida > Ancylostomatidae > Ancylostoma > Ancylostoma caninum. The sequence goes on from JBAJFG010000231.1 coordinate 696,047, forward strand.
GTTCATATCCCGCCGCTTGTCTGCGCTGTCTTTCAAAAAGGACAGCGCCCGCACTCCTCTGCTTCTTTCCGTGGCCAACAACGCTGAACGGTGAACAACACCAACAAGAGGCCTCCAATGCCTCCATACGCACTCAGCGTTCATAAAACCTCGTTTACTACGAGTTAAAAACGCATTCTTCACGGATTATCGCTAATGCATTCCTATTAGTAAATGGCAGCTTAGCTCGGATTGACTTTTTCTGTAGATTTTCTGCCCGAAGCGTGCATTAGCATACGATTGGATCATTTGTATTCTGTGATGTTCGCTTTTCTGAGCCTATTTTGCGGGAATGATTGGCTTCTATTTTGCAGGTGGTGTGAAGGAATTTGGAAACTTCGTTGGCCAATTGCAATTCGGTTCGGTCACACAATCCAAGATAAACCTAATTAGACTTGTTCGCTAATGTTTCCTTTAATCAAAGCCTACTTAACAACACAAATTTGGATCCAAGAGCTTTTTCCTGTTTAATGTTCCCTTGATACAACGAACAAGTTATTACCAATCCTTGGTGGGTAGTAAAGAGAAGCACTAGCTGTTCAATACCAATAGCGCTAGTATTCTGAGGATAAGCAAAGTAAACAAAGTGCAACCCACATAAATTATTACTACTACTTAATTCTTTTCCAGCGCCTCAGCAATGATTGCATTTCTTGCCACTTCAGCGATACCCTCACTGAGTTTCGAAAAAAGAAAACTTCCTACTTCTGAATAAGCGCAGCACAACGCTAATCGCTTCTATTCAGGGCAGCTTTCAAAGCGACACTGGGCTGTATGGAGGAAAAACCGGAGTAAAGCAGATCTTAACGGCACCATCACAATCGCATTCACGAATGACACCAGGTGGACAGGTGGGTATTTCGATTATGACGTCAGCACTACAAAGCACTTGCATTATTCGATTCTCTTCTACTTCTCCAGACATTCCTGTGTGTGATGGGCTCCGTAATCAGTGTGGCGATCTGCATTTGGCTGGCCGCGTTCAGTCGTGAACCCGGATGGAGGAGGGCCGTATTCGCCACGGGAGCAGCGTTGTGCGCAGTCATGTTCGCTTTTCTCGCCTTCATGACTATACGACGAGCGAAACAGTAAGCTCTCAACTGATTCATCTTCATTCCACTCTTTCAACTGCGGAATTCGCCTAAACTGACGCCCACACAAATACTCCTGTTTCATTTCCTCGATAATCAACAATTAGGATGAAGTTACCTACATGAGGCCTAGCGGCATATCAAATTTCACATACTAATGAACTTGTCGTTTGGTCCAAAAAAAGTTATTCAGCTCGTCCAGGTTCGATCAAGGAGCGGTCACCACAATGGTTAATTTGGAGGGTGACGGTAGTAGCGGTAGGATGGGAGGAGGAGGGGGGGGGTCGAAGTGAGCCAATTGCAAAAAACTTGTAGCCCTTTGCCCACGTAGCGGTCAGCCAGCATTTATGCGATCCGAGCAGAGCATGCAGTGCAAATGACGCGTTGCTCAAAGTGCTTCGCCGATAAAACATTTTCGGTAAAAGGCTTTTTTTGTGCTGTTCACGAGAATAGCCAACGATGCATAATTTCTGAGGGATTTCCGATTAAAAGCTGGAGAAGGGTTTATTGAACTAGCGTGAACCTTGCTAATCAAGTGGCTTAGGTTGGGAATTTCGGAACGAGCTTGTTTCCTGGAATTCTAGGTGGAAGAGTCAATAGCTTTTACCACTGTGCCCTTTTCATGTATGACACACTTTACATGATTGCTTTTCAATGCTGCCTTAAAAACTCAACTTTGGATCCATTGTTTTCTTAATTATTCTCTTCAAATGTTTTCAGTCAACTTTTAACCCAACACTTTTGCTTTACAGCTCAGCATCCACGAACACTTTTCCATTCCAGCCCACCCGAACCAGAAGCACTTCCCGACTTATCACAACGTCGTTCGACGATCGGAGCGCGGGTCAGCAAGAGGTCGATAGCCGCTGCAGGTCTTGGCGGTGCTGGAGGTGATGACTGTCCGACACAGGTGTGACATCGGTGCTTTCCTCTCCTGCTCTTTTTCACATGTCCTCTTACTCCTCCACTATCCTTCTATTGATCGTTCTTCTTCACCAAGTTGCTCTCACCGCACAGCACCTTACCATACGGTGTAATGGACAGCTGCTTTTGAATTCTTTTCACTCTAACTCTCCCCTGTCTCACTCTGCTTTGCAAAACTATCCGTCTTCCTGCAGTACGAAGGAACTCGTCCAAACGCTCCCATGTTGCTTCCCCGTCTTGTTTCGTAGTTGTGCGAGCTAGTGGGACAGCCCAAACTCTGAATGCGTAGCAGAAATGAACATCTAACATAGTGGGTCATTTTGTACTCCAGTGCTCCATGGGAACGATTACAAATACACCAGAACAGCTATAACGGGACCAAGTATGGTGCGCCTACGAGCTTCGCCTTATTTTAAAAGCGCTAAAACGCAGGCAGAAAACCACATTGCACTATCGCGCGAGGGATTTGCTGTCATTTTACTAATAGCCACTTTTTCGAATGTGTTTCGTCCCAGCCAACGTGCGGTTTGATTCCATTTGAATTGGGAGATTATGATAGGCACAAAAGAATGGAGCGTAGAATGTTACCAAACATCGCATCAATTATTGAATCACGGCGCTTCAAATGGATCCATAGCAAACTTAGTGCAATAGGCATGGTATAAACTTGAGGATATTCCCGAATGTATCATACCCTTGGTCGTTACTTGGAGCACAAATAAGGCATGAGACAAGTCCTAACGTAGCACATAACCATGAGAACACGACATGAACACTGTGTTTCAATTTTCTAGGTGCTCGTTGTAGGAGACAAGACGCATCCAGCGCTAACGATCGGATAAACCACGCCCACTTCAGCACTAAAATGCCCAACAATCAATGTTATTGTTCACTTTCATAACCTCCGCTATACCTTTGGCCCTCCCCTCGCTAGCTCGTACCACGAGACGCCCAATCCCCTAGTGTTATTCGTATGTTGCGATATGTTTGACGATTTTATTGACTGCTTTATTTGTACACTTTGAATCTCACTCTAGCAAATTCCCGGTCCGATTACGGTGCAAAATTTCGATACGATGCCCAAGTTTACCTTGCGCTTCACGTTGTACATAAGCCTAACTTTTCTCATATCTTTCATAAGTTTGCAATTCTCTTTGGCATTTCATACGTCTTCTTCTCCGCAGATGACTAGTACCCGATGCGAAGCCAATATGTGGGCTGCATCGCCATGCATTGCATATGTCTGTTTCTTTTGTGTGTTTCGTTTTTATCCTCATAAATCAACGATACCTATCCGTCTTTTCTTCTCACGACAATATATCGAATCTCCGAGAGGTATGTGGGAAGGAAAACGGCTGTAAGCCCCCTGAAATGCCAGCAGGGACGGGTTATGCCGACTATGCAGTGGATATTTCACCTTGGAAAGGCTTTTCGTTCAGTCGCATAAAACCGAAAAGAGCCACGGTTCCATGGAATATAATACAAAGTTATTTTTCTGCAAATCGTCTTCAGATCAACTTAGGTGTGTAGGAGAGAGTCCTACACGTGCGATAGCACTCTGCGACAATTTAAAAACGATATCATATGGTACTCGGACATTGATGCAGCACTACGCTGCGATGAAACGCTTCAAACATGGAGTGGAAAACTAAATCAGACCTTAAGGAAGCTAAAACCCTGCAGCAGAGCAAAAGCTGTAGAAAGCATGCAAAGGTTCAAGCAATGTGGAAGAAATAAACGCATGTGCTCACTCGATAGGAAACAAACCTGCACGGTTATTAAGATGGTGCTAAATCACCATTAGAACCCTTGTAAATTCAAGAAATTGAAGGATAACATGCAGCTAACTATCATGAAGCATATGTTCTTGCCCTCCTAGCATACCAATATTTGAAGCCAAGTAATAAATTACTCTCAGTCATATTTTGCCTCAGCGCAAAGCGTTAAAGCGCAAGATATGGTCAGTATTTTAGTTTTGACCGGTGTTCTCCGATATTGCTGCAAGAACGTTCTCGATTCTAGTACGAAACCTTCATCATAAAGCGAAACTCACAAACAGCTCTTTCACAGATTTTATTCAGAGCATAACGCTGCAAAATACTAACGAAAATGCGCGAAGCAATCTTGAAGACGTCCTAATTCTCCACAGCATATTTGGCAACAAAACCCTCATTTTCGAGTAATTCCAAAAATAAACAAAATATAGGCCGGAAAATTTTGTTGGTACAAGTTTTTCGTGTGCTGTTGAAGCGAATCCAAATGAGAGCGCATGTATGATGGACAGCTGCGCCAAGTGGGTGTGCATACAAATTTGTAGATACACCATTTTGTCGAACTGCAGCGTGCATTCTCAACCGGATCAGAAAACGCTCTGAGAAAGCAAAGTCCTCAACAGGAGATTATTGACTGTGCATTACATGAATCAGACCTGGTCCTGATCAAGTACGACTTATCCGACGGCAGGAATGTTCACTTCGTGAAACTTAGCTTGTAGCAGGAAAATGACAGATGACAAGAGAATATTGTGCTGTGGATTCCAATCGATGTTAGCTTCTTTTTATTTTCAACAAAATTTTTGTTCATTTACAGAAAAATTCGTCGAAAAAATCCGAACACCAGGAACCAGTGTTAAAACCTGATGGGATTCCACCCAACTTATGCAAGGGAGCAATATGCAATGATAAATGCCGGTTTTGGAAACAACACTTGGGTTCCAAGTTGAAAATACTTCCTGAATAACGTATGGACGACTTGGGAATCACCCAAGGATATCCTACTTCAGTTGTCCTTCTCGTTTAATTACACTAATCATTCAGTGCTTTGATTTTTAAGCGTACTGCGAAAATGTCCACCTTATCATCATTCAAGGGGGATGAAAACCACCACTTGGTTAGCAATTTGATCATTATTAACTATGATGAATAGAAAAACTTGCAACGCCGATGGAGATCCTCATTATACCAGCCACCTCACATCTTGCCAGGAAAATTTTAAGAAGTTGCAGAGCAATTGAAATGACGTGATGGACTCCGACTCTAACTGGGAGCACATGCCCAGAAATACATCAGCTCTAAAAATGTTACAAAATCTGCATTTCATTATGGACAGCAACTTATTCACGATGTCTCAACCCGACCAAAAAAATTCAGAGCAAACCAAATGGATTTCTTCACTAATCAGTATCGTAATAGGAGCAGAGCTAATCCTATTTTTATGGATCCAAGGTAAACGCTGCAACAACCAGCACCTACTCTCCGAGTGCACGAAAAGCACGTCCAGACAACCAGCAAATGAACAGCGAACGACTCGTATCGCAGAGAAGTGTAAAGTCATCCATGCGTAAAGAAACCGAGCCCCCGGAACATTAGGAAACCCAACAGAGAACGAGCCCTTACCTTCGATCCATCCACGTCTACTATGGCTGTCTGTATCTCGGTGATTTGATCCTGCACATAGTTCAACTTCAAATGGCAACCGTCGATTTGGTCGGCAACAGCCTCACGCTCCTGTACATCTTGCACTTGCACGAAACGACGTTCCTGAAACGAAGTTGGAATTACTTCGCATCCTTCTTCCCGATAGCCTGCTTGGGGACTTGGCATTGCTGAAGTTGGTTCCGGAAAACAGCTGCAAATTGCTGCACTAATTGTGTGAAAGCATTCGTTCACTAGAATTCGAGGAATTTTTCACAGCGAAAACAAAGCAACTACGGTATTCGAGACCTATACGATAAAAGAAATTCGAGACATCCACGAAATATGACTTAACCTGACAGTGCCTAAGAACAAAGTGCATGGTAAGACAACGCTGCCATCGAAACTGTTATGAGTTTATGTCAAGTATCTTTAAATGCATTGCGAAGGGTCAATACTTCACGATTAGATCACAACTGACGAAATTCGAGTTACCTCTACCTAGAGGAGCCTTTTATGTTGAGCTGCATCTGCATCGAACACTCTTTCAATTCCAGCAGAAGTATCACCGCATCGATTACTAGCGAAGTGCATGCAACTAGCAAGCACGACATAAGGACAAGTTCGAAACGGAAAATGGATGTAATTACATCTTATCCATACAGCAATAGAGCACCGCGAAGAGGACAGAAAACCAAGAAGTGACGGGGGATGTCCGTGAAGGGCACTTCTACTATTCTGATTTAATCATATGAAACCTCAAGTACCACTGAAGCATCAAAATTTAGTGCTTACAAGAGTTGTGATTTCATCCACAAGTCGAGTTCGCTCTTCCAGTTGCCGGCCGAGTTCCTCTTCCATCTTGCCAACTGTCTGCTTCTGGGTCACAAGACGATTCAACTGGAAAAGAAAACATGAAAAAGGAGAAGTTTTTGGAATAACAAAAACTGCATGTGTAATCTTGTAGTGGCCTTCACGACATTAAAATACCGAAGTACCGGTGAAATAAACACTTGGCATTCCCACCGTTTTCACCATTCGGCTCAGTTAGTACATGCGAGCCCTCTTAATATATTAATCCGTTTCCTTCTTCAAGCTACAAAGATAGGTTGCATGTTTTGGTCGCTCAGATGGTACTAGACGCTTTCATTTTTTTTTCAAGTTCAATCTCCTTACAACATCGAAGGTAGTGTTGCAATCAAAATCAGAAAACTTTGTTATGAAGACATTAGTTCATTTGAGTAGTCCTCACTCTAGCCAAACACAATCAATTTAGCCTTGACCAGAAAACCTCGTCAATTTCATTTCAATGACGACAATATCCGAAATCTAACATCATTCCCGCAATAAAACAGGCAGGGAATGCGTCAAAACCTAGAGACAATTCGAGTATTTCCATAGAAGGTGGTCCCAAACGACCAACAAATTCCCAGTTCAAATGAAAGCAAGAGACCCAAAGAAAAACGTACCAAGAGATTACACCTAGACCCTTTCAACAAATTAACCATGGAATAAGAAATGGAAGAGACTAGTCATGAGACTTGCCAGGAGCTTCGCTAAAGTGCTAGCAAATCCACTAACCCTCTTCTCGATGAATGTCCACTTCATCTTGGCTTGCTTAGGGGAGAATGCCACTTCTGGAGACGGTTGACCCCTATTTGCCGGGGTTCGGGCCATTCGAGATTGCGCCGTTCGCATCGGTGTCATCCGTGATGAGGCAGCTGATCGAGCCTGAACGACTTTTACAATCCTTGCTTGCTTGAAACATGGTATGCTAAGAGAAAGTCCAGTCTTGAAGGTAACACAATAACCTGTCTAGCCTGCTCTTTTTGTGCTTTCCGCAGACGATTAATCTCCTCGTTCGTACGCTTCATGAACTGCTCGCGTTGTCTGTCTTTATTTTCTAGCTGGCGGATAAGGTTGTCCCGCCTCCTGAAAATTGGAACTTTCCTTGGATGAAAAAAAAACATAGAAGAAAAAATGTATTCAATTATAGAGTCTAGCTGTAACAGAATTACAACTTTAATTTGCTCCCTTGCAAAGAGAAGACATACAGCATCAGGGTCAAGCGTGTGTCGATAAATTATCAAGAGGGGGGGGGTCGTACGGGGGGTGGGAAAAGAGGGGGGATCGTAAGGGGGGGGGGTCGTGGTCGGGAGGGGGGTGCCTTAGTGCGGAATAGGAGGTAGAAATTTAGGCTAAAATTTTCGCACGTTCGTACTGAAAGTCCTACCCAGTCCCGCAGGCCGGTAAATAGTCATTTTATGGATCCTACCCAATAGTGCTTTAACCCCAAGTTTCAGGTCTCCAGCTTCAAGAGGAAAGATTCAGCACGGGAATTACGGAGATGAGGTTTCGTCGATAAAAATGGCCTTTTTCCATGTTTTTATCGACGGAGTTGAATCGCGGCAGAAGCAGCTGCGGAAAAACGAGCTGTACAGCCTGAAAGCGCGAACCTTCGACTATTAAAAACCTGAAAAAAATTGGGACCCCAACGGGCCAGATCTTCTGATGTTCGTGTCCGACTACAACCATGCCTCTGAACGAGTCTAAATTTTAGGCCGAAATTTTCGCACGTCCGTACTGAAAGTCCTACCCAGTCCTGCAGGCCGGTAAAATATCATTTTATGGACCCTACCCAATAGTGCTTCACCCCAGAGTGTCAGGTCCCCAGCTTCAAGAGGAAAGATTCAGCACGGGAATTACGGAGATGAGGTTTCGTCGATAAAAATGGCCTTTTTTCCATGTTTTTATCGACGGAGTTGAATCGCGGTAGAAGCAGCTGCGGAAAAACGAGCTGTACAGCCTGAAAGCGCGAACCTTCGACTATTAAAAACCTGAAAAAAAATTGGGACCTCAACGGGCCAGATCTTCTGATATTCGTGTCCGACTACAACCATGTCTCTGAGCGAGTCAAAAATTTAGGCTGAAATTTTCGCACGCCCGTACTGAAAGTCCTACCCAGTCCTCCACCTCTATAAACAGCTATTTCGTGCTTTACGATCTCGAATCTACTACAAGCGCGTGTCATTTTACGCCATGCAAAAATTCTAGCCTCGGAGGGGATCGAACCCTTGACCATGTCGATCATGTGTATGGTTGTTTTTCGTGACGAATACGAAGGTATTTCGTTTAGAAAACTCTGTACGGACGCTTTCAGACTGAAATTCGCTCACCGCACACGCTCTAACCCTCAGCAAAAATTTTAGCCTCGGTAGGTAATCGAACCCTTCACCATGTAGATGATGTATATAGATGTTCTTTCTTGATGTGTTCGAGCCTCATTAGTTACGTAAGCAACATTGCATAGTTAATGCACGTTTTTTGTCCACCGCGTACATTTCAGCGTTTTCCAAAAAACTTCCAAACAACTAGCTAGATACAAAAGAGCCTCTTTCTCCTTGCTATGCTCTGGCTCCACCACACCTCTCGCAGTACGGGAAATGGGATATCTAAACATCTAAATTCTGCAAGCATGGAAGGAAATTTGTGGGCAAGGGGAGGGGGTCGTATTTTTGATGGCTCAAAGGAGGGGGGGGGGGTCGTATGGGGGTCGACTTTTTACCATCTTCACGCTTGACCCTGTACAGCATGACTTATAGCGAACAAGTGTATATAGTGTATATATGGTGTGGATAATGAAGAGTTCCGAAAAAAAAAATACCTCGCTTCTTTGTCCATAGCGGCCAATCTCTTAGCGTTGCTGCTCTGTTGTTGTTGAGCTCTCTTCATCTCTTCCTTGATTTTCTTCATCAAATCAACCTTAAACGATTTTTAGAATAGAAAAAAAACATCAAGAACACAATCACAGCTGAAATACCTAGATAGGTAACAACTGCAACAAATTATAAGAATTTTTGAGACGCATTTACTCTTGAAAGAGACATGGAGGATTTTATACTAGATGGGTGCGTCTGACACGCGTACGTCTATGAGATCAAAGGTAGGCCCAGTAGCAGCTCAGACGCAGTGAAGACACACGTGTTCAGGACTCGCGACGATCGCGCGATATGTACGATGTACATGCCGCGTTGACCGATACTCAAGAAAAATCCGCCGAAAATAGATGCAAGCGTCTAATCTTTCTCTTGAGTATTTTTTTTTCGAAAGTCCTCGCGAAAGTCGAGGTAATGTCTATGGGACGAAATATGGTTGGGGATGTGTACAGAGGTCTTTTTTTTTTTGAAGTTTTTTTTAGTTATGAGCGAGAGTTTACTCCTAGGTGATACCTCCGCGCATATGAAGCTGAGGTGAAAGATATAATTAACGGTCTCGTGATTGCGAACAAAGTGTTTTCGATAAATAGCAGTGGAATATAATCCGGTGTTTCAGAATAAGATTTCAGAATAATGATGATTGAGGATTGAATGCGCGACTGAGGCACGTATCTGGTGTAAATCGCCTCTATGAAAACTAAATAAGACCGTCAGTCACAAAAGGACTACCGGCAATCCAGCGAAAAACATTTCTCGAGATATTTCTCTTCGTTGATCGATATCACAATCCGATAGCGTGCAGATCACTGGCCAACAGCGCCTAATTATAATCGTGAAAAAAAGTAAAAAAAATCTGTAGAAACAATTTGGTGCAAAAGAAAAAGCAAACCAAAATGTGGTTAACATTAAAAGGTCACAAGACGCCTATTCCGCTCCGTAATTCAGAAGTCTTCGCTCCAATCCAATCACTCGTCACAATTACCATCCCTCACCTTCACTCTCTTCAACTCTTTAAGTTCTGCTTGATATCTGACGAGCTCCTGCCTCTCGCGTTCTTGTCGCGCCTAAATGGCCTGTTTAGAAAAAAAAAACTTGTTCAAAAGCATCTAAATCCAAACAACCTGCATCCTTTTGTGCTCCCTCTCCACCATCTGAAGTTTTCTGAACTCATTCCTCATATCTGACAGCTTTCGTTCGTATTCGTCTCGAATCCTCTGCAAGTCAACAGCTAGATAAAGCACAAAATTAACCCAACGAACTTATAGTACCTTCGCCTGCTCTTGACTGGCCTTATCCGTCTTTTTGGCCTCAGCCTCCATCAACACCTTGTCTCGCTCCGCTTCCATCTTCTTGATCTGTGCTGACAGTTCTGTCAGTTTCTTCTCATAGGTCAAGCGCACTTCTGCCAGACGGCGGTCAGATTGCTCCAATTCGGCGATCAACCTAGCGTGAGCAAAATAAGCCAGAAGGGAATGGACATAACCGAAGACAACGCAGAGCAACAAAAAGCGTAACAATGAGAGACAAATCGTGGCAAGAAGCATTTACCTCTCCTTGATGTTAATCTCCGTTTGAAGATTTGCTAAGTTATCCCTGAGCACTGCACCTTAACAGTAGTCATTCAAATGAACAAGAAATAGCTCAATTGCCGAAACAAGCAATCCGATATATGAATATTAGCAACTATACATACCTTTGTTGTCATCTTCAAACACCTGTTCGTCATCAACGTCCTGATCATACTCTTCGTCTTCATCCAATTCATCAGCATCGTTGCTTGTGCCATCCTCTTCGGCAGTGTCCACATGAGATGCGTAGTCAGACGTAACTGAAAAAGCACCGATCCATAGAAACGACTCCTCGTTAGAGAGATAACGTACCACGTTTCAGTGTTATGATGTAATTCATACATTTAATGCTCGCGTATGAGCAAAAATGTTATTTTTCTCATCGCCTAAAGATATAAAGTGTGGGTCACAGAATCTTACAGACGAATTATGCTTACTTAAAAAAAACACAAAAACGGATTTTCATGTCCGAGAGTTCGAGCACTTCTGGTTCTCGAATCCTGCCTCGTAATCGAGGCAATAAAAAGCGTGTAAGGACAAGTCTGTCCCAGTGGATCGGTTATCAGTACATCGGCCGAAATGAAGCGGGAAACGTAACTGCTTCCATCCATTTTTCCGTTTCTCTGTGATGATTAATTTTCTACGCTGCTCCCATCTCTCTTTTGTGTCTTTATCAGCCTACTGTTTTGCAGCGCTATTAGCGTTACGACTTCAAGTTTGATCACATGAGTTATTCATACCCAAGCGAAATTTGAGTTTAAGAACACTTATTTTAGGAGAGCTATTGGCTGACTATGAAAAAACACAGACTTTTATGCTTCTTGTAGTCTAAAATAATTTGCACACTACCGGGATTTCAATTGAAAGATTCCAGGCCATTTTGTATTCAGAATGCAATTGCTTCCAGACTTCCAAAATTAGTTTCCTTTTACCAGCCGCAGAAAAAGACCGCAAAACCAAATAAGCGATTGCGCGAACGAAGCAACTGGAGAAACTGGAGCACGACCGACTTTTTCGTTGCTCTTCACAACCCACAATTTGAGCAACTCCGACCATCTTATTCCTGAATACCGGACCATGTGACTCCAGCTGACGTGCTTATGGAATCTCTGGAATATCGACTGGGTTCCGTGCTGCGAAGTGTCACTCAGTTTGAACTGGCCGCTTTAGGAGGACCAGATTCACAGCTTTTGAAAGAAGATCGTTGACAGAGGTCTTTGAAGAGACTGGAGTACAGTGCGAACTTGAAGAAAAAGTGTATCTCCCGAAGTTCCAACATTTACTGCACATCTACGATCTGGTTACCAGTTTCTGTTATCAAGAAAGTTCACAGCTATGGTGAGTTTAGCTAAAAAGAACTGACGTTCATGACAACGGCGTCTTTTGAAAAACTTTGCATCTGCAGATCACTTTTCCGCGTCTTCTCACGCAGGTTTACTGGAGTTCCTCTAATTCAAGAAATTTGAGGTTTTAACTCTCTGTTTTGCTCTTGCACGAACTGTTTCTGCGCCACCAAAACTTCACTGCCAAATAATCATACAGCATTAAATAGGTTTGTTGAACTGTTCTAAAGTCCTAGCTTCTTAGTCAAAAGTTCATTCGGTATTCAGACGGAGAATTTTCCGTAGGAAAGTCTGAAATTTGATTCACAAAATTACCCCACATTAAGCTGAAATCTCAAGGTCCTGGATGCACATAGTTGCTAGTTCTGAATATTCTATAGAATATTCTATTCCTCAGTACGTCGGCTTCACCGCAGCAAAAACATTCCTGTTTCTTACAGAGGAAACCAGGTCGAGTATTAAAAGATGGCGCTCTAGCCTGCTCGCCGCCATTCATTCCTATCCTATGCCGGAATTGCCAATCATCAGTATACTTGCATTACGACGAATACCTCACAATCGGAAAATAAGAAGGGTAACAGAAACTGAGACAACTCTTGTTCCGTCCTGTTCTGCCATCCTTTGAAAGAAACGTGGTGTTCATCGACCATCAGGACTCAGCAGGCATCAAGAAGATTCGGAGGAATTTATTTTTAGTACTAGTGCCAGGAGCGGAGCGATGTGATTTTGCAGATTGATTTCGTGATTCAGAAATGTACCGTAGCGATTGATAGCCATAGTTTTCACCTCCGCTACCTTCTTTAGGACTCCTCCTTGGAGACTAGTCAACTAGGCATTTTCATTCAAGGTATGCGGCATGCATACCCTGAATGAAAATGCCGCACAGCCGACGCGAAACCGCGAACTTCCAACCTGCGTCTGAGATGCGTCAGAGCTGCGACTGTGCCTATTCTTCATCAAATAGACAATTGCTTGTAGAACGCATGCATCTACTATAAATTGAACGGATTGTAAAACATTCCTCCCCTACCTCGTACGTTGGCGCACCCCAGTGATAATCAGGTGTTGCTCATTCTATAGGGGACGGATCATGTGGAAATTTTGATTGTAGAAGGGTATTACGGATACAATCAAGCTCCCAAAGGCGCAACCTCCACTTTTGTAAACCGGTCCTTTTTTAATAAAAAAAAAGTCAAAACTGACCACAAGGTGACCATTGACCAGTTTTTGACCACTTTCAACTTTTTTCTTTCAAAACGGAGATGGTCTCACAAAAACGGAGGATACCACTCTGTGAGAGACTTAGTCCCCCGTAGCCGCACGTTTTGGAATTGACAGCTCATCAACACGCTCCTTCGAACCTGAGGTATTTCGCAATAATGTTCTCGGGTTGAGGGAGAAAACGTGCTCCAATGACATTTTTTTGTGTCTGACAGGTCGTGTAACAAGGTCTAAAGAGTTCTAGCGGGTTCTTACAGTCCCACAGTGTGATTAGTTTTTCGAAGACCTCAGCTTGGAATTAAGATGAAGTGGACTACATCTTTACGAACTATAAGCATCTCAAGCATTCCTAGATTTTAGATCATTCCTAGATTTCACTAATGGCTATTCACGCCACTTTTCCAGTGCTTCCTTCTTTTCCTGAAGGAGCACTAATATATAGGTACTTAGTAACTCATTCCTGAACCTGACTGGACTTAGTATCTAGTTCAAATCCTCTAGTGACCACCTCGTACTGTGCCCTGTCCCCACTGTCAAAGAAAAATACTCGTTTCCATAATTCGTTCACATCCCGTCCATTGCCCCTATCATTCGATCTGTCTCGCAACAAAGGGAGCACACGAGCGGAAACATCCTCCGACCGCATGCGCTATTCCCAAGCGCGGATGAGTCATAACCCGCAATCTCATGCCGAGCACCACCACACCATCATTCACTATTCTAATGTCCTGTCCCGTACGACCTCTACACATGTCGTAAAGCATATATGGGGTCGTTTTAATGATCAAGAGACATGAATCCTCTTGTAATGAGAATCACAAAAAGGAGAGTATCTTAAGACGAGCTTTTGATAAGGAATCGGACTGGGTTTGATTGAACAGATGCGCTTTCTTAGAAAAAAAAAAACATTACCACTTGCCTCTTTTCGCAGATGCTACAAATATGCTCAAGATATCGTCATTACAGGGTTTTTAACGAACAGCAACTCCCTTTCCTGTAGAGCGTGAATCATGAATCTAATACACGAGAGTAACTGATAATAATACAATCTAAATCCCTTCGCGATCCACCGTTAATTAGATCTCATATCACTATAAACACATAGGAAAACTGATGCTTAATCATCAAAGATTGCCCCACGTTCTGTGCTAACGAACAATACTCAGCTCAAAAAATCTCAGAGGCGGGAGTAAGCACTCAGTCTGATCGAAAGCCGAGGGTTTTGCATAAAATCCTAGCCAAAACTCTTTTGTTGCGGGTTGATCGAGGAATGAAACAGCCTAGAGTGACAGGACATTTGAAGACCGATGGATTCCCGGAGATGGACTTTTCCATTAAATTGAAAAATACCATAAGATGCGTAGCTGTTAGCACTTTCGTTAAACCTCACCTGGTGTCAGTTCAGTTAACCATACAATTTCTAAATGGGTTAGATTGAAATCTAGCTCTCCCTAAAGACATTGACCTGAATACGTAGGTCTTCATGGTCTTGTTGCCCTTTTTTGTTTCACCTTTTTTTGAGTTCATGATATTTCTCTTCGAATATATACAGTATTTCTATAGATCGGTCGGAAAGGTAGATTTAGAAACGGATTATCGGAGTCATTACTCCGCTAGACATTTCATCTCTTCATACACTTAACAACACGGTTGAATGACACCTTTTGCTGAGAAGCGGTATTTAATGTACTGTGCCAACGCCACTCAGAAAGAAAAGATTCCTCGAAGAAAGTTTTTACTTTACTCAAAGTAACCTCGTGATAGCTCCCTCCAGTTCCACTCTGACTAAAAGCTCGTTTTCGGAAAACCCTTTTCGGATGTCAGTTTTGCTTGAAAAATTGCTAGAAGGACACCAATGACATTAAGGAAAAAAAAACCCAAAAACAAAATTACGACTTTAACGGACAACTGACCCTCGTTCGACGCCACAGACACCGTCTTCCTAAGCCTTTCGATGTCAGCACGGGCCTCATCAATCAGCTGTTGATGTCCAAACGGCGAGAATGAATTATCAGCGCTCGCTGGAAATCCAGCACCGCCAGAAAGTGCCTTAAACGACGGGATTAAAAAGCATCCAAGAAAGTAAGAATATTCTGGTGCCTACCTGGTTTTTCCATTTTGTCAGCTCTTTTCTTAGCTGATTTGAAACCGCTTGTGATTCATATAGCTGTGAGCGCATCCTTTCTAGTTCATCAAGGTATTTTCTCAGAGTGGCTTGCACAGGATCCATGACTGCATCATTGGTAGAACTATCATTCGCATCTATAAATCTATCATACAATCTACCGCACAGTTGAAATGTACAGTAACACTTTTACCATCAGAAGAAGCTCCATTCTCATCGTTTGCCTGTGAATTTCCAAGAAACCCATTCGTTCCACTTGCTTTCGCCATGAGGTCCACATTCCTATTCCGAAGAATTTCATTTGTTTCCTGCAGCGCTTTTACACGGAATCTCAGCTGATTTATTTCGGCCTGAAAGATTACAAATGTATGCATAACTCTCTAAAAAAGTTCGATTTCAGTATGTGAATAGGAAAAGTGTAAGTAGGTGTGATTACATTGGAAGAGGACGTAAAATTGAACGTGAGAAACTAGAAACTTAATAATAAACCATTGGCCAGCAAGGAAGAAACAATACCAGAAAGACGATACTCCTACCTCGTCAAAAAAGAAAAAAAAAGATAAGCGCACTCCAAAGTCCATCTCTAATTTCCTTGTGAATAAATAGCAAAATGCTACAACAATAAGGAAAAAGGACAAGCATACTCCCAATTGAAGAGGAATGACCGAAACGCAGGTTATCCGCACGGATTCTCAACTATTGTCGCATTTGGAACAGATTATAACCTGAAGAAACGGCACCATTTCACATGCGACCCCAAAAATTCCAAAATTTTTTTTCCGAATTCCTCAAACTTTGCTAACAGAGTTATTTCCAGTGTTGAATACGAATTTCGCATCCATTTCATGCTGTATCGCCATTTTTGTAGGGTTACGATAGCCACACGATAAGTACGGTACTTAACAGAATCCTTTCAAATTTTACAGAGGGTTCTTTGAGGTGATGAAAACGAATAATGTATCGATTTTGCACCACAAACTAGGTCACTGTTAGCCTACGGGAGGAATGGCGAAGGAAAATGAGAAAATGTACAGTTTCCGAAGGAGGGGAATGGCAGTTTCGCGTAATGTGATTCTGGTAATCGTGATCTGAAACTACTCCTCTGTGCAAGATCGAGACGATTCTGTGAGATACCGCATCTACCGTTAAACTATCGATACCTTGTAAAAATGGGGCCACGGTACAAAACGAATATAATATTCGTATGTATCAAATAGGTAAAAATTTTTGCGAGAAGATATTTTGGAGATTTTGTGGCCCAGCATTTGGAATAGTGCGAATAGAACTATTTTCAGTAAAATGTTCTGAATTTTGAAGTGGCGAACCCCGCCTCTACTAATCAGGTCTACATATAGAATTACAGAACATTTCCTTTCAATTTGATTCAGTCATGAAATGCAATGTAATGTGAGTGAAGGACTTCGCATGAGTGCTGAAAAACAACCATCAAGATCGTTTTTGGAAATAATATGTTTGGAAGGAGGGAATTTATGTAAAGAAAGGCGGGCGAAATGGAAAGACACTCAAGCAAACAGAAATGGATAGAGATGGAAGCGATTTTCTGACACACAAACTAGAAACATTGAGATACTTCCGAAAAGATCGAAGCTAAAAGGAAAACCAAAGAAAAAACAGCACAACAACAGTAGACAAATAAAAAAAAGAAAAGACAAAAAATTCAAAACCGAGAATATCTCACCGTCAACATAACATTCTCATGGTATTGGTCGTTAACTGTCTCGACGCCATCACTATCAATTGTACGCCTGCCTTGCTTAAACTCAAGCAACTCGGCTTCAAGCGCAGCAATACGTCCACGCAACTCTCCAATGAGCTTCGACGATTTGTCTTGGTTTGCGACAACCTAAAGAAAAGAAATTCGCGCTACTGCAAGAAATAAAGGAAAAAAATAAACCAAAACATACATTGAAGGAGAAAAAAAAAGAAACCAAAACATACCTTGTTCTTGATGTTCTTGGCTCGATTCGCATACTTCATAGTATTAAGAGTCTCTACGAAATCGCTATCACTCGGTGATACACAAGCAATCATAAGTGTCCGACTAGAATCAAACAGTGCAGAAAAATTATAGTTTAAGAGAACTACGAACAGTAAAGACCTACCTATTTCCACCAAGTGAATCCTGTAGCAACCTGGTAAGCTTAGAGTCACGATAAGGGACGTGACTAACTTTTCCGTTTGCTCCTCCAAGTGCACTGATTACATTACCAAGTGCTAGCTTAAACAGCGAAGTGAGTGCGAAAGAAGGGTGTAGTGAACTTATAATCGTGAAAAAAAAACTAATAATTAACATACCAATCCACAGTTGATGCTTATCCCCTCCTTGGCACGATCACCTGTAGCTCCCGTGCGCTTTAGTCGTTCTGAGCCAGCAAGGTCAACAAAATGAAACTTCGCTGATAGAAGCTCCATTTCAATTTCCTGAACACAGTATCACGTCCCAGAAAGACTTCTCTTGCTTCCATATGGGTAGTTTTATGCATACTTGACCAGGAGTTGGCGTCTCTGTAGCAATTGCTACTCTTTGCTGCTTGATGTGGAGTGAAAAAATAGCGTGAGATCTAGATGACTGCTCATTCATGTTCGTTGCCGCTACTGTTCGATTTAGTGCACCATTTTTCAGAATTTCCAGCGTCTGAAATGATGATCTTGTACGCCTCATAGCCATTCATATGCTCTCCGCTTCCAATGAAGAAGTTTACCACTTCAATTGCCACAAGAAATTGAACAGATTCACTGGGAACCTAACTTTTTGTTGCAGCTGTATTATAAATGACCGTGGTACAAAAGAAATGAGATGTTGAAATTTACAATTTGGAAAGGATCACTTGAAAAAAAAACCGAATAAAAAAACCAAAAATTAGCGAAATTTGAAAACAAAACCTTAAAGAAAATAGTGAAGCGTATGAAGGGAATGGGACTATTAAAGGCTGAGCATACCGAATGCAAATCATGTACTCCTTTATTCGTGACACCGTGCAGATAAATTTCTCCACGAGCGTCTTCATGAATTCGAACGTTAAACGAGGATGCACGGTCGTTCGCTAACAAGTCGATGATTTCTTCATTGTAGAGCTAAAAATCAAAAATATAAACTAAGAGACTATGCGAGGAATGACTAGGTCAAACAAAAACATTGCGGACTTACCTCAATAAACTGCACAGAAACATCAAAAGTAGGTTCTAGGATGCCATTCTCTTGCGCTTCTCGTCTTAATTCAATAATGCGGCGGAAAACATGTGCTAGAGCACGTGGAATCACTCCAACCTAAACTTTCACGCCATAGTTCATGAAAGAAGTGCAAAATAACCAGCTTATTCCTACCTCGTGCTCTGAAACAGCACCGGCATCGAAAGCTGTACCCATAGTATAAGTTTTACCGGAACCAGTCTAAAACCATGAATTCGTTTGTATAAACAAAATCGGATGGAAAAACAGGAAATCTGCGAACTTGCCTGTCCATATGCAAGTACTGTAGCATTGAACCCATCGAAAAGGCCATTAACCAATTTTTCTATACATGAATCATAAATTTCGTGTTGTTGAGTAGCTTGATCAAAAACATGATCATATGTGAACGATCGATCAGTACCAATAGTAACCTGGAAAAATCTTTGCAGAATTTTCAACACCATTCACTCAAACTGCTCTTATATTCAGCATTTGATGAAAACTTATATAGAGTGCACGTTCAGTCAATTCGCTTTTAGAGCAATTGAACGATGGAATTTTCATCCTGGGAAAGCACATATTTCATGCATGGGCCATCTTTATCTAATCTCAAAACTTCACTGCTGTGAACCCCAAAAAAAAAAACATCGCATCTCGAAACAACTAAAGGGAAGCCCAATTCCTCACAAGCAGAAATGAGGAGTTTTCAGTGGCGCAAATTAAGTGTAAGGCATGTGACATCGAAAACCAATTTGAAGCTTCCAAAGACTTGATCTAAGTGTGAATGGATCAACTGAAGATTACTGAATATGTAGGTTGACCACTGCAAAAAAAAAGAAGAAGAAAGGAATGAAAATATAGGTGAACCGTGTAGTGTTGAGCACAAAATCCTCTCCCGATACATTATACAGACTATGATTACATTCCAAAATGAGCACATTGAACAATCTACCATGATGACAGAACAGACCAATGCTGCGCCAATAATAGAATAAATGAGGGGAACTTGATTATACTCACTGTAGGAGGAAGCTTTCCCGTTTATTTAGTGCATGAAAATTCCTTACTTCGCAAAAAAAAAAACTTTCTGTGGTATTTAAACGTGATAAGCACAAACAAGCATAGCAGCACACCTGAGGTTCGCCTGGAATAACGGATGTACATACGCGACTGCCTTCGAGTTTTTCTCGATTTCCCTGTGGTCGGATTCTGAAAAGAAAAAGCCATCAGGAAACCTCATGGTATTACGGACAACTCGATTCACAGTCATAACAACCCAGCACGATAATGCTCGTCAGAGAAACCATCTTACTTCATCCAGAAATTCAATCAAAATGATTCCCTGATTGTTCAACCATAGTCCCTTCCCGTGCTTCGATTCAACTATTTTGAGGTCACTTGAAGCACTGAGCACACATTGCTTGATGATTTTCGCGCGGAGGTCACTGCACAAACAACGCTCGATGAGTGATCACTTCTTAATCGCACCACACTCTTCTATATTTGGAAAGTGCTATGGTGTGGATTACAGCCTTATCTGGACTGCCTAAGCAGAAAATTGCACTTTCTGTTGGGCCTTGAACAAATGCGAGCGTGGTGGACTAAACGTAGTGTCCAAAAAAAGTTCGTAACCAACATAAGTCAAAAGAAACATTGGGAAGGAGCTACAAAAACTTTCCACTGAAAGGGCGGCTATATCATGTGTTGAGCATGATTACGATGAATACATGTCAGAATACGCTAAGAACACCATGTCTCAAAAGCCCAAGTTTGCATGGAAGGTGGAATGTGGGGAAGTGTTTTGCATACTGGTCATGATTATCAAAATTATTTCACCTCACTGATCTGCCAATTTGTAAGCGGAAGTGGTACTGGGGTGCTAAATGCATGCGATCTTCGGCTTCAACAAACAGTCCAATATTTGCTAAAAGTTTCACAAGATTCTTTGAGATGCGATGTCTACCAAAAGTGTCTGTCTACCAAATTTGAATGAAAAAAATGGCCCATCTCTGATACCTTATGAACTGGAAGTCAAAAAAAAAAACAACATTGTCCATTCAAGCAGAAAAGGACATCAAAGGATATCTTTTAAGGACGTGGTTAATATTTCGAAAATTCTAACAAAGGTAAAGCAAGGTCAGTAACTAATATTCTGAAAACTATGAAAGACACCCAGCACAGCCAATCACACCACTAAAATGTCTAAAAACTTCGTTACGACAAATGCTTCGCTTCAATAAATTTCCTATTGGGATCGCTGTGTCCGCTATAAGCTTGTTGGATATAAATCGCCCTCTCATCCAAAACAATAGCTGCCATTAACACATTGGTCACGCCCGCTAATAATCTGCCACCATCTGCCGATGATTACGTCAGACGAATCGATGCAAAAGCGGCAAAAAAAACCAGCAGTCGAAAGTAATCTTCTTCAAAAGAAGTTAACACATATTATGCTCCTAACTCTCAAGAAATTTAGCGTAGAAACCAAAACAATTGTCAAAACATCCAGTCCAACCACCCTCTTGGCTCGTTTACACCAGTGCAGGCTGGGTATACGTGTGGATAAATGCATACTGGCAGACATGCATGACTAATATGTAGTGCACTAGCAGCAATCTACCTCACCTGAGCGCCACTTGCACCGTTGACGGCACGTCTCCGCCACGGGACGAGAGCATCGATGAAGAGGAGCTGCCATCCATGACTTGTTGGGATAACTATTACAATATGCTCATCAGCTTAACCTGCAAGACAACAATCAGGGAAAAATACCACTAGAAGAACAAAGCCAGGCGCACAACAGCCCCGCGGTTAGACACAGACAACAGCAAAATTTCCAAATTGCAACGAAAAAGATCAATTTAAGTACACTGTGTAACAGTACATCAAAACAAACTTCTGCTATAATTTCAAGATTCGGCCGGAAAATTGCAGTGCAATTACGAAACCAGTTTAAGATAGAGGTGCGACGAGTTTTTGTACTAACGAAGCTAAACCCATTTACAAAAGAAACTAATAGAACCTTGCATAAAATAGCAACAGTCAACCACCTGCCCACTTAATGACAGCGTTCGCCAAATGGGTGCCGCTGGTGCCTAGTAGCGAGACAGCACCGGGAAAACAAACAATTCTCTGCTTAAGCCCTATATGCTATGTACCTCTGATACTCGAACGCTCGTATAGGGACAATGGACAAAAAAGGATCGATAAACCTGGCACTCTCGTCTAGGTAGGCTATAAAATCTGTTCAGCAAGGTGCATAGGTTACGAAATCCAGAAGCACATTAGGCTGTGAGGAAAACATTCCAGGAGCAGGTACAAGCCCTAATTTAGCTTAAAATCATCCATACAAGTTGCCCTAATGGAAAAATGATAAGTGACCAGTGCAGATCTTCCAACTCCACAAATAACATCAGCAATCCCAAATTAAAAATAAGGATTAAGTCGCCTGAACGAAGATTTTACTTTCATTGAAGTAAATGCCAAAACACTACTAGTACTGCCTATAAATGCACCAATATAATGAGGTCAGCCGTTCTCAACAGTTCCGAGGAACAGATTCTTTCGCTAATGGCGTGCAGATGTGCAACATCCGCACCTAGAGGGGAGCTGATATAGAAATACAAAGCCGCGTCGTCATATCTAAAAAAAAACAATTGCAAAAACAAAGCTATCGAAACCGGTAAATACGTACAATACTGAGTGTTACCCCGGCGGCGTTACGTTAATTCGCCATGTGGAAGAATGGAAGAGTCAAGGCAGCAAACATGAACCAGATCGAACCTCTTGACCCAGTATGCAAGAATAATGAAAACAGCAGGCAAAACATGCAGTGGAAACTTCCAAGTATTCAAATTATGAATGGAAAAAAGAAAGAGCACAGCTAACAAAGAGTTCAGTCCTGTTAAGACAGGTCTAGTCCTCATTACATGAGATCGCTCATGTGTACAACAATGAAACATGAAAGTGAAGCAAGTAAAACGAGGAACATTCAACTGTAACAACCATAGAAAAACATTCTCATGGTGAAAAATGGGAACAACAAAAACCAAAACAAAAAAAGGGGTTTACTGAGGACCCACCTACATCACCAGATAAGTGTCTATGACATTGTTAAATGACCTGAGTTTGGTAGGGAATGGTTTCCTGTTGTGTAACCTTACATACTCAGAACCAGCCCTGTTGGTAAAGGAATGTAGCCTGCAGCTGAGACTGGCCGTAATGTTTTTAGTAGGGTTACCATCCTCCTCAGAGACACTAAACATGAACCTCGCTTGGAGCTGATTTTTCGTCCTTACCTGCGTTCTCCTCAAACACTGAAGTGCTTGAAAAATTGACACCCAACTGAAAAGAATGTCTGGCGGGAATTGATCCCTCGCAACCAGTTAGAGTATCGAACGAGTAAAAACCGAACAAATTAAATTAATTTGAGTATTTGATTTGGAAAAAAAAAGGAAATTCCAAAGATAAAGAGCTCAACAGCTCTTTCTTTGAAATCTCTAGGGCTTTTTCTTTGAGTGTTCCATTTTTACACTCAATCAAATTGCATATCTGGATATCGAATCTTATTAAGACATCACTCGGTCAACTAAATATTAACAGCTCTGTGTAGTTTAATCCCGTTTTTTTTTCACAAACATCTGTAACGTAGGAGTGAAAGGCAAACAAAACTTCTACAGAAGCATGTAGGTACATAACTTCGCTTGACTGATTATACAGATCTCCCATTCAAGATACATTAAAACAAGGAAAAGCCAAGAAATAGAAGTGAAGGTGAGTGAAGGTACTTAGACTCTACCTTATCAGAGATTCTAACAACTTTTATTTCAACGCCTTTTTCGAAAGAGCGGGATGAGATCGAACTTCCATCAATTACACTGCCATTCTTTCCTAACGCTACCACCCAAATGGGAGAACGTGCCCGGGACAGAACTGTTAAAAAGGATCGCTCGCAAACACCATGAATAACCAGTGCCCTCTTATCAACAAATCGATCTGCTCGTCCATTATTAATCCAAGGAGCTTATTCACCCCACGCGTATGAGATTCACCAGTTCCGTCTTCACAACAGCACTTGGTGCAAGGGTAAAAAAAAATTAAACAACGGTATTACTCTGCATCTGCACAACAAAGTTCATCAGGCAAAACTGCAACTTGCACTTGACGACCTTGAGGAGTGTTGAAAAAACGTAGTGCAGAAAGTAGTCGTGATAGCAGTGAACAAATTTGTATCAAGGCGAACAATGGACAACGGAGGAACACAGAAGAAAACAGCATTGGTGTTTCTTACGGACATAAACATGAGCAGATAGATCTGAGACGCACCAAGCGATGACTCTGTGATCGATGGAGGTATTAGAGGAGAACCCAGTTCGACTAAAGAAGAAAGTCATACGGGTAAAAACGCTGCGCAGGCGACACCGCAAGCTGAAGGTCGCGCTCAGGTCCACGTCGGCCCTATTCAGAGACGGTTCAGCCGAACAATGAAAAAACAAAAAAGAAAACACCGTAACGTAGTGTAACGCGGCCGCAAGCACCATTGTAGGCGAGAAAAGGCAAACAGTATTGTCTTGTTTTGGAGTACATCATCCTTTTGTAAAAAGAGTGCAGGTAAAAACGGAAAATGGACGAAGAGCGACAGAGAAGTGCAGCGGTGCTCATTCGGTAAACTCTATTACACGTCTTAGAAGCTAGGTAAATAGATTGTTATACCGGAAAATGAGGAATTATGTCTGGGAGAAGATTCGAAACGTAACTTCTGTGAACAACCACAACGCATACTTTCGCTTCCTCGGGAAATGCATCTACCACTCTGAGCCTGAATGCATCACTTAGATTACCCACGGTAAACGCATCGACGCTCGTGCTAACCATGAGCAAATTTAGTGCAAAAGACTTAAAGAGAGTGAAGAGAAAAACAGGCAAAATGCAGCAACATTCAATTATCGTCGCGTTTGAAACATACCACAATAAACTAACATGAAAGACAAAACAAAACAATAATAAACATCTGAATAATATCATCCTAGATAGATAATAATTAAACTTCAAATTTTAAGCCCTTCCAGTGATACGCTTTGCTTCCATGATTATTATTCCTATCAAGCACTACTCAGTCATTATGTAAAAATTAATATCCCAATAATAATCAGCGATTTCATAAGGCTGTATTTGTCAAAAACTTCGTTCACCAACATTAGAAAGGTGCTGAGCTATCTAAAAGCAGCACTCGCAGAAATTTTCACTTCTTATTGTGAGGTAGCCCGTGCTCAATGTGAACGGTTGTCACAAAGTCAGCATCCAGGTGGTCGGACCCAATTTTTAGAGCGCATTCGAACGCACGGAAAACAGCAACCCGTTTTTATGGATTTCCCACATGTCTCGAGCCATTCCACCCCTGGATATGAGTTCTACTTCCATAATGCCCAATAAAATCTCAAATGTGAACATTTCTACGGGTGCTCTCTTCGGAGGATTTCAGGATCGCAAGGGAACGAGAATCCGGCGCATGGTTTGACGCAACCGATGGTTTGGTATCTCGATACGGAGTAATTAATGCAATAGGTTCTAACGTCCTTTTTACAACAACGGTAATAATTGAAGTAGAACCATCAGAAATGCGATTACAAGACAGGAAAACAATCTGGCATGAAGCCAGAAGGTAACTGAATATGTGAAGTGAGAGGATGTTGAAAGCGCATGCTCCGCGTTTTTACTAACACATAAGATGCGCAAGACGACAAGACGAAAAAGCATTCATTATGTCGATCGCTGACGCATGCTCGCCGAAGTTTTATCAATTGTAGGCGAGCCGAACACTTCGACACTGGGCAGGAAAGTGTGTCGATGGGAAGGAGAGACGTCAAAAACTCTTTCAAATTGGATGGGAACAAATGTTGCATGAAGAATCCTGTGAATAAATCCGCTTATTCAATTTTGCCAACAAAATTGCAGACAACCTCCACACTCCTCGGATAGGGTGAGGGACAACAAAAAATTTCTGGCTGATGTTTCGTTTATTAAAAAAACACTTTCAACATTATTCGCCGAAATATAAACCAAATCGAAGGCGCTCAAACATCACGCAGTTTGAACAGTCAACGTCACGCACGCGGGTTTTTCGAGCAAAAGGCAAACTGGGACGGACTCAATGCAACAAATACGAACAGACAGGCCAGATAAATCTAGTCTTTTGATAAAACTACTCAACTATACATGTGAGATAGTGGAATTCATGTGAGCTTCTCGAACTACTTTGAACTCAGCGAATTCTCCGCGGGATTGAAAAGGTACAATAGATAACACGCCACTGTCGTTCCTCTAGTTATACATAGAAACTTCATATATAGAAACACTCAGCCAAAACTGGGACTGTATAAGACGTCGCGATCATAGCTGCGCTTCGAAGAATGAAGCAAATATGTACAAGAAAGCCTTTTTAAATTTGTGGACAATAGAAATTCTCTATCCAAATGCTGCATATGTCACGATTTCATGTCCTATGCAGAGAAGCCGGCAAATTCAATGGCGTCAACCTTATCAAACTCATATTCACGACTGTAATAAGAACAATGACACAGAAACACTCAGACAAACTATCGGAAGGACCGCAGCAGAAAGCGATCCGGTGCGGTTAAAAAGCGAGCGACGCAGGGATAAAAAGATTTGGAAAGATCGCAGTGGCCACATATTCGGAAGGAACGAAGCAGTAAAGCAAAAGAACCACAGGTCACCTGTCGGTTCTACTGGTTTTCTGCTGCGAACTTCCGAGAATTTCCTTGAGCAGAGGTGAGAAAACAACAGAAGCCGGAATGAGACTGCTCGGTGCCACAAGCCAAAATTTCTGGAACTCTGAGCGGTTTTGATGTTTGAAGAAAAAAACTATCAAACGCATCATTAATCAGTGGCAGATGCACCAGCTTCGAAGCCATTCTTTGAAGCTAAAAATAACATAATGAGATTTTTGCCGTCACTCACAACAACCAATACCCTACCCTCATTCTAGAAGTAGAAATGATGAAGTGGGGTGCGCGCCTAATGCTTCTAATAATCACAAGAAAATGCGTACAGAGCTCATAGATACACGAGTAACACACGTATAGAACCATCTCGTGACGAACTTCTGCACGCTTAGGCAAACCGCTAAGCAAACAGATTACTCTTCAGACATACAAATTTCTTACGAGTAGCTTCGAGAGATGCAGACGAATTGACCAGTTTCGGGGATAGATTCGGTTTCCAATAAGCACCAAGTGCTTCGCATAGTGATAGGGAGCTCCTTGGGGTAGGATAAGATAGGATATGACATGTGTGAGGACTCTGAAAGACAGCAGTTTTCTTGAGCGTAGGAAAAGAGAGAAGAAATTGAGCTTTGGGGATTCGTACTGTTGTAGATAATAGATCGATAGTTGCGAGCGCGTCACGGAACAGCCCGTATGACACGAACAGTAACTTCAAATGCATGCGAACTGCCGGCAATACGTCAAAAAACGTTCAGGATCGATCAGCACTCAATCGCGAGTCATCTATATGTCAGCATTTCCATGAACTTCGGTGAGGAATAGACGGGAGCGACGCCCTCGCTGGAGACAGCGTTCCTGTCGGCTTCACAGAAACAGCTGATCGGCACACCGAAGCCGCAGTGGGGTGGTCATTACAATGAACAACATTCGCGTTACATGAACGTTAGTTGTGAATGTGGAAACAACAGAAATGCAGGAAGAAACAGCCAACGAGCACGGCGGGCATCGGGAACCTCGGCCACCTTACCCTCCCAATGAATTATTCAAACCGGTACCGGGCTCGGTAATTGCGTCGGAGGCGGGCGTGTGACCGGCGCGCACGGATTTGGCAACAGAGCGCGGGATGTTGCCTCCCAAGGGCTGGTGCAGAATTCCGGAGTGCTCGAGTGTGCCATGCTCTTAGATTCCAATGTTTATTCCACTGAAACCCGCATAAGAGTGTAGCCCTTCTCTGAGCTTTTGGTTACCATCTAGGTTCTAGAAAAAAGTATCCGTAGTGGTAGCTCTGGCTGCTTTCTGCCGCAGGATTTTACACAGGGTTCTTTCCGTGTTTCCAAGTGATACAACGGTTATTATGAGAGCGCATAACACAGGCGAAAATCACCCATAAATCGACGAATTATCGTGGGGTGGTCGGTCTATTTGAACATTCTCTGGACTCTTCTCGGTTTACATATCTTTCCGCCTACCGGTCGAAGAAAGAAGGATCGCTGAGGTTTTTTTAGCACATTGATCGCCAAAACAATGAGCATATTGCATGGACTTATCGATTATATAAGTTTATCGATTTCGTTTGAAAGCAATTGTTCGCAATACTGTGGAATAGTCGGGGGTGATAAAACACTCAAGCTGAGCTTGGCAAACCTCTAGTAGACTATTGAATTCGGCGAGTATGAACCCTTCTCATCTGTGGAGGGTAGGTGCCCCACGATTTGCGGTCGATTCACAGGTATAACTGGGCCGCTTTATATCTGTGCAGTTCAGAAGCACTAGTGTCCGAGATGTTCCGAGACACATTGTTTGGCTTTGGCCAAGCTAGGTATCCCACAGCAAATCCGCTTCTGCGACTTCACTACAACGAACGTAGACAAGCATTTTCTTATGCATTTTTTTTTTGCTGATTATGGGATTCTTACCAGTTCATTCACGCAGACCTACTACCATATTTCAGAACAACACAAAAGTTCGATCTATTGTTGTTATTTGCTCAATAAAGTCACTGACATTCTGCCAAAAATCGTCTGAGATGGTCAAACCCACCAACAAAAGAAAAATGAGAAAGTAAGAAAAGTTATAGTCTCTCTGCCGAGTTCAGTTTTTCCATTAGAGTATTAGAGCGAGCATTGCCTTCCTTGCACTCTAAGCTCGTGGTGTCTTTTTTTTTTTGGAACACAATACATGCTTTCTGAGTGTAGTTCTGTGGTGTTTCTTTCAGTAACAAAAATACAAAAAGTCAGGCATGCCAATGAAATATTGAAATAGATTTTCAGACGAATAATGGTTGTTCTGTAGTTAGGAAACTTCAAGATAGCTTCAAATCTTGCGTCAAACATGGAAGGCTGACAAGGGTAGGGTACAGGAGGTGTACCGAAGGCCATAACAGTTTTCCCATTGAATGCACAACGATAAAGATAAGGAATGAGCACTTTTTGCCCGCGTCGTATTCAGCATTCTCATGAGGAACTCGTCATATTACCGATGATGCCATTACGGCATAGCACAAGAAAAGTTTGCAAAAACCGCTGTCATTTTCGCTGTTGCGCATTCATCAAACAATTATTTACCGTGCTAGTGCTGTGTTGTATAGCGTCAGCATACTGGTAAAATAGCTCTTTACCAGCGGTTGGAAGTAAAGATGACAGCTTATAACAGTGGTAGCCCTGAACAACGCTTTCATAGAGACAGATGTTAGGGTGGCAACAAAGGTGCGATTTTTAGGGGCTTCTCCACAAAGTAATGCTTTGATGAATCCGAGCACCAATAGTTAGCAGAATTCCGCATTTTTAACTCCTTCATTTTCCTTCTGAAATGCCATTTTTGTTTTCACCTTTCTTCCTTGCTAAAATGTCTAGCAGCAAAAAGCACTTGCACGTAGCTGCATACCCTCTGTGCCGGAGGCTTTACTTGCTTCAGTTCGTCCAACAACGTCAAAGTGAAGCACCCATGTATGCTAAAATATCCCACACATCTGGGAAACAAAACGTAGTCGTATTGGGTGCATAGAAATCCAGGGCTAGGCTGCGGGTGGTCGCACCGTACTCCGAGCTAATGGCTGCCAAAAAAAGAACCAAAGTAAGGTAAAGTGAATAGCAGCGTTACTCCAACTTCCCTTCCCAGTCCCGGATTCATCATTGGGAAAATATATAATAGGAGTCAATGGGAAAATAGATAATCTCATAAACATGTGTATGACCCGTAGGCAGCAGCTGAGTATAGACAACGTCAAATATGAGCGGACATGACGATGAGTGCTAGGTACTTACAGGGTAGATTTGAGTATGTTAACAAGATTACCATGGGTAATCTCAATGGTGCATACTTACATTGGTCACCAATTATGATTGAATGCCGTCCGAAACGTGATTCAAACTTAGGTATGATATGTAGTATCCTCTGCTTATAACTTACGCAGATATTTCCTCTACAGCTGTATGTTTCTGAGAATCATAACAGGCGAAAGCTGCTTTACACAGTGACAGTGGTGGAAAATACCTCAATCAAGCTTGCTCGAAACACCAATCTTTCTCTAAGCACCCTTACATCTCAATTTCCTAGTGACAAAGAATCTGTGTTTTGATGCACATTGTTAATAGATCGCTTCTAAAGTTCCCAGAAAAGTAAATAACTTTTACCACTCGTAGTACTGGAGTTCTGCTGCGAGCTCGTGAGGTATTTGTTTGCACTCGAAAGAGTTCAAGACAGTTTTACCAGGATACTCATAACTAGGATACTTGCGTTTTCCATATGACGGGATTCCCTGCCATGAAGGAAGAAAAGCTATGCAAATTTCTGCCTTCATTCCTTAGCGTATAGAAAATGGAAGTTTGATCTGATACTATTCCATAAAATCATCCATGGGATGTACAAGATTAGACCTGAAATGTTCCCTTCATCTAGACCCTCTCTCACCAGGGGCGAAGCTGTCAAATATTCTATTATGCTAAGTTAACCAATAAGGCTAAGCACAACTGCAGGCCACATTTTTAAACCAATATGGGCTGGTTCAAAGTTCGTGAAGCTACACAATGGGAAACGATTCCCTACTAAAGTCAGGTCATTTGATAATTTCATAGACATTTGTCTGGAAATGTAGATAGTTGCTCAGCTAATTTTCCCGCATTCTTTTTTCTTCTAGTTCTTAATTCGTTTTTTTACTGTGAAGATTTTTTCCACTGTGCTCTACTTTTTACCTACCTCACTTTTCCTATTGTATTGTAGTACACATGAGTGATCATGTAATAAATAAATAAATATAATAATGGTTGGATGTACGGCAAAAATAGTGTCTCATTTCGTTTAGATAACGATATTTAGATGCCAACTGGTTCCTGGTTTTGGACGTTGTCTTTGCACGACTGTGTATCAAAGGGAACAAAAGTGAAAAAAAAACATCGTTTTCGAAATGTAGAATTCGTGGGGCGTTCAGGCGGAGCGCTCCACACAAACTTGGCGTCCACCAATTCAGGCTGGCAAAAATATCGTAGCCTGCCTGATCAATAACATACACCATGACACATGGAATCTGACGTGGTTCAGGAAAGTGTACATCGTGAAAAACGGTCTTAGAGGAATTTTCATAACATTTTGTCTGAATCATTGGAGCTTCCGCTGTACAATATACCTTCGAAGAAACCTGTTAGCAAAGATTTTATTCCAAAATTGTGTTCATTACCATTTAAATCACCATCACAATTTTAACTAGAGTTCTAAAGAAACTGTGACGAAGCAACTGCGGCCATGGGCGACTCCACGGAGTGACAGTCGATTTTCGACATTCCGTGAGCAGTACTGTGGATTGGTGTATTGTGTAAAATTTCCTGAGAAGAACATTCATTGATTGGCAGATCCGGAAGCGGAAGGTTTTTGTAGAAGTGAGTCACCTGCGCCCAGCAACGGCTTCTTTTCTGACAGATGTCAGTTGTTTTCCAAAAACATCGGAAGAAAAGGCGCTGCGGATGACTAAGAGGGACAATGACGTTATCCCTAATTTACTGCATGTGTTTAGCTTTGGAAGCTGAAGAAGCTAATTCCCGAATCCCGCGATTCAGTTTTTAGTTCTTGGCTGCTGGTATTTCCCGACTCCACTTTGGAATTTAAAGATATCGCTGCTTAAATCTCCGAAAGAAGAACGTTAGCCAGCGCTGTTGTTCATCGCGGTCTTACGATGATAATGATCCTTTCATTGAATTTTTTATTTCTAATTAAATGATTGCATGTCTTGATCGTGAGATCTGCATCTTAATCTCATGCAAAACACGGTTTTTAGGTTTCCTCAGCAAGACAGAAGGTCTCACTGCAAGAAATACTGTACTTTATCTATTTATTTAATTTATCCACCACGCCAAAAAGTGGTGCACCACAATACTACAGTTAATGCGTATTCGTACGTACATAGGCTTGCAGTAATTGTACGCTATAAGTATGCGAGTAAAAATAAGACCTAACTGGATACCATTAGAAGATGAGCATGGTAACTCCATCTCAGTGCATTAAAGAACAGAGGAAATTTTATAGAAAGGCAAGACAACACATTATGTGTGTGGATGCACCCACAAAATTCAAGCTCCGTTGCAGAAGCTTCGCGTGAATGGCCCTTCATGGCAGTATGGGTAGGACGCGCCGCGGCCGCGCCGCTCACCCTGGAATCTGCGTTGTAGAGGCAAATTTATTTATTTACTCCAGGGTATTCTTGATAGTCCTTCATTATGTTTGATGTCAACTATCAAGAAAACTAACCGAATTTCGAGAAATCCGTCTGGTTTGTTGTCGCGGAAGGGATTTTGGCACTAGCGGTGCGGTCGCGCTGCGTACTTCTCGAGGCCGCGAGAAACCTAGCCTCATCGATATTTACTGTAGAAATCCCCACGTAAATACACCGGAAAATCGAAATTTATGCCGTAGAAAGACCTTGCACGATGGGAATGTATTTTTGCAAGCCACATAACGTGGTCGGGCGATCTTGAAGAAAAAAGAAAAGCGGGCAAAAGTGACGAAAAAATCTTGATGGAACATTGCGATATTTTTCATAACATTGGATAACAACTGGTAAGAGATCAGGCAGATGATATACGTAAAAACTCTCTGGCTAATTCGGATTGAGGACACAAATGAAGATATACAAAGCAGCTCTGAGATTTGATGAACAATCGAACCTCACGCAATGCTGACAAAGTGCTTGTTCAATGCTGCAGGAAACTTATAGGAAAAAAGCACAAATAAACTTCATCATTTACAATCAACAACTACAAATTTGATAGATTGCATGTATGGCTACCCAGCATTTGTTCTTTACGATCTTTTTAGTGTAAAACTTGGCGTGCAACATGAAAGCAATCGTTTTCCCCAGTCCCTCACATACTGTTCCTACAACGAAAAATTACTTTACCATGACAAAAGGAACAATGAAGATCCTCCATTACATTTTAGCCGTTTCTTGTTTCTTAGTGTGCCCTGCGGTGCATAAAGTAAGTGAATAAATAAATAAATAAATAAATAAATAAATAAATAAATCAAGTGACGGTCCGCAGTAGTACATATGTGTACAATCACAATAATAATGAGCTCATCGTTAGCTGTTCAACTTACTACTAAATGAATAATAAAAAACTTGTGATCACTTCGACTCTAGCTGTAAATTGTGGGGGAAATGAAGAAAAAAATTCATAACTAAAC
This sequence comes from Ancylostoma caninum, assembly GCA_037903475.1. Lineage (NCBI taxonomy): Eukaryota > Metazoa > Nematoda > Chromadorea > Rhabditida > Ancylostomatidae > Ancylostoma > Ancylostoma caninum. The sequence goes on from JBAJFG010000231.1 coordinate 729,094, forward strand.
GCGAATGCTTTACAAAAATCGATTTCTTTTGTTGAACGCCCCGCATTCAATGTTCAAATTACGTGTGGTCGGTTGTACTGACAGATCCAGCAACTAAAATCCAAATCTGTCATGGCAGCTGGCGTGCGTGTCCAAGTTGGAGCCGAAACCGAAGATACCAACCCTGTCGAGCTACCTGCCAATCCCTGCCACAACTGTCGCTTCCATTCTGGCCAAAAATTCTGTCAAATCAGCGATGTTCGAAGAAAGAGCAACTTTTTGTATGATAACTGTGCTGTGATGGATTTTTTTCAGCCTTTGTGCACTCAACTCAGGAGCAAAGCGCACATAGAAAAGTGGGCCTTTAATGTCAAAACCATTTTTTGTACATACGTACGTAGGGACTTCCGAATTTGGAAAACTTATTTCTAGCTGAAAATCAATGGTTACCGAGGCCGAAATTACTCTTACATCTTAGAAAAAGTTGCCAGAAAATTGTCAGCCGTCGTTTGGAAATCCTGTCATTGAAAAATCACACGCTCGATGAGGTGAAATTTCCAACGGTCTTAATCACGGCAGCGACTTATCATTTCCGCTTAAGTATGATTGCGATGGCATAGAAGAGATTTATCTTCTTCCATTCTATTCAGCGCTGGGATTGATGTAGCATTGAAAAAGCAAATCTGCGATGGTTAACGTGATGGTTATCTTATACAGAGACCACGTGATTTATGGAGAGGCAGGACGTGAACGTTGGTTTGCTAGCCTTATTTGGATCTGTTATGCGTTCATGAATCGTAGCTGGGCTTCACATAATCAGACAGAGTCCACCCCTTATTGTTCCATTTAACTACTATTATTATTCAAGTTATCCCGTTGAGCCGAGGTCATCACTGCAAAACCAGAAGAAATGAAACTGGGCAAAGATGTCGGAGAGTTGTCTGCTTATCCCAGTTTCAGATTCGCCTGCAGTGCTATGCGACTCCTAATATCATCACGTAATGCCAGCAAAATACTCAAAATCGGCGCCGCTCTCCCCGGGGAAACCCCGCCCAGTGGGCTGCTCTGTGACACGGACGCCATCAATGGCACACTAGTGACCTCTTCCACGAATCTGAATCTCACTACTGTTCTGAAGTATTTTCTCACTCTAATATCTAACAGATCACAACTTGATGATCCTTACGAATAGTGCACTCGGCTACTCTCCATTCATCTGATCAGACCTTCCAGGAATGAAATCTTGGAAGATGCGCAAAACACCGTAAAATTCTAGACGTCAGTTGTTTTTTCTGGAAATATTATGATGTAGTGATAACTCCTTAGATACAAATTTGTGATGACTTAGTCTTTTTTCATTCGGAAAGTGCTGTTTTTATTTCCGAATACTTACTTTTCCAAGTGGAAAGAACACTGCCAGCTCCAAATAAAAGCTGGAGAAGAAAAAAAAAGCTTCTTTTAGATGGAGTGTCGTACCTACCACGTATGTACCTTCTATTTCTATAAATACATAAATTGAGTAGCGTTCAAAACAACGCCCAAGATCATTTCCATGTCTGAGGTTTTTAGCGTGGAAGGAGAAGGAGCCAGCCATAGTTCGAATATTCCCGTGAAAGTAGTGCTTCTGCAGGCACAAACTTTCCCGCGAAACCATCAAATAGATTTTAATCTTTTTCTGATTCTGGATTTTGAAGATTAGAAACTTATAAGTCAACGCTAAGACTAGTACAGTCATGGTTTTGTGAGTCTTGCAAGTTGACGCAGCTTGATTTTTTTGCTACCCCTTCTTTTTAGGCATTTATTTGATCGTTTTCCGTTCTGAGTTTTCCTTTGTCTATAGCGTCTTCTTCTGGCGTACAGTAAATGAATAAAATAAAAAAATAAATAGGCTTCGTTTTCGTCTATCACTGGATGAGCTGTAGCGTGACACGAACCAGCAGTTACCCTCCAAAACAATCCACTTTCTCTAGGATCAAATTTATTTTTAGAGGTTTCTCTTGCACGATGATGATCTGCTCTTCCGATTCTTTTCGTTCCACTTGTTAACTGTCCTTTTTTAGACCAAAATAATATTTTTTAACCAATTTTATGGATCTGTATTGTTTTGGATCTCACACAGTTAACAAATTTTTTTCCTTTGGATATGTTTCTGGAGTAAACGGCCTCTTTTCTTTCTAGTTCAGCTCTTTCTTAGCTCCAAAAGAACTAGAAAGTAAGGAAAAGCCTAGAACCCTATGAAAATAGAGGTATTAATATAAATTTTGTCTGGTCAACCCCTCTTGACCACCTATCTCTAATACCGAACTGTGAAAATCCGAAAATATGTAGTGGTTCCTCGAGTTCTGGTAAAATTGAACGCTTTACTCGTGCTAACCATGGTCAAAAACCCAAAAATTCGTTGAAATCCCGATGACAGAACTTCCGTATGTGCTGCCTCTGAAAGAGTTGTTCCCTTCAGAGAAAGACGGCTGGAATTTTTCCATGCAGTCCTTCATCACCCCTGTCACATTTCTAAAAAGATCATAAGTTATGCATTGCAGTCTGAACATGGAGAAAATAAGTTTCACTATCGTACTCCCTGTGCATCTGCAGTTTTACCTTGGCACTGAAAATATAGGGCTCATCATTGCTAAGGTTCGCTCGGCTACTCCTCAGACGTTTGATTTTTTTTTTGCAACTTGTAGATTAAGCTGAGAGGGTAACGCTCTCTCCCAGCCGTTAGGTCCATTCCTTTTCAAAAGGTGTTGATTTCCACAGGACTCCAGTATGTCGATAATCGCTATTCTGTAGATTACCTACAGAATCCTTGATTTATAGGAGCAGGATGTCACAGCAGGTTGTCCGATGATGCGTGTCGTATTTCTTGCAATTTTCGTCCTTTTACCGACATTACACGCCTATTCTCCATGTCCTCCACGATGTCAGTGCTACGAGGATCCTGACGGCCGGTCACAATCGATGCATCTCATCTGCAAATGGGAACAGGTAGGATGCGATAGGTCTTCCTAGGCATCACCCATTTCTATGTTTTTTAATATTAACAGAAAATTGTGACATTTCCCTGTACTTATGTCACAGAGGGAAATAGCAGGTTAAAAAACATTCCTCACTAAATTATAAATGCAAGCCGAACCGCAGCTGTGCTAAGTTCTGCAGTGGCTCTGTGCGGCTTGGAAGTGACAAGTTTAGAATTATTTCTTGAGACAATAAGTTCTACTTTCGCTTGCGCCTCAAAATCTCAAAGTCAAGAGTATGGCGATAACGTGGGTCCTGGGAGGCAGGACAGATGCCGGTGGAAGGACAAGATTTTACCTCAAATTTTATTGCTGGACCAGGTTGTTTTAGTAGAAGTGCCTAGCAGAACCGTCGTCAGAGGCTTGGAAGTGCTCCAGCTTTTCAATCCATGCGTCTTTGATCTCCCTTTTTAATCTAATCTTTTTTCTTAAATTCTTGGCAGTTTTAGCCAAAAATTTCCCCGAATTCACATGCATAGCATATACACTCATACGTGGTCTAACGTCTCATCATAATCTGCTAGTTCTCGACATTGTCTCAAGCAGGATACAATGAGAGCACACTCAAAGTCCAATCTACAAAAGATAGCCCACATGATGATAGAAAAGGGAGGAGGACACTAGTTACCGATAAACATTTATTTCCGCCATCCCTGGATTTCTGGTTTTACCCTCATCCTCGCAAGCCAATATATTTTATTTTCTGCTTTCATATGTGCTTATGATTTCCTTCTTGGCTATCTATTTTTCTTCTGTTGTCATGGCAGAATCTTTACAAGATCTGAGAGCGAGAAGAAAAGTCCAAACCCTGTAAAGCCTTGCGTGAAGCACACTTGCACAGTTCTATCGAACAAGCACTTTGTGAACCCTCCGTCCAGACAGCAAACTCCCTAGAGCCTGCCAATCGCTTTCACTGAGGCACACAGCTGACCGCTCCTGAGCTTGCGACATGGATGGGTGACGTGGGAAAATACTTTGTTTCCAGGGAAACTTTGACTGTTTTTTGCTGCATGTGTCTTTGAAACTATAACTTCCTCCAGTGACTCTTTATTTTATCTTAAGTTTTTAAGTTCTATTGATTTTGGAAACAGGAAGATAAACAAATGAAGTATCGTTGGCTGAAATTTGGATTATGTGAGCATAAAACCCTCATATGACATCAGTTCAGAGCTAGTAAAATAGTTGTTTTTGGAGGAAGTTGTTCGACTAATTGTCCCTGGCACTTCCTGGTAAAATAGTTGCGAACGAGAAGCTCGTTGGGAACTATCTTTCCAGGGTGATAATAACGTCAAATCAGTTTTCCAGCTTTTTCCACTTGAAAGCTTGTTTGCAAGTTGCCTGGAGTATGTCCTTGTTTGCAACTTTCTCTACAGAACCAATTAGGTATGATTACGGAATATCCGTCCATTTTCCAAGCATCCCACGAAACATAGCCTCTCATCCACTACCAACCGCAGCAAACCAATTCTTCAAGTACTCGGCATGAAGAATTATTCATCTCAGGAAATGCGTAATTTGTCTCCAAGCGCTGCTTTTTCCGCTCAATAATTGATATGAGGGCAAATACACGCTGGCATTTATCCTAACCTCTGTTCATGGGACCGGCGGGAATTTCGTCCGAATCAACACGCTACACTGGACAAATCGGACTGACTGGACTCTGCGATCGCTTTTGTACAGCTCTACCATGCCAAACTCGTCCAAAATTGGGAACATACACTGGACTCGACATTTCGCGAGGTTTTTCTGCGCCAGGATTACTTCCTGAGAAAGGCTTAATGGGTGGCACCAGCCCATGAATAACGAGCACAGTAAGAGCCCGGCTTGGTCACAGAATAATGAGCTCTACTGGCGCATAGAGAAATGAGGCATCAAATTTACTCAGGGTTGAGATCTTTGTCGGGGGTGGCGAGGATCAGTGGAGCCTAGCAAAAAAAAAGAGTTGCTCATTTCCACAAAAGTTTCGAAATCAGTGGCTAACCCGCGGAGTTCCTTGGAATAGGATTTCAAATTATTATCAAAGTATGATTTGACAAAAAATTAACGGTCCTTAGTTTCTCCCTTTCTCGATTAATTACTGAAATGGTCCTACTCAACCTGTTTTACTGATCAATGCGTATGAAGGTTAAGGTTTTTTTTTATTTTACGCCTTGATTCGGCTTGCACACAATGAGTGTATCAATAACTTCAATAAATAAATAAACAAGCAAAAAAAGCAAAAAAAGAGTCGAACTCTGCAACAGGAAGCTCTTAAAAAAGGCAGGAGAAGGCCGGAAAACCAGCAGAAGAGAAGGAAAGGAACAAAGCAGGAATGCAGGATCGGACTAGAAAAACGAAGGCGTTTCAAACATCTAATCATCGCGGCGTCCAAAGGCTCAGCTCTGTTTCTTCGGAATTGGAAATTGTTAACTGGTAAATTTACTAGTTAAACTATTTTTAGTGTTTACGTTTCAGTTCATTTCAATCAACTCATTTGGTGATACAGAATTCGTATCGCTACAATTTCTTTTCTTTTCCTTTTCTCTTTTCTTCCTGGTTTCCTATAAGAAGTGCACTTAGATGAAGACCCATCTCTGGAACAATCCTAATTCACTCATAAATACAATTTTTACAAGCTACGATGAAGACTGCCTGCAGTTTTACGATGTCATATATGTAATTTGCCATGGTACAACCAGCTAAAGATACCCAGAGCTCAGCAGCAGCTTCCGGTCTTCGTGCCTTCTCAGCGATGCTAATTTTTCCAATTCTTCTGCAAATGCAGAAGTTCTTGTGACCAGTTGCGTGTCTCAAGGCTGCCGTCCATTCCCTCGTGCTCAATATATTATCTAGCAAACGGCGTATTTACCACAGTTAGGCTCTTTAATGGCGAAAATTGCGACTTGAGGTCAGCAGCTCGTAAGGTGGAACTACTATCATCGTTGTTGTGCAAAACAACATCGGGACCAAAATCTCTGGATCGCAAATTTTCGAGCAATTCATGCAAAAAGCCCAGAAAATGAGTGGACTGTTTTGAAAACTTCGCCAGTTTCTCTTCTATTTTAGTTGGAAGAAATTCCATATTCGCCTTTTCAGTAATATTTTCATTACATGTTGGTGGTGATGATGAACGAGACCTGATAATCAGAACCAATGGGACGCCTTCGCCAGCACACTCCCTAGGGGGCTTATTGAATGGCCGGCTTTTTGCGACCCGATCTTCCATTAAGATAACGCTAGTGTCTCGACATATGAAAGCATGCCATGTTTTCTTCTGCTCCAGAAATTCTCCCGGATGGTAATTGGTGGATGAAAAATTGCATTATAGAATGGGAGGAAGCGCTCGTTCTGAAGGGCATTTCGACGGCAACCATCTGCCTCGAAGCAATCAGTTATAGGATCAGCTGGGTAGAGGCCGCCATTGTCAGGCGAAATCAAGAAATCTCGAGGGCAACTGCATTGGTTGGAATGGCAGAAAGATGCTTGGGATCTGGTGGAAAGACACACTTCAGAGGGAGAATCAGCTAAAGAACAGCGAGGGTTGGTACTCTCTCCAAACGAGATGCCTTCTATTTCTAAAATCACTTCCTTCCCGAAAACGGGAGCTAAATTAAATGATAGCTCCTCCCTCAGACTCCGTAAGAGATATCCACATAATAGAGACTCATGTAGAGAGTCAAGAACTACTTTATAAAATAGCTAAAAACATTGCATTGACTTGTTTTTGATCACCCACCTTTTAATTATTTTTATATTGTTATTATGTATTATGTATATTTATTAGTATTTTTTACATTTATTTATGTTTATTCCCCAATTTCCCAATTCTGAAACCAATATTTTCAGTAATTCTTATTTCCGCCCTGGTCTCCAAAACGGTGGAGACCTCAGTTTTGCCCACTCCACCCATTCCCCCTCCACCTCCACCGCCCCCCCCCCCCACCACCTCCGTCCCTTCTGGCTGGGATTTCTGCGTCCGCCACTGCTTTATATCAAGCTCATAATCACGAAAGGTGTTCTATTCCTCAGGAGAAGTTATTTATCCGTCTATGCTCATATTCTAGTTTGAAAAACTGTTGATGAAGAGCAGAGTGCAAAACAAGATTGACCCAGAGAAGATTGCCTCCCACATTCTTTCAAAGGTCCTCAGTATGAAAAAAAAAACGTTGGGCCTCTGCATACAGAACATCAAAAAATGAAAGAAGAACTCTCATAAAACTGAACCACTGAGAGCCGATTTCCAACTCAGTTTGACTTTTACAAAATTTGAAATACCTTGAGATTTGCAGTAAGTAAGTAGTTAATATTCAAAGCAGAAGAGCTGTTTGGCGACCAGCTATTATCTCTGTAAGTTATTTCAGCTCAACACCACCAACCTCGACTCGTTGAGAAGGCCAGATTTAGTACGGACGCTCACCATCCGATGCTCGCACTTTTCTAAGAAGAAGAGTGTCCCACCGGCTGGCTTGTTCCGGGTATGAACCAACGTTTCCTTATTCGCTGTAATCCTATCAACTCAATATTCGTTCTTACCTTCTTCAGGGCTTAAGGAATCTGGATCGGCTCGAGATCGACCGATGCATCCTGACGAGTTTACCTGGCGCTCTGTTTTCGGTTTGTTTCTTCTTATCGTTACTTACCAGGAGTTCAGGAAGTGAATGCATGCAGCTGTCAATTTTGCCCGCTTCATTATTGGTTGGCCAAGTTGCGCGTTATGTCCGTATTATCGCGCGTTTTCCATGAAGCGACTTGATTGCATCCAGCGGACACACAACAACCACAATAACAACACTCTATATCTAAGCAAGAATCAGCAATGCAGCTATGAGAGCCGGAGTAAAGCCTTTGATTGGAATTTTCCGAGACACCCACCAGTTTCAGGGTTTGCACCAGCTGTACTCTCTCATCATCAAAAACGCCAAGCTGCCGAATATACCCGACGAGCTGTTCGCTCACACTCCAAATTTGATGACGCTGGATATGACGGGAAACGAACTAAGGATAGAGCCCTACTCAATGAAGTCGCTCGGGTAAATTTCAGCCCTATTTTCTGCTATTGTGAACACATTATCAAACACAAGCATCTCCATTACCCATTATCGATTTTATAAGAGCAGAACCTCATAATAAGATCTTTTCTGCTATTCTCGCAGAAATGCCGAGAAAAATCCCGGCAGAAAAAAAATGTACTTTGACTAGGCCAGCTTACAATCCCGTGTACATACAAACAAATTTTGCTGGCTTATTGGTTATTAATATATTGGCAGCGTTTGCTTATTGTTTTCACAGCATCAGAATAGACCGAGTGAATCACGTCGCGGCGGATTTTGACAGAATTTTGAAACTAGGCACTCAATCTTTGCTCATGCGTTATCATTTATCACACCACCAATGCGCAATGCGCAAGGTTCAACAAAATGTATGTGAAGGCTTAA